>CM038143.1:532875967-533475967 GCA_021437245.1 Aegilops speltoides | reverse complement strand
CTCTGGACCTCGACGCGCTCTGGATCGTTGCTGCCGGCAACCGCTGGTTCGGCTACAGGGTTTGGCGCTCCTCCTGCAGGTAACTGGGCTGCAGGGCTGCTGACATCCCCCCTCCGTTGAGAGACGGCTTGCCCCCAAGCCGTAGCGCGAGGAAATTGTTGGCGCAGAGAGTCCAGGTCCTCCCATGTTGCTTCGTCTTGCGAAGAGCCACTCCACTGGATCAAGCCTTGAGCAATCGTATGTTTGCCATGCTGCCTGACTCGTTGCTTGAGCACGCGGAGTGGTACCTGAAGAGAAGCAAAAGGGGATGGCAGTTTGTGAAGAACGGTGCAATTGGGCAGCACTACCTTCTTAAGCTGAGAGACATGGAAGACCGGATGAATCCTGCTGTCCGGAGGTAATTCCAATTTGTAAGCCACTTCCCCAATCTTGTCAAGGATGGTATAGGATCCAAAGTATTTGAAGGCCAACTTATGGTTTGCTCTATGCACGACTGAAGATTGCACATAAGGTTGCAGTTTCAAGAAAACTTGTTCTCCAACGTTGAAAGATCTCTCAGTCCTGTTTTTATCAGCCATGTGCTTCATTCTCTGTTGAGCTCGGAGCAGATGTTGTTTAACAGAAGCTACCACAACCTCCCTGTCTTGCAGCCATTGGGTAATATCCACAGGGGCAACAGTATCACTGGCAGCAATCCCAAAATATCTAGGAGAGTGTCCATACAGTACCTCAAAGGGAGACTTGCCCACAGCTGAATGCCAATTTGTATTATACCAAAACTCACACATGGACAACCATTTACTCCATTTGGAGGGATGAGCACTAATAAAACTTCTGAGGTAACATTCAATCTGCTGGTTGACCCTCTCAGTCTGACCATCAGTAGCTGGGTGATATGCAGTACTCATGTTAAGCTGAGTCCCAGTCCTGTGAACAAGAAGTTGCCAAAATTTGCTTGTGAACACTGGATCTCTATCAGATACTATGTACTCTGGCATACCATGCAATTTGTATATATTGTCCAAGAATACTTCAGCAACTTTTTGTGCAGAAAAAGGATGTTTGAGGGCCATGAAATGCCCATATTTTGTAAACTTGTCAATGACCACAAATATGCAATCAAACTGATAGGAAGTGGTAATCCAGTAATAAAATCCATGGTCACAGTTTCCCATGCCTTACTTGGAACTGGTAAAGGAGAAAGCAGCCCTGGATACTTAACTCTTTCAGGTTTAGCTTGCTGACAAACCAAACAAGACTGCACCCTGTCCTTAATAAACTTCTTCATGCCCATCCATCTGAATAAAGAATGAATCCGATGGTATGTCATAGGAAACCCAGAATGACCTCCCAGGGGGCTATCATGAAAGGCAGAAAAAAATTTCTCCTGCAACTCCAGATTGTTGCCAACCCAAATACAACCTTTGTACCTGAGCAACCCTTGTACCAACTGATACTGAGAATTAGCAGGTGTTTTGACTGCAAGTTCTTGCAACAACTCCTTAGATTTGTTATCTTGAGAATAACTAGCTATAATTTCTTCCATCCATACAGGTTGAGATTTGGAGATGTGAAACAATTGGGAATGTGTTGGTCTTCTGGAGAGAGCATCTGCAGCAGAATTTTCTGTTCCCTTTTTGTACACTATAGTATAGTTCAAACCCATAAGTTTGGTCAGGGCTTTCTGTTGCCAGACCGTGTGGAGTTTTTGATCTTGCAGATGTACCAAACTCTTCTGATCAGTCCTAATGGTAAACTGTTGGAACTGTATATAAGGTCTCCACTGATCCACAGCTAGCAAAATAGCTAGATACTCTTTTTCATAAACTGAGAGGGCCCTATTCTTGGGCCCCAAAGCCTTGCTGACATAAGCTATAGGGTGACCTTCTTGCATGAGTACAGCCCCAATTCCTGAATCACAGGCATCAGTTTCGATGACAAAAGGCTTGTCAAATTGTGGCAGAGCTAAAACTGGGGCTTCTACCAAGGCCTTCTTGAGAGTTGTGAATGCAGTTTCAGTCACTGTAGTCCAAACAAATGGCACTCCTTTCTTAAGCAGCTCTGTGAGAGGTTTACTGATCAGACCATAATGCTTGATGAACTTCCTGTAGTAACCACTTAATCCAAGGAACCCTCTCACCTCTTTTACACTGGTTGGGGTAGGCCATTGTTTCACTGTCTGAATTTTACTAGAATCGGTGGAAACTCCTGCAGAGCTGATAGTGTGGCCTAAATACCCAATTTCTTGTTGAGCAAAAGCACATTTAGACATTTTCACTTTCCACTGATCAGCTCTGAGTAAGGCCAACACTTCTCTAACATGCTGCAAGTGCTCCTGATAAGTTTTACTGAATATCAATATGTCATCAAAGAAGACTAAGGCATTTTTCCTGTTAACTGGAGAAAGTGTGGTGTTCATTGCTCCTTGGAAAGTGACTGGAGCTTCACTGAGTCCCATGGCCACTACTAAAAATTCATAATGCCCTAAGTGAGTTTGAAATGCTGTTTTATACTCCTCTCCAGCAGCCAACCTGATTTGATGGTATCCTGCTCTGAGGTCTAATTTAGTGAACCAGGCAGCTCCAGCAAGTTCATCTAAAAGCTCATCAATCACTGGCACTGGAAACTTCCCTTTTACAGTGATAGCATTTAACATCCTGTAATCAACCACTAGCCTCCATTCTCCTCCCTTTTTCTTCACTAGCAACACAGGAGATGAAAAGGGACTTTTACTGGGTCTAATTATACCTGACTTCAGTAACTCTGCAATTTGCTTTTCAAGTTCATCCTTTAGCTGAGGAACTATTCGATAAGGCCTGACAGCAACTGGCCTTGCTCCTGGAATTAGAGGAATTTTGTGGTCACAACTCCTCCTGGGAGGCAACTGTGTAGGAGTTTCAAAAACATCTGCAAATTCATTGAGAATGGACTGAATTTCTGGAGGGATTTCATTTTTTTCATCCATGTGCACTGCAGATATGGCTATGCAAGTATAAGTACAGTCCTCAGCTCCAAATCCATGCAAAGTAACTGTCTGTCCTGACTTAGTGAAGGATAGCCATTTTTCCACCCAGTCGATGTACATGGGACTGTGTTGGGCAAGCCAATAAAGGCCTAAAATCCCATCATAAGTATGCAAGGGCAACAACTTGAAATTAGAAGAGAATGGGGTTCCATTGCATTCCCAGAGACAATCTTCAATTTGTTGCTGATATTGTATTGTTGTATCTCCAGCTACTGTGACAGTGAGAGCCCTGATTGAAGTGACCCCTTCCAAGTGCTTGTACTATGCGTCCAAAAACGAGTGGGTGCTGCCAGAGTCAACTAGGAACTGAAGTTTGTGCCCTTGGAGTTCAATTTCTAATTGCAGAACAGGTGCTTCAGGTTCTTTCCCCATTGCAGCAGCTGATAATCTCATAGCATGAACTGAAGATTGGGCTTGTTGTTCACTGTCAGAGTCTGAACTATCAACTGACTGTGTTTGTAATTGCTCAATCATTTCCTGGACGAAATGCAATTGGACAGTGGATTTGCACACATGGTCCTTGGCCCACTTTTCTCCACACACAAAACATAAACCCTTGGATTTCCTAAAGTTTCTCAGAGCTGTCCATTTGTCCTCTTGGCTGGTACTACTGACAGATTCTGCTCTCCTTTCTTCTAGTTTCGGTGGCTTGGGATTTGTAGTTCCTGTGGAAGATGCTGCTCTTCTGGTAGATGCGAAGCTGGTTGGATTGTACACCTCCCCTAGCTCTTCATGGAGCAAAGCTAACTCATAAGCTGCATCGAGATCTTTGGGTTTCTGCAAGGCCACTGCCATTCGAACTCCAGGTTTCAGCCCATCCAAAAATCGAGTGATATAGTGCAAGGAATTCGGCGCTTCTTCATATGCTGTCAGCTGATCGTACAATTCCGCAAACCGTTCAACATAATCTTCGACAGTCGTGGTTTGAGCAATCCTGAACAACCTTCTGAGCAGTGTTTGATGCTGATTCCGGCCAAAACGATTCTGCAAGGCTTCACAGAATTCAGTCCAGCTGGAGTTGGGCATGCGCCTCTGAATTGACTCAAGCCAACGCGCTGCGGCTCCCTCAAACTGAGCAGTCGCCAGAGACAGCCAGCGATTAGCGGGCGTGCCCCAGAGCTTGAATTGATCCTCGCGGCGATTTTGCCATAGTCGCGGATTTGTTCCATCAAATTTGGGAAGTTCCATATGCAGAGAAAACGAGTTGTGCTCAGCAGAATCAACTGACGGAAAATCCCGAGGGGAAAAATTTCTAGGAGAAAATCCAGGATCACACGCACCTCTGACCGGAGGAGGGACATAAATATTATGCGCCTTCCCCCGGTGTTCGTTGTCGAAGCCAAGGGCGCCGGTCGCGGCGGCGCCACGACCCAGCCCAGCGGTGCGCGAAGACGTGGCGGCGTCGAGCTTGGGTTCGTGCTCCTGGGACTCCGTCTTGTACAGGTCGGATCTGATTTGCTCGATGTCGATAGCGAGCTCTTCCCGGATGCCGTCGGTCCTTGCCGACATCAGCCCATCGAGCGTCGTGTTGTTCCTTTCCATCATTTTGCTCATCGATTTGAGAAGCGACTCACCATGCGTTCGAAGCTTGTCATCCAAGTCGTTGGCGAATTCGTGGCGAAGGATCTCGTAGACGGAGCGGCCCTCGTCGCTCAGTCCTTCCATCGCTTGACGTCGCCGCCGGTCACCGAGACGCGTCGGGTAGCGGTGAGGGGGCAGCTCCAGGACGAAGGCTCTGAATACCAGATGTGAGATCCACTCTTGCTAGCTACGGATCTGGGATTTCTCACGGGATTTCGAACTAGGATATTTGAATTTCGGATGGGGATTCCTTCCAACCACCCACACTTCTATCCGTCGACCGAGTCGCGACCGAAGCCGTCCAATTCCTAGCCAACCATTACAAGTATCCCTGGATCAGATTATATACTGTTACACCCGCTTAACGGGCCCAGTTTGGGCTAACAAGCCACTGGGGAGGCCTTCTGGCCCGTGTAGACTTGGGCCTCTGGACCTCGACGCGCTCTGGATCATTGCTGCCGGCAACCGCTGGTTCAGCTACAGGGTTTGGCGCTCCTCCTGCAGGTACGTGGGCTGCAGGGCTGCTGACAAGAAGTGTCTTCATGTACTACAAGAATATCCCTGCAGTAGCCTATTAATTAAGTACTTTTTTTGGGAAACAACTGGACTCTGCTGCGTATTTTTATTAATTTTCAAATGAAAGGTAAGCAGGACTCTGTGTCTATCTTCAACTAAGTGCTATTGGTGTTTGTACAGCCCTCCGTGTGTCTATCTTCCTAGTCTCTCCTTTTCTGGCTAGCTAGCAGCTAGCTAGCAGCTACAGCTCACACAAATTGAGATCGGGGCAACGAGAGAAATATGCGGAGATGGTCGACACTAGAAAATGTGGATGCATGCATCATCTACACGGGAGGACTCTGTAGGGGTAGGGTCACGCAGACGGAACTTCAATCCAAGCAGTCTGTTATCGGAATGCGACAATAGTTAGGAGACGTTTGACTAAGAAATGTTAACTTGGCTGATTTGGGCTTAATTAGACGAAGGATTTTCTCCGTCGACTTGATCTGGCTGCTTAGGGTTAATTGTCTCATAGACCTGCTTGACTCTACGCCCTCTACCCATTAAAGCATGGTTAACATTACAGCTACTTGTTGGCTATATGATGTTGACATGTCATCTATAGTCGAGCTTATAGCCGGCAAGTATAATGGCTAGATGTAAATAAGTACTACTTTCTTGATGGGGAATGATATGTGTCGCTGAACAACAACAAAACTTTATTTGGGTCTGCGAAAATTGGATTTCATTCATGGACTGCAAATATGAACAATCTTATATATTTACTAGCACGAATGCCCGTGCGTTGCAATGGGAGAAGTAAATGCTCGCATGACAATACACGGTAAGATGGAGTCTCCTAATTGATGTGGCCATTGCCAAGCTCCCGTTGTGGTCGCCGTAGCTGCTAGTGCAGCTGGGTATCCTCCATAGTTTTAAATAGCGTGCTAAGCCTCTTAGCAATGGACCACTGCTAAACACTACAGCGCCCTATTTAAAATGCTTGTTCATGTGTTTGGACCAAAGTTTCTTAGCGCAGGGCATCTTCTAAACGCTATAGTGTGCATCCAGATGATGTGTGGCAGCCGCGCCGCCGCGAAAGTCGATGCTAGACGATTGAGCGCGGACTGCTTGCTCTGCCGCATCATGATGTGTCAAACAATTTATCTTTTCTGAGTGTGATCTTGCCGATCGACATGGATGTGCTTGAGCTGACAGCATGGCCTTTGGCCCAGAAGTAGGTTAGGGTTGCAGCAGCTCCTGTGACATTATTTCATATTTAGCCGCCGCCACTCCTTGAGTCTTGTCCTCCGTTTATATTCTTTGCATTGTGCTCTTTTTTTGTGACGCTGCAAGCTGAAGAGCTGCTCAGGGAGGTTGGCGCCAGGGACGCATTGCAGCTGAACCGGTTGCTGCAAGGGAGCTCATCGTCCATGAATGGCGTTGCCGCGTCCGGAAGGTAGGGTGGCGGCGAGACTTACATCGGTCTAGGGTTTCGGGCTCGATGCATGTACGGGTTGTTCGAGTTAAAGTGCATCGATGCATAAAGACTTGTAGTCTTTACTGAATTGTCCAACGTATGGTTTTCTAGCTCGATGCATGCATATGTGGATTTTTTTAGGGGATGCATGCATATGTGGATATGCGGGCTCCCCAAACCACCAACCAGGCAAAATCTTCTAAGCCCACTAAAAATACAACCTGAAGACCACATACAGTTCACACATAGTTCGGCATCCGTATGCTTTGACATACCAAAAAAACCTATATAAAAGGACGGACAGAACCAAACCAAGAATACATATTCCATTTAATAGTAGGCATAGATATAGATTAAAAATAAAAAAGATTTTTTTCATAGATAAAAATGTCACTATGGACCAAACCAAATCAAGAATACATAATCCCTTTAATAGTAGGTATATACATAGATATAGAAATAAAAACTATTTTTCTTAGATAAAAACATTACTATGGACCAAACCAAACCAAGAATACATATCCCCTTTAATAGTAGGTATGGATATAGATATAGATATAGACTAATTGAAGGCACCATACGAGGCATCACATTAGTCCTTGGAATTAAAGAATTTTGACCATCGGATTAATCTACGATGTGTTTGCATCCATCGGATGAGACATGAGATCCTACGTACATGGGATCCCACGTACGCAAGTCGTCGTGCCCTTGGTCTCTCACCGTTTCTCTCAGGAAAAAAATTCTGAGTTGGAATTAAGAGGTTTAGGCCGTCCAATTAATTTACATGCGTTTGGCGCCATGGGAAGAAACATTACATTCCACGTACGCAAGTCTGCTTCTTTCGGGGAAGAGAAAAAAATCTGAGCGTCCTTTCTGTAGAGATTTGACGTACGCGGGGTGCCTTCCTTGGTTTCTCTCCTTTTTCCTGGAAAAGAAAATTCAGTGTGTTGTCTATATACTGCTTAAACTTAGATCAAAAGATACAAGCCCGAGATAGCTTCCATCACCGTAATCTCACAAGTGTCCAAACACCGGACGACTATTCTTCACCTAATCTCTCTTCTTGAGGTAATCTCTCTCTCTCTCTCATGAGTCCAGGCACCTATCAATCTTTCTCCTCTTTGGACATCGGCACTATGTCGCTGCTCTCCTCTCAACCTCGGTCAAGATCGAGCCCCACGCTCTAACATGCTCTATTACCATCATTATCAAGTGGTGAGGCTGCCACCACAGGCCGTTAAGGCAACTTCTTTCTTCTCCTTTGTAGATTATGACTAATTCTCTTATCTTCTCCAACTTTACCCAATGGAGAATCAGATTGTCAGATGACACCTCCTGCGGCAAGAGGTGAGTCAGAAGAAGACAGGATGCTGGAGTCAATGAATAATTACTGCATGCCTGCTGTGGGCATCTTGCCGGAAACAGTAGCAGCCTCTCGACCTATGCTCCCTGAAAGAATTGCTTCTCGCAGGCACGAGCATACCTTTTTTTTATTGCGGGAGCTAGAAGACTGATGTTAAGCCTATCCTGTCTGATTACATGGCCCAGCGTAGCCGCGTACGGCACTCTGTCCCACACATGCACCATCCATATCTCCGGGGCATAATGTCACATGCATGCATCAATTGATTCAGCTAGAAATGTTGCAATTTTATCTATAATGTTTCTAGAAGAACAAATTTAGGGATTTAATTCTTTATGGATTTTTCAGCGGAGGAGTTTGTGGAAGACAAGCCCACGAAAGCTTATCTTTTTTAAAAACACCTGGATGGAAAACCAGCATGTATTTGTCCATATCGGTACTGCTGATTCTTTTGTTGATGATATAGCATGAACATATGGCTGAGTATGTTACTGCTAAAATCGCTCAAACAATGGGGATCAATCCATGCTTGGGCTTGCGTTTAACGTCGATTTATTTTATATATGAGGTATTGAAAATAAAAACATGGTATAAACAGTCTCGATGGTTAGTGCACACACCTATCCAGAAAATGGGCAATGGTCGGTTACTCCCTAGCTAGATGGCTACATTTCTCTTTTATAATCAAGTTCTGGCAAACCTTTGATCACTCCATAGTTGATAATCTATTGTTGCAACGCTTCTCCATTTGAATTATTTTTTAATATACGATACATTTCTACTTTGATTATCATTTTTTGTGCTGTGCGCATAACTAATCATAACTTCCCAAACTCTAAGAATAAATTACTGGCGCAAGGAAAGTCTACTCCCACATTTTTTTTCTCTATATGTGTGTTTTCTCAGACCTGAAACCGTATCATATTTCACATACATTAAGTGTTACCCGGATATTTTTTTAGTTTGTATATTTTAAAGTTTATGGGTCTCAAAATTTCTTGCCCGTACCAATGCATGCCCAAAAAAGAAGCACCATTAGTTAATATATTTTTGGAAGAAGACCCAGTTACTATTTGCAAGAATCAATTGGTTATGGGATGTTAGCTTTTTACGAAGGCACCAAGAAGCCCATAAGATTTTCAGTCTCACAAGATCATACCCATCAGCATTTCGTTCAACTACATGACTGATTTCACACGAATTGTATTGGTGAGTTATTTTATGCTAAATATTTTCTTGAATGGTTTCATACAAAAAAAATTTGTTGATTTTTCTAGATGGATAACATAACAAAATTCATATAAGACGAGAAATGGAAGCTAACTCAGTAAAAATGAGTAGGTACTTCAGGATACTTGGTGTATTTTTAAACCCTAATGTAATTGAATATGTTAGTTGTAAGTTTCACCTTTTTTATCTATTTCTTCCATTTATCAATGATTACGAAGATTGTATATTTAAATTTTGTTAATGAAACCACCCTTCGTTGCTAGTATCAACATCATGGTATTTGTTGTTCATGAACGAATTTAAATGTACAACTGGAGAACTAAAGTGATGGATAAGTGAAACTGTGTTATTAAATTGGTAATTATAAAAAGTTATGTCTTTCATTTTTGTGAAAATTAGGCTTATTTGAATGCATGGAAATATTAATATACATGTGGCATTATTTGACTATGTTTAATTAAAAGGTTCCATTCCACTATTAACATAGTACCATAGTGCTAAAACAATCTAATAATCCCTAGCACGTGTAGTTGCACGGGTTGATGACTAGTAACCATAAAACGCGAATTAGAATTGAGATGTCGACCAGAGATAAATAATGACCAATATATGTTCTCTGTGAGGCTAAGAGGTAGTTAGTTAATTGCAAGTGAGACGGCAGTGGGGCAACCAAGAGACGTCATCTTTTTTAATATCGAAGGCCGCAAATAGGGTGTGGGCTAGCGCTAAGCATCTAGGTAGCATCATGCCATTCTTCCTCCCTTTGGTCCTTGTACTTAGACTATTGCTTAATTAATCAATCAGACAACTCTCAAATATAAGATTCAAAAATGAACTTCTTACTTTCAGTTTAACATGTTTGTACGCAAATCATAGTTTTCAATTTGATGAGTCCAATGTGAAATACAATTGTTAGGTGTATGGATTACAGAATTTATCTCAAATATATATTAATTTTTGGATTATTGCGGATATGCACAATTCACTGGCACAAATCTCTTGATGTGTGTCTTCGCAGTATTATAATTAAAAAACCAAATTTTTGTGTTTTTGACAAAGCCAGCGTCCTTCAAGGGACAATTAGCACCCCAGATGAGGCCATGGAGCAACCTGCCTAACATAGACGATAGTGAGCAACACAAAAGGAGGTAGTAGAGATTCATATTTCAGTGCAAGATACACTTCTTTGTTTTATTTTACCCACGACCTCCAGTACTTTGTCTTCTCGGATCCCTTCTTTTTTTATCGTGATACAGCGATGGGATCATGATCACTGCATATGTCCGACCAATGTTCTGGTGGTGACCATCTTCTGGCCGTCGACCACAAGAGGCTGAAGCAGTAGAGGAGGAAGAACATATGTCTACTTTCAAAAGGCGCGGTGCGGCGTGCAAATTTAACAGTTCACCCAAACATAAATTGATGTCATGGTTTAGGAAATGTTAGGCTTAGACAAGGTAAGAAAGTTGATCCTACTACGTTTTATTCATATCACACTGGTCAAATCAAAAAAATCTGACATTATACCATAATGAGTGTGATATACCAAACTACTTCCGCAAAATCTCAACCTGACGAGAAAGATTGGCAATATACTTCAACCAAAATCCTACCGTCTCAAGTCTGAACAAAGGAATTGCACTTATGTACTTTGTAAGACACAGAGAGCAAAGAATTGAACCACACATGGATGTGAAGATTTAAGATAATGTTGTTACTAACATATATGGCATTGATTCTACAAAGACAAAAAAAGATATGACATGGATTTGATGTTAAAGTATATAACATAATGTACCTACCAACTTTCGTTTTATAAAGGTGGCCATCAGTTTTAAAACTGTTGACTCTAACCCCAACATAATATTCAGTTGCCACATATTCTTCATCATACGACCCTCCTGCCTATCATATGCTCTCAAAAATGGCCAACTTGAGTGGAGAGTGGGTAGAAAGATAGAGCAAGCAAATCAAGAAACATTTGGTACGTACGACGTGTTGGGAATGTGAGGCATCGGAAGCACATTCCCTAAGGCATATATGGATGGGGTTTCAAATGTTAGGCGTTGAGTACGAAACCATCCACTGCTGTTGTTTTGGATGCAAATGAAGTAAAAAGATAGAGATAATCGAGAGCAAAAGAAGGGAATACCAAATCCACTATCGCCGTCTAACTATTACATAGTGGAAGCATATAGAGGAGCCTCTAGACAAATGGTTGGGCAGTTGGTTAGGCAAGCTGCTCTCAGTTGGATGTCGGCTGTTTTCTATTAACTCTTTCCTCACAAATATGATTCTCTATATGCTTTCTTTCTTCCAACTCCCAAAAGGGCTCCTGCAAAGACTGGACTATTGTTAATCCAGATTCTTTTCGCAAGGAGCAGGCAGCTATGGAGTTTTTTCCCCAACATGGGTGGCAGCATGACCACTAGCTCGATCCACTACTCAGACGTTGCTGTCACCACATCCAGCCATCATAGGGTAGACTGTACGTTTTTACCCTGAAGAACAAGTCTCAGCATATCCGAGCAATGCCTTCAACAAGGTAAACGATGCCAAAATATCGCCATTGCCAGATATAACCAAATAGGGTCAGACCTAGGATTTTCACCCCGGAACTCAAGACTAGGTACTTGGGAAGCACCACCAAGATGGAGTCAATAATGTGTAGTCTTCACCTTTTTTCCGCTATCCGAGCAGCTACATGTAGGGCTAGAAATTCCACTGTCCTCGCTGCACAAGGCATCCGGAAGCACGGTTGGGGTTTTAAATGTCAGACGTTGAGTAAACCATCCATTGTTGTTGTTTTGAATGCAAAGAATGAAAGACATAGATAATCGAGAGCAAAAGAAGGGAATACTGATCCGTTATGGCCGCCTCACCATTACAGAGTGGAAGCAGCACTAGTAGAAAAAAAACCATTCGTCCCGGTTCGTGAGGGCCATTTTTCCCGGTTCCCGAACCGGAACTAAACGGTCGTTACCAAAGCCATGTCCCTTTAGTCCTGGTTTGCCCAGGAACCGGGACAGATGGGTCTCCACGTGGCTGCTGCCGCTTGCCCAAGCAGGGGGGCCTTTCTTCCCGGTTGGTGCCACCAACCGGGACCAAAAGGCTTCCATGTGTCAGCATTTCAGGGGCTGGGTTTTTTGTTTTTTTAAAGGGGGAGGGGGGGTTGGGGGTTTTGTAGGGTTAATTAGGGGTTTCATATATTGTGTTAGCCAGCTAATAGAAAGAAGTGTCCTCTCTTATCTCCGTGCTTGGCCGACGCTACATATAGAGAGGACTCGACACGCTAGCTAGCTTGTAAGCAAATGAAGGAAATTATTAAGTATAGAAAGATCGTCGTGAACATATACAGAGAGAAGTGATCGACCTCTCCTTCTCTCCGAGAGATTGGTCGAACAACAAGTATTGGTATATCTTACCGGTGGTACTGGCTACATATATATATATATACAATGTGTAAGATCTCTTAGAATACCCTAACTTATGAACTCAACTTCCACATGCATGGTGGTATTGTCCGACTTTATTGATGACGTGGTCAAGAAAGAATCCAGCCAATTCCTCTTGAATTGCTCGCATGCGATCTTGTGGTAGGAGTTCATTCCGCATCTCCCACATCTAATTTGAATAAGGGGGTCAATACATATATATGAATGGAACTCAAGAAATGATGGTAATAAAATAAAGTTGTGAATATTTTTGCTTACGCACTTCATATTGTCTTTTAGAGTAGCCCCGCCTATTCTTGGCCGTCACGTTGTAGATGAACTCGCAGACATAGTATCCACAGTAATTATTCACGGGTTCCTGCCACAAGCACTTTTACAAGAAAGAGAGGTTAATCAAACTAATGATGAAGCACTATAAATGGCATTGATGAAAGTACCTAGAATCAATGCGAGATGCACGGAACTAGCTTCTAGTAGTACTTACCTTCGGGAATTTCCATCGCAGATCCCGCGGCAGTCCCGAAACTTGTGCGGTGAATACTTTCCAAACCCTGCGAGACAAAGAAAACAATTACTTGATATCATGAAATGAGCAAAGTTGCCGATATGGTGCGATAATGATCGATTCAACTTACTTCTCGAGCATTTTAGACATGTCCACATATTCCTCGCGATCTTTTCGTCTCGATTCTAAGACGCTTACTAGTCCCTGCTCAAGCTTAATATCTAGGAGAATATAGTGGAAACTGCGCACGCATGCATATAACTCATCAGTTACATTAATTACTATAACCACGAGTAATAATTAAGAGAAACCAAATATGCACAAGACAGTAACACTCACTTGAAGTTGTAAGGAAGGAGTATTGTATCTTTGTTTTGATTTATTACCAACGATCGTAGGAACTTCTCCTCGGTTTCTTCGGCATGAAATTTAACCGTAAATTCATCTATGAGAATTGTGTTAATGAACCCAATATCATACATTTCGGCTTTTCTGCATTCGACGATCTTCAATCTGCATAATATAGTGAGGATAACTATATATACATGCAATGAATGAGCTGAGCTATATATATAGACTTAATGACAGAAGTAGTACTTACAGACAGTAGCAAGTGACCGTTAATTTATCGAGGGCCTTTAGATTGAAAAACTTCTGGTGTCTTTTTTTTGTCGACAAACTTTGCTTTCAGCTCATTCTTCCACCTCCTGAATAGATCTGCCATCTTCTTGAGCGCAAAGGACTTGATCATTGGCTCCTTATCTGGATTCTCCAGATCCACCACTTTCGGTAGGGTGAAATTTACCTTGAGCACTTTCCAAAGATCATATTTTTGTCTATCTTCGACAAAACAAACTTGAAGCTCTTCATCCTTAGGCTGATTCCATAGCTCGATGCTGATCGGGATCATGTCCCTAACAAGAACCCCGCACTGAGCAGTAAATGCCTCCGTGGTCCGGAGGGGTTCAATCGGTTGGCCATCGCGTGCGATTGCTGTGATCGTGAACCTTTCATCCAAGCGCAACTTTTTCTTCGGGCCTCGTCTCTTTACCGAAGTTGTGCTCGATCCGGAGGGCTAAAATAAGAAGAAAGATGAGACTTAATATGAGTATGTACCAAAACAATGAATGCATCAATTAGCTTGTCAGCACAGGCTTAATTAATATATATACCTGGCCGGACTTTGTTCGGTCACCGGAGCCGTCATCACGGCCTCCTTCTTGCACCGGCATTCAGTCACCGGAGCCATCATAATCATGTCCTTCTTCCTTCGTTGTTCGATAATCGTAGCCTGCTTCTTCACCCTCTCCTTACAGACCATCGGTTTCGTTGAGATACGACATGATAGCAGCTCTGGCTGCGATTATGTCCCCAACACCCGTTCTGCTTCCTCGTCTCGGTCGTGCTTCATAGTTTCTGCAAATATTACAACATGGCAGTTATTATACAAACATGACAGATGGATATATTAGTGGCAAACGTAGACCTAGCTATAGCTATTCACAACAAGGAATTATATTAATTAATGGCCTCGACGCTTTTCAAGGGTTTGGGGTGGCCTCAGCAACGCTTAAAGGGTTCGGGGTGGCCTCGACGACAACGCTCTTTTAACTTCGTAAAGGAGGGGGTATATCGACAACGACGACATACATACATGGAGAAAAATGTTATCGGGGAGGGGGTATATCGCCCCTCCCCCCCCCCCCATCATGTCGAAGTTATCGGGGAGAGGGTATCGACCCCCCCCCCCTTCATGTTGAATATATGTTGAATTCCCGAGAGAGTTAGGAACCGGAGGGGGACTCCTCCCCCCTCATGTCTGATGAGTTTTTACTCCCTCTCTCCCATGAAACATTCATCGAACAAACTTAATACGAGTTTTAACAGAAAACATTCATGGAACAAAATTACAACAGAAAAAATTGACCAAGTTTTCATATATCATCATCATCATCTACTACAAAAGAATCGACATATCTTTACATATGAACATACAAATGTTTGCATATTCGACAATAATATCACCAAAAAAATTATATGAACATTAGAAATTCTAATCCTTGAACCCCTAACCCCTCAACCCTCAACCCTCGACGACCCTCGAACCCTTGACCTCTCGACCCCTATTCCTCCTCATGTCGAAGTTATTGGGGAGGAGGTATATCGACCCCCCCCCCCCTCATGTCGAAGTTATCGGGGAGGTGGTATATCGACAACGAGATACCCGATAAAGAAAAAAAAGAAAAAAAGAGGAGAAGAAGAAACGAATAGACGTGAAAAAAATAAATAGAAATTACTCTATTTTTTTTCTTCTTCTCTTCTATTCCTTTCTTCTTCTCCTTTTTTTTCCTATTCTTATTTATTTCTCCTCTTCTTCCTCTCCTCTTCTTCTCCTTCTTATTCTTCTTCTTCCTCTTCTTATTATTTTCCTTTTTCTTCTCCTTCTTTTCCTTCTTCTTCCTTCTTCCTTCTTCCTAGATAAAACTTTTCTAAAATGTAACTTTTCCATATATAAAATTTTTCCTTCTTCTTCCTTCTTCCTTCTCTTCCTTCTTCCTAAATATATATAAATTTCTAGAAATGAAACGAACCTAAAACGCACTAAATCAGAGAACATACATAGATAAATTTTTTCTAAAGATCTATCTTTTGTATACATGAAAATATATACACAGAGGACTTACATACATATATACATTTTTATAAAAATTCAAAAAAAATCATCATATATATGAACAAAAAATCTAAAAAAGGACATATAATCAGATATACACACATACATATACTCACACATAATCTGGAAAAAAACCATATATATGTGGAAAAAACAGGGAGGAGAGGACAGGGGAAGGGGCGGCGCCGGCTTGATCAAGGAGAGGTGCGGCGTGGTTGGGGTAGGGGTAGAGGCACGGCGTCGGTGTAAAGGGCGGCGACGGCGGCGTGGTCGCAGTAGGGGCGACGGCGGCGTGGTCGATCGGGCCGGGCAGGGGGGAGAGAGGCACGGCGAGGCGCGGCGGCGTGGTCGGGCAGGCGACGGCGGCGTGGGCGGGCGGGCAACAGCGGCGGCGTGGTGGCGGGCCGACGGCGGCGTGGTCGGGACAGGGGCGGCGACGTCGACGGGGCATAGGGCGGCGACGGCATCGACGGGGTGAGCTCGGGTAGCCTGGTGGCATCGTCGGAGGGATCGAAGAACTGAAACGAAATTTTCACAAGTGCTAGCTTATATAACAAATGCTTTAGTCCCGGTTCGTGGCAGTAACCGGGACCAATGCCCACCTTTAGTCCCGGTTGGTGCCACCAACCGGGACCAAAGGTCTCTTTTCAGCAGCCCAAAGGGCGGGAAGCAGATGCCTTTGGTCCCGGTTGATGGGACCAATCGGGACTAAAGTGGGGCATTGGTCCCGGTTGGTGCCACGAACCGGTAAGAATGCCCCCCCTTTGGTACCAGTTGGTGCCACCAACCGGGACCAAAGGCCTCGTGCTGCCCGTGGCCAAAACTTTAGTCCCACCTCGCTAGTTGAGAGGGGCGCACAGTGGTTTATAAGCCCCACTGCCGCAGCCCGAGCTCCTCTCGATTGCAGGCTTACGGGCCTAATTGTCACTGCTATTCCTGTTGGGCCTACTTGGCCTTCTGCGGGCCTGAATCCTGGCCCATGGTAGGGTTTCTAGTCATATGCACGCCGTAGTGGCCCAGTAGGTGGCATTTTTTTATATTCTCCAGTTTTTTTTCTGGATTTTGCATTATTTATTATCTTTTATTTTTTGCTTTATTTTTTAGTTCCTTTTTCTTTTAGGTAATAAAAATTATAAAATTTCTGTAAGTGTCATTTGTTTTCCAATTTGAATAGTTTAAATTTGAATTTTTTGAAATTTGTGTGAATCACTAGTTTTTAAATAACTTTACTATAAACATAGATTTTTGAGTGATTCTTTTTCCTGCTATTTAATATTACTGTGTTTTATCATTATATTCAAAAACATATTTTGTTATTTTAGTTTCTAACAAAAATTTCTTTATGATAATTCTTTTTGCTATTAAAGTTTCTAACAAAAAAATATTTTTTCTTTTAATGTCTTGAACAGAAAATACGTTGATATTTTTAGTTGCATACATTTTATATAATTTTAGTTTCAATAATACTAGAAGCTTTATAAAAGTTTATTTTGTTTTTACTTATTTATTAAACTTTATGTTGTTTCTACTTATTTATTTTCTTTTATTTTTTTCTATTTTTATTTTATGAAAATTATTTGTTTTTGCTTTATTTATTTTATTTTGTTTCTACTTACTGTTTCTATTATTATTTATTTTATTAATGTTTTACACACAAAAGCCCTCTCCCTTGGCTGGTTCACTGGTCCCGGTTCGTGGCTCGACACGGTACTAAAGACCACCCTTTGGTCCCGGCTCACAGGCCACCAACCGAGACCAATGGTGGTGGGCCTGGAGCGAGGCCCGTTGGTCCCGGTTCGTCCCAACAACCGGGACCAAAGGGGCCAGACGAACTGGGACCAATGCCCCCACGACGCCCGGCAGGCCCCCTTCACGAACCGGGACCAATGGGCCCATGGGTCCCGGTTCGTGACTGAACCGGGACTAATGGGCTTACCTGGCCCGAACGGAAGCCCTATTTTCTACTAGTGTAGGTAGAGGAGCCTTTGGAGAAATGGTTGAACAGTTGGAAAGGCAAGCTGCTCTCAGTTGAAGGACGACTGGTTTTAATTAACTCTTTCCTCACAAATATGATTCTCTATATGTTTTCTTTCTTCCAACTCCCAAAGGGCTCCTGCAAACACATGACTATATCAGATCCAGATTATTTTCGCAAGGAGCAGGCAGCTACGGAGTTTTTTTCCCAACATGGGTGGTAACATAAACTCCGGATCGATCCACTACCTCTTTTGACATAGGCATATTGTCGGTCTATTTGAATTTACTGTTGCCTATTTGTAGGTTTTATTCCTTTTTTCCTTTGTCAAACTTCTGGTGTTTGGCTTTGTGCATCCTAATTATACAAAGACCGGGTGTTACTCTTAATGTTTTGCATCCTCTTGATGCTACATTTTGAGATAATAAAAAGACACCCTTTACTAGAAAAAAAAATGCAGCCAAGTCGTTATTTCGTCAGTCAAGGTGAGTGGTATATTTAGTCGCGTGACTGAAATTAGTTGTTGTGCTAGTCTGGCAATAATCCTGCAAATCTTCCGAGCCGTAAAGCAGGTCCTCCACATCATCTAGCAAAGTGTCAATCAGGAGACTAGCCCGGTTGGTTGTTACTCCTTGCTACAAAATAATGCCCCTAGGATTCTGAATAGCTTTGTGACGCATCCACATCCTTTACTGCTACACGAACAGAGGGGCTTGACTATCCTTGACCTACCATTGGTGAAAGAAGGGGAGAAAGGAGCTCAGCAGGATATCCCTCCCCTTGCCCATGCCTACCACCAGCGGTGTAGCGCCGTTGCCAAACGACATCTCTGTTTGTACTGCTAGGATCATTCGATATTAGCTTCTAACCTGACACAATACGTCTGAAGTCATTGCCTGTCCTAAACCAACTTCAAGAGCACAACTTACACTTTTTTTGTTGATTGTGATGATGGTGGTCCGAACTAAAACTTTATTTCTTTCAATAAAAGATGTATTTTATTGATTCATAATGAAACATCTAGAAGATACAAACACAATAAGAGCACACCCGACCTGTGCGTAATTAGGATGCACATAGCCAACACCAGAATCCACGCAAACAAACCCACCCGCAAATATCAAAGTCAAATAAGACCAAAGCTATGCCTAAACGAGGAAAAAATCATACGGTAAATTTCTAGCAATCAGTGCCCCATGAGATTATTTTCATTGGGATTTCAAAACGTTGCTCTCTCTCTCTCTCTCTCTCTCTGTGTGTGTGTGTGTGTGTGTGTGTGTGTGTGTGTGTGTCTCTCTCTCTCTCTGCAGGATGGAGTGGTGGGAAGATGATCGAAGGGCATGGGTTTTGAGATTTGAAATCCACTTTCCGAGACAAGATATATATAATTTCAATTTTGGGTTGTTGGTAGCTTGTCCATCTACCAACAACTTTATAAACGCTTCACGAAGTCCTATGTTATTGAGGCTAGTAGCTAGGGCAGTTAATATCAATCATTATAGTGAGGGAACAACAGAGGTGATTGCATTCTCGGTGTGTTAAAGACAGAGTGAGGATATGTATGCTATGTGGTGACCGTCGTTCTTTACATACACAGCCACAAGCCCTTTCCTTAGTGGGTACAAGGAGTAGATAGTGTAGTGTGAGAAAAATGCTGCCTCGAGAACAAGCTGACGTACGTACTAGTCAACTTGCCCGCTAGCTAGAAGCTAACAAGAAAGGTTCAGAGACTAAAGACTCAAGAGGAAGAGGGGCATGGAATGATAGACATGAGACGTGGATATGCATCATAGGAATGAGACACATCTGGTAGCGAAATGTCTGCATCACCAGTATATGTAGGAGGGATCCATATATAAGGTCAATGTCGGCAAGTAGGCTAAGAACAGCAACCGCGGTGAGCAGTAGACTGGGAACAGTAGGCCAGAGGTCACCGCTGTGATGGCATCTGTCTTGGGCACTGAGATGGTCGACACTAGAAAATGTGGATGCATGCTGGGATTGAGACGCACCTGGAAGAAAAATGTCTGCATCATCTACACGAGAGGACTCCGTAGGGTAGGGTCACGCAGACGGGACTTCAGTCGAAGCAGTCTGTTACAGGAATACGACCATAGTTGGGGGACGATTGACTAAGAAATTTTAACTTGGCTGGTTTTGGGCTTAATTAGACGAAGGATTTTCTCAGTCGACTTGACCTGGCTCCTTGGGGTTAATTGTCTCATAGATTTGCTTGAATTTATGCCTCTACCATTATGGGGAATGATATGTGTCTCTTTACAACAACAAAACTTTATTTGGGTCTCCGATAATTGGATTTCATTGATGGACTGTAAATATGAACAATAACAATAAAACGAGAACTAGAATTTAGATGTCGACCAGAGATAAATAATGACCAATATATGTGCTCCGTGAGGCTAAGAGGTTGTTAGTTAATCGCAAATGAGACGGCAGTGGTAAAACCAAAAGTGAGGATTCATCTTTTTTAATATCGAAGGCCACAAATAGGGTGTGGGCTAGCGCTAAGCATCTAGGTAGCATCATGCCATTTTTCCTCCCTTTGTTCCTTGTACTTAGACTATTGCTTAATCAATTCAATCTGACAACTCTCAAATATAACATTCAAAATTTAACTTCTTACTTTCAGTTTAACATGTTTGCATGCGAATCATAGTTTTCAATTTGATGAATCCAATGTGAAATACAATTCTTAGGTGTATGGATTACAGATATTATCTCAGATATATTTATTAATTTTTGGATTATTGTGGATGTGCACAATTCACTGGCACTACTCTCTTCATGTGTGTCTTCACTGTATTATAATTAAAAAAAAACAAATTTTTGTGTTTTTGACAAAGCCAGCGTTCTTCAAGGGACAATTATATTAGCACCCCAGATGAGGCCATGGAGCAACCTTCCTAACGTCGACGATAGTGAGCAACAAAATAGGAGGTAATTGAGTTTCATATTTCAGTGCAAGATATCATTCTTCTTTGTTTCATTTTACCCGCAGCCTCCAGCAGTTTGTCTTCTCGGATCCATTTTCAATTCTTTTTTTATCGTGATACAACGATGGTGTCATGATCACTGTAAATGGCCGACCAATGTTCTGGCGGCGACTGTCTTCTAGCCGTCGACCACAAGAGGCTGAAGCAATAGAGGAGGAAGAACGTACATATATGTCTAAGTCAAAAGACGCGGTGCAGCATGCAAATTTAACAGTTCACCCAAACTTAAATTGATGTCGTGGTTTAGGAAATGTTAGGCGTAGACAAGGTAAGAAAGTTAATCCTACTACGTTTTATTCATACCACACTGGTCAAATCAAAAAAAATCTGACATTATACCATAATTAGTGTCATATACCAAACTACTTCAGCAAAATCTCAACCTGACGAGAAAATGGCCAATATACTTCAACACCGAAATCCTACAGTCTCAAGTCTGAACATAGGAATTGCACTTATGTACTTTGTATGACACAGAGAGCAATGAATTGAAGCGCACATGGATGTCAAGATTTGAGATAATGTTGGTACTAACAGATATGGCCTTGATTTAACAAATACAAAAAAAGATATGACATTGGTTCGAGGTTAAAGTATATAAATAATGTACCTACCAACTTTCTTATTATAAAACTGTTGACTCTAACACCAACACAATATTCACTTGCCACATATTCTTCATCATACCACCCTCCTGCCTATCACATGCTCTCGAAAATGGCCAAATTCAGTGGAGAGTTGGTAGAAATATAGAGCAAGGAAATCAAGAAACATCCGGTGCGTATGAAGTGTTGGGAATGCAAGGCATCCGGAAGCACATTCCCTAAGGCATATACGGATGGGGTTTGAAATGTCAGACGTTGAGTACCAAACAATCCACTGTTGTTGTTTTGGATGCAAATGAATGAAAGACATAGATAATCGAGAGCAAAAGAAGGGAATACTGATCCGCTATCGCCGTCTCACCATTACAAAGGGGAAGCATGTAGAGGAGCCCTTGGAGAAACGGTTGAACAGTTGGAATGGTAAGCTGCTCTCAGTTGAAGGACGGCTGGTTTTGATTAACTCTTTTCTCACAAATATGATTCTCTATATGCTTTCTTTCTTCCAACTCCCAAAAGGGCTCTTGCAAACACAAGACTATTTTAGATCCAAATTATTTTCGCAAGGAGTAGGCAGCTACGGAGTTTTTTTCCAACATGAGTGGTAACATAACCTCTGGATCGATCCACTACCACTTTTTACATAGGCATATTGTCGGTCTATTGAAATTTACTGTTGCCTATTTGTAGGTTTTGTTCCTCTTTTCCTTTGTCAGACTTCTGGTGTTGGGCTTTGTGCATCCTAATTCTACAAAGACCATGTGTTACTCATGATGTTTGTCATCCTATTGATGCTACATTTTGAGATAATAAAAAGACACCCTTTACTAGAAAAAAATGCAGCCCAGTAGTTATTTCGTCAGTCAAGGTGAGTCGTATATTTAGTCGCGTGACTGAAATTAGTTGTTGTGCTAGTCTGGCCATAATCCTACAAATCTTCCGAGCCGTAAAGCAGGTCCTCCACAATGTGGACCACATCATCTAGCAAAGTGTCAATCAGGAGACTAGCCTGGTTGGTCGTTCCTTCCTTGCTGCAAAATAATGCCCCTAGGATTCTGAATAGCTTTGTGCCACATCCACATCCTTTACTGCTAGACGAACAGAGGGGCTTGACTAATGGACAGATCCTTGACCCACCATTGGTAAAAGAAGGGGAGACAGGAGCTCAGCAGGATATCCCTCCCCTTGCCCATGCCTACCACCAGTGGTGTAGCACCGTTGCCAAGGGACATCTCTGTTTGCACTGCTAGGATTATTCGACATTAGCCTCTGACCTGAGACAATACGTCTGAAGTGATTGATTGTCCTAAACCTACTTCAATAGAATAACTTACACTTCTTTTGTTGATTGTGATGATGGTGGTCTGAACTAAAACTTTATTTTCTTCGACAAAAGATGTATTTTATTGACTCACAATAAAGAATCTAAAAGATACAAACACAATAAGAGCACCCCCGTCCTGTCCGTAATTAGAATGCACACTGCCAACACCAAAATACACGCAAATAAACCCACCCGCAAATGGCAAAGTCAAATAAGACCAATGCTATTCCTAAACGTGAAAAAGAAAATGGCCTGAAGCAACCAACAACAATCGCCATACTACAACAAAGACCGTATTCGCACCAACCATCTCTTGACATCACAAGAAAAATCAGGTTCTTCAAGAACAACGGTATTAAGAAGGAAACAATGCTCAAACGCTGCTGCCACAAAATCCAACCATCATAGGCTAGATTCTAGGTTTTCCCCCTGAAGAATAATTCTCAGCATATCTAAGCAATGCCTTCAACAAGGTATACGACGCCAAAATATCGCTATTGCCAGATATAACCAACTTGGGCTAGATACTTGGGATCTTAGAAGCACCACCCAGATGGAGTCAATCAAGTGTAGTCTTCGCCACTTTTCTGCTATCCGAGCAGCTACATGTAGGGCTAGAAATTCCAATGCCATCGCTGCAAAACCATACCTTCTGCGTCAAGCCCCGTTCGTAGATTGCATATCACCGTCAAAAGAAATCTAACTGGAGTTTCATTTGAATATGCATTTAGTTTGACTCATTTTTTATTAGAATACAAAATTCGTTAAAAAAATCATAATGTAAATTTCTAGCAACCGGTGCCCCATGAGATTATTTTCATTGGGAATTCAAAACCTTGCTCTCTCTCTCTCTCTCTCTCTCTCTCTCTCTCTCTCTCTCTCTCTCTCTCTCTCTCTCTCTCTCTCTCTCTCTGCGCGCGCGCACCAGGATGGAGATGTGCGAAGATGATCGAAGGGCATGGGTTTTGAGATTTGAAACCCACTTTTTAACACAAGGTATATATAACTTTAGTTTTGGGTTGTTGATAGCTTGTCCATCTACCAACAACTTTATAAACTCTTCATGAAGTCCTACGTTATTGAGGCTAGTAGCTAGGGCAGTTAATATCAATCATTATAGCGGGGGACGCAGAGGTGATTGCATTCTCGGTGTGTTAAAGACAGAATGAGAATATCCATGCTGTGTGGTGACTGCCGTTCTTTAGATACACAGCCCCCATAATGGGTACAAAGAGTAGATAGTGTAGTGTGAGAACAAATGCTATTTCCTCCAAAACTCGCCAACGTACCCAGAAAGGAGTTTACTAATCAACTTGCCCGCTAGCTAGAAGCTAACAAGAACGGTTCAGAGAAAAAACACTCGACAGGAAGAAGGAGATGGGATAAACACAGGATGTGGATATGCATTATAGGAGTGAGACACATCTGGAAGCGAAATGTTTGCATTACCCGTATATGTCGGAGGGCTCCATATATAAGTTGAAGGTCGGCAAGTATGCTAAGAACGGCAGCCGAGGTGAGCAGTAGACTAGGGACAGTGAGCATCTCCACCGTGATGGCATCTGGCTTGGGCACCGAGACATTTCGCCGGTTCGGAGAGAGTATCTCCACCTTCTGTCGTGACTGCACTAGGGTGTCTTCTATTCTCATTCCTGGGCATCCTCTCCTCCAGGTGTTGATGTAGATCGTGTGTCTCTGGCTTTTCTCATGATATGGGTCGTTGTCAGAGTGGAAAAATACCAATTAATGAAATCTATTGGGGATTTTCTATATTAGGCAGATATATTTCTTCAGGATTTATCATTTGTCTATAGTACTGTGCTAATGTCCAGTGGATCGTAACCCATCTTCCTCTAGCAACCCGCACGCTTGTTTCCACCGATTTTTTTTCTTCTCTCAAAAACCGTATACGTCAATAGTAAATCGCTAATGTTTTTTCTGGTTTTTGGCTACACAATATAAAAAGAAAATAAAAGTTCAAGAAAGGGGACTTGAACCCAAGTCTATTCGTTAGACTTTGAGCCCAATAACCAACTAAGCCATCTTTAGTTGTTCTCTATTGTATATAAACAAGGTTATTCGAACCTTTCCTTTTTTTTCTTTCATATCAGCGATAATAGTTTTTTTGTTTGGTAACTTTGGAATGACCAGCGTGATAACTATGACTTGAGCAACATCATAACTATACTATGATAAGCTTGATAACTATAATATGAGAAGGTTAATGACTATACCATGAGAAGTATAATAATTATAGCATGGGGGAGTGGTAACTTCACACTGGGGTATGTTTCGACAAAAAAAAGTTACCAAGACATGTTTCAGTATTGTTTTTCACATGGGTAAAAAGTTATCAAATGTGTTGTATGTAAATTATGGGTTGTTTGGTGGGTAAATTACCATACTATTTGCACTAGGTTATCAGGCATATTTCTAGAACTTTTTGCCCAAGGTGAAAAGTTATCAATGCGTTTATACGTAAATTATCAGGTTAATTGTATGAAAGTTATTATCTTATTTACACATAAGTTACCGGGGGTATATTTTAACAACTTTTTCACCTCGGATGGTAAAAAAGTGGTATTTTATTTGAACTTGTCAGGAGCCAAGTAGTGGGTGAGTTGGCTAATAGAGGTTTTTTCAGGTGTTTTCGCTACATAATATGAGAAGAAAATAAAAGTGCTTGAAAAAGAATTCGAACCCAGGTCTATGCCACCTTTAGTTGTTGAACCTTTCTTATTTCCGTCATATCAGAAAAATAATAAACTTTGGCTTGGTAACTTGGCATGACCAGCGTGATAACTATGGTACGACCAACACGATAACTATATCATGATATGGATGGTAACTACAGTACGAGAAGGTTAAAGCATGATAACTTTAGCATGAGGAAGTATGATAATTTAACACAGAAGTTACCAGAATAGTTATGTTTCAATGTTTTTTCCTCAAAGTCAAAGTTAACATGGTGGGTGAATGTATGTTATGAGCTCCATGGTGCATAAAAGCTATGAATAGGATATTTCATCAACTCCACCCCTTCCCCCCCCCCCCCCCCAACTTGCACCCTCATTGCCAAAGTTACCAGGACGGGGTGCATAAGTTATAGGGTTTATGTGTGTGAGATACCATGCTATTCATCAACACCCCCACCCCCTTTTGTCGCAAAAGTTACCAGGACTAGGGTACAGAAGTTATCAAGTCTGTAATGTGTGAGTCAGCAGGCTATACACACACAAAAGTTACCGGGGTATATTTCATCAACTCCCCCCCCCCCCCACACACACACCATCCCGGTCGCTAAAGTTACCAGAACCTGGGTGCATAAGTTATCAAGTACCCGATGTGTGAGTCAATTACCATGCTATTCATAAGAAAAGTATCATCGGTACGTTTAAACTATTTTTTTGGGTCAGAAATGCTACCATGATATTTGTACATAAACTATCATGTTTGTGGTTCGTATAATTATCAGGCTCGTTAAAGAGAATTGACCGAGGGATGACACACGAGAAAATGACTAATGTTGGAATTCTATAGGAGCAAAACATTTATTCTCTAGAAAAATATTTATCACTACAAAAAAGAGGCATGTGGAGTACAAAACACGTTGGATCAGTTATTTAAAAAACTTGAAGCAAATGGTTTTGTCCTCAAAGGCACTGTGGTCTTCCTTAACGTTTTCATTTAATAAGGAATAAATACCAATTAATCTGTACATGAAACATAACAGCGTCATGACCACAACCAACAGGTTGTGTGTTCGAATCCTGGTAGTGGCCCTATTTTTTTCTGAGCTCTTTTTACGCGCGAGAGCAGAAGCGAGCAACTCCAGAATCGTGCAAATCTGTCGCTAAATTCCAGTCGACTGGAAGTTAGCTTTCTTGTTCAACAAAATAATCCCCTCTATCAAAGTTACCGTGGTGCACATAAGTTATCAAATTTGTGGTGCATCTATTACCATGTTATTTACGGAGAAGTTTTACAGAGGAGTACGTTTGAAAAACTTATTTTCTTTCATGAGTCAAAGTTATCAAGGTGTTTGCATGTAATTTACCAGGTATGTGGTACATAAGTTATCATGCAATTACATAATAGTTACTAGGGGATGTTTCAACGAACTTTTTCCCTGCCTCATAGTTACTGCATTATTTATATCTAAAGGTCAAATCTCCCCTCACGTGATTTTTTAACCATTTTTTAACTTTAAAAATTGTAAAAGGAAAGAGCGGCATGAGCAGGATCATTAACAAGAAAACCTGTTTAGAAGGAAAGACTGGGTGGGGTCAATGGGATAAGAAGGAAAGAGATTAGAAGGAAGGATCAGATGGGATCAGTGGGATTAATAGGAAAGATCGGATGGGGTCTGCGGGATTAAATGGAAAAAGCGGATGGGGCAGCCGGTTTGGCAGGAAAATACCTTTCTCATTCTCTAAATTATCTAAGTTACCGTGGTTACGAGGGTAATATGTATTCCTTTTTTTTGCTGGTGTGGACATTTAAGTATTTTTTAACTGAAACATATTTAACCTTTGATTCCATAATCTGAAATCCTAGGGGCTAGACCATGTACTAGGACGGAGACGTGCACATGCAACCAACGTGAAGAGCAGATTTGCACGACCATCTCCTCACTTCATGGGTCACATCGTGTTCCTTGATGTCCTCTTCTTTTCATGGGTCACATCGTGTTCCTTGATATGCAAGCATTCATATACACGTGAGTAGACTCATCTCTATAAACACACACACGCACACCCTACCCCTATGACACGTTCGAAAGACTGAGCCGGCATATCATCCTAAAATTTACAAAGGTACCGTAGGCAGCTCGTCGTCCACGGAAACGTCTCCTCCCACTGAATGCGCATCACCGGAAATACTGAATTAAATTCAGGAATAAATGCGAGCAATAGGATTTGAACCCTGATGGGCTGGGGATGCCACAGTCACTCTGACCATCCAACCACAAATTGGTTCTCCTTGATGTCCTCTCCTGCTAGTGGTGTGGATTGGAAATCAAGACAAAGGTCTCTTTTCTGTGAAGCCCCTCTAGAACCACATGAAAAGCTTGATGTTCGGTCAGAGATGTGGCTGAAAGAAGGTGTGAGCTTGCTTGTGCTTGAAATTCGACGCCTAGCCTTACTAATTGAGGTAGGAAATAGCAATGTCATGATCCAACAAGCCCCAATGCCATCACCACCTCGAGCTGATTCCCAAGAGTCCAGCCAAAGTTACCGCAACTGAGTATATGATCTCGGTGAGTTGGTTCTTTTGAGAAAAATGGTCTCGCTACTGAGAGTGTGCTTGGATCTAATGGACTTATTTTAGTCTGACTAAAAAATAGTCTTTTTAAGAGGCTAAAGTTCCAAGCACCCCTGACTAAAGAGGGGCTAAAACTAGTCTTGAGACTAAAAATTTTTAGTCAAGGGTATCCCTACTAAAATATGGATTAGTCTTTTCTCTCCTCATTTAACTCTTCTCCTTAAACACAGGCGAGTTCTGGATTGGAGGGTTTGGAGGATAATAAATGCTCATTAACTTGATTTTAGTCTCTTTAGTATTTGGATCCAAGTCATGGGACTAAAACGTATCCAAGCACTCTCTGATTATGCTTCTTCTTAAAGTGCAGCACTACATGGTCATTATTGTGTGTACTATTTTATTTAGTGAAGTATGTTTGCCGTGCATGGACCTGCCGTAGAGTTCGCTTTTGGTCTCTAGAGAAAATTTCGTAGACATTTGGCCCAGCGTCTTCACAAACAAGATGCATTCGGTATGCACCCAATCGGGTAGATGTCATCCTCTTCTTCCTAGTGGCAGTCAAAGTAAGTCATCTCCAGCAGTGCTGCGTAGGTGTAGTGAGCGAGTTGGGTGTTGGTGCCGCGTATGGAGCGGAAGTAGCTTTACAGCCACCGAGCTGGTCAAGGACACACGACTCCTAGCCGAGGCTGAGCAGCCCCACTGCTCCGACGAACATCCGGCATTTGTATGGCGATGCAAACAAAGGCATCGTGTTGCCTTGACCCCAAAGTATGTTGTCCATGAGATGTGCAGCTCGGCATGCTCCAGTAGTCGAACATGCAGGTACTGACCTGTTATGATTCTAAGAAGGCTCCATCGAGATCAGTGTGAACGGTCTTTTGGTGTCTCATTTAAGAAATGTGGCACAAAATGGTCTACAATATATTCGAGGCACCAAAAACGAACTATATATGCGGTAAAGTTTTTAGGGAGATCATAACATATTTTTCTCTTTCTTGGTGTAACATTCGAATACTTGTCAATGGTAGAATTAGGAACGTCTGTACTTGGAGCAGGTTTCATGTCCTAGAGTCATTTTATTATCGTGAATATTGTAATTCACCCATGCAAAAAAAGGAAAATTCTAACTCGTCAAGCTATCCAGAAATACTTCTCCTGTGCCTCTGCTACTATTATAGGCAGCAAAATAATTGGATTGAATCTCCTTTTAGTGCTGACATTTTCTAGAAGAGATGATTATTTTACTTTGATGTTTACCATACGTTCTCGCCCTACAAGTATGAGCCGATCATATAAATGATAAACGACC
Source organism: Aegilops speltoides (assembly GCA_021437245.1). Taxonomy (NCBI): domain Eukaryota; kingdom Viridiplantae; phylum Streptophyta; class Magnoliopsida; order Poales; family Poaceae; genus Aegilops; species Aegilops speltoides. Next base: position 533,446,664 of record CM038143.1, on the reverse strand, counting down.
CAGTTGTTTCATGCACCCAACAACAAAAGGAGTCAACACTCTGGAAAATTTACAACAAATAGACAACCATAATTAGGATGCCTACACATTTGCACTTTGGAATGGGAGGCGTACGGAAGCACATCCCTTCAATGAGTTTGCAACCACGTTGCTCTAATTGTTGCTAATCGTGATGTAATCGTAGAGATAGTAGAACACCATGCTTGCCTGGTAGGTGCAAAGACGAGAATCGTGGGTCATGGTCTGTTCATGACACACAGTGAAGAATATGGGGATGAACGAGATTAGCACTGGAATACACAAATAACATTTTAGCGACTTTTTGCATCAAGTGATAATTTTTACCTTTCGTTGTACTAGATAACATGCACCTATTAATGTGCTATTAGTTTCAGTTCGTCTAAATACTCCCCATCTTTATAAATTAGGAAGTACCTCTGCAATCTATGAACACCTAAACTAACACTAAAGCAATGAATAATTAGTATGGTTTAGCGCAAGATGTTTTTGGAAATGTACATTTTTTTTAAAGGAGGATTACCTCCTACCTTTGCATCAGAACGATGCATGCAGTCATATTATTAAACGAAAGGTCCAAACAGGTCACCAATGAAGTACAAGAATGCTCGAAACTAAAAAATAAAAAGAACATAAAATTTGCCAAAACCAGCTATAACCGGACTAGATAACTAACTACCTAGCCTATTATTGGAACACCATCCAAACCGGTTGTAGATATCCCGAGCTACAATCTTTCACCGGGTACACCCAATATCCCAAAGCTCCCTAGCTTCCGCATGAGTGAGTAACGACCACGTACGGATCCAAGTTGTGGCCCAATAAATAATCTGCAAAAAATTATACAAGCCTGTCTATGAAAAACCATGTCATTTCTGCAGTTCCATATAGGCCATAGTAATGCACATACTCCTATCCGAATATGTGTCGCAGTGTCCGGTTCCACTCCATTGGCCACATCCCAAATAATGTGTTAATACTACTTGGAGGTTTCACATTAAAGACTATTGAATCGAACACCATAGAAGGTTGGCTAGAGTACAACTAAGAAAGAGGTGCTTAATAGTCTCATCTTGATCACAAAAGCAACAATGTTGACTACCCTCCCAGCTACGATTTGCTAAGTTATCCTTAGTCAGAATCACATCCATGTGAATAAACCACATGAAGACTTTGATTCTTAAAGGTACTCTAAATCTACCAAATATGTAGCAATTTCGGAATTGGGCCAGATTCGATTCAGTCTAAATACATTGATTTCACTGAGAAAATACCATTGACAGATAGTTTCCAGTGAATCGTGTCTGACTCCTCGGAGAGGTGAATGTCCATCAATATCCGCACTAGCTGCAACCACACGACCCATCGTTCCCTACTAAAGATCTCCTAAGCTAGCTGTTTAGAGGGACATACTGTAATACTATAGCAACATAGTTGTCCTTACACTAAACAATATTATGAAGAGACGGATATTGGATGGCTAGAGGCGTCTCCCCTAACTATGTATGCTCACAGAATTGAGTGGAATTACCATTTCCTATGATAAATTTAGTCCTATGGAAGAAGGCATCTTTTCGTTCTCATGGGCCCCTTCCATAAAGGTGAATTGTTGGGTCTAACGGTAACCTGAGCCAAGGCCTTATTTTGCTGGTACTTATTACGCAAAATCTGCACCCACGTACCTCCAGTTTCAACAAAAAGCCTGTATAACCATTTACTGAGCAGACATCGATTTTTGCCTCCAAATTCTCAATGCCAAGCCCACCATGGTCCTTCGGTCTACAAATAATGTCCCACTTAGTTAACCTATATTTTCTATTCATTTCATCGCTTTACCAAAAAAAATCATGATCAATAAAACTACTTTTTCATACCCCTACCAGTACTTCAAAGAAGGCAAAAGGAACATCGGCATACTCGTAACCACCGAATTTATCAGTACCAGCCGACCACCATATGACATAAACTTGCCCTTCCAGCAGCTTAATGATATGCCTGCATTTGTCATTTCATGGAAAATATGACAATGAAGTGAGCCAAACTAGCCTTGAATCTTGCACACCCGGTTGTATTGTGAGTTTCATGGAAAAGTTTCAGAATTTAGAGACCCGAGTCTTGCACGTCTGACTTTCATCTTTTGAGCATTTCCCACACCATCGATCATGCATGTACACGAAAGCCGATAACAAAGTCCTATTGTTTGTGTCCGGGGTCACTACCCCAAAACGTCATATTCACCTGTTAAGAACATGGGTATCTTTCTATTAGCAAGATGCCGGCTATAATGTGGCGCCATGATGACAATCTTAATAGAACCTTCAAAGTAATTTGTAATCCATTATTTTTCTCTCACTACATATTCAAAACATACGTCTTGTTGTATTCTTTAATTAGATGTAGACAGCATTAAATAAAAGCATCTTAGTATAGTACTGTGGTTTCCTTTGTCCTACATCACAAGATTACTCTCGTCCAAGCCCATGGGCGTCTGTCAACCTACGCTCACAAAAGCAATGCCCATGCAGCTTCTTTAAATAGCTTCCCACCTGGAATAATTATCAGGATAGGAGCACCCAACACTGACATGGAAGAAGTGAAGTCAAGGCTTGGAGAAATGGTGAGGGATAATAATTAGGATGACCAGGGCAAGTTATCGGGAATGGGAGGCACTCCTTCTGCTCCCAAATATAAGTCTTTCTAAATATTCCAACAAGTGACTATATACGGAGCAAAATGAGTGAACTTACACTCTAAAATAAGTCTACATACATTCATATGTTGTAATCCATTTGAAATACCTAAAAAGACTTATACTCCCTCCGTCCGGAAATACTTGTCATCAAAATGAATAAAATAAGATGTATCTAGATGTATTTTAGTTATAGATACGTCCCTTTTTGTCCATTTTGATGACAAGTATTTTCGGACGGAGGGAGTATTTAGTAACATAGGGAGTATATGGAAACACATCCCCAGTGATGTCCAACATTTACATTTCTCCTAGCTACCATGCCTGACTTCGTCTCCGAACAGCTAAACTCGGAACAGTTCAAGCTGAATCGAATCGTCTACACATACAGACCAATCGAGGGTGGCACAACCGTGAGGCGCGGTCGGAAACTTGCTGAGAATACTTTCCTTTGTAAATGAAGACTAGTATCCCTAGTGCAACGATGTGGCAGCATATGTATGAGTGTAGTTCCAGGTTGTCTGCCATTTATCCGACTCTGGCACAATGATTTGAGCTTCGTAGCTCTGTGACTCTCTGCTGGAAAACTAGCTAAGCGGATATTACGGTAGGAAGTCCACAACGTGCCGGAAGAAGAGGAAACGCCGCTAGGACGAAGTACCTAAGAGCATCTTCAATGCTAGATGATATAGATTTATAAATAACCAAAATTTACAACATTTAGCCCCAAAAAATGACTCTCCCCCTCCCCCGACCTCTCTCCCCCGAGGCGGCGGCGCCGCGCTGCCCCTGGGAGTCCCCGTCCGCACCGCCCTTAGCCCTCCCCCTCCACCGCCTCCCACTACCGCCACCGTCGTTGAGGACACCGCAGGGCGAAGCCCCTGTGGTGAGGCAACGGCGGCGACGCAGTCCTCGTCCGGCGGTAACGTGTGCGGGCAACGGCGTCCATCTCCCTCCTCCTCCAACGGTGGTGCGCAGCGGGTGGACGGTGGCCAGGAGATCTCCGGCGGCCGTTGGCGGCCGAGATTTTGGCCGCGATGAGATCTGATCTGGGCCCGAGGGGTTTAGATCGAGATCCACTGTAATTGCGCCTCGTCTTGACAACGGCAGAGAGATCCCCGGGTAATCTTCGCGGCACGAGGACGTCCGGGTCTCTTGGCCCGGGCATGGTGGTGGTGGCTGCCTTTTCCACCAAAGGTGGTTGGCCAGGCTGGTACTGACGGATCTTAGATCCCACTATTAGCACTGGCGCGCGAGTTGGGGAAACATAGTCGCCGGTGAAAACTGAGCCGACTCCGGTCATGGCGTGCGATGGCGGCGTCTACGTCGTTGCCATGATGAAGGCATCGTCAAGCAACTATGGTCAACCTGCTCGTGCCGCTCCGGGAGAAATCCTAAGATCACCGGATCGGACAATGGCGGCATTGTAGTGTCGTGTTCCCTCTTAGGGGCATCGTTTGTGGAGCGGCGCCGGATGGAAGAGGCGTGAGGTGGTGTGGCGTGCCTTCTCTCGCTCGACGACGGCGGGTCTCTGCGGCATGGAGCAGCGGGGTCTCGGCGCTGGACATAGCGTGATGACCTCGCGCAGGGGCGGTGGCGCTGTCTGGCGCCATGGTGGCGTCGACAGCTTACCTGGCAAGGTCTTTGCGTCAGTACCTGCTCTAAAGATGGTTAGGTGGATGAAGGCGGTGGTAGCCTCAGTGAGTGCGACGGACCGGTGTGCAACCCATTCCCGGCATGTGGCTAGGATGGGGCATCCGGCATTAGATGTTAAGTTTTGGTGTGATGTCTGTTTGGTTTTAGGCTCGGACATTCGGCACCCCTGCATGAAGGGGATAGGAGTAGCGACAGGTGTCGTCTAGATGGTGGCTTCAGGCTTACTGATGTAATTCTTTATAATATCTCTGAGAATAATCTATTTATATATAAAAAGTACTTGACGGGTTAACCAGAAAAAAGAGAATTAGCCTAAAAATCCTACATCCCACAATAATCAGAAACATCTGTCCTTTAATTAGATTTCCTGGAAATTTACAACCATTAGATCAGGATGGTAACCTAGAATTACCCACCAATGCCATAAAACGCTACTACCCATTCACCCCAAAAAAAGATCCCGCTAAAAACAGAATTACCCACCAATGCCATTGAAAGCCACGACGCATCCATCTAAGAAAACAAATCCTACTACAAAAAAAAAAGCATCTGCTTCCCACAAGGCCAGATCATCCGCCTCCAATCTCTCCACGATGCTCCTAGTGTTTGCGCCACAGGTCACATCATCCGCCGCCAATCTCTCCACGATCCTCCTTGCGTTTGCTGGCTTGAAGGCAGCAAAGGAAACTAGCTTGACGATCATCTCTTGCATGAGCTCCATCAAGGTAGAGCAATGGAGATGGCAGAGGAGACTTGGGCCATGGTGGCGACGGAGGCTGCGAGGTTACAGAGGCGGAGAAAACGGGAGGATCCTCCTGCCAGACCCATCCATGCGCATGGACATAACGATCATCTGTTGCATGGGCTTCATCAAGGTACAGAAACAAGCTTGACGATTTCCAGGCCGATCTCCTCAACAACGCCTCCCCTGATGCTTGCATGATACATCGATCACAAGATTCAGGTTTGTTTGCCTAATGTGAATATGTTAATTATCTAGCACTTTCAATAATTTTCTAGCATAGATTGGAAACGAGGCTTTGTGATGGTTTGCTGATTGCAGATGCAACTCTATGTAGAAAAGTAATTAAATTTTGAGATGACCTCTACCTTCTACTAACATAAAGAAAAGGAAGAACGTGAAAGTTGTGATGCCCTAACTTGCGCCCCTGCCGTACTATCATCATGAAGAGTAAAAGCGAAACGGCAAGCCAACAATCATATGAGATCTCCCATAGAAACGGTGGCCAACATTTTCCCCCTCCCAGAGTAGATGTATACGATCCCGTTTTGGCTCCCACATAACTTTTTCTCCCCCTAAAGAATGAGCTGGAGTCCACGCTGTAGACTTTCCATTCACGTGGAGCCACTAAATTTGAACATGGAATCAGTCACAACTCACAAGTGCTATATGGTTTGTATGCCCAGTTTTGCATCTCAAATTAACTACGATTAATTGCATGGCATTTGGACTTTGATTTCAGGCGCTCTCGGGAAGAAAAGCAGTGGCTACAGAACGAGGTTATGATGATCTTTTGGCTATAGAACGAGATTTCAGGTGCTCTCCCTCATGGTCCTGCCCAAACTTATACCTCAAGGTCCCTTTGCATGCACCCTCCAGAATCATTCTCTATCACTCACGAGTGCAATGATTTTACATATAATTCTTGCATCATGGTGATTAGTCTTACCAAGTCCCCCCCCCCCCCCCCACGTTTTTTTGTTTGTTATGTTACTATGTATGATGTCACATGACAGAGATAAGATTGATTATGCCTTTCCTCACGCACTACCTTGACACCTCCGGCAACCAGTAAATTTCAAAGATACAATCTCCAGCGATTTTAGGTGTTTTTCGCTTCCCATGTACAAGACTCGACAATAGGTGTTCATGCTACACTTAATACTCATGTGTCCATTAGTTTGGTATCTCCGTGGTGATCTGTTAGAGTTGACCAGTTCAGCAGATCGACGACGGTTCAACTCTCATAAGATGTCGACTTGAGATTTGACGACTATGGACAAGCATATGGGTTATTACAAATAAAATTAAAGCATCACATCTCTCCTTTATGTCAATTATGTTTTCTAATGGTATACATTCCGTTCTTTTACATTTTATCTCAGCTCAAATTGGTCATATTATGTCCCTTTTTTGGTCATATGATTTCCTTTGTACGCGTACTATATAAGCTGTATTTCACACTGATATCCTTTTCCTACGAGGCTGACGTTGGAGTAAGGTAAAGTGAGAGGTTAATTTCAAAATTGACAATCCAAGTATCCCAAAAGGTGGATACTATTTCAATTTAAATGATGGTTTCTTGGGAAATTTTTTTTGAAATGTTCATATAAAGTAGTCAATCCAGCTCATGTTGAAGAGTTAACGAGGTGATACTCTAATTGAATAACTTCCATAAGCTACTCTTGCAAAGCTCCCTGCCCCATACTGTATAAGATATTCGATTCAAAGTATTTGTTTGTTTTACATAAGGAATTTCACCGTATTATCTTCTTCCGAGGTCAGTGTTTAAAAAAAGGCTTCTTAGAGACACATTCGATTCACTTATTTAGTTGCTTGATACAAATTTTTGGTACCAATAAGACTTAGTGTATCACATATTCATATATAATATTTTTCAGTGCCAATTTTTTGTAAATTCAGCCAAATGAGCATCGATGCCAAAATCATTCTGGTGTCCAGATTTTGACACGACCGCGTGCATGCAGTTGGAATTTGGTTGTCTATATGTTTTCTTTTGTATTACTTCCACTTAGCTTTTTTAGGGAGTCTTTACAAAAACATGCTCGGCGTTTTCCTTGCACAGAACCTCTTTGTATGGCAAAAAAAGGAAGGCTTTGTATCCATGGCATTATTAAGCTTACATTCACCTGATATACAATACCCATAGTACTTTATTGGCAAGTCCCATTTAGAAACTGAGGTCACAGAAATGTAGTTAGGAATTTTCGGCTATCTAAGTTTCTTTTTATGTGATTTCCATAATTTGTTGAAATTACTTTTCTAGATTAAATTGAAGTTCTTATTGAGATTAATCCCTTGTCGCTGACTAGCAGGTAATTGGCAGCACCGTCATGGTCGATGTAGTGCACATGCGGAAGCGCTCACGTCTATAAAACATTGTACGTGGTCATTGTCGACTGCCTCTATTATGGCATACCCTAATCAGCATCCCTGGAGCCTATGCTAAGGATCTCCGATTTGTCTTATGGAAGGGGTGATAAGGTGTGTATGATTATCTAAGTACATGACAAGGTTAGTGCGCTAGGAGATGGAGGTGGTTCTGAGGAGGAAGAGGATTTTCAAGTCGGGCATATCCAACCCTCTTAGTCCTACATAATTCATTTCTTTCACCAAATGATCTCACCGCTGATCTGATGCTACTCCCGTGCGTGAGGCTACTGCAGTCCAGTATCAATTTTCTGTTTAATTCTTGGCTTCTGTTATTTTTCATCTGTGAATGAAATAATGCAGACGTGAGTACTGTTTGTTTTATAAAGTTTATAGCAGATATTTATTCATAATGACGGCTCCACAGATGTGTCTTGCATATAAGTGACAGAAACACATTATTTTATTGCTGGGAGACTTGGATTGAAAACTAAAATACTCGGAAGGAAAAATGAATTCATGTCTGTTCCAAATAGACAGATAATAATTGTCTTGATTAATCTATTTCTGATAATTCTACTCTACCAGTTGTAGAGGAGAAGCTGCAATGGTGAAGGCAAAGGATAACTTTGAGCACCAAAACCAAGGACCTGAGCCAGTATGCGATCACCATACTGATATTTGTGGCCAGGTTCTCTGGGAGAACCACCGGCGACCGGAGGGTTGCATGTTAGGAGAACAACAAGCTAGATGGTGATACATACCAAATACAAACCTAACACACTCGATGGATTCATGAATTTAGCCGTCTATTGTTTAACATTGAGCGAATCATAAAATCCGTAGACAGGTTGGCAGGGCACCTGACCACATGAGCATCTACAGAGGAGTACGTTATGAGTGATGCTTTGAAGACATGAAACGGATCAATTGACTGATTAGTTTGGTTTCTGTTGGCTTCTTTATATTGTTGTTTATAGTGATCATCCATAACATCTTCGAAAAGGAGTAAAAGAAAAGGAGAACGATGACACCAGTACTGGAATATCAACAGCAAAACATGAGGTTGTTGTTATGAGAAGCGCCTGATTCGATTTCTTCACTGGTAACCACATCATAGATTTGCATCTTTTAAAATTAGAAAATAATTTAAGAAACATTATAAAAGTTTTGTTAATGATTATAAATCTTATGTATTTTCTACATAGACCACACTCAATTTCAAAAATATATTGGCATTGAACCTTTAAAAATGAAATGGATCATGGGTCCCTACATCTTTCCAATGATGTTTTTTACGACACTATTGCTTTGATTCTTGTGGATTCTAATCATAAAAAAAATAATATGTGTGATTGCAGTCACACAATAAAATCAATGACTTATTAAGGTGTGAAAACTATGTCTGTTCGTGCCAGCACAGTACGTACATGAATGGAAGGGTAGATGAATTGATTAGAGAGTTGGACAACATACATATAATTATTGGAGTATGGAGTACTCCCTCCGTTTCTTTTTACTCCGCATATAAGATTTGGTCAAAGTCAAACTACACAAAGTTTGACCAAATTTATATAAAAATATATGAACATCTACAATACTAAAACTATATAGTATGAAAATACGTTTCATGGTGCATCTCATAATATTGATTTCATATTGTGGATGTTTATATTTTTTAATATAAAGTTAGTCAAACTCAACAAAGCTTGACTTTGACCAAACCTTATATGCGGACTAAAAAGAAACGGAGGGAGTATGTATTGACAAACTTTGCGTGAAATATCTTAGCGTATAAAATAGTACCCCAAAAGGTAGTATTGTGTATGTAGTATACTCTTTTTTGTTGTATGGTGTGTACATACTACTCTCTTTTTCCTTGGTAAGTGTACATAATATTCTAGTTTGTATGGAAGTATACATACTGCTCTTAGCTGTAGTATGGAGTATATCAAAATGATAGTATGGAGTATATATGTATTTTCTTTTGAAACTGGGGTATATAATTTTTTAATTCTGAAAATACCATATAACTTTTTTTGAATTAAATATTGAGTAGTATATTCATCCAAAAAAAGAGTATATCCAGAAAGTGGCACAGAATATATGTAAAAAGAGCGTAGAATGGGTTTAAAAAGAATGTGGTGCCATTTTTTAGAGAGTATAGAGTAATAGTATTCGCTCAAAGGAGTATATACAGTGGAGTAATATTTTTAGAATGTAGGGAGTATATAGTATGTAAAAAAAGTATGGAGTATTTTCCTTTCAAGGAAGTATGGAGTATATTGTACTACAAACAAATGTATAATACAAATTACGGAATATATCTTAAATGGCGTATGTACGCTGCTGGCCGATCTCCATCAAGTAAATTCAAGGCAGGCTTTACATACTAACTCTTAAGAAGTATATATGTGTATCTCTATATAAAATGTATGGGGTATACATATAGTATGTAGTATTACAGTATTTATACACAGAAGTATTAGTATGTAGTATCAAAAAAATGAGCATGGATCGTGTGTATCAAAAAATAAACTTCTTCGTTGATAAATTCATGAACTCCAGTCTGTGATTGATCCTCAAATATTGCCTAGGTGGATGTGGATGAGAGACCCAAAAACTACATCGTTCTTTGGTAGGAATGTAACCGTAGATTTCTCTCAAGTCCAAAAGAATATCACACATCATACAACCGCCATTATTGGATCTAGCAGTTCGTGAGCATGGGTCGTGCACGCAGGCGCCACTACCGTCGACGGCGATCGACAATGTTGCAAGGTTTGGCTCGTCATCATCGTTGATGGCAGTGAGTAATGTCGCATATTCAGGAACAACATTGGTTGCCGTCTCCGTCGCCGTACAGTCATCCGCAAGTCGCCGGCGAACATCGATCAACTTTGTGCATGTCGTGTCGCCTCAACGCACTACTCCCTGCCGTTGCTCGTAACCTGTTGATCCACATGAAACAATAGAGATGAGAGTTGAAAGAGAAAGCGAAGGAGCATGGAAGCATGCAGCTCATGTTAACCTTGACTTGCGTGGTACTCAGGACGACGTCGCTAGCCGTGGTTTCACTGCCTCTGGCAGAAGAATAATCATGACGACGCTTCGCCGTCCAGCCAGTGAGAGTCACGGCGACGACGCCGATCCGCCGTCTCCAGTCGTTGAGGGAAGTGTGGCCGGGCAGAACGGTAGGTCGAGAAAATGGAACCGTTTTGGTTAGTAGCCCGATAAGGACGACGAATAGATAGATGCATTCAAATTCTTGGATATATATATAGTAGCCCGATAGGATGCATTTTCCCTATATAGGACAAATTTTTCCTACTACCGGGTGTAGTTACACCCATTTTTATTTTGTACGTTTTAGGTAGTATCTACCATACCCGAGTGTATGTATGCGTAGTATGTAGTATGTAAGAATGTTTGGGTAGTATATATACAATTTTTTAGGTAGTATGTAGTATATTTTTAGCATACTTCTTTTTACGTACAAATATGTACGTATTTTCACAAATATGATAAAAACATGGGCTCACATGCAATTTTTTCACATAACTCGCTTTGGAGTATCTTAGATATGGTATATGAACATACTAAAATGACAAAGTAGTATATATACTACCACATAGTAGTATATGAGAAATAAGTGTAGCTACACCGGTAGTAGGATGCATTTTCCTATATACTATATATATATATATATATATATATATATATATATATATATATATATATATATATATATATATATATATATATATATATAGGTAAAACTGTGTCTATCATAGCTTGCCACAGAACTAGTTAAGGCATGGTAAACATTTAACGGTTTAAAAATAAGTAAAAAATATGAAATAAATAGGGGAGACTCATTCTAATATAATAAGATGATCCAACGGTGCCATTAGTAGCACGCTATTAGAATTTTTTACTAATGGCGCACCAACCAGATACTAACGGCTCACCATGTGGTGCGCCATTAATATACCATTCGGTGCTCCACTGGTATTCCCTCCAGGTGCGCCCCTAATAACCTTATAGGTGCGCCACTAGTAATAAAGGAAGGTGCGCCACTAATAAGGGCTTAAATGCGCCACTAGTAATACATTTGGAAAACAAAAACAACCTATAAGGAAAAATAATTTAAAAACAAAAAATGAAATAGAATCATAATTTTTATTATATTAAGAATATTACAATGTCTTTACAAGTTTCCAATAAAAGGAAAATTGCAAGGAAATAAAAGAAAATCCTAAAACTAATCTTCTAGTAATCTTTTCTTCTTTTTCATCACTTTATTCCTGCAAAATGTAACAAAATAAATAGAAATACAAACAAACTATTTATAGCATGTCAATATTGTCATTTTTTATGCAAAACTAGATATGAGCATATATTTCCAAAATTACATGGTGTGAATATTGTATGAGTAAGATTATAATCGAAACTAGCGGTTGGGGCGCCACCTGGTGGCGCCGCTTGAGAGGGAGTTGAGCGGTGCTAGGTGGGAGGCGCCCCTTTCCCTTTCCTGTATATACTATGTAATGTTATTGCATGAGATTTAAAGTAACATGCTCAGCTAAGTGCAAATTGTGATGAATAAGTGAAAAACAGAAGGAAGCTGGTACATTGGTGTATGCCAAAAACAAATAATATAACATAAACACATGAAGTCATCGACGTCTATGGTATGAAATGCACATGCACAAAATTAGAGTGCACATGAAGACAGAGCACTATAGTGTCCTGAGTTGCAAGTCTATGAGCACTGAAATGGTCTGCAATCATATGTACTCCCTCCGTAAAGAAATATAAGAGCATATAGATCACTATTTTAGTAATCTAAACACTCTTATATTTGTTTACAGAGGGAGTAGAAAGTAACCGAATAATAACAAGAAATTTAGAGTAAATGAGCTGTAAAATGTAAGACATGAGCATTGGAATTAAGGCAGAGTCAGTGACAGTTGGGTGCACTTGACAGGAAAATCGGCGAGGCATAATATGAAATTAGAGCACTTGAGTAAATGAGTGCGTGCACTTCTCTTGGTGGCACCTAAATCAAAAAAGAAACTATTTACCTCTCGATATATTCCCTAAGACCATATAAAATGATGGTAAATTGTAATTGATTTTGGCCAAGCAAACGTCAGATGAAAGAAACATACATGAGTGAACAGCATGATTGGATGCTTTATTCAAATTTAATAGGTTAAACTCACCAAATCCATCTGGATCTTTAGTATTAAACTTCAACAGATGGCCAGTTGTAGCTAGATTCACACCACTGAAGCAAAATTCCAGCTGCCACGGTTCCAAATACATTACACCATCTTTTCATCGTTACTATTTAAATTCCAAAAGCCTGCAACTCTTTTTTTTTTGTTATGATGTATGCATGATTTTTAACTCAAGAGGAAGAGAAGAACACTAAATTCCTACACTACTAAACAAGAGCAACCAATACAGTACTGCAAAATTACATAATTTGCAAAATTTTGTAAACTGAAGTTTTTGCGAAGGAAACAAAATTTTATAGCTTCAGGCCTACAGAATAGCTTCAGGCTGGAGCACTACAGTTGTTGGTAAGACTTCTTGTAGCTTTAGGCTGGTTGGAGTACTACAGCAGCAAACATTTCATGGTTAGAGTACTCCGTTTGCAGTAGCCAAACATTCAGATATTTACAGTAGCTTCAGGCTGGTTGCCTGACTAAATAGTCATCCTCTCGTGAGGATTCTGGAACAAAAGAGCTGCTGCTTAGGTAGTGGGAGTAGTTGATACTACACTAAATTACTCTTTGCAATTTTGGACTGAATGTGTTGAGATCTTTAGCTACTGTCAGCAGAGTTACAGAGTAGTGATTGATGGACGGGGTGTGATGGGCTCACCGAGGTAGAAGGCGGCGTACTCGGCATAGACCTCGCCGCAGCGGTCGTAGGCATCGCCCAGGAGGCCCCAGCCGAGCTTGGCGTCGCCCTCCTGCTCAAGTTGCTCGTCCCGCCATTCGCGACGCCTGCCCGCCTCGGCCTCCCGCACAGGCCGCCCCTACAGGTCCTCCACCAGCGCGGCCTGCCGCAGCTCGTACACCGCCTCCTCGGTCGCCGTCCATTACTATATAGTAGTGGCGCACCGCATGTATAATGCGCCATTAGTATCTATATTATCTATAGCCTGTTTTCTAGTAGTGCCCTCCTCGTGGCCCTGCCTCGGAGATCGTCCCCTTGAACGAGGCAGGCTCATGAAGGCGATCCTGTCAGGCAGGTCCACCGTCCTGAGCAACCTGTTCGTGGGGATGAAATCCTCGGGGCGCTCAGCTCCGGCCACCACCTTAGCTCCTCCACCCGCCATATCCCAGTTACTCTTCAATATCTTGTCAGGTAAGATGACAAGTATTAATGCACAAACTCTTTGCAAAATGGCACTGATCAGAGACATTTTCCCAAGAGAAAATGCCACTGATCAGTGCACAAACTCTTTGCCAAATGCTACTTATCAATGGCACTTGCTGTTGGGCAATGCCACTGATCAGTGGCACTGATCAGTGGACATGCCCAGCAGCAAGTGCCACTGATCAGTGACAGTTGCCCATGAGAAAATGTCATTTATCAATGGCACTTGCTGTTCGGAAAGTCCACTGATCACTGCCACGGATCAGTGGCATTTGGCCAACAAGTGCCACTGATCAGTGGCATCTGCTTTTCTGTAACTACCACTCATCGGTGCACTATCCTAAGCATGGAAACATCTAAAAATAACAACGGGAAGTGCCAATAGCGCCCATGTGCACCCATGCACATTTGGCAGCATCCTAAAATGGTTCTACTTCATGCACGTATAACAATCAACACAAACCCTGGCTTGAACATGTATGTAGCAATATGAACAAAAACATGAACATGATCCTAGCTTGAACATGAACATGCCTGCATGAACATAGATCCTAACAAGACTCTACCATGAACACAGATCCTAGCAAAGCACACTACCATTTGCGATTGTAGCATGAACACAACTACTAGCATGAACACAGATCCTAAGATACACTAGCAGTAGCAGAAGAAAATTATCCTAGGACACACACTGTAGGAAACAAGAACTAATCGGTCCGATTGGATTCGATTGGGATCGCATCCAATCGGATCTACTCAAATCCTATCTAATCTGATCGAATTCACTAACTACTAGCACATGCCTAAGAATTTAAACCCCTAATCCACATTATGAGCAAGCATTGGTGGTTTGACTCACCGGAGCTTGTGCAGCCGCAGCGAACCGAGGCCGGGGTGAAAACCCCGACGGAAAGGAGAGTGGTGGAGGAGTAGAGGAGGAGGCGGCCCTGGCGACGGTCTGCGGCATCAGCCCCGTGCTCATGGCCATGCCAAAGGTCGAGGAGGACGGTGCATCGACAGGAGAAACCCCTGGGACGGGGGTCAAGAAAATCCACCTGCCGAATGGGGTCCCAAGAAGCGGCGGCTCCGTGGACGGCGCCGGCGCCGAGCCCAGGAGCACGAGGTCTAGAATCGGTGGCGGAGCAGGAATGGTCGGCACCGCGTTGCCGGCCCTCGTGGTGGACGGCAGAAGATGGGGGACGGCGCTCGCAGCGCCGACGCTACGTCCCTGCCATAGTTCTGGAGCCCAGCCAGTCAGTGCTCCTGGATGTTGGCGATGCGCCGGTCGACGGGGGTCAGAGGACGGCGCGGTGGTGGGCGAGGCAGAGCCATCGAAGGAGACACAGGGAGAGGCCGTGAGGCAGAGAGGGAGCAATGGAAACAGTGCGGGCTGGACAGTGACAGAAGAGTGGGGAGGGGGTTATGAGCCGTCATGTCCGTCTCCCACGCTGCCCGAGGCGTGCAACCACCCCGCATGCGTGGCCGCGCCGAGTCAGGCTCGTAAGAAACTGCCGATTCAGCAGTTTTTGCTGGGCTTGGCTCCGGCCTGCTTTAAGTTTCGTGCGGGCCACAAAACACATGCAGCCAAGGCAACCAAACAGGCCGCGCACATCCCGCGCGGGCCTAGTTGGGCTGCATGCGAGCAACCGAACACGCCCCAAATGTTTTTCTGCAACATGGATGTGGTTCCTACAACATGAAGTGTAATTCCAGGTTGTCAGCCAGTTACTGGACCCCAGCCCAACGATTTGGGCGTCGCAGCTCCGTGACCCACTCTGCTGGAAGACTAGCTAAGTTGCGGATATTACGATACGAAGTAGACAACTCCCCGCCCATGAACAAATAGCGGAATCAACTATCATACCAGGGATCGACGTGCAATAATGCACAGAGTGAGCATAGCTGCCGGCGGCTGTCCATCATCAGCCACAGTGACGCTTGTCAGTGGCAGATATCGCCTTCCTCCATCGTCCCTTCTGAAACAACAAGTAGCCAAGACGTGAACCAAACAAAGCACATCGAAATCTCCATTTCTAGCAGATTCGCAAGGTGAACAACTGAGGACATTGGAACTGATCAAGCACAGCACCCCCGATCAAGAACTCTTGGATAAACAAGCTCTGCTTTATTGATTATGAAAAACGTATTCACTACTGATTATCAATATCGCCCAAATATTATTACACCTTTTAACATGGAAAGGTGGAAGTAAAAAGTACTGAATTTAGCTGCCTCCCAATTGGATTGAATCGTAGATACATACTACACCTTTGGGGAATTTTGTTGTGTCAACATACGGAATTTCCCATGCACTATGGTCCTCGGGACTCTGGTAGCAAACAATAGAGCATTTCGCATGTCCTTAAAAGGTACCCCTCCGTCCTGTTGAGTGTAATGTTTATTTAGGAAGCATATGATAGTGTAGGATTTATTTCTCCTTGCCTTATACTTTAAGATGAGCATGTACTCCTATATATATATATATATATAGGGTTGCGCTATTCGTCACCCTGGGTGAGGAATTCTTATTCCTCACCCCAGTCCAATCTATACACTCACGACCACAACTACCAACTGTACAAAACACAATGCTTGAGGTAAAATTACTGCGTGGACAAGGAACCAAACCCCCACCAAATCGATGGTAAACTCGCAGGGTAATTTTATGATGTGTTGTGCATGCATGGAAGTCAAGGTAATTTTACAACGAGCATGGGAGTCAGTTGTGTCCTGCATGAGAGGAACAAATCTGGTGCGTAAAAAACTCCCTTTAGAAAACAAATGGCTTAGCTGGAAATTTAAAGCGAAGGATCCCTGATTTTTTTGTTTCCGATAAGGTTGTGTCCATGTATGGTAGGTATTTTACGTTAGATATATTATTATCCCTATATATATATATACTATTGGACTGAGTACACCAGGGCTCTGCGAAAATTGAAGTGCGGTAATTGACGCAGGTAACATGGACCACTAACACTTTTCTGTACGAGCCATCTTTGGTTATCGTAAGAAACATGGTCCACTAATTATTCTGTACAACAGGCATTTTTTTGGTAACCACGTAATAACAATTCTGTCTGCCACTTAGCACTCAGTAACAAGCATCGAGAAAAATTCAGAAATTACTATTACAAAACTCAATACTGCCGAGCTTGATCTTCAAACAGCTATTTGCAGGTGGCCAGAGATCTTTCATCCATGTCATCTGTTCAACATTCTCTCCAGCGACTGAAACATTCTTATCCAAAGGCTTGAAGCAACCTGGTGTCCTACTAATAGTACCTAGAGCCTTTAGGTTCACTTTTCTTCTCATCGCAACCTGAATTTTGCTACTCCCCCCAATCCATATTAATTTTCATCGATTTAGTACAACTTTGTACTAAATTGGCGACAATTATTATGGATAGGAGGGAGTCCTCTCTAACCCTGAATAAATTAAGCATCCAACCAACTGAATAATCAGAATAATGTTACTCATGTAGTCAGCTGAAGAGAGAATAATAGGTTGCCTTCATACACAAATTGTTAGAAAACTAACACTAGAAATATAGTGGCAATGCGGCACGCTAAGCAAATGCCTACTCCTGGCCTTATAAATAAGTCTGCATTTTCGGCCTTAAATCCTTAACTGTGTGTCAAAATGCTTGATCTGGAACGTCATGGTATACATGTAGATCAAGCAAAAAATTAAGCAATGCCACAGACACATATTACATTCTTATTTCCAGCAGACAAGTGTACCATTTTCTGAAAAAAAAACAGCTTTAATAGTTAGTACAAGAGTGTTGCTGCTAGCCTGCTACTAGAAAGCTAATTTTCTTAAATTTTCTATACGATTATTCCAGCTAAGATTGTGAGAAAAATAGCCGAATTTGGATATAATTAAGAAATTTCTTAGAAGTAACGCAAAAAAGGTGTATAGCAAAATGAGTAAATGAAGGGATAAGTATATTAAAAGAAATCTATATAACCAAAAGGAGCACATAGAAAATAATAAGCAAATGCCAAACAGAAAGAAGTATATTTCAAATAGCCAAATGTGTCCCAGCTAGCAAACCACTGTTGGAAGGACCATATACTTATAGCAACTCTAGTGTTGAGCTTAAACTGAAACATGTGAACAAGGAAAAAAACAAAAACATCAGAAAGACTAACTAGAAGAACAGTATACTAACTAGCATTTCTATAACGTTTTGAAACTATTTAGTGACAATTGGGAAAACTATAGCTCAGTGGCTCTCACAAAAAATAAGATGTTGTATGTTGTCTTTTCCTTGTCAAGTGAAAACCAATGTCCATCCGCTAATGCCACAAACAGAAGTAGCTTTATTCTTCCTCTGATCCTGACTGAGATGTAAACCGAACTTCATGTTCATGGTGAGATGGAATGCACCAAATGCAGAGCGATTGGCTTGCGCACCGGCATGTGGTGGCAATCTCATATGTGTTTGTTTAAGTACTTGTGTTAGGCCATCCCGAAAATTGTGTGCAAAAAAGGTTTTCTTAAGGAATACACCATGTTGTAAGCTGTTGATCTTCAACTTCACAAGCCTATAGGACTGAAACATGGTGAAAACATCTGTACTACCATATCTCTAGTACGATGCAGTAGTAAACTGTCGTTGTAAGGAACTTGCACGTCTCACTTCCCGCTTGAAATCATGCATCAAGTGGTACTGTTTGATGAGTAGAATCAGTACGTGATGACTTCTCTGCTTAGTTTAAAAGTCCTGTTCAGAACATGGAATTCCCACTAATTTGTGCATAATTTAAACTGTTACTAGATGTGAAACTGTCTGTGTTTCAGCCAAGCCAATGGAGGATTTAAAAAGTAGGTTGCTGCACAAAATAATGAATGCAATAACTGTACCATATTCATTCATTTGTAGAAGCTTCTATATGATATGAATCAAAACAAATCGACACATACTCTTGTATGTTGATGGAGAGGGGGCTATACTGAAGAACTCCGGCAGCGCAGACCTGGTTACCCACCATCGTGATGGGAAGAAAAGGACACCGCATCAAGAGATGAGAAGGAAGAGAAAAGCTGACTACCTTCTTCCTCTGTTCTGTTTGTTGCCTCGACCTCTTCAGATTCCTGCAAGTAACAATTCATCTTTCAGTGGCTCAATGGAAATGGATCCCATGTACCAGCTGGTGGGCACCTATTTCATTTTACCCATGGATTAAGCTCCCGAATGCCCTAATTTAAGAACCCTAGGTACAACTTCTCACCAACAATGAGGGGAGTACCCAGCACCGGGAAGAGATATGAGCACCGGGATGCGGAATACTTCTCATTATTATTGCTTGGTTTGAATCTCTTTGAACCGCTCGGGTACCTCCTTTGAATCTTTCCTCTCCAAAACTAAGATATCCTAAGCTGTATCTATACAGATTCACGGGGAGATAGAAACTCAACTACATTTTTTCTGTCCCAATCTAAACAAGAACACAATGGATGGGAAAGAATAATCTGGTGTATAATCCGGGACGGGAGGAGCCGAGCGGAGAGCTCACCATGACGCCGCGCCTACTGGAGCAGCGCTGCCGCGGCCGTCGGAAATCAAGAATCAATGGCGGTCGATGCAGCACCGTGTGAACCCCCACCCGCCGCGTCACCTGGCACTGACGAACCCGCAGAGACAACGAGTCCACGCGCGCACTTACCAGGCCGGGACACCGATTCTGCGCAGACCACCACACTCATCGCCCACCGCCGCTAATCACCATCGGAGCTCCAACCGCTCGCACTTACCTTGCCTAACCAGGGGACCTGGCTGGGCTATCTGCTAATCCCACGACCAAAGCGAGGATATATTGATTTTTTTTTGGGACAAACGTTTTTTTATATATTTTTTTAAATGGCCAGGAGCTACCCGTGTGCCAAAAGTTGCGAGGTAGAGCCTGTTTGTTTCATAAGTCCTAGGACTTTTTTAAGTCCCAACTTATAAGTCATAAGTCCCTGCCTGTTTGTTTACACCGACTTATAAGTCCCGAGTCCCTGCCTGTTTGTTTACAGGGACTTATAAGTTGATAAAACACTTGTTCACATAACCATTTTTCATACAAACGAATTATAGAATAGTGACAACCGAAATAACACTTGTTCATAACACTTGTTCATACAAACGATTAACACTTGTTGATAAGAACCATAATAAGAAAGTGTAGATAACAACAGAGATAAAAGAAATTACATAAGCGCATAACACTTGTTCATAACACTTGTTCATACAAACGATTAACACTTGTTGATAAGAACCATAATAAGAAAGTGTAGATAACACTCGTCCAGACACAAACGCACCCATCCCTCGCCCACCAAGCAAGCAAACCGTAACGGGCTGCCGGCCCTGCGCGCTCGCGCTGGTGACCATGGACGTGCCGAGCGGCACCGCCAAGCGCAAGCGCTCCTCCGCCGCAGCCCCGGCCCCCGTCGGCGTCGAAGACGTGTCCGACACCGAGGTCGAGGAGTTCTACGCCATACTCCGCCGCATGCGGGACGCCTCCCGCCGGCTCGTCTCGGGCGGTGTCGCCGCCGCCAGGGCCCGCGCCCCGGCTCCGGCCCCGCGCGCGCCAGCCTGGTGCCCCAGCTTCTCCTGGGAGGACTTCGCGCCGCCCGCACCGACAACGCCACCTGCCCCGCAGCTGCAGCAGCAACTGACCGCCGACGAGCGCGTCGCCGAGAACGGCACGCCGCCGCGGCGGCCCGTCCCCCGCGGCCTCGACCTCAACGCCGAGCCGGAGCCGGAGGTCACCCCCTCGTAGAGGCGCGAGGAAGACGACCCCTGGGACGGACGTGGGCGAGCTGGCCGGCGACGATACTCTCCTCTCCTCCGTACCACCCACCGCCCGGCCGGCCGGTGCTCTGCTTTTTTAGCCTGATGATTCGCGTGGAACGGAGACAAAAAAGGGATCCCGTCGTCCTCATCGTTGCCCATGGCGGCGGCGGCGCTGGCTACTGGCAGCGGCGGCTCTGCCTACGTGCGGCGGCGCTGGCTACTCGTGGCGATCGAAGCAGAAGGGGAAGGAGCGGGGAAGGTGCGGGGCAGGGAAGGAGATCGATGCGTCATGCGGGAAGGAGAGCGACGCGGGGGGAAGGAGAGCGACGCGGGGGAGGTGCGGGCCGGGGCAGGTGCGATGCGGGGGAATCGCTCGATAAGTCCCAATAAGCTCCTCAGGGAGAGTCTTTTTCAATAAGTCCCAAATCACCACAATAAGTCCCCATAAGTCCCTCCCGTTTGGTTTAGGTGGGACTTATTGGGACTTTTTTAAGTCCCTAGACCCATAAGTCCCTGGAAACAAACACCCTCGTAATCTTACGTTGTGCGGGCGTGAAAAAAAGGAATTACATCCACACGGCCGACGACCGAATCCTGGCTCGATAGATGGATCGGGGTGAAGAATTAATTATTCTTCACCTGGGTCTTAATATATATATATATATATATATATATATATATATATATATATATATATATATATATATATATATATATATATATATATATATATATATATATATATATATATATATATACGAGCCTTGAGCAATAGATTCATCGATTCCACCAATCCCACTCTATCCATTCTAACATGGGATTAGCCTAACCGACCAAACATTATCCGCCGCTCACCGTTTCCGCCCTGCGCACCCCCCCCCCTCAGGGGGACGTGCGGCACGTACCTAGGATACGTCTGCCGGTCGTATTGTCCGGATGCCCTAGATTCTTTTTCCCGATCCTTTGATTCTGTATTTTTCTCTCTCTCGCCGGTCTATTTGATCAACGTTTACTTTTTGGTTTCCGATCTAAGATCAGTTCGCATCGCCCGCCGCCGACGACGACCCACACGCGCCTCTACTCCGACAACAGCGTGACCGGCCGGCATCTCCTCCGACCCGGTGGCCCGTCACGGCCAGCCGCCGTTCCAGCGATGCCCGCCCGTCGCCGTCCTTCTTCAACCGGGACCCGTCATGACTACCCCGCATCCGCCGTGTATGTATGACTGCCTCCAAACGGCGTTGCGTTCGCAGCTAGGGGCTAGCCACTCGGGCACCCTAGCTGCGTTGGCCGCCCGGGCACCAGCGCCAGTGCTGATTGTGAGGGAAGCCTTGTGGACCACAGTCGACTGTGCATGTGACAGGAGCACAGGCATGGCACACGGGTACTCTGAGGAAACTGTGTCTATTGCATCTACAATCTTAGAAGGTTGTTTCAGCTGACTCATCTGCTATTTATAAGTCTGGGAAAAATGGGGGTAAGGGTCAGAACACAAACATACCAGCATGTGGACCAAATATATGTATGCAAAGGGTGGTTTGATGTTCAAATACTCAATGCACAACTTTTATGTAGCAACTGTCTCACAAAGCGCACAGTATTGCTTGCCAAATAGCTAGGTCTGGCATATCACCCTACCGTAAACACAAACCCTATAGGAATCCATCAGGCATGGTAAACCCCCCCTCTCGCTTCTGGTCAAATTAAAGGTGGACTAGGGCGGGCCCACAAATGTTCTTGTGGCGCAAGATCGGTGAACCATGAACCACCTGCAGGTGGCCCAACTATATATATATATATATATATATATATATATATATAGGGAAAATGCATCCTACTACCGGGTGTAGCTACACCCACTTCTCATATACTACCTTCTGGTAGTATATATACTACTTTATCATTTTTAGTATGTTCATATACTATATCTAAGATACTCCAAAGCGAGTTATGTGAAAAAATTGCATGTGAGCCCATGTTTTTATCATATTTGTGAAAATACGTACATATTTGTACGTAAAAAGAAGTATGCTAAAAATATACTACATACTACCTAAAAATAGTATATATACCACCTAAATATTCTTACATACTACATACTACGCATACATACACTGCATGCAGTAGATACTACCTAAAACGTACAAAATAAAATGGGTGTAACTACACCCGTAGTAGCAAAAATTTGTCCTATATATATATATATATATATATATGTATATATATATATATATATATATATATATATATATATATATATATATATATATATATATATATATATATATATATATATATATATATATATATATATATATATATGTATGTATGTATGTATGAAAAGGGTGGTGTGATTTTTAAATACCAAATTCACAACTTTGATGTGGTACATGAGCCTCGCAACCCGGACATCCCCGACCCCACGGAAGTTCAGAACCTATCCAAAGTAGTGCTCCCCCAACACAGACGCAAACTCTCTCTCTCTCTCTCTCTCTCTCTCTCTCCTAAATAAACATTTTACTACAAAATTCCTGTGAAGCATCCGAACAACTGTAACACAGACCAAGACAAACCCACCTTGCTAACATCCCACGTTGACGATCGAAGTGATGGACGTCCACCCATAGATGGGCTCGCCGCTGATAACCACGCGAGGGAGTGCCCAAATACAACCACAGTATACATGTGACCCAGACATATGCATACCAAAGTATTGTATGGTGTTTGAGTACCCAATGCACAACTTTGATGTGGCACCATGCTTTGGAACTGGAAGGTCTCCACATGAATCGAGGGTTCACGACATGTAGTACTCCTCCCTCCCCACTTCGAGCCATTGCGAAGGATTCATGTGTACGCGTGCGCTCAGACATTTTTCTAGAATGTCACCATGACCTACATACAGTAACACGAACCAAGAAGAATATCAACCTTGGTGACCTCTCTCGTTGTCGGCCAAAGTGATCGACGTCGATACAGGCCCACGAATGGACTGCCACCGATATCCACGTGAGGGAGTGTCTGAAGACAACCACCACATAAATGTGACCCAAACAAATGTATGGAAGTGTTGTCTAGTGTCCGATCGAATACCCAGTGCACAACTTTGATGTGGCGTGCACCATGCTAATTTGGAACCAGAAAGTCCCCACACGGAGCGAGGGTTCATGATGCATAGTGTGCCACCCCCTACTTCAGGGCTACGAGAGACGGATTCATGCATGTGTACGCATGCGATCAAACTTTGGTACGGAATCTCACCATGAACTACGTACATATAGGGCAAAATGAACCAATAAGAAATCCTCCTTGGTAACCTCTCTCGTTGTCGGTCAAAGTAATGGATGACCACACGGGCCTTGGAATGGGATTGCCATCGATAACCACGCGAGGGAGATTGTCCCAAACATATTTATGCATGTTTTGAGTGATGTTTGAATACCCAATGCACAACATTGACGTGGCGCCTGCCTCGGAAACCGTAAAGTCCTAACATGGAGCGAGGTTCACGACGCGTTGTGTGCTAGTCCCCTCCCTCCCTCTTCAATCTGGTTGAAGGAATTGATGTATACACATGCGCTCAAACAATATATACTATGTAATCTCATCATGCACTACAGTAAGACAAACAAATAATTAATCCCCTCCTAGGTTAAATTTAACCTCTCTCGCTCTCAGTCAAAGTGATGGACCAAGCGGGGGCACACATGGAAATCATCTCCAATAACCACGTGACTCAGTGCCAGAGGACAACCATCTGCTTGCATATGGGACAAATAATTGTATGGAGGTGGTGCGTGATGTCTGAATACCTAATAATTAATTCACAAGTTTGGCGATGTGGCATTGCCATAAAAACCGTAAAGTGCCCAGACGGAGCAAGGTTCACGGTGCATAGTATATATGTTGATCCCCTCTCCCACACTTTGACGTGTACTAAATACTCTTACCGTGACACAAACCAAAAAGAATCCTCCTTGATCAAATTAACTTCTCTCGCTGTAGGTCAAAGTGATGGACCTCGCGAGCTCACGGATGGAAGCGTCATCAATAACCATGCAAGTGAATATGCTTGGACAACTACTTCCTGCATGTGTGGCCCAAAGAGGTTTTGTGCGATGTTTGAATACTCAATGCACAACTTTGATATGGCACCTGTTTCACAAACCAGAAATTCCCCACACGGAGGTTCACGACACGTAGTGCCCCCACTTTGTGCCGGTGGGAGGAATTCATGTGTGTTCGCACATGCTCAAACTTTTCTCTGGATTTTCACCTTGATCTACACCGTAACACATGCCAAGTTGAATCCACCTTTGATCAATGCCTCTCGTGGTCGGTCAAAGTGATAACCTAGCGAGCTAACGAATGGGTGCATTGTTGATAACTGCACGAGCGAATGTCCGAGGACCACCAATATCGATAGTTAAGGTGGCAGGAGAACCACTATCCAATGCTAATACAACTTGCTACTTGCATTTTGAAGTGTTCAGACCATGCATTTTGTAGCGTGTTCATGTTCTCTAACTTAGGATTATTGGCATCAAGTCATCGACTAGCTGGAAGAACCCAACCCTATACCATTATTCCCTGAGATTCCCTCACTTACTCTGCAAACACAACGAACCAGACAACCTCTTGCATGCATCGTCAGTGAATTGGATGGCCAGAGTATGGGGAGTGGGCACACCTTAGAGTAGCCACACCTTTCCATTCCTTTTACCTTCTGAATGTGTGTTTCAAGGTGTTTCCATTTCTACAAAATAAATTGAACTCCAGCCATAACTGGCTGCTCAAAATTTCCACCGTTTCCTCTGCACCTAAAAATTTGCCACAAGGACGCCACCATGAACATTATGTTCCACTAATTGCTAGCGTCCAACCTATAAATATCATGCTTTATAGGGTCGCTCCACATTGGAAGAGTGAGACTGAAGCTTACATTTCAAAATTATATTACTCTAGCAAGGCATGATCTGACTCTTCTCCAATTTTGCTAGTCAAGAAAATGAACAAACCTTGCGACACTATAGGTATTTAAATGCCATTGCAATTAATGTTGAATACACACTCCCAAATATTGATGAACTACTATATGAGCTTACTATGGTTGGTGACATGAAGGTTGTTAAGGCCAACCAATGTTATGGTGGTAGCCCGCTTCTACTCGTTGGTCACAAGAGGCTAATGAAGTAGAGGTGGGAGACCATGTTCCCAATGTTAAAGGGCCTGGTGAGGTTCAGGAGATCCAAATCATGTGAGCTGAGCATGTGCTCTTAGTTGGTTCATTTAATGTTGGGTCGATTGAAATAAAATTGTTCACTCAAAACTTAAGTTCATTCCTCCTTTATGCAAATAATAATAATAATAATGTTGTGCATCTTGTTTATGCAATTTCATGTCTTCAACATGGGATGAAAGTTGATTCTACTATACTTTATCCATATTACATTTGTCCATTCTTAAAATACCGAAATGAATGTCATATACCTAACCACTTCAGCAAAAGTCCCAAATTGACCGAAAAAGATACATAATATAGTGGAACACTAAGATCCTGCACTCCCAACATAGATATTTTGCATCTCTACCTTTATAGGAGACGGAGGTAGATGAATTGATGCACACATGGATGTCAAGATTCGAGACATTTATGGTAGTAACAGATACGATATTAATTCACGCTTATAGTATATGCCTTGATGTGCCTACCAATTTCGCTTATCATAAAGGTGGCCATCACTTATAAACAACATTTGACTCCAACCCTAGCAAACTCAACATAGATCCAAGTGCTATATTATCTTCATCGTATCCCCTCCCTCTTATCTTAGTCCTTGTTCGCATGCTCGGAAAATGACCAAAATGAGTCAAGACTTGGTACAAGATAGAGGGGTGACAATTAAGAGACATTTCATGCATACGACATGTTAGGAATATGGGAATGTGATGCATCAAAAAGCACGATCAATAATGCAATTGGCAATATGGTTAGAAATGTCCGACTTTGAGTACGGCATGACGCATGCGAATATTGCAAGATGGAAAAGAGTGTAGGGGACTGACAATTGACAAGAGGGCGAGAAAAGAGGCTTGGGAGATGATACTAGCAAAGTTTCAAGGCCGGGGATATGATGATCCCAATATAGCATACATGAATCACTAGAAATTAATAACAAGTTCTTGAGCATAAATGCTGCTCGATAGTTTCTTTTTAGCGAACCACATGCAGAGCGGTACATATTTCCTTTCCCAATTGATTTATTTGTTTAAAATGATAGAAAGAAGTTTTTTCTGTTAGGAGGGCCACAAGTATATGAATTCTCCGATCCATAACATCTCCATATACCATATCATCCGGCTGACGACTACGCCAGTGGTTCATTTTCTAATCATTTACTGTGAAATGTAGAGCCTTGATCCATGCTCCCACTCTTGGTGGCAAACCCACCGATGGTGCTAGCCAGGTTTTGGCTACCGAACACATAAAAATATCCGTGGGGGGCAGGCGGTAATCGAAAAACATGGTTACCATGGTTGCCGCGAAATACCAAACAGATACCGTTCATAATAGATGTGGAACTACTTGTGTACATAAACTTGCTCATTACGCAGGGGTTCATCATCTGTTATTGTTGGGTTTCTCGTGTTCGAGGCCTGCATAGCTCTTTGTTTTTTTGTAAAATATCAGTACAGAAGGCCTAAGTGGAGAAACACCACCAGGCCATTTCTGGGCATTTGTTCAAATGAGGGTTTCTGATCTGTTTTGCTATAGATGAACCGCTCAAATTTAAAGTATTCAAAATTTCTGTTTTTTTACTCGAAAGGGCCACTTACCATGGGGTATCAAAAAGCTCTATACACATGCGGTAAACGAATATTTCGAGCGGTAAACAAAACCTTCAAGCAGCTAGGGTGTCCACCCACGGGTCTCAAGCAATGTAGCAGGGAACCCACTACCCTAGCCCTTGTATTCCACAAGTGGTGCAATGCCATTGTCGGTGACATCTCTGTCCGCACTGCTAGGATCATCAGCTTCCGACACACCTGGGGGAGAAATTAGATAGAAACTAATGACCTGCCATAATTTTTTTGAAGTCCTAAAGCTTATCCTAAACGTGCCTGAAGAGATCATGGCAAGACTCTTGCCTCGGTTTGTTGGTTGTGAAGCTGGTGGTCAGAATGAAATATGAAAAATCATGGTAAGAAGCTTACCTCGGTTGATGAGTTGCAGTTCGACATATCTATGATTATCTCTGAATGCAAGGAATTTTGTAAACCCCAAAGAAAATCAAACAATCACAAAACAGACTGCCTGACCCTGAAGCAAGCAATGATATTGTGAAACTTTGATAACTCATACTGCTTTCTCAGAAATGCTAGTCTATGTATGTAAAATTTTCATCCACCGAGAATATAAACTGATGAACCCTACTCACTTTCCTTCTAGAATTGCATAGATATATGTTTTAAACTGATGTTTAACACTCAAGAAAATGCATGTTTTACATATTTGGTCTCAAACTCATCAACACCGAACATAGAACAAATGAATAAATATATGATCTGTAGAGTGAATTTCCGATCCATAGATTCTTACAAACTGCATAGATATGTAGCACAGGAAGGGGCACATTATATTGCATCCACCCAATAGCACAGCACTGAGAAAAAGTACTCTGCAAGTGTTTCGTTCTCTCATCGGTGGACCTGTTGGTTTATTGCTACGTTCGTTGAAATGGAAACAATAAAACCATTGATGAGTTCAGATATCACTACTACGAATGAGATACATATCTACTACTTTATGAGACAAGAGATCATTGATGAGCTGTAGCACACATGTGACTTGTTTTTGTACTAGAAACTATGACAATCTTCACATGGGCATAAAAGGATAGATATGTATCCACCTACATTCCCACATCATTTTCACCTATATATAAAGGATATGGTTAGTGCATATATACTTCCAAATGCAGCTTAGTACGTATATATCCAACTGATGGGCAGTCTTCTTCCTTTCTCTACTAGCCATCTTAGCTAGGTCAACTTCTTTATTTAAAGCCCCCAAACCAACACAAACGAGACTGACATGGAAATAAGAGAGTTGAAAAACGGCAATGAGAAAATGACATGACAATAGGAGGGTTTAGATGTGTGTGCAATGCTTTGGAAATGTGAGGCATCCAGAAAAAACGTCGCTCTAGTTGTTACTACAATGGAGGCCTCGGTAATACCTTTGGCCAGGAAAAGCGGAACAAGGACGGTAATAATTAATTAACACGAGACGAAAAAAGGACCCTGTGTTGCAGCCATGCGGGCGACTCGGGCAGACGACCCAAACCGCTCCACCGCCGGCTGAATCTTTCTACTGCCGTCCGAGGACGCCACAAGCCGAAGCCGTGCGGCTGAAGGAAGCCGCAAGGACCTTTTACTCGTGACTTTGGGCGGCCCTCGGGCACCGTGAGTGAAGCTTGGTGGTCAACAGCGTCGACCAGCCATCTGATGGCTGGATAAGCTGTCCTCCGCCTCTAGTCGGCGTCATTAAGCTTGGCGCGCGGGCGCTCCGCTGCAAGGGGCACTACTGGAAACTGGGAATTTGCCATCAGCCAGCTCTTTGCCATCTGCCAGCTGATGGCAAAGAACGTATTTGCCATCTGCTTATAAAAAACAGATGGCAAAGAACTGACAGACGGCAAAGAACATGGTTGCCATCAGCCAATTCTTTGCCATCTGCTAGTGGATGGCAAATAATCTTTGCCATCTGCCAGCAGATGGCAAAGAGGTTGGCAAATCCTGTGGCCGTCAAGAGTGTAACGGCGTACCAGCCCCACCTCTTTGCCATCTGCCAGCAGACGGCAAAGATTCTTTGCCATCTGCTGGCAGATGGCAAAGAGATGGGTTATTTTTTTCTAGGTAAAAAATTGTGGGGTTATCCCCTCCCTCTCTCCCCTCCTCTCCCTCCCTCCCACGCATCTCACCCGCCGCCGCCCAAGCACCCCGCCGCCCCACCACCCCACCACCCCGCCGCCCGCGCCCGCACCACCCACCGCCCCACCACCCCGCCGCCCCACCACCCCACCACACTCGAGCTCGCCGTTTCTCGCCGACCGGAGCCCAGCCGCCCCGCCCCTCCTTCCCGCCCTCCTGGATCCAGCCGCAATGGCGCCGTCATGACCATCTCGTCCTTGTCGCCGCGCGGGTGCTCCACCAAGAGCTTGCACAGAACTGGGGCGCCGCGGGCAGCGCCACGGCGCCGTCGGGCCTGACGCAGAGCAGCGACACCGCGGTGGCCGCCACGCCCAGGTCGGCCAGGGAGACGAGGAAGACGCTCCGGTCCCACCAGGGCGCGGACGCGGACGCCGCCCCCACCAGGGCCTCCGTCGCAGCCGCTGATCCCGGGCTGCCGCCATGGGACGTCAGCTCCCCCTCCTCCCACTCCTCCTCCTCCACCTCCTCCTGCGCCTCCTGCCGCGGCTCCTGCTTCACCACGGGCACCAGGGCCTGCTGCCGCGCCTTCTTGCCTCCGTGCTCACCGTTGCACGCCGGCATCGACGGCAAACACCTCTTTTCCTGCCATCCAACTATGTTTTCTAGATTTATATCTGTATGCCTTATGGGATTGGCTAAATTCTTTCGTGATTCTATTGCAGGCACTTTACTTCTAGGTTTCTTTCTGGGAGCAATTAGTGGAGTACTATGCAAACAATAAAAGTTTTGCTGACCTGTTCTCTCAGGTACCATAGCAAGCTATTGATTTTTGTTACTGTATTTTCTGCCCTTAGTTTCATTCATTTGCTGCATCATTTGCAAAACACATACTACCATAATAAATCCGAACTGTTAGTGTATCACATGTCCGCTGGATAACATTGGTTACCTACTTACCTTAGACTTATTTGAGAGTTCCATGTAGTTTAATACATATATGTTTCTTCAAAAAAGTTAGCATGTTACCTCATGGAGTTGCACTTGTGTCAACTTCAGGAATTTGGACTGTGGCGAAAGCCCAGAAATCTTGGTGATTGAATAAACATGGAACTATAATGTTTGTGAAATGGAGAGGTTACATGATGAGGGGCATGCCTGTGTCTTCTGTTGTTCAAGTGAGAGAAACATGCAGGTATCTTAATGATCCACTAAATTATTTTTGGTAAAAGTTTGCTTCACATCCATTGTGTAATATGAAGAGAAATCATGGTGCTTTTCCTTTCGTCGTTGATTGTTGGGCTAAATGTTTTAAAGACCTGAATTGGTTACAAGTGCACCACATTTTGCTTTTAATATCTTAATCATATTTCAAACCGACATCTTACAGTTGGCCACTTATACCTCTGCACATATGCATGCATCGTAGTGTATAGTGTTATCTTCTAACCTGAGGGAAAATGAAAAAATGTTGTAATAATACGAGTATGCATACATATGTATAATTAACAACTTCAAATTTATATCTGGGCACATGGCCGGTTCAATACTTATTTCTTGGTCGAACATACACATATTTGCAAGGTTACTTCTCTGTTTTTGTTGTTGCGGGGTCTACACAGCACATATCGTGGTTATTATTGCTAACGTCGCGCTTCCCCGTTGCCTGGAGGTCATTCGCAAGTGAGAGATTTCGAGGATATTTGGCATTGATGAAATTTAGTTCCGGATAAGGATTACGAGATAATGATTACGAGCTGCAACAAAATTCACGACCGCGATGTTTTGAATATGCGATTACGAAATAGTGAGCTGGGGATACTCAACAAGGTTCGAATTTAGTTCTCAATCTTCTGTACGTATCTTAGTAAATTGGTCGCTACTTGCAGGAAAATGTGTCAGACGAAAAAGTTAATAATGCATCAGTACAGCTTACATCATCAGTGGATTTACAGTTCAAACTTCTGTGAGGGGCTGTGCTGCTGTCTGCCCATGTCCCGAAGTGCATTTGCTAGGAGATATTTATCCTTTCTATTTTACTTGATCCAGTATGCATCCATCCTGATAGATGATAGGTTAGTCAACAATTTGCTTTTAGCTTTTTGGACTTTAATATTTTTTTGTGTCCCAAAAACTGCTGCAAGGCATATATAAGGCGCAAGAGGTGAAAGAGGCATATACTAGACTTTAATAAAGTTTCAGGCTTAATTATTTTGATGGTCACAACTCACAACTGACAGAGTTGCAAGACTGTACGTATGTTAATTATTTTGGATGGAAAAACACATAGTCTGATTGTGATTGTGATCTTCACTTTGTACATCTTCTCAATGTTTCCACTTTGATAATATAGAATTAGTATGCATGAAGAATTAGTTAACTATTTTTTAGAATGGCAAGACTTTAAGAAAGTTGTCTGTTGTTTGTAAATATCGGAATATTATTTGTTCCCACAATTGTATTGTTTCCAAAACATTACTGACAGTGAAATAAATTTAAATTCATATACTATGAGGCAACAAAATAGTATCATCATGTTGAATAAATTTAAATACTATTTTTGTGTATGGATAAATGGTTTTTTTGTTTTAACAATAAACTTTCAACAACCTAAAAAAATATACACTCATAATTAGTCATTTTTAATATAGTTAATATTATAAAAAATATTCTACTAATAAAGTATAATCTGTACAACTAGCCCGTGTAGACTGCACGGTTGTTGGCTAGTTAGTTATAATGTCATACCTTGCACCATTTTCAGAAATCAACAGTTTACCCTTCATGGTGCTTTATCCCTTGGAAGAAATCTTTATGGTGCATCCGTGCTCTCCTAAAAGCCAGTTTAAACAGACTTAAAGAGTAGTGTTATCAACGGATAGTAAGAGAGCACCCTCATCTTGCTTTCAACCACTTGCTTCTGGGCTTCACTTATATTTTTATGTACTGAACAATCTCCGCAAAGTTCGCATTCTCCTACTGAATTAATAGTGCCAAGTCATAAGTCTGCAGCTAAATTTGAGGGAGAAGAAATTATCAAAAGACAACGTAGGATAAATGTTACATATTCGTAGATTATTAATATTATTAGAAATGCACTGCCTGCATACTATTTGGTGTCACCAAAAAACCTTCGACTATAGTGTTCATCATCTAATGTACTCCCTCCATTCCTAAATATAAGTCTTTATAGAGATTCCATTATGGACTACATACGGAGCAAAATAAATGAATCTACATTCAAAATACATCTATATACATCCGTATGTGGTTCATAATGGAATCTCTACAAAGACTTATATTTAGGAACGGAGGGAGTATATTCTTGTTGTTTTCCTCATGGCCCTGTTTTAAATGTTTTGTACATGATGTCCCTGAAAAAACCGGAGTTGATATACCCAGGCCAAGTATCACTTTCTTTAGAAATAAGGCTAGGATACCTGATGTTAAAATAGAGACCGTGCCAATGAGTAATTCATCAACGTTTTGTAGCTAGCATTCCTATTGTTCTAGAGAAGCTTCTTATGCTTCTTAGAGTAAGGGGCCATACCATAATTAGTACAATTGCTTCCAAGCTCCTGGTGACATATTTTTCCTTCCATTCCATTTGCAACATGTAAGTACTAATGCAACTTCCTACCAAGTGCAAACTTGTCAAATTACGCAAAACAATTCCCGCATAATGATGTATCTTCTCATCTTAATAGGGAGTTGCTTGAAAACAACATCGTTGCCGTTTGAAAACAAAATGACCTATTTTACAGATATAAATTGCATCATAATAATCTTCACATTTTAGTTGCATCATAATAATCTTCTTCTTCTAGTCTTCTTCTTCTAACTTTCTTTTTTCCCATTTTACAGATTTGCTTAAGATCACGGAAGCTTAGGTTGATGGAGTGCTTGTATTTAGTTTTTGTTTTGACCTTGTGAAACTTGCTACCTATGGATAAAACTGTGTAATATTGATGAAACTATGTATATGTACGGATGAAACTTGCTACTATTGGTAACATGTGTTGGATATATATATATGTGTTCATGACTATTGGTAATATGTGTTGAATATGCTATATTGGTCATATAAAAATATTTGTGTTTGATTTTCTGTGAAAATGAATTGTTATAAGAAAAAATAAAATTAAATGGGGCAATATAGGCACTTTGCCATCTGCTGGCAGATGGCAAAGAGCTTTGCCATCAGCTGGCAAATGGCAAAGAGGCCACGTGTCATGTTTGGGCTGGCCTATTTGGGCTCTTTGCCATCTGCTGGCAGACGGCAAAGCATGTAGCCTTTGCCATCTGCTGGCAGATGGCAAAGCCACAGGCTCTTTGCCATCAGCCAGCAGATGGCAAAGCCACAGGCTCTTTGCCATCAGCCAGCAGACGGCAAAGAAGCCTTTACCGGCAGGGTTTCGGACGACTGGTTTGCCATCTGCTGGCAGATGGCAAAGCCTTTGCCATCCGCCGACCATGCCTTTGCCATCTGCCATGGCAGATGGCAAAGTGCCAGATTCCAGTAGTGGGGGTTGTCGGAGCTGCGTGTTGGCACCTTTCGCTCGCGTGCCTTCGGCCGTGGCTTGTGGCAGTGCTGCCGTGGGGATTTAGGGCGCTGCGCTCCTCTCGCATGAGTATGTGGTGCGAGCAGGTGCTGCGCATGCGTGCACGATCATGGCGCCGCCCACGATGGCGTAGGATGGGACGTGTGGTCGTGGTGGAGCGGCACACAACAATGTAGGCCTGGTGCTCGTTGGACGGGGCTCTGGTGCTAACAAGAGATCTGGCACCGTCAGCCTCTCGGGTCGAACAAGACTCTGGTCCTGCCGCCGAGCTGCGAGGCGCTGCGGTTACTCTGTCTGGTGGCATGGTGGCGGCTCGCTGCTGATGGTGCGACACTCAGAGGTGGAGGTTGCTGCCGCTGGCGGTGCTCTGGAAGGGCGCTCATGACGACCAGAGCATTTCGCGGCTGATGTTAGAGTATACGCAAAGTTCTAGTGTAGGTCGAGCTATGTGGTACTCTCTATCATGTCCTTTGGTTTCCTTCGTGATCTGTGCAGCCAAGTATCCCATATTTTTAGTTAGTCAAACTTATCCCCTGACTCTCTCGCCCTGTCGTTTCTCTGTCTCTCACAGTACGAGGCAGAACTGTTGGAAATATGCCCTAGAGGCAATAATAAAAGGATTATTATTATATTTCCTTGTTCATGATAATTGTCTTTATTCATGCTATAATTGTATTATTCGGAAATCGTAATACACGTGTGAATACATAGACCATAATATGTCCCTAGTAAGCCTCTAGTTGACTAGCTCGTTAATCAACAGTTAGTCATGGTTTCCTGACTATGGACATTAGATGTCGTTGATAACTGGATCACATCATTAGGAGAATGATGTGATGGACAAGACCCAATTCTAAGCATAGCACAAGATCGTGTAGTTTGTTTTGCTAGAGCTTTTCCAATGTCAAGTATCTCTTCCTTAGACCATGAGATCGTGTAACTCCCGGATACCGTAGGAGTGCTTTGGGTGTACCAAACGTCACAACGTAACTGGGTGACTATAAAGGTGCACTACAGGTATCTCTGAAAGTGTTTGTTGGGTTGACACGGATCGAAACTGGGATTTGTCACTCCGTATGACGGAGAGGTATCTCTGGGCCCACTCGGTAATGCATCATCATAATGAGCTCAAAGTAACCAAGTGTCTAGTCACGGGATCATGCATTACGGTACGAGTAAAGTGACTTGCCGGTAACGAGACTGAATGAGGTACTGGGATACCGATGATCGAGTCCCAGGCAAGTAACGTACCGATTGACAAAGGGAATTGTATACGGGGTTGCTTAAATCCTCGACATCGTGGTTCATCCGATGAGATCATCGAGGAGCATGTGGGAGCCAACATGGGTATCCAGATCCCGCTATTGGTTATTGACCGAAGAGCCGTCTCGGTCATGTCTACGTGTCTCCCGAACCCGTAGGGTCTACACACTTAAGGTTTGGTGACGCTAGGGTTGTAGAGATATGAGTATGCAGCAAACCGAAAGTTATTCGGAGTCCCGGATGAGATCCCGGACGTCACGAGGAGTTCCGGAATGGTCCGGAGGTAAAGAATAATATATAGGAAGTGCAGTTTCGGCCATCGGGAGAGTTTCGGGGGTCACCGGTATTGTACCGGGACCACCGGAAGGGTCCCGGGGGTCCACCGGGTGGGGCCACCTATCCCGGAGGGCCCCGTGGGCTGAAGTGAGGAGGGGACTAGCCCCTGGTGGGCTGGTGCACCCCCCTGGGCCCCCTCTGCGCCTAGGGTTGGGAACCCTAGGGGAGGGGGCGCCTCCACTTGCCTTGAGGGGCACTCCACCCCCTCGGCTGTCGCCCCCCCTAGAGATCCCATCTCTAGGGCCGGCGCCCCCCTGGGGGCCTATATAAAGGAGGGGGAGGGAGGGCAGACGCACCCTGAAGTCTTGGCGCCTCCCTCTCCCATGCTATCCCTCTCGCAGAAGCTCGGCGAAGCTCTGCCGGAACTCTGCTACATCCACCACCACGCCGTCGTGCTGCTGGATCTTCATCAACCTCTTCTCCCGCCTTGCTGGATCAAGAAGGAGGAGACGTCATCCGCTCCGTACGTGTGTTGAACGTGGAGGTGCTGTCCGTTTGGCACTTGGTCATCGGTGATTTGGATCACGACGAGTACGACCCCCTCAACCGCATTCTCTTGAACGCTTCCGCTCGCGATCTACAAAGGTATGTAGATGCACTCCTATCAGTTGTTGCTAGATGAACTCATAGATGGATCTTGGTGAAACCGTAGGAAATTTTTTATTTTCTGCAACGTTCCCCAACAGTGGTATCAGAGCTAGGTTTATGCGTAGTTCTCTATTGCATGAGTAGAACACAAATTTGTTGTGGGCGTAGATGTTGTCAACTTTCTTGCCACTACTAGTCTTATTTTGCTTCAGCGGTATTGTGGGATGAAGCGGCCCGGACCGACCTTACACGTACGCTTACGTGAGACAGGTTCCACCGACTGACATGCACGAGTTGCATAAGGTGGCTAGCGGGTGTCTGTCTCTCCCACTTTAGTTGGAGCGGATTCGATGAATAGGGTCCTTATGAAGGGTAAATAGAAGTTGACAAAAAACGTTCTTGCTAGAACCCTTTTGCAGCCACGTAAAAGATGCAACAACAATTAGAGGACGTCTAACTTGTTTTTGCAGCAATTGCCTTGTGATGTGATATGGCCAAAAGTTGTGATGAATGATGAATGATATATTGTGATGTATGAGATCATGTTCCTGTAATAGGAATCACGACTTGCATGTCGATGAGTATGACAACCGGCAGGAGCTATAGGAGTTGTCTTCATTATTGTATGACCTACGTGTCAATGATTTAACACCATGTAATTACTTTACTTCTTTGCTAAAACGTTAGCCATAGTAGTAGAAGTAATAGTTGGCGAGCAACTTCATGGAGACACGATGATGGAGATCATGATGATGGAGATCATGATGATGGAGATCATGGTGTCATGTCGGTGACGAAGATGATCATGGAGCCCCGAAGATGAAGATCAAAGGAGCTATATGATATTGGCCATATCATGTCACTACTATATAATTGCATGTGATGTTTATTATGTTTATGCATCTTGTTTACTTAGAACGACGGTAGTAAATAAGATGATCCCTTATAATAATTTCAAGAAAGTGTTCTCCCCTAACTGTGCGCCGTTGCTAAAGTTCGTCGTT
Source organism: Aegilops speltoides (assembly GCA_021437245.1). NCBI lineage: Eukaryota > Viridiplantae > Streptophyta > Magnoliopsida > Poales > Poaceae > Aegilops > Aegilops speltoides. The sequence goes on along the minus strand of CM038143.1, from coordinate 533,409,300 downwards.
TCGAAGCACCACGTGATGATCGGGTGTGGTAGATTCTTACGTTCACATACAACGTGTGTAAGACAGTTTTACACATGCAAAAACACTTAGGGTTAACTTGATGAGCCTAGCATGTACAGACATGGCCTCGGAACACAGAGACCGAAAGGTCGAACATGAGTCGTATGGAAGATACGATCAACATGGAGATGTTCACCGATGATGACTAGTCCGTCTCACGTGATGATCGGACACGGCCTAGTCGACTCGGATCGTGTAACACTTAGATGACTAGAGGGATGTCTAATCTGAGTGGGAGTTCATTAAATAATTTGATTAGATGAACTTAATTATCATGAACTTAGTCTAAATCCTTTGCAAATATGTCTTGTAGATCAAATGGCCAATGCTCATGTCAACATGAACTTCAACGCGTTCCTAGAGAAAACCAAGATGAAAGATGATGGCAGCAACTATACGGACTGGGTCCGGAACCTGAGGATCATCCTCATAGCTGCCAAGAAAGCATATGTCCTAGAAGGACCGCTAGGTGAAGCACCCATCCCAGAGAACCAAGACGTTATGAACGCTTGGCAGTCACGTGCTGATGATTACTCCCTCGTTCAGTGCGGCATGCTTTACAGCCTAGAACCGGGGCTCCAAAAGCGTTTTGAGCAACACAGAGAATATGAGATGTTCGAGGAGCTGAAAATGGTTTTCCAAGCTCATGCCCGGGTCGAGAGATATGAAGTCTCCGACAAGTTCTATAGTTGTAAGATGGAGGAAAATACTTCTGTCAGTGAGCACATACTCAAAATGTCTGGGTTGCACAACCGCCTGTCCCAGCTGGACATTAGCCTCCCGGACGAGGCGGTCATTGACAGAATCCTTCAGTCGCTCCCACCGAGCTACAAGAGCTTTGTGATGAACTACAATATTCAGGGGATGGTGAAAACTATTCCTGAAGTATTTTCAATGCTGAAGTCGGCAGAGGTAGAAATCAAGAAAGAACATCAAGTGTTGATGGTCAATAAAACCACCAAGTTCAAGAAGGGCAAGGGTAAGAAGAACTTCAAGAAGGACGGCAAGGATGTTGCCATGCCCGGTAAGCCAGTTGCCGGAAAGAAGTCAAAGAATGGACCCAAGCCTGAGACTGAGTGCTTTTATTGCAAAGGGAAGTGTCACTGGAAGCGGAACTGCCCCAAATACTTAGCAGACAAGAAGGCCGGCAACACTAAGGGTATATGTGATATACATGTAATTGATGTGTACCTTACCAGTACTCGTAGTAACTCCTGGGTATTTGATACCGGTGCCGTTGCTCATATTTGTAACTCACAGCAGGAGCTACGGAATAAGCGGAGACTGGCGAAGTACGAGGTGACGATGCGCGTCGGGAATGGTTCCAAGGTCGATGTGATCGCCGTCGGCACGCTACCTCTACATTTACCTACGGGATTAGTTTTAAACCTCAATAATTGTTATTTAGTGCCAAGTTTGAGCATGAACATTGTATCTGGATCTCGTTTGACACGAGATGGCTACTCATTTAAATCCGAGAATAATGGTTGTTCTATTTATATGAGAGATATGTTTTATGGTCATGCCCCGATGGTCAATGGTTTATTCTTAATGAATCTCGAACGTAATGTTACACATATTCATAGTGTGAACACCAAAAGATGTAAAGTTGATAACGATAGTCCCACATACTTGTGGCACTGCCGCCTTCGTCACATTCGTGTCAAGCGCATGAAGAAGCTCCATGCTGATGGAATTTTAGAGTCTCTCGATTATGAATCATTTGACACATGCGAACCATGCCTCATGGGAAAAATGACCAAGACTCCGTTCTCTGGAACAATGGAGCGAGCAACCAACTTATTGGAAATCATACATACCGATGTGTGCAGTCCAATGAGCGTTGAGGCTCGCGAAGGATATCGCTATGTTCTCACTCTCACTGATGACTTGAGTAGATATGGGTATGTCTACTTAATGAAACACAAGTCTGAGACCTTTGAAAAGTTCAAGGAATTTCAGAATGAGGTAGAGAATCAACGTGACCGAAAGATAAAGTTCCTACGATCAGATCGTGGAGGAGAATATTTAAGTCACGAATTTGGTACGCACTTAAGAAAATGTGGAATCGTTTCACAACTCACGCCGCCTGGAACACCTCAGCGTAACGGTGTGTCCGAACGTCGTAATCGCACTCTATTGGATATGGTGCGGTCTATGATGTCTCTTACCGATTTACCGCTATCATTTTGCTACATTCACTTTAAATAGGGCTCCAGCTAAATCCGTTGAGACGACACCGTATGACTTATGGTTTGGGAAGAATCCTAAGCTGTTGTTTCTAAAAGTTTGGGGATGCGATGTTTATGTCAAGAAACTTCAAGCTGAAAAGCTCGAACCCAAGTCGGAAAAATGCGTCTTCATAGGATACCCTAAGGAAACCATTGGGTATACCTTCTACTTAAGATCCGAGGGCAAGATCTTTGTTGCCAAGAACGGATCCTTTCTGGAAAAAGAGTTTCTCTCGAAAGAAGTAAGTCCGAGGAAAGTAGAACTCGATGAAGTACTACCTCTTGAACCGGAAAGTAGTGCAGATCAGGAAAATGTTCCCGTGGTGCCTACACACCAACTAGAGAGGAAATTAATGATGATGATCATGGTACTTCGGATCAAGTTGCTACTGAACTTCATAGGTCCACAAGGACACGTTCCACACCAGAGTGTTATGGCAACCCTGTCCTGGAAATAATGTTGTTAGACACCGGTGAACCTTCGAACTATGAAGAAGCGATGGCAGGCCCAGATTCCAACAAATGGCTTGAAGCCATGCAATCCGAGATAGAATCCATGTATGAAAACAAAGTATGGACTTTGACAGACTTGCCCGATGATCGGCGAGCGATAGAAAACAAATGGATCTTTAAGAAGAAGACGGATGCGGATGGTAATGTTACCATCTATAAAGCTCGACTTGTCGCTAAGGGTTATCGACAAGTTCAAGGGGTTGACTACGATGAGACATTCTCTCCCGTAGCGAAGCTGAAGTCCGTCCGAATCATGTTAGCAATTGCCGCATACTACGATTATGAGATATGGCAGATGGACGTCAAAACGGAATTCCTTAACGGCTATTTTAAGGAAGAACTGTATATGATGCAGCCGGAAGGTTTTGTCGATCCTAAGAATGCTAACAAAGTATGCAAGCTCCAGCGATCCATTTATGGGCTGGTGCAAGCATCTCGGAGTTGGAACATTCGCTTTGATGAGATGATCAAAGCGTTTGGGTTTATGCAGACTTATGGAGAAGCCTGCGTTTACAAGAAAGTGACCGGGAGCTCTGTAGCATTTCTCATATTATATGTAGGTGACATACTCTTGATGGGAAATGATATAGAACTTTTGGATAGCATTAAGGCCTACTTGAATAAGTATTTTTCAATGAAGGACCTTGGAGAAGCTGCTTACATATTAGGCATCAAGATCTATAGGGATAGATCGACGCCTCATAGGTCTTTCACAAAGCACATACCTTGATAAGATTTTGAAGAAGTTCAAAATGGATCAGTCCAAGAAAGGGTTCTTGCCTGTATTGCAAGGTGTGAGATTGAGCTCGGCTCAATGCCCGACCACGGCAAAAGATAAAGAAGAGATGAGTGTCATCCCCTATGCTTCAGCCATAGGATCTATTATGTATGCCATGCTGTGTACCAGACCTGATGTAAACCTTGCCGTATGTTTGGTAGGTAGGTACCAAAGTAATCCCGGCAAGGAATACTGGACAGCGGTCAAGAATATCCTGAAGTACCTGAAAAGGACAAAGGACATGTTTCTCGTTTATGGAGGTGATGAAGAGCTCGTCGTAAAGGGTTACGTCGACGCTAGCTTCGACACAGATCTAGATGACTCTAAGTCACAAATCGGATACGTGTTTATGTTGAATGGTGGAGCAGTAAGCTGGTGCAGCTGCAAGCAGAGCGTCGTGGCGGGATCTACATGTGAAGCGGAGTACATGGCAGCCTCGGAGGCAGCGCATGAAGCAATTTGGGTGAAGGAGTTCATCACCGACCTAGGAGTCATACCCAATGCGTCGAGGCCGATCAAACTCTTCTGTGACAACATTGGAGCTATTGCCCTTGCCAAGGAGCCCAGGTTTCATAAGAAGACCAGGCACATCAAGCGTCATTTAAACTCCATCCGTTAAAATGTTCAAGATGGAGACATAGATATTTGCAAAGTACATACAGATCTGAATGTCGCAGATCCGTTGACTAAACCTCTTTCGCGAGCAAAACATGATCAACACCAGAACTCTATGGGTGTTCGATTCATCACAATGTAACTAGATTATTGACTCTAGTGCAAGTGGGAGACTGTTGGACATATGCCCTAGAGGCAATAATAAAAGGATTATTATTATATTTCCTTGTTCATGATAATTGTCTTTATTCATGCTATAATTGTATTATCCGGAAATCGTAATACACGTGTGAATACATAGACCATAATATGTCCCTAGTAAGCCTCTAGTTGACTAGCTCGTTAATCAACAGATAGTCATGGTTTCCTGACTATGGACATTAGATGTCGTTGATAACGGGATCACATCATTAGGAGAATGATGTGATGGACAAGACCCAATTCTAAGCATAGCGCAAGATCTTGTAGTTCGTTTTGCTAGAGTTTTTCCAATGTCAAGTATATTTTCCTTAGACCATGAGATCGTGTAACTCCCGGATACCGTAGGAGTGCTTTGGGTGTACCAAACGTCACAACATACCTGGGTGACTATAAAGGTGCACTACAGGTATCACCGAAAGTGTCTGTTGGGTTGACACGGATCGAGACTCGGATTTGTCACTCTGTATGACGGAGAGGTATCTCTGGGCCCACTCGGTAATGCATCATCATAATGAGCTCAAAGTGACCAAGTGTCTGGTCACGGGATCATCCATTACGGTACGAGTAAAGTGACTTGCCGGTATCGAGACTGAACGAGGTATTGGGATACCGACGATCGAGTCTCGGGCAAGCAACGTACCGATTGACAAAGGGAATTGTATACGGGGTTGCTTAAATCCTCGACATCGTGGTTCATCCGATGAGATCATCGAGGAGCATGTGGGAGCCAACATGGGTATCCAGATCCCGCTGTTGGTTATTGACCGGAGAGCCGTCTCGGTCATGTATACGTGTCTTCCGAACCCGTAGGGTCTACACACTTAAGGTTTGGTGACGCTAGGATTGTAGAGATATGAGTATGCAGCAAACCGAAAGTTGTTCGGAGTCCCGGATGAGATCCCGGACATCACGAGGAGTTCCTGAATGGTCCGGAGGTAAAGAATAATATATAGGAAGTGCAGTTTCGGCCATCGGGAGAGTTTTGGGGGTCACCGGTATTGTACCGGGACCACCGGAAGGGTCCCGGGGCTCCACCGGGTGGGGCCACCTATCACAGAGGGCCCCGTGGGCTGAAGTGGGGAGGGGACCAGCCCCTGGTGGGCTGGTGCGCCCCCCTGGGCCCCCCTCTGTGCCTAGGGTTTGGAACCCTAGGGGAGGGGGCGCCTCCACTTGCCTTGGGGGGCACTCCACCCCCTTGGCCGCTGCCCCCCTTGAGATCCCATCTCTAGGGCCGGCGCCCTCCTGGGGGCCTATATAAAGGAGGGGGAGGGAGGGCAGCCGCACCCTGAAGTCTTGGCGCCTCCCTCTCCCCTGCTACACCTCTCCCTCTCGCAGAAGCTCGGTGAAGCTCTGCCGGAACTCTGCTGCATCCACCACCACGCCGTCGTGCTGCTGGATCTTCATCAACCTCTCCTTCCCCCTTGCTGGATCAAGAAGGAGGAGACGTCATCCGCTCCGTACGTGTGTTGAACGCGGATGTGCTGTCCGTTCGGCACTTGGTCATCGGTGATTTGGATCACGACGAGTACGACTCCCTCAACCCCGTTCTCTTGAACACTTCCGCTCGCGATCTACAAAGGTATGTAGATGCACTCCTATCACTCGTTGCTAGATGAACTCATAGATGGATCTTGGTGAAACCGTAGGAAATTTTTTATTTTCTGCAACGTTCCCCAACAAGAACATGGGACCAACTCTGTCAAAAGCTAGAGATAGAAGTGGTGAGGGAGGGCGTTGGTCTAGAGAGAGGAAAGAGAGACCCTCCGCTCCTGGGATTCACTCTCTCACACAAACTGAAAAACAGAAGGAAAAATGACATAATTTCTCTGACACAACCTCTCCTTGTAGACACAAAAATGAATTGCCCGTGACCCACATTTCATAGAGATACTCTTTTGAGATCCAGTTTTAATTTGAAGAGAGAGAGAGAGCCTTGCTTTTCAAAAAAAGTCAAGAGTGTAAAAAAGGGAGAGAAAAGCTTGTGTAATGGTGAGAGTCTGTGTCAGGAGAAAGAGAGAGCTAATAAGAGACAGCCAATGAAAGAGAAAGAGAAACCGTGCATGCATGTCAGTGTGTGTGAGAGTGAAAAGCTAGATGAACAGTGACTTGCATGTCACCTAGCCCTTGTTGCATGCCTCGGTCACGGTCAAAAGACAGGATGCAACTGAGTTTATTCTGAGCGGCCATCATAAAGGGTACCGTCGAGCTCGAGCTACAAACTTAGAGTATATTTTGGTATATGTGTATTTCGTAGTATAGGATTTATATCTCTCTTCTACCTTATCTACCAAGGCTTTTGTCCTTCAAGACATGTACACAATAAACTATCGTCTGGTTGGATTGGGTTCTCTTTGGATCGATTGAAGGTGCTATCACATATGCTTGGAACCAACACAATACTTCTAGCCCGAAACCAGTACGCCCGTTCAGTCAGCTGCTTTATAGCCGATTAGACAAAACATGCATTAGAACCTACTTCACTGCCTATTTTAAATTTCGCGAACCACCATGGTTGAAGACTACTTCGTTGAAATTCATTAACAAAATTCTATGACCATCAAACCACGTAAAATGATGCTCCTGGTACGCTCCCCTCGCAAGCCGATTCCTAGATGGGTTGAAGTTGGGCGTGTGCATTGTTGTTGCACTGCTCCGCGAAGGATTGGGAAGTTCAGCAACTTTTCTCATGGCTTGCCACTTCCATTGCCTCCCTGAGGTCGACCAGCTGAAGAAAAGAAGGACACTGAATTTGTGCATCACGTTCAGTACAGAGAAAAATAGGGGGCATTGCAAAATTACCAGAAATCCAAGGGTTGTGCAAGAGATTATGAATACAGGACTTCAGTGCATTCACAGTTTTTTAAAGAGATGACAGATCACCTGCAGTCCATATCTCTGTCTAAATGGCCAAAACCAACAAGCATAGGTTCTATCCTTGTCTGCAGCAGTTGGAACTGAAAATTTCCTTCACACGTACAACAACCGGTAACGTTCTAGGCCCTGATCTGTTCTGCAAGCACCAATTCCTTAATAGTGTGCTCTTGTCTGTCCTATCACAAGTGCAACTCACTCATGTAATAGCGCATCCGCCCAATAGTAGAGCAATATGTAAACGAACTGTGCAAGTGTTTCTTCCACTCATCGGTAGCTCTGCTGTATTCCTACGTTCGTGGGTATGGAAACAAGAAACGATTGATGATTTGAGATATCACTGTTGCCACTGATATACGTATCGTCTAGCAGGAGATCATTGATGAGTTGTAGAGCACATCAGACATTTTTTTGTACGAGAAACTATGAAGATCTCAAAACGGGGTTGAAAGGATACTTAATATGTATCCACCAACCTTTCCACATCATTTACACCAATATATAAAGGATATGGTCCATGCATACTTCCAAACCTAGCTCTGTATATATCCAATTGATGGGCAGTCTTCTTCCTTTAGCCTACTAGCCATCTTAGCTAGCTTTGCTTCTCAATTTGAAGCCCCCAAACCAACACAAATGAGACTGGGACATGGATACAAGAACATGAAAATAACAATGACATGATAATAGGAGAGGTTAGATGTTTGCAATGCGTGGGAAATGTGAGGCATCCAGAAAAACATCCCTCCACTCACTGTTGCAAAGGAGGCCTCAGTTTATGCCTTGAGCCATCACATGCGGAACGTAGAGGACAATGCATGTGAAGGTGAAAGGGTGGAGGGAAATCCATTCTATTATGGGCCCACCTGCAGGCTGTCGTCATGCCATGTTGGGCTGCTACCTGGGAAGCTTATTACAGTGACTAGTGGTTGGGGCGCCACCTGGTGGCGCCGCTTGAGACGTGATGGTGCTGTTCCTCGCTTGCTCTGCTCATTCAGCTTGCTTGTTTGGTCCATGTTACATGAACATTTCTAGGAGGTTTAAGAGACGAATGCTATTCATATGCATAACTAAGTCACATGGATAGGTCTCTAAAAATAATCAAATTATATGAGCTGTTGTTCATCACAGATTGATATTTATTAGGAAAGCAAGCATCTCGTACTTAGAGCACATGAGGACATAAGAAATGTGTTGCAACAGAGAGATTGTAAGTTCAAGTCAACTTAAACTGATCTACAGATAATGAGGACCACCCATTACAGTAGGTTTAAAGGTAGTGTAGCACATTTGTTTGTATTTATAGCACATGAAAGAAGACATATGGAGATACAACCCGATGGGATGAAAACTGCATTACAGACAACTCTTATTACCGTCACAGCCCTCCACTGCCGTGCACTGAGCCAACGATCGCCTTCATCATCGTCGGCTGCGTAGTACTCCTTGACAAAGACCACGGCCCTCCCGCGGGGCAGATTACATAAATTTGTTTGCCTTGGCTAGCAACAAACCAAAGCATATGGGAGACTGATCTTGTTAAGGAATTACATGTAACTGAGTTGGGTCGTCTAACATATATCATTTCTTGAAGTAGACAACCACAATCTTATAGTGAATTTATAAATTAAGTAAAGAACATCACAACAGTAAACAACTAACAACATTGCAGTTTACATTTGTAAAGCCACAAGATTCAAATACAGGCTCGATTATTACGTGCAAAATGTTAAGAAGAGATCTGATAACATTGCGGGTCTTCAGAATATCAATGCTTTGGCCAGCTTGTCCAATTATTTCAGCCCATTTTTATCAAAGCAAATCACAAGATAACCTTGTAAAGACTATCCTTAAGAGGAAGCATAAAGAAGGCAAAAATGTATGCTAGAAGGGGACCTGATTAGGAAGGCTCATCAATCTCTTTAGATATCCGTCCCTCTTAGCCTCTTAGTATTATCAAATTCAGCTTGAACTATATGACCAACCTGAACAGTGAGCATGAAGGCACAAATGATATCAAATGCAGCATGAATCATGTGGCCATCCTGAGTGACTGATTTGTTCAACATACCGATTCAAAAAACGTATGAATCTGATGTTGCCCAAGATCGAGAATTGTCGTAGAAAGGATGGACATCAGTTCAGAAACATGCACAAGCTTCTACGATGCCCCTGGGCTAAGCACAACAAGCGACGGATATGACCAAAATTAACTAATTTCTATGTGGTTCATAGTTCAAAATTACAGGACTGTGTTCAATCCATTACAACATTATACTGACTAAAAATACAAGTCTAATCCCAAACAATACATGATTACACAGGGATAGGGCCAACCATTTAATCTAACAGCTATCAATGGAAACATATAATTACAGATGGATAGGACCAACCATCCCAAACAATAAAAGCCGTATGAGTTGGTTGTACCATGCTATGCGCAATCCGCGTGAGTCTGTTTGTACCAACTTTGGTGAAAATTTTGAAGCTCACATTGAGAAAACATATCGGTCTGAACTGTTCAATACACATTGCCTCCTCCTTATTTGACAACAATGTTATCGTTCGAAAGTTTAGGCGGAATAGCTGGAGTTGGCTGCTAAATAAGTGATGGAACATTGGCATGAGGTCACCCTTAATGATATGCCAACATTTGTCATTTCAAAGTTTAGGTGAAATAGCTGGATGAGTTGGCCACTAAATGTGAAGTAAATAGAAGCATGCTTCGAACTTTAATGAGGGGGCATTTCATAAGCTACCCCTTATCAATCATCTATGTTGCTCTTACTGCTACAATGTGTGGCAAGGAATTGCAATGAGTGGCCCGGCAATGAGTTGAATCATATTCGTAACGAAACTACTCCCTCCGTCTGGAAATACTTGTCGGAGAAATGGATGAAAATGGGTGCATCTAGAACTAAAATACGTCTAGGTACACTCATTTCTCTGACAAGTATTTTTGGACGGAGGGAGTAGTTGAGAGTGGCACATCAGTCAGGCGTACGGTAGAACTGGATCTACAAACAGACCTTTCCGTGTGAATGTAGTATGCTTGACTAGGATGAGCCCTCGTTTGGTTGGAGATATGAGTTGTGAATTAAATGAAAAATGTATTGGACAGTGACACACCGTAAGACAATCATTTATACTAACGAATACTTGTACACGCTCAAGAAGGGAAAAGATTTTAACGGCCCACAAGATGGCCAGTTTGGGGCCGAGCGGGGTGATGACTGATCCAGTGGCGAGCGCTACAGCGAATGTGGTTGGACTCGTTGCCATGAACCCATAAATCGATGGGCGTCCATATATTATTGACTAGCCACGTTGGTAGGCAGATGAGCTGTGTGATCAATCTACCTCTCGGGACACATGAATGGGATCCGTCACCACCTTCCTCACTGGACTCTTGCTACTGCTGGCAAGAAATCAAGGCGGAGGCCTCTTCACTGCACGGCTCCTCCAGGTCGCAGGATGCACATGACATCGCTCAAAGAGGGTGGAAGGCTGAATACAACGCAGATAACTGGAACAAGTCGTCTGGTTCCCTTTCCCACTAAATGCGATAATAATCGACGATGTTGTTGCAATACCCCCGGAAACCAGCCAGGCTTGTCGAGCCTTAGGTACGCGTAGGCCACCACGACACAAAACAAACAGCCTTTAGGCAAATATGACAATGAAGTGAGCCAAACTAACCTTGATTCTTGCACACCCGGTTGTACTGTGAGTTTCATCGAAAAGCTCAGAATTTAGAGACCTGAGTCTTGCACGTCTGACTTTCATCTTTTGAGCATTTCCCACACCATCGATCACGCATGTACACGAAAGCCCAGACCAAAGTGATATTGTTTGTGTCCGGGGTCACCGCCCCAAAACGTCACATTCACCTGTTAAGAACATGGGTATCTTTCTATTAGATGCCGGACATAATGTGGCGCCATGATGACAATCTTAATAGAACCTTCAAAGTAATTCGTAATCCATTACTTTTCTTTCACTTCATATTCAAAAGGTACATCTTGTTGTATTCTTTAATTAGATGTAGACAACATTAAATAAAAGCATCTTAGCATAGTACTGTGGTTTCCTTTGTCCCACATCACAAGATTACTCTCGTCCAAGCCCATGGGCGTCTGTCAACCTACGCTCACAAAAGCAATGCCCATGCAGCTTCTTTTGATAGCTTCCCACCTGTATTAATTATCATGACAGGAGCACCCAACACTGACATGGAAGAAGTGAAGTCAAGGCTTGGAGAAATGGTGAGGGATAATAATAAGGATGGGTTTGACCAGGGCAAGTGATCGGGAATGGGAGGTATATGGAAATACATCCTCAGTGACAGCCAACGTTTACATTTCTCCTTGCTATCATGCCGGACATCAACTTCCGAACAGCTAAACTCGGAAAAGCTCAACGCGGAATTGTATCGTCTACACGTGGAGACCAATCGAGGGTGGCACAACCATGAGGTGCGATGGGAAACTTGCTGAGGATACTTTCATGTGTAAATGAAGTACGCATATCGCTTCAGTGAGGGACTGACACAGTGTTTCGCTAGCATTACTGTGGGTGCTCCTATGCAAACCAAATATTTTCCTGCAACTGGAATATAGGAGTCTGTGTGCACACATGGATGTGGCAGCATAAGCATGAGTGTAGTTCCAGGTTGTCAGCCAGTTATCTGACTCTAGCCCAACGATTTGGGCATCGCAACTCCTTCACTCTCTCTGCTGGAAAACTAGCTAGCCTGCCGATATTATGGTACCAAGTAGACAACTCCCCGGACATGAAAAAAAATACCGGAATCAACTACCCTACCAGCGAGCGACGCGCAATTATTCACGGAGTGAGCAGAGCTGCCGGCGGCCGTCCATGATTGGCCACTGTGACGCTTGTCAGTCGCAGTCATCGCCTTCCACGGCCGTCCTTTCTGAAACAACAAGTAGCCAGGACGTGAACCAAACAAAGCACCTAGAAATCTCCAGTTCTAGCAGATTCGCAAGGTGAGCAGCGGAAGACATTGCTACTGATCAAGAGCAGCGCTCCTGATCAGGAACTCTTAGATAAACAAGCTCTGCTTTATCGATTATGAAAAAAAAATCGCTACCCATTATCCATATCGCCAACATATAGAGCATAAACACACTTCAAATTTGATTGACATGGAAAGGTGCACGAAGAAAGCACTGAATTTAGCAGTCTCCCAACCTGACTCAGTCGGAGATACATACTAAACCTTTTGGGAATCTTGTTGTGTCAACATACGGAATTTCTCATGCACTATAATTTTCGGGACTGTACAAAGTAGCAAACAAGGGAGCATCTACCAAAATAGAAAATAAAAAGTGAATATTTATGAGCATCTACCAAACCTTTTTATTTGTGAGTATGCCCTTAAAGGGTAGAAACAGAAGTGAACTCAAAATGCTTTGAAAAGTGAAAAAACCAGTGAAAAATAAAACAAGGCCGCAAAAAGTGCGGCATTGATTTTAGCTTGATGGCGGTGATCTCATAGCTAGTGCATCTACCAAACCATGTCCAGTCTACGCATGTCACGCCCTATAAATAACACGATGACTTTACACTTTTCTGTGCTGATTAGCAATTCCTAGCTATCTCCTAGAGATAGTAGAACAGAAACTAGCACCATGTCGAACTTGTCACTCAGAGAGAATGTGGGAGGAAGGAAAATAATGGTGCACGTGGTTTTTATGAGTACAATAGTGCGAATGGGAAGCATACAGGAACAAATCCCCTCCACTGACCTGGATCGAACGAGTGCGATGTTGAGCATGGGATGACAAACCATCTGCAGGCATGCTTCACTAGGACGAGGCCTCTTTAGGTTGGAGATAGGAGTTGAGAATTAAATGTAAAATGTATTGAACAGTGACACTACGTAAGGAAATCATTTGGTACAAACAAACACTTGTACACACTCAACAAAGGACAGGTTTTAACCGGCCCACATCAGGATGGTGTGTATATATCTGATTTGTATCCCTTATGTTTATGTGGCTAATCTCCACAAAACAAATCAGACACATTCAGTCCGAACCCCAAGCATACACCACACCTCACCCTCTTCTTCTCCGGTCATGAAGTGCACCACGGGCTTGCCGCCGGGGAGGTGCTGCTGAATCTTGTCAGGGGGAGGAAGCACGGAGCACGACATTGGCCAGATTCTAGCCGTGAGAGCAGGAGGAACCCAGGACGGCCGGCCTGCCCTACACGAGCTGCCAGGGAATCAGATGGGGAGGTTACGACGCTCTATGATCGGCCCTGCGCCGCCGGCGAAGAAACGGTTAGGATCTATCAGGAAGGAGACAAATCAATACCTTCTCTGCGTAGTCGCCCAGTTTACCTCCGGATTTGGGCCGCCGCCGCTGCCAACAGATTTTTTTGGCTCCTGCGTTGTCGCTGTGTAGAGGGTATCGGGTTAGAGCATCTCCAACAAGCGCGCTAAAATAATTTTGAAGCATCGAAATAGCATTTCACCAGGCATGATAAAATCCAGTTCGCCCGACCAGCCAGTGCTTGAAAAAAATATGAAACAAGACACACTGAAACATTCATTGTATAGTTCTAGCCCCAACCCACAAGCAAGTTCATACGATGCTAAATAAAAATAGATAATGTGATGCTAGACTACTCCTCGTCCTCCTCGGTGGTGTAGTCCGACGATGTAAATACGTCGAGCCACCGAGGATGTTCATCGTCCCAGGTCGACGCATGTCCCATCTCGATCCGGGTCTCGCCAGTTCCTTGAGTGCACGCTTGTCCACTCGACGCACGGCTCGCTCCGCCCTCCTCTGCGCCCAGAACCCGTTCCCGGCAGCGACATCCTGCGCGCCACACAGCCACGGCGTGCTCGTCCACCTCGGTGACGAGGAGGCGGCGCTCCCGCCTCCGCTGGAGGTGGCGATCCCCGTCGCTGATTTGTCGCTAGGGAGGCGCGAGATCCTGCGCCTGCTCGCGCGTCCGCACGTCGGAGAAATGCATCTGCGACCGAGGCTGCCCGAGGCGCCACACCACCGCGTCGTACGAGAGGGTGGCCTAATGGGCAGTGTCGCATGGTCCGAGCCCGAGGCGTGTATCGCCGGAGGAGCAGAGGCAGACGCCGCGGTAACCCGAGCTACTCCGGTGGGCGGCGGCATGGCGAGGCGCTAGAACCGACGGGGGGAGAAGGCGCGGCGGTGTCTGGGCGCTAGAAGAGGCGGGGAAAGAAGGCGCGATGGCGGTAGGGTGCTGGAAGAGGCGGGGAAGAAGGCGTGGCGGGAGGGAACTTTCTGGCGGTTGGCGGGCGCAGGCGCGCGACTTGTAACCAGCGCGATGGGCGTCGCGCGCTGAAACTACCGCGCGCTGCCGCTTATCTCCGCGCACGCCAATATATTTCGCGCTCCAAAAATTTGTGCGCCTGCTGGAGCGCGCCGCGCGGCCTCTCGCGCGCCACAAATTTTTCCCGCGCGCCACAAATTTCGCGTGTGTGTTGGAGATGCTCTTAGGGCGAGAAGGGCATCAAAGGCAAATTAACTGCCAACGATGAACCTTTCTGCAAAATATACGCACAGTTTGCTCCACCAGAATATGTGCCATTGATCTTTAATCCGATGGTCCATCTTCGGTTTTCTATTTTTTCTACCGCATGCTCAGATTCTATTGTAGTCCGTCCCGTTTCATAACAGTTCGATCGATCTGCAGGCAATTATAGTTCGTGTACGTCTCGGTCTACGTCCGTCCCTTCTCGATCTGAGCCTTCATTTAAATATACAGCCTATACAGACCAAATCGACAATCCAAACTTAGATCCAGCGAGCGTTTCGACGAGCGAGGGAGCTAGCGTTTCGACGAGAGATCCATCGATCCACACATATCATATACGTACGCCTTCAATTCGCGTCGTGATGAGGATCATGGCGGCCGCAGCGCTACTGCTGCTGCTGGTGTCGCTGGCGGCGGCGGCGGCGGCGACGCCCACGAGCAACACATCGGACACGAGGAGCGAGGAGAAGTTGCGGATGTTCATGGAGTGGAAGGCCAGGCACGGGCACGGCACAACCAACAGCTCCCTCAGCGAGGAGGAAGAGGAGCACGTGTACCGGTGTACGCCTTCTTTATGATGGACTTCTGCGACATCGACCAGCAGTGGCATGACGACGGCTACTCCGTCTTCTCGGGGGAGAGGAGGAGGAGCGAGGAGGATCACGCACAAGATCTTCACGGAGTGGAAGGCCAAGCACGGCACCACCAACAGCTCCCTCGCCAAGGAGAAGCAGTTCACGTACAACATGTTCAAGCACAGGCTCGGCCTCATCGACCGGCGGTGGCATGACCAAGGCTACTCCGTCTTCACCTGGGAGACGGGGAGGAGCGAGGAGGACACGCGCAAGATCTTCGCGGAGTGGAAGGTACGAGAAGGAGTTACCTACAGCTCCATCGCCCACGAGGAGCACCGGTACACCATATTCAAGGAGGCCCTGCGCAAAATCGACCAGCACAACGCTGGCTACGCCATCGGGGTCCACAATAACAACAGATGCCTCAACCAGTTTAGCCATCTCACCCAAGAGGAGTTCGAAGCCGTTTGCTGCGGGTTCTGGCCGGAGGAGCCGTCCGAGGCCAAATTACAGAGGATAGGCGAGATCCAGGAGCGGTTGCGGCAAGCATATACCCGTCCCTTAATTTAATTCTCGGTTGACAGGGAATTTCTTGGATTGCTTTTTTATTTGGAATCATGTATCTCCAATGTTTTCTATACCAACAAAAGTAGAGGATCTTTTTTAACACAAAAGTAGATGGTTTTCTCATAGATGAAGTTGTTAGGATATATATATCTGCGCGCGCGCGTGTGTGTGTCTGTGTTGGCTCATTGTAAAAACTATTTTACTAGAGTTGAGCAAAGTATTTGAAGAGTTTTAGCAACATCTGAATATTGCACATGGCTTCATTATGCAAGACTAGTATAACGCCCGTGCGTTGCCACGGGCTCTTCAAAATTTATAATCAGTATCTTTCATTTATCATCCCCTCATATTGGGTGATTATGGGGTGCTCTAATTAGAAACACGACAATCAAATATTAGGAAATTTCACCGAACGAACAACAACGAATAATACGATATCTATCAAACGAATAAAATGTGGTCATATTTTTGGTCCGTCATGCACTTCTGTTGAAAAGTGTCTATCCCTTTTAGAATCAACCCACTGTTTGCTCGCACGCAAAAAAATACATCTATAAAGTGGGGAACCGATCGGTGCCAAAAAGAACTCAAACTCCTATCCAATCTCGACTTCGTGCTCTTCCACTTCCATTGATAAAGATGGGACGTCAAGGGTTTCATCATGATGACCTCGAGCAGCCGCCGACATCCCTCCCCACATCTACCCCTACCCCCTGCTACCGCTTGCACTGTCCTTGCTCCTCGAGGGAGCTAGGGACACAATGTTCTCTAGGATGGGCATGACCAGATCCACGAGGAGGCCACATTCTTCCATGGGAACCCAACCAAGCACACCACCCTCCGCAACCATCCAATCCCAGCCTAACAAAGTCAAGACCCGCCATCGATCCACAAATCAGGCTCGCCGCATCCAGGTTCACTGCAAGTCTGCGACGAGTCTGTAGTCGACATCTTGACTTTGGCTATCCCCACGGAAGAATCATCGGATCCTGCTTAGTTTTACCATCACTTCGTCTCTTCCCAAGGCAGCGACACCACCCAGCCAATCACCACCACCGCTTGCGGCTTGCCTACATAAAATCATGAGAAATCCCCACGGCGGTGCTGTAAGATCACCTTGGCGACCTCGACAGTGACCAACTGGTCTAAGATCTAAGCTAGCCGCTCTTTGTAGAAACCAATAGAAGTAGGCATGTGACTCAGATTTGTTCTTTGGTGTGCATGCGTTTCTTGCTGCCCACCAGCCCTTGTCTACAACTCGCCTATCTCTGTACCAGCTCTTGGTCTACAACTCGCCTATCTCCATGCTCGAGACGACCAAGCTCGATGCGCAAGCCGCATACGTCTGCTAGAGCTATATCCAGGCCCTATGATTTTTGGATCACTGGCACTATGGGTGCCAGGACCGGAGTCGCCCGCATCCACCAAGTGGATCAAGGAGGCCCACCACCTAGACTCTACATCGCAACATTTTGTGTTTTCCTATAAAAAGTAAAGAACCTTCTCTAATAAACGTAAATATAACCTTTTGGTTTTATAGTCTCAACTTTCCACACCCCAATACCAGAAGGATTTCTTGGTTTTATTTAATGACCTTCTTGAATGTCATTCACTTAGGAAGGTAGTAATACAATCTGTGATATTAAGGCAAATTATTAGTCATATTAAAGTGCAAAAGGCCCTATAGTACACTCCAATATAACCTTTTATTTAATGACCTTCTCAATGGAGCTCGTGCAGTTCGGAAGACCCTAATCATCGATGAGGGACCCCCCCGATGGTAGCATGGCGTGACAATTGCCGTCAATGACGACACCCAAAGTACCTTGCACAATCCATCGATCCAGTTCGGAACAATCAAGCACATACCTTGCAAAGTGATGTGGAATGAGACGTTGATATAGACGTGCACACATGAGAATAAGGCGGTGCCCAGGATAGATCTCCGTCGGAGGAGGCCAGATCCGCTGGGGAGGAGGTCGCTGTAGTACCTGCCATCTGTGCGATGGATCACGGGGCTGGCAGGCAGGGGGAGGGGATAGGAGGGAGCGGGTGGGCTAGAGCGCAGATGGCGGGTGCCCCCGACGACGGCTGGGAAGGATGGTGGAGGAGGTGGATGAGGATGGCGGCGGCGGCGTCTGCGGTTGCGCCTCGTCCGCAGCCGTGCTGGTGGTGGTCGATGCAAGAGCCGGATGGCGTCGGCCAGAACCAGGCAGGGGCGACAAAGATTTAGAGGAGAGAGAGAATGGAGGCGATGAGCGATGGGAGGAAGGGCCACCGGCGATTGGGGTGGCCTCAGATCCGCCCTCCGTGGCCGCCTATTTCATGGGACGAACACCCGTGCTCACCGTCGGGCTCGCCTTTGGCCGCTTCCTCGCCGACATTCACGACGTAGAGCCCCTTCCTCCGATCCCATTTGCAAGGGAGGCAGCGCCATCCTTCATCGCAGAGAACGAGTCCACACTGAGATCCCAACCAGATCGTGATTGCGCCTCCCCAAACCGCAGCAGCACATCCCACTCCATCAACGACCAACCTATATGAGGCGGAGGGTCAGTGTAGGACGCGAGCGCCATCACCATGGACGTGGGGACGCCGTAGGTGGGAAGGAGGCCGCGACGGCGTCTGTGTCAGGAAGATCGCACGACGACGGCAGTGTTTACTCGAGGGGATCGAGAGGAGCTGCGTTTGGTGCCGGGTGGGTTCTTTGGTGCGTGCGTGGGGCTGGAGATTGTGATAGGTGATCAGGTGAGGGCGTGCCATACCTGGATCGATAGCCTTACCATACCTGGTGGTAATTTAAATTTATTACCATATTCGATATTTCCCGAGTTATGGCCTTACCATACCTGGATTGATAGCCTTTGGGGTAATTTAAATTATTACCATATAATTACCATATTCAAAATTTCCTGAGTTATGACCTTACCATACCTGGATTGATTTATTACTATACGTGGATTAATTATGATTTACTACTATATGATTTATTACTATACGTGGATAGCCTTACGATACCTGGTGGTAATTTAAATTTATTACCATATTCGATATTTTCCGAGTTATGGCCTTACCATACCTGGATTGATAGCCTTTGGGGTAATTTAAATTATTACCATATAATTATCATATTCAAAATTTCCTGAGTTATGACCTTACCATACCTGGATTGATTTATTACTATACGTGGATTAATTATGATTGATTACCATAAATACGTTGGGTATTGCCGGTCAGACGAGAAAAGAGAAAAACCGGTGGGAGGGGCTGGTGGGAGGTGGGACGAAGAAAAACCGGTTGAAAATAAGCCGGTTGAAAGTGGGGGGCTATTCAACCAATTCGTCCATTAGGAGTAGAGATAGGGGAGGGAGCAGATGATTATTCTTTCATGCAGGAATATAATGGTGCTGGTTGGATTATATTCTTGCCTTATTTAGGGACATGGGACAGACCACATTGCTTCTATTTTCCTTCTTTGTGCATGCCTAGGGCCTCGTCAAACTACTATTGTTCTGCAAGACTTGCGAAAAACTTCCAGCACATATACACGGGGACGATATCAATTGGGGACATGAAGCAGAGCTATTCTCTTGCAAGACAGGAAGTTGTTGCCATGTTGAATTAAGACATCAGTAATCAGAAAGCGGTTCCAACACTAGTAGCTTATCGTTTTATATCGTCCCCAGAAAGAAAAAAAACTTGTTTGAATAATAAGTAGTTGTATTTTCCAAGTATGTTTAATCATTGTATTTCTTTTCAATTGGCATGGCCACATTCTCCCCTTGGCAGTGGGCACTGTAATGTTTTTAATCAATGTTCTGTTATAGTTATTTGTGGACCATCATACATGAATCTGTTGATTTCGCCTCATACTCTGCTCCAGGAATACTTTCCGAGCTGAGGCTATGAACTTGGTTAACATTTGAGGAAGCATACGCTTTCCCACACCCCCTTATCTAGCCATCCGTTTTTGCATCGCGATCTGTGCAAGTACTTTTGTCTTTTTTGTTTCTCCCAAATAGGGCAACGTATGAACTTCAAACTTTACAGGACAACAAAAAATTCTTACTAGAATTTGGGAAAAAACTTTCAGATTTTTTCGTGCATCATATACAGTAAATATTATATTTTTACTCAAAAAAATTTCATTTTCTACATTTATGTGGGACGAAAAAATCGGAAAGTTGTTTCCCACATTCTAGTAATAATGTTTTGTTGTCCTGAAAAGTTTGAAGTTCATCTATTGTTTTGTTTCGAAGAAACAAAAAAGAGAAAATGTCATGTAGTAAGTTAGTTGTGTAGCACAAATGTCAAAGTAATATTGGAGGGTAAAGATAAGAGGTGTCCGAAAGCCTGAGCTTCAAAAATCCACGTTCGTACGTACTCTGGTATACAGTGTGAAGATCTTGAACCGTGTATAACTAGCTGTATAGAGTTACTGTATATCTCATGTATTGTATCCCTTGTATGTGACACCGACACATGGTGTACGTACTAGCCTATACCGTATAGCACACCAGCCCAAGTTAGATGATATTTTTTTAACATAAAAGTTGATGGTTTTCTTATAGATGAAGTTGTTAGGAACTTAGGATATGTGTTGGCTGATTGTAAAATACCAGTACTATTTTAGTAGAGTTGAGCAAAGTACGTGGAATACAGCTGCAGTCCATGAACTTGTTGGCTATGTCTAATACAGTCCTCGAACTCAGAACATGCGCTAAATCCGTCCCTAAGCTCAGGTCTATAGGTCCACATACGGTCCTAACTACTCCGATTCACCGCCGTATTTAGATGACGTGGCGCTGCATCGAGTCCGCGGCGTCGTCATTTCCCCACCACCATGCTATGCTGCCGCATCGACAAAATGGTGGCCGCTGGAGACGGCGCCTTCGTGCTTTCTCGATCTCAAATGGGACAACCCCATCTTCAACCCTCACGCACGCAGGTTGGCCGGCAGTGTCCCACACATCCATGCTATTTACGAGCGGCGCAGAACAAGAAAGCGCGACCGCCGGCGGCACAGGTAGCAGCAAGCAGCAGGATCCCCACCTTGAACGCCGTCACCCCTGCGCGTGGCGATCAGAAACTCCGTGCTGGTGGTCGAGCACTGCCTCACCTGCTTCCTAGCTGGCGAGCCCCACCTCCGTGCGGGCAAGCACAAAATCCGTGCTCGTGGTCAAGCACCGCTGGCCCTGCGCGCAGGCGAGCCCAACCTCCATTCTCGTAGTCGAGCGCCAGCGCCTCTGACGGTTCTGAACCTGGCGGACACACACACAAACACCAATATTTTTGTGATGTAACGCCGGCATCCCACGGACTGACGGACACGAGACGTGGAGGAATACTCGGGAGGTGGCCATGAGCACAAGCCGCGAGTTCCGCTCGACTTGCTAGGAGTTCGAATTTGAAAATACGCGGGAAAAGATATATCACTAGGAGGCAGCTGGATTAGGTGACAGCCTCTGCGCCCGTGCAAGCCCAACATGGGTGCTCGTAGTCGAGCACAGCCGCCCCCTACTCGCGGCCAAACCCAGCCCCCTTCTCCCAAGCGAGGACCGCCACCCTTGCTCGCGGCCAGGCCTAGACCCAGTGCTCGCAGTCGAGCAGCGCGCCCCCCTGCTCTTCCCCTTGATGTCTTCTATCTCCTGGGCATTGTGTCCTCTGTCGAGCACAACCTGTGCGTTGACCAGCTAATCCACTCCGCCTGTTGTTGAGCCAAAGCCGATGAGCCTGACACTGTGTGCCCCTCCCCGGATTCGCATGTCACCTGCTGCTGCCACGTAGGCAGGAGGTGGCCGGAGCGATAGTGGCCACCACCGCAGCAAGGCAAAGCACCGAAAGATGACCAGATTCAGCGCAGGAAGATGGCCTCGATTCCTATGGAGGGGAGGAGAGGCACGACGAGTCGGAGGCCATGTCTTTCTCTGTCGGTCTCGGAAACGATGTCCGAGCATTACGGTGGCCGGAATCATGACGGCGGATATTGCCACGCGTTGCTTGATTTTTCCAAATGAAGATGAGGAGACGCCGCTTGCCGAAGACGACGACGCGAGTTTGGACGAGCTGCAGATGGGCCGATACAGCGACGCATCAACAAAATACGGAGTCGGTGCTGTTTTTGATCATATGTGGACAAACAAAGGCGGGGGATAACGATGCATTTTCTGAGTTCATGGGTTGTTTTGGACATCACCGACACATTAGAGGATGGTGAATGCATTTCACTCAAGTATTGGATATATATATGCTCAACCTTCCTCTAACGATGTGGACTCACACTTCCACGTGCTCTGGCAGATTGTATTGAAACTTGAAAATTAATTTAAATTGATTTCAGACATATAGTGAATCAGGACATTTCCTTCAGGAGATGGCAACTCTTTTTTACTGAAGCTGGTATTAGTTTACTTGATCACACTCACATGAAAATGTGGAAGACCGCCTCTTGTCCTATGGGTCTGCCGGCACCTGATCGAAGCACAGATCGATCGAGATCCAACAGAAAGGTCGGCACAAACACTCGGCAGAAGTAAAAAAAACGTAGAAACACATGGGCAATGAAAAATACCAGATGTGACAAACACACTCTCCTAATGACCCGTACTGCCTCGAGGCACTCCAAGTCAAAAAGCAAGACCGCGATGGACTAATCAACAGTCGAAATCCCAAACAAAAGCTGGCGGGCACATGAAATTAATATTATCCCAAAGACACAAACAAAAGAGCGCAATGACATGGAAAAACACAAACATACTGATGAGGTCATAGGTAATCAGAAGTTGCTCACCCGAAACCGTTGTGGCCTAGCTTGAAGACTTGGGCCCCAGGTGGGGGCCCGAATGCCTTCGCCTCGGCGGCCGAGCCAAGGTGGCGGGGCCGTAGGTGCGAGGAGGGCCGGACAATATGAAGGTGGCCCACCCGGAACCATCTGGGAGCCGAATACCATCGCCTTGGCGGCCAAGTCAAGGCGAATCGCCGAATCAACGATTCTGCAGGATACCGAAGATTACTCTGGCAAGATCAGATCTGGATGTTCGTTTAGGGTTGTTGTATAGGCGTCGCCACATGTAAACCGGTCTGATAATCTGTAACCCTTGCTGCCTCCGAGTATATAAAGAGGGGTAGGGATGCCTAACGAAAAAACACATCTTTCACCTCATTCTACCTCCATCCATTAGATGTTCCTGTACCTCTGCACGAACTCCTCCACCCACATCAGGAGTATGGTTATTACTGGACATTGTACGTCTAGGGCCCTAACCTATATAAATTACTGTCTCCAGTGTGCTACCATCCCGATCTCCGAGCGTTACCCCTCCGAACAAAATATACCATCTTAAAATACCTTGACAGGTTGCACGCCAGGTAGGGGTTGCACGTTTCAGATCTAGGGTTGGGATGGCCACCGTCATAATTACCAACGGACACACTCTGGCCGCGTATCTCCTCGACAATTGGAAGATGCTCCAAAATCGGTTTCCCGGGAAGGAGGCTAGCGGAACGATTTGTACCCGGGTCCAGGACACCTTTTCGAGTCGGGGTGGCATCTCATTGGCACTCCCCCCCTCCATCGAGCATGGATCGGATGATGAAGGAAGCACCGCTGGGAGCTTCCTCTTCGTCAATGACACACCGGTCGAAATGACTGGGAACCCGAACAGGGGGTAACCGACCCGCTGTCGATCACCTACCCCTGATGTGGACGCAGTGGCTCGACCCGCTGCTGACCTCGCCAACCCGGTCGGCAAAACTAACATCGCTGGCCTTACCAAAGGGCCAACAAAGAAACTCGCTTCTCAGATTGCCTCCGACGCTTAGGCGGTGCAGCTCTCTCGAAGAGTACTGGAGAAGGATCAGGCAGAATTCCATGAGATGCGAAGGCCTTTCACGGAAAAGGTGACCCAAGGATTATACGGTTAGCCATTAGTGAATGAACTTTCTCATAATTTATAATGCCTATGTTCAGTGGTGCAACGCCTGTAGCTGAATAAATGAAATACCCGTCGATGTAGCTAAAGATGCACATATACAGGAAGATCATCACTTTTTCCCAGATTGTGATGTAATGTGTATCATTTAATATCCATGTGAGATATTTCAACAATGCAAAATGATTTCTCTCATGCATTGTGCATCTATGATCTATCTGTGCATACTTATCTCGTGTCCCCACATTCGTATTTAAACATGAATTGGATGAAAGCAAAGAAGCACAAGAGGACGATACACATGTGGCACATTAAAGTTATGATGACTAATTGCTCATAACTTAAATCAGGGGCGTATGTGGGGAACGTTTTTGTAAGTATTTGCAGTTTAGAGTTTATCACGCTCTACGCACCTCATTTTGTTCATGCTCATGCTTATGTGTGTATTATCATATTCGTTGATACACAGATGAAACCTTCTACATAAACCCACGAGTGATTTCATTTTCTACTTGATTGCATGTTAAGATAGGTAGCTAGTACCAAATAATTTTCTGCTTAGTTATTCTATTCCATGTTTTTATCTGTTTGTACTACTACTTTCCCAATGTTGATGTGAGAAGTTGGAGGAAACCAAAATGCGAGCCAGCGGGATTCTCCAACTAGCGCACAACCAACTCAGTGGCGTTGTCCTTAGGGCCGGCTCTCGCCCAGGGCAAGAGGAGGATAACCCATATCTGGGCAGGGTGGGAAAGGCCATGATGCAAAGAAAATTGTTTTTATTGGGGGGTATGAGTGTGGGTGTCAAAACCGGCGGATCTCGGGTAGGGGGTCCCGAACTGTGCGTCTAGGCCGATGGTAACAGGAGACGAGGGACACGATGTTTTTACCCAGGTTCGGGCCCTCTCGATGGAGGTAAAACCCTACGTCCTGCTTGATTAATATTGATGATATGGGTAGTACAAGAGTAGATCTATCACGAGATCAAGGAGGCTAAACCCTAGAAGCTAGCCTATGGTATGATTGTTGTAATGTATGTCGTCCTACGTACTAAAGCCCTCCGGTTTATATAGACACCGGAGGAGGCTAGGGTTACACAGAGTCGGTTACAATGGTAGGAGATCTACATATCCGTATTGCCAAGCTTTCCTTCCACGCCAAGGAAAGTACCATCCGGACACGAGCCTGAGTCTTCAATCTTCTATCTTCGTAGTCTTGGAGTCCGGCGGACAATGATAGTCCGGCTGTCCGGACACCCCCTAGTCCAGGACTCCCTCAGTAGCCCCTGAACCAGTCTTCAATGACGATAAGTCCGGCGCGCATTATGTTCGGCATTGCAAGGCGGGTTCCTTCCTTGAATAATCCAGAGAAGATCATGAACACCAGGATAGTGTCCGGCTCTGCAAAAATAATTTCCACATTCCACCGTAGAGAGAATAAAATATACATTAGATCAATCTGCTGACGTATTATGCGGCGTGACATCACACCGCTAGCAAGCCTTTGTTTGAATCGTTTTTTACTATACCACCTCAGCACGTTTAGCGAAGCGGTTTCCTTGGCACGTCTTGTCGAAGCAGAGATCGTGTTCCCCTTATTCCGGGATTCTCATCAATACGGACGTGGGTAACCCAACCGCGCCATTGATGGTGGCGCTTGGGAGATAAGCGAGTTTTATCAGGCCGGTGGGGGACGCACAGTGTCCGCCTATATATAAGGGATAAGGATTCACCTTCTCACCTACGCCTTCTTCCTCCTTTGCTTATCCATCTCCGCGCATTCGAGCTCCAACGCCCAAGCTTGCGCATCTCGCCTCGACCTTCTCCGAATATGTCCGGAGCGGGAGGTAAATGGTTAGCCTCCACCGCTAAGGAGGAGAACATCGCCAAGCTGCGCGACGCCGGATACCTTTCCAGCGATATCGCGCATCGGCTGCCCGACGAGGGGCAGCTCATCCCTACCCCTGGCCTCATGAGAGGGTCGTCTTCCTCCCCCACTTCCTCCGCGGACTGGGCTTTCCGCTCCATCCATTTGTCCGGGGGATCATGTTTTACTACAGCATGGATTTCCACGATCTGGCGCCGAACTTCATCCTCAACATCTCGGCGTTTATCGTCGTGTGCGAGGCCTTCCTCTGCATCCGGCCCCACTTCGGCCTGTGGCTCAAGACCTTCAATGTCAAGCCGAAGGTTGTGAAGGGCACGCAAGCGGAATGCGGAGGCGCCATGTTGGGCAAATTGCCCAACGTACCTTGGCTCGAAGGGACCTTTGTGGATTCCGTCAAGGGGTGGCAATCGGGGTGGTTCTACATCACCGAGCCGCGGAAGCCCACATGAGCGGCGGCCCCCGAGTTTAGATCTGGCATTCCCACGCAGCTCACCTCCTGGAAAGAGAAGGGCTTGCAGTGGGGCAATCCGATGGAGGTGACGGGACTCCGAGCCTGCATCAAGAAGATGGTGAGCAATAGGCTCAGGCTCGTCGACGTGGTCCAAGTCATGCTCATCCGGCGGATCCTCCCATGCCAAGAACGGGCATTTAATTTGTGGGAGTTCAATCCGAAACGGCACCAGGCGCTGAGCGGGCTCTTCGATACAACATACGAAGGCGCCTGGAGGGTGCTATTC
This sequence comes from Aegilops speltoides, assembly GCA_021437245.1. Classification (NCBI taxonomy): domain Eukaryota; kingdom Viridiplantae; phylum Streptophyta; class Magnoliopsida; order Poales; family Poaceae; genus Aegilops; species Aegilops speltoides. Next base: position 533,382,786 of record CM038143.1, on the reverse strand, counting down.
AAGGGCGCCGAAGCCCCCGCGTCCGCGACGGAAGATCGCGGATTCAGCTCGCAGTATCCAACTAACGAGGTAAGTGATTCAACCCCATTACGGGACACTTGTGATAATTAGATTGACTCTACTGAGGTTTCATTCTGCCTCTTCCTTTGACAGGAATGGATGGAGAAGGCCAAGCTGCTTATCAGCCCGGCTCCCATGCCAGAAGACCAGTGGACGCCCGCCATCAGGGCTGCTGGTTCCGCACCGCACGTGGTGCCGGAGAAGAAGGCCAAGAAGGTGGCCGGGGACTCGAAAGAGTTCCGAATCAAAGGCCCGACGACGACGAGGACTCCTCCCCTGAAGACGAGGAGGAGGAGTATTCTCTCCCGGAGGAGGAAGAGAAGAAGAGGAAGGCTTCCCCAATCGGGGAGGCCGAAGGGTCCAAGAGGGGAAGAACTATCCCCCCGGACAGTTTCGCCAGCACCAGCGTTGGCGAGGATGAGTGGCCTCCAAGGGCCAGGCGTCCGGCAAGATCGTAAGTATCCGGATCCTTGATGTGTAATTTCTTTTATGTCGCGTAGCGTCCTTCTAATGCCGCGTTCTGTCCGTAGTAGAAGGTGTTACATTTATTCCATATCAAGATAATCTTCCATACATATCCAAAGTACGGAACCAAAAAAAGGCTTTACAAAATGTATAAATATCTAAGTTAGAAGATGAATATAGCACAGGTTCAGATCCCCTTGATATCTGTAGAACTTTGTGAGACCATAGAAGAATATCAAATAGAACATACATGTACATAATTAAAGAATCCATGATGTGGACATAGTGTGAACCATATGTCGATATTACAATAAAAGTAATAGTAAGAAAAGCTCAACAAGAATATGGGTCTTATTTGAAGACACTATAGCCGGGAATGGATATAATGTAATGGGAAAACATAATAGTTTGCCTGACATATTTTCCCGAACATCATTTTTACAGAAATATAGAGAAGAACACTCGCCGGTGGAAGCGATTGTTTAATATTTGGAGATGATAATAAATTGAAAATATTTCCACCAAATACATTCAATTTCAAACCAAAAAAATAATATCCATGTTGACGATATCGAAAGATGCTTATTGGATATTAAGGATATAATCAAAATACAAGAGAAAGGTTATATGCGATCTAATATCAATACCCTAGCAATATATTTTACACCAAGACCAACATATATTATGTTCGATAAAATACCTATGACATGGGAAGAAATCCAAATAAGGCGTGATAAAATCAATTATGCCTCAAATTGGGCAAACATAATGAATAGTTGTTATTTCAAGTATCGAGAAGTGATACAAAGAATACAAAGAAGTAAATTGCCCAAAATATCATACATAGATCAAGAATTGGATAAAACATTTGAAGAATTGTCAATAATAATAAAGAAAGATTTGAAAGAGGAAATCTTGAAAGAATTAAGACAAGAAATGGATGAAAAAATTGAAGAAATAAAAAAATAATTTGATAGCAAATATGATTTTCATCTGTCCGATGACGATCACATGGACATAGCTGGGCATGGCCAGCGTGTTGAATAGAAGTCCATATACCTGAATTGATATTACTATCAATTATTTTGGCGCGGAGGACCTATACACGAATATTGGTAGATATTGACAAAATATTATCAATAATATGGGCGGGCACTACTGCATGATGCTGCTAATGCGACACTACGATCAAAGACCCTTTGACAAAACTGTGTGTGCTGCATTAATCACAAACAGGGATGTAAAAAAACCCATCAAAAAAGGCGCAAAACATTCGCGATGGTGGAGCCATCAAACACGGTTCAGATTTTAGTTGCGTGTGCGATTCGACCGTTCCTAGCGAGTCAGGCCTGGAGGTGTTTTAAGAACCGCGCCATGCAAGCCCAACAGTATATGCATTTAACCAAACAGACCAACATGAAAAAGATGCTGCATACGGCCTGGTTGCGGTTTTGTGGGGAACCAAACACGTCCCTGGCACTAGCTAGTAGTAGAATCCTGGCAAATCCTAAACGGTGCTCTAAGCACCCGTTATAGAGTTAATCGGCCCAGCCCATTTTCCCTTGGCACTAGTAGTAGAATCCGGGCAAATCCTAAATGGTGCTTTAAGCGCCCGTTACAGCGTTAACCTTACAGGGCGCAAACCCTAGTCCATGATGGGCCTAGCCCATTTTCGGTTCTTTTTCAGAAGAAAACTGCTGCAAAAATGCGACTTGAGATCGGATGAAACCCGCGCCACGGCGGTGAACAGTAAAGGCGATAACTAACTCACCAACTTCACATTATTTGATCAGGTACATATCCTTCCATTGTTTGTTCCTTTTCTTTTTTTTTCCTTTTCTTTTCTTATTTATTTTGTCTTTTTTGGTTTTTTATTTCAAACCAGCGAGTTTTTCTTCAAAATTGCTGAACGTTCTGTCAATTTCCTTAACATTTTTTCAAACTCATGAACTTTTTTTAAATTTGATAATTTTTTCAAATCCGATGAACTTTTTCCTAAATTGATGATTTTTCAAACTTGATGAAAATTTTCAAGTTCAATGTACTTTTTTTCAAAATCAATGAACTTTTTCGCAAAATTGATTAACTTTTTTTAATTTTTTCAAATTCGATGAAGTTTTTCAAAATTCGACGAACTCTTTTTCAAGATCGCTGAACTTTTTTTTCATGATCGATGATCCTTTTTTCAATTTTGTGAACTTTTTCCAACCAAAAAGAAAGGAATCCGGCCACTTGATCTGGGCTGGTCATATGCATCCATCGTGAGTGGTTTGGCTACATACGTAATTAAGCACCTAGGGACTAGTAGTAGAATCCGTAAGCGTTTCTGAGATCGAAAAGGTGTGGGAGCTCCTGGGGGTATCCTATCCGTGTGTGATAAGAGATCGCGCGTACTAGTTGAGCTCCTGATCCGCGCTCGGCCGTGTGCGTCTCGGTCTCTTCTTCGATGACTTTCTATATATACAGCACCGAGCGATCGCCAAATCCAGAGTTAGATCGAAGAGGTAGCACCGTAGCAGTAGCACACACGCGAGCGACGACGACCCCTAACCCCACCTTCCATCGCGATGAGGAGGACCCCAACGCCAACGGCTGTCATGGCGGTGGCAGCGCTGCTGCTGCTGCTGGTATCCCTGACGGCGGCGGCAGAGGACACGACGGCCAAGGAGAGGGAGAGGATCCAGGAGTTGCACGATCGGGTCTTGGCGGACTGGAAGGCAGGGCACGGCAAGAACATCAGGAGCGAGGAGGAGAGTCGACGGGCGTTTGCCGAGTGGAAGGCCGAGTACGGCAAGAAGTACAGCTCCGCTCGCGAGGAGGAACGCCGTTACGCTTTCTTCAAGGAGAGGCTCCGCAAGGTCGATCTGCACAATGCCGCCTTCGGCCCCAACTCAGTTTACAGAATAAAAAACGGGATGTTCAGCGACAGCACCGATGAGGAGTGGCGCTGCCTGACCCAGGGAATGTCGCGAGAAGAACCTAATCCACAAATGCTTCCAATCAATATCTGTCATGGTAGATTATGTGTTCGCCGATTGTAAAATATTCTACTAGAGTTCATTATAATTTCTTACATGGTTTCATCACAAATTGTTGGGTAATTTGCATAATTGTGTGATCCTATCGCTGACTCAAGTACACCACGGAAGTCAATCGATAGACTTCATTTTTCTTTAAGCGATTGATAGCAAATTTTTTTGAATTGGTATGACTTCATTAGGTAAGTCTTACTAGTTACATGGCCACCACGGAAGAAGAAACACGGGTGAATCTAGATATGGCACTTGCGTTTGTTGCCAGAAGTTGACAACTTTAGCTTGACAATCCTGCTTATGTTTAAAAGTTTAGATGCACAACTCTATCTTGTACGCAAATGTGGTTTCTGTTTCATTTATAATGCAAAGTTTATGATATCCGTGGAATTTTGTTTGGAAAACAGTTCCCTATATATAATAGATGATGAAAAAACAGTTAACAAGACAGTTAACAAGAGCTTTCACTGTTATTGCCCAGATGTTTGGAAACCAAAGGTTTATCGATAGTCTAAAGAAAACTATGTTACTCATGCAGCACACATGATGCATAGTAATCAGGTTTATCCCCTCACACCTCTGTGACCGCTTCTTCTTGACAGATCCTACAGAGCAGCGACTAACAGTCTCCCATCTACTTCTCCCTCACGTGTCTGTTACTCTCCCACCGGTTAGGGCTCATAATCTTGATGCACGGGGGCTCCATGGAAGTTTTGGAGTAGAGCTCTGGCACGCAGGAGAGCAGCAGCGGGAGCTCGTGACTGGCAACAAACGGATCTCCTATGTTCATTCCTCTTACGAGGCTTTGTGATGCTCTAGCTGTGGTGGCACAAATCAAGGAAGATAATTACGTCCGTTAAAAAAAAGACTAGCAAAGGCCTAGAATGTTTGTCCACACTAAGTTTTCCTACAAAACCCAACATGTTCCAGCAGTGAAGGATGCATATATCTTTCCCTAATAATAATAACGCAGCTATCTCGTTTGGTTGTACCTCGCCGACAATTTGGCAGGGAAACTCCTCTATTTCTAAGAATTCAACCTGCAGTCTCTATTTAAGTGGATCTAGGAAACGACGGCGGATAAGGTCGACGCCCCCATCCCCTTGCCGGTTGAGCTCAACGCCACCTTTGCTCGGCCTCCAGCACATCTCATCCAATCCGGCTGGTCCGCTCCCCAGCTCGGCGGCTCCTTCTGTCCGGCAGCACACCACGCTCAAGCCTCCACCACCTCAACTCCTCAAGGTATAAGCTTTGCTTTTTTGTTTACATAGAGGATGCAAGATTCTCTTGATGCCATGTAATAAGTAGCACTTGCAGTTACAGTAGACAAGGAGCTCCCCTCTGCCTCTCATCTCTCTCCCTATACTGGTGGTCACGGGCTTATGTTGCTGCTCCTCTCCATCAGGATCTATCCCTTTCTCTTTGTCTCTCACTCTCTCATGGATTGACAACTGCATTCTTTCCAAATAAATGTGTGCCTCTGTTCTTAATATTACGCCCACAACATTTTTGATGTTATGCTTATGAGGAGTTGAACTTCATCTTTTTTCAGGTTTTTCTTCGGTATATCAGGCATTCAGGCTGTAATTTGTTTTACCGAAAAAGGCTTCCGCCCTGCTTTATATTATAAAGCAAACTGCCCAAGCCAAACATCCAACAAGATTCACACACACACATAAAAGGTCGCAGGAGGGTTAATGCTGAGGGCACAGCTCAACAAGCCCTAGGAACATAGAGCACACACAGGTCCTGCAACAAGAGCAGCAAGTCTAATCAGGCTCCGGCGGCGGTGGTGGAAGCGGAGGCGCAATGCAGGAGGCCATCGATCGAAGGTCCCGGTCCTGTGGGCGGCTAAGCGGCCGCCAAAGCTGCAAATAACCACACATTTTGAAGATCGCGTCAGTCGCACATCGTAGAGGCACTTTCTGAATAACAAGTTTGTTGCGGATGTTCCAAAGCGTCCAGGCGAGGACCCCAATGCACAGCCAACGAATGTGGTGGTAGCGAGGGTGGAGGCGTGGATCTCAGCGAGTAAGTCCGGGAAGTTGGTATTGCACCACTGTCTGCCGACTGTCTCACGGAAGCAAGACCATAGGAACTGGGCTGTGGAGCAGGAAAAGAAGATGTGGTTCGAGTCCTCCACTCTGTCGCACAAGGGACACATCCCGTCGCCTGGGCGATTGCGCTTGCGGACTTCAACCCTAGAGGGGAGGCGTCCCCGGATCCATTGCCACAGGAAAATCCTGATCTTGAGGGGAAGGCGAATGTCCCATATCAGGCTAAAGGGCTAGGCCAATGAAGGGGCAATGGCCGCGTATAGAGAATTCATGGAGAAGCGATCGGAGGGCTCCAGGCGCAAAGAGATGGAGTCTGCGGCGACCCCAACGTCCATCGTCAGGAGAGCGATGTCCTGAAGAAGGGAGTCCCACTCGTCCACCTCAAGGGGGCCAAAGGGGCGCCAGAAGGCGAGACGCCCTAAATCAATAAGGGCCGTCTCGACGGAGATCCGAGGATCAACCGCAATGGCAAATAGGCCCGGGAAGTGGGCGGATAGGGGGAGTCCCATAGCCAGCGGTCGAACCAAAACAGGGTCGAGGACCCGGAACCCACCGAGATGGAGGTACCAATATAGAGCACGGGGAGAAGCTGGATCACCGCCTGGCAGGACTGGGATCCGCCCGAGCGCTGGCAGAAAGCTAGAGGCTGGCCCCGAATGTACTTATTTCGGATGATGGTGAGCCAGAAGCCGCCCTCCTCGTTGGTGATACGCCAGAGCCAACGGGTCAGGAGAGCTATGTTCATGCGCCGAGAAGACAGGATCCCTAGACCTCCCTGGTCCTTGGGTTTGTAGATATCAGGCCAGCTCACCATATGGTCCATCTGCTTGTCTCCCTCGCCTGCCCAGAAAAACCTGGACTGGTACTTGGCGATCTCCTGATGGAGCGTCTCATGCAAGCTGTAGAAGCTCATGAGGAACAAGAGGAGGTTGGCAAGCGAGAGGAGTTGATGAGGATTACCCTCGCCGCCCTTGAGAGCCACCGGCCCTTCCAGGGCTCGACCCGGTGTTGCATCCGGGTCACGGTTGGGCGGAGGTCCACCACGGTGAGTCGCGAGTCACTATTGGGTATCCCCAAATATGTCATGGGGAAAGTACCCAGGCGGCAATTAAGCCGGTCAGTAATGCCCTCGGCCTCGTCCGGGGTGTATCCCAGAACCATCACTTCGCTTTTATCGAACTTGATAGTGAGCTCGGACATCTGTTGGAAGCATAGGAGGAGAAACTTCAGGCTGGCAATATCGGCCGCGGAGCCCTCGGCCATTATTATGGTGTCGTTGGCATACTGAAGGAGGGAGACCCCTCCCCCACCTACTAGGTGTGGGACCACACCGTGGATATGGCCCGTCGATTTGGCCCTGTCCAGGATGGCCGCAAGGGTGTCCACCACCATGTTAAATAGGAACGGAGAGAATGGGTCGCCTTGTCGAACCCCACAGAGTGTGGGGAAGAAGGGACCAATCTCACCATTAATGTTAATGGCGGTCTGGCCGCAGGAAACGAGCTGCATAACTCTGGTCACCCAGCGGTCATCGAAGCCCTTGCGGAGCAGAACTTCCCGAAGGAAGGGCCAGTGAACCGTGTCATAGGCTTTATGGAAGTCAAGCTTCAGGAAGACCGCCCGGTGGTGTTTGGAGCATACTTCATGAAGGACCTCGTGGAAAACCAACACACCATCCAGAATGAATCGCCCCTGAATGAAGGCCGATTGATTGGGATGGGTGATGGTGTCAGCTAAAAGGGTCACCCTATTGGCGTACCCTTTGGCCAGGATCCAGAATATCACATTGATCCCAATGATAGGCCGGAACTGGCGGATATCAGCCGCTCCCGGTACTTTGGGGATGAGCATGATGACCCCATAGTTGAGGCGCCCGAGGTCCATGGTCCCCGAGAAGAATTCGTCGACGACAACCATGACCTCAGGTTTGATGGTCTGCCAGAATGCTTTAAAAAAGGACACGGGCAGTCCATCCGGTCCCGGGGTCAAGGAGGGGTTCATACCTTTAATCATTGCGAGGACCTCGTCCTCGGAGAACGGAGCAACTAAGGCGGTGCCCGACCAGGTGTCGTGGGCCAGCCCCCCCCCTGAAGAGTGGGGAGAATAGGGCATTGTAGAAGCCATCGACGTGTGCACGAATGTCCGATGGGCGGACAAGCTGAGAGTCACCATCCCAAAGGCACTGGATGGAATTCCTTCGCCGCTGCCCATTCGCTATTGCTTGGAAGTACGCCGTATTAGCGTCTCCCCGAAGCACCCAGCGTTGGGTACTGCAGAGCCTCCAATATGCTTCTTCATCTGTATAGATGGTAGAGAGCTGATCCTCGAGATCATAGCACAGCATCCACTCATCCGGGGAGATCCCAGAAGTGTCCGCGCGGGTGTCCAAGGCCTGGATGGCAGTTAGGAGGGCTTTCTTGCGTTCACAGAGATCTCTGCCAAGGTTGGCGCCCCAGCCCTTCAAAAATTGGCAGGCGATCTTGGCACAGAACTGCCACGAGTCCACGGCAGACATGGCACGGTGGGGGGAAGAGCGCGTGGTGACCCACCTGTCCGCCACCGCCTCGTGGAAACCCGCTTGGTTGAGCTAGAAGAGCTCAAACCAAAAACATGGTGGGGTGGGAGGGCGTTCGTCGGCTGTGGAGATAAGGAGAGGAACGTGGTCTGACCTGATCCGAGTAATCGCCCGGAGCGAAGCCAAGGGGCACCTGAGTTCCCATTCCGGGGAGACTAGGACGCGATCCAGGACTGATCGCGTCGAGTCAGCTTGGTGGTTCGTCCAGGTAAATCTGGCACCAGTCCGCTTAAGCTCACGGAGGCCGAGCTCCGCGATGCAGTCGTCGAACATCTGCATTTTAGGGCGGTTGATCTGGTCGTTATTCTCGTCATCCGAAGAGCGGATGAGGTTGAAGTCACCTCCCACGACCACCAGGAGGGGGGAAGCGGAGATCTTCCATTGCAGCTCAGCGAGGAAGGCCGGGGAGCGGCGGTGGTCCGCCGGTCCATAGAAAATGACGACCTCCCATTTGAAGTTGAGCGCTCGTTCAAAGATCTCCATGCTAACGAAGAATTCACCCCGGTCCATGCCGCCAACCTCAAAGGTGGCATCCTTCACACCTAAAAGGATGCCACCCGAGTGCCCAGAGGTCCCACTAGAAGGGAGCCAGTGCCAGGCGAATAGGTGGGGGCTAAGACAATCTAGCTCGGGGAGGGAAAACTCCGTGCACATGGTTTCCTAGATTGCGATGATGTCAATGTTCTCATCATGCATGTACTCAATGAGTTGGCGGCAGCGGCTGTCATGGCCAAAGCCGCGAATGTTCCAAAAGAGGGCCCGCATCTAATCCCCCATAGGGGGGCTGCTTGACCCCAGAACGGTGGAGGCGCTGCAGGCTCTGAGTGCCGCGGTGCGGGAGCGGGTACGGCCGCGGATTTCCAGAGCCGCCCCCCTGCGGGTGGCTGGGTGCCGAGGTGCGGAGGAGACGAGCCCGGTGTCGTGGTTCTAAGTCTGACAGTAGAGTGGGGGGTAGGTAAGGAGAGAGGCAAGGTCCTAACTATGGAGAGGTTGTGAACACAAGCGATGTACGAGTTCAGGCCCTTCTCGGAAGAAGTAAAAGCCCTACGTCTCGGAGCCCTGAGGCGGTCGAGTGGATTATGAGTGTAGGTATTACAAGAGTGCGAACCCCTCTATCTGTGGAGGGGGGTGGCTTATATAGAGTGCGCCAGGACCCCAGCCAGCCCACATAATGGAGAGGTTAAAGTACATTAAGCCTGGGGCGTTATTGGTAACGCCCCTCATAAAGTGCCTTAACTATCATTAAGTCTATTCAATTACAAGCCGTTGCGTTGCAGAATGCCTTCTGACCTTCTGGTGGTCGAGTGTATCTTCATGGTCGAGTGAGTCTTCCATGGTCGAGTCCTTCCAGTCAGTCGAGTGGGTTCCTCTTTGGTCGACTGGAAGATGATTTCTTCTAAGAGTGCCCCTGTGTAGGACGTTTAGGTCAGGCCTATGACCCTACCCTAGGTACATGAATCTATCATTAGCCCCCGAATGGATTGAGGCTTGAGTGAAGGAGGAGTTGACGTTGTTTCCGATTGCCTTTTGCATACTGGCCATGTGTTGTCTTGGATCAAGATCTTCTTTGTTGATAACGAGCAACTTTTCTTCAGTCGACTCGATCCATTCTTGTTCTTTTGTCGAGTGACCTTTTTTACTTTGCTATTCGAGCGACGGATCGCAGGAAATCTCGCACTTGATCGATCGATCTCTCGCGGATCTCGCGGGATCTGAAATTTGGGGAAGCGCTAAGCGAAACAGACCATGGCGCGCCGGATGGGACATGACAGGAACGCCTCGATCTCCGCGCCGCTTTTTCCGCCACGTATCGTGCAGTGCAACTGTTTGGGATATGATTGATTGCTGGGTCCACATGTCATCCACTCGGAAGGGATGTTATAAATGCAACTCATGAGGGTTTCGCACGATACCCTGTTCTTCCTCCCTGCTCTCTCCATCTCCGCCCACCGCAACTGCTGCTGCTCCTGCTACTCCCTCTCTCGCGCACTCGCGCGCGGCTATGGGCAAGAGACGACGGCGGCGCTGGAGCGCGCGAAGAAGGCGTCGGTGGCGGAAAAGGCGTCGGCGGCCGAGAAGGCGAAGGGGAGATCCACCAGTCGCAGCGGTTCCTCGTCGAGATCCCGTTTGCCGAAGGGCTGGGTCCAGGGAGATTGGATCCAGTCGACCATCAGGGAGAAGGATCTCCTCGATATGGCCAACGACGGGCTGATCCCCCACGGCGTCGCAAGGCTTCCCGGCAAAGAATGGCAACCCCAGCCGGAGGAGGGTGAGTGTGTGCTCCTGGCCACCCATGTTGATCGAGGATTTTCTCTGCCGCCGAGTGTTTTCTTTCGTGGCTTTCTGAATTTCTTTGGGGCCCAGCTCCACCATTTTACTCCAAACTCCATCGCGTATCTTGCCGCATTTGTGTCTATGTGCGAAAACTTCCTGGGCTGTCAATCTTGGGGTTTGTTCAAGTATATCTTCACATGTCGCCTCGGTCGTGAAGAAAGCAAGTCCTGGTGATGAGAAGACCCAAGTAGTTCAGATGTGCGGGGGCCTAGGAATCCAATTGAGGAATAAGAGCACCTTCCCAGCTATGTCTTTTCTCGAGTCGGTCAGGGGCTGGCAGTCGACCTGGTTCTACTACCAGAATGAGTCGACACCGGGACAGTCGAGTGTTCTTCCTCCATTCACCATGAGTCGAGTGAACAGACCCTCCTCCCTGAAGGTGGTTCCAGAGGATAGGGCTGATGTGAAGATGTTGATGGATCGCGTGGTACAGCTGGTTCGGGACGGTGTGACTGGCATGGACCTCTTGGAGGTTTTTCTTCGGAGGCGAATCCAGCCTCTTGGTTCCCGAGCCATCGCATGTGGCTGTCTGCTGCTGCATCAAGACGAGACTCGCGTCAACCCGGAGGCAGTCGACGACGCCATAGTGGAAAGATGGATGGCCGCGATCACTGGAAACAAGGACAACCCTCGCGGATCCCGGAGGATTTCTCCACTTGACCATAACAGTGTTCCAGACAAGGTACATTTGCTCTGCTTTCCATTCTGTCGAATGTGTTTCCGTGTTTTGGTCGATTGAGCTCTGCTTTGATGTTTCCAGGCCCTTACCGAGCTATACTCAATGCCCAATGGCGCTCAGACTCCGACTGAGGAGGGGGAAGCCAGCGGGGGCGAGAGCCAGGAAGAGTGGGATTCAGACGCTGCTGAGGATGACGACGACGACGATGATGATGACGAGGATGAAGAAGAGGAGGAAGAGGAGGAGGTTGCACCACCGCGCTCGGAAAGGCGGTCAAAACTTGTGCACGACCCTTCGACTGAACGCGGTAAGGGAGTTGCGACTGCCTCGCAGTCGACCAAACGCCCTCGGACCGCTTCTCCGGTGCCGACTGAGAAGGCGCCGAAGCAGTCGAAGGTAGCTCCGTCGAGGCCAACCAAACCTTTGCCAAAAATGAAAGTGTCCATCCCCACCATATCAGGGTAAACCAATCACTTAAGTCTTCTTGCTCTGTACAAATTCTGTTTCTGGTTGATACTTGAATCGGTCAACTGATTCTTTGGAACTTCAGTGCTGCGACTTCCGAAACCTCAGGCAAGGCCGAGGACCATGAGATGGAGGACGCGGCAACCTCAAATCCCGGTACAACATCTTTAATTCTGTTCTTAGTCGACTGACTCATAGTTTCTGACTTTGACTCTTTTCTGAAGCTCCAACCAATGACATTATCACCCTTCCCGACGACGATGATGAGGATGAGGAACCATTGAGGTATAGGAGGAGCAGGAAGGCATCTACTGGCAAAGCAGCACAAGACGTGACGGCGCCCAAGACTGTTGCGACGGAAGGGGAGGCCAGCACTCGACATACCGTATCCTTCGCGGTGCCGTTGACGAGTGCTCGACCCACTTCGTCGAGTGCTGGGCAGCCTTCGCTCTTCGCCATGCACCACGTCCCGGAGGACCAAGCTAGTGCTGCTAAGGAGGCGATCCGTCAAGAAGGGATCATGATGGAGCAGGTGAAGATCGTTCGGGATGCGAGCCAAGCAGCTTATGACGCCAGCTCCGCCCTTCAAAGCAATGTCCGGTCGATCGACCACGCACCGCTCTGTTAGGATATGCTATCAAAACTTTTCTTTCGAATTCATAGCAGCCACCCTTTGGGTGTGTTGGTAAAAACTCCGATTAGCGGGGCACGCTGAGTGCACCCGCCGGGTGTAATCCCCAAGGCTAAGGTCGATCGCTGGCGATCGGTCTTAGGCTTTATAAGTAAATATTGATCATCACTCGAATGAAACAAATGGGTTTACGAAACCGGTGGGGGCACGCTGAGTGCACCCAGGTGTAGTCCCGAGGCGTGGTCGATCTGGCGATTGATTACGATCTGAAGAAGTTTTGGTCGATCTGGTCGACTCTTTTTTTTTGGTCGATCGTCGACTGCCTTGAATAAGACCCGGTGGGGGCACGCTGAGTGCACCCACTGGGTGTAGTCCCCGAGACTACGTTCGAATGCTTGATTCGACTGTAGTCTTAGAAACGTATCATTGTTCTCTATTCACTCGGAAGTGAATCATCTTTGACATTTTGTCGATTGATTCTTCGTAGAAATCCTGTGATCTTGCGACGCGCTACACTGAACTGGAGCAGAAGCATATTCAGCTCGAGTTGGACTTGAAGCTAGTGTAGGAGAATCTGACGAAGGCAAAGGAGGAGACCAAAGGTATGTTTGGTGAGACTTCGACGACTCTTTTCTCCCCTCATTTGCTTCAAACCTGACTTTGTTGTAATTTCTGAGCAAAGTGAAGGAGGCCCAGAGGAAGAAGGAGCTTGAGCTGTGCGAGAAGATCAAGCTTGCCGACGAAAAGCTAGCCTCGCCACCAAGCTCGAACAGACAACACCAATCTGAAGGCTGCTCGCTATTGCCACCAAGGATGTTGATCGATCGAAAGTCGACAAGACCACTCTGACCGAGAGGATCAACCAGTTGACCGGGAAGAAGAATGACCTGGAAGGCTTCCTGGGTGGTCTTGCTAAGAAATTGTTCCTTATGCTCGAAGGTAATCTTTTATACTCGACCAATTCTTCCAACCGTTATGTTCCCATTCGACTATTTTCTTGATTCGGGGTTTTGTCTTTGCAGAGTTCTGTCGCAACTTTGAAGAAGAAACTAGCCAGTTGGAGACGAACCTTGACCTGTCAATTCTCCGTGAATGATGAAGTTGCCATGAACGTCTTCCGATTTGGAGTCCCGTGTTGCCGCTGTCGTGGATTATCTCGCAAGGCTGAAGGTTGCTACGTCCGCATCGACTCGGCCGCTCGCCCGGGCGACACTCCAAAATGACCTCGAGTCGTTGATGGCTCGTCTGAACGCCGCCCCGACCAAGTGCAGGAGTGGAAGAAGTCTTCGCTCGGTGTGGCGCAGATGTCATACGTAATCCGGCGCGAGTCCATTGCAAGGATGCACGAGAAGATAAGCTGGCGGCTCTCCGAGTGGCCAACACCAAGAAACACGACTTCAGGTCCTTCATGGAGACTTTCATCGCTGCTGCTACACGGATCGCAGATGGGATTGACCTCGACGAGTTCGTTGCTCCTTCCAGCCCTCCACAGGAGGGGTAAAAAACTTTCCTTGAGTCTTACACTTTGAATTTGCCTCGGTATGCCGAGTGGAATTGTAACCGATAAAACCTTAACAGGCTTAGCGCCTGAGCACTCTCGGTTCCTTTAGGTATCGACCTAAACTTGGATTGGATGCTTGGGTGTGATTGCTTTTGGCTTGAATTGCCCTTTGCAGGTGCACAGCAAGATGCCCACTGCAGTCGACTTATTCCTTAGGCAGGCACTGTGCTGCAGCTAAGCCCCCGAGTGAGAGGTTTGCTCTTCACTCGGTAGGATTTCTTATATCTTAGGCGAGCGCTGGGCTGCTGCTAAGCCCCCGAGTGAGAGGTTTGCTCTTCACTCGGTAGGATTTTTTATATCTTAGGCGAGCGCTGGGCTGCAGCTAAGCCCCCGAGTGAGAGGTTTGCTCTTCACTCGGTAGGATTTTTTATATCTTAGGCGTAGCTGGGCTGGTTGCTAAGCCCCAGTGAGAGGTTTGCTCTTCACTCGGTAGGATTTTTATATCTTAGGCGAGCTGGGCTGCAACTAAGCCCCCGAGTGAGAGGTTTGCTCTTCACTCGGTAGGATTTTTTATATCTTAGGCGAGCGCTGGGCTGCAGCTAAGCCCCCGAGTGAGAGGTTTGCTCTTCACTCGGTAGGATTTTTTATATCTTAGGCGAGCGCTGGGCTGCAGCTAAGCCTCTGAGTGGTAGTCTGGCTTGCCACTCAGTAGGATTTTTAGTTACTTAGGCGAGCATTGGGCTGCAGCTAAGCCTCCGAGTGGAAGTCTGGCTTGCCACTCGGTAGGATTTATTATATCTTAGGCGAGTACTGGACTGCTGCTAAGCCTCCGAGTGGAAGTCTGGCTTACCACTAGGTAGGATTTTTATAACTTAGGCGAAGCGGATTCGCAACTAAGCCTCCGAGTGGAAGTCTGGCTTACCACTCGGTAGGATTTTTATAACTTAGGCGAAGCGGATTTGCAGCTAAGCCTCCGAGTGGAAGTCTGGCTTACCACTCGGAAGGATTTTTATAACTTAGGCGAAGCGGATTCGCAGCTAAGCCTCCGAGTGGAAGTCTGGCTTACCACTCGGTAGGATTTGTACAAACTTAGGCGAAACGGATTCGCGACTAAGCCACCCACTGGGGGAAAATTTTACTGGACAAAAATAAAAAGTGACAAAAATTATGAAGGAATTATGACACTATTATTTCGAAGCCCATGAACTACAGAAGTATTTTATTACAACTCTTCCGAGTGAAAAACTTTAAGTGTAAAACGGGCGGAACTGATCCGCATTCCAAGCTCGGGGCTCTTCGATATTGTGTTCGACGTTGTAGAGGCGATATGCCCCGTTGTGAAGAACCTTTGTGATGATGAAGGGCCCTTCCCAAGAGGGAGCGAGCTTATGTTGTTTCTGCTGATCCACTCGAAGGACCAGATCCCCCTCTTGGAAGGCTCGACCTCTCACATTTCTGGCGTAAAGGCGACGCAAGTCTTGCTGGTGGATGGTCGAGCGGATCAGAGCCATCTCCCTTTCCTCTTCTAGGAGGTCGACTGCATCTTGACGCGCTTGCTCAGCTTCTGCTTCATTGTAAAGTTCAATTCGGGGAGCATTGTGAAGGAGATCACTCGGTAGGACTGCTTCTGCTCCATAGACCAGGAAGAAGGGAGTTCTTCCGGTCGACCGATTAGGCGTGGTCCGCAAACCCCAAAGCATCAAGGAGTTCGTCAACCCAAGCTCCAGCCGCATGCTTGAGATCTCGCATCGATCGGGGCTTTAGACCCTTGAGGATTAATCCGTTGGCTCGTTCGCTGTCCATTCGATTGTGGATGAGCGATGAAGCGTAGTCGACTCGTGTGCCTTGGGCGTTGCAGAAATCCTTGAATTCTTCCGAGTCAAAATTCGACCCATTATCCGTGATAATGCTGTGCGGGACCCCATATCTGAACGTCAGCTCTCTGATGAAGGAAACAGCAGTACCGGCGTCAAGACTTTTGATTGGTTTAGCTTCAATCCACTTGGTGAACTTGTCGACTGCTACTAGTACATGCGTGAAACCGCTCCGACCTGTTCGCAAGGACCGACCATGTCCAACCCCCATACTGCGAAAGGCCAGACGAGTGGAATGGTCTTCAGGGCTGACGCAGGCTTGTGTGACATATTGGAGTAGAACTGGCATCCTTTGCACTTGTCCACTATTTCTTTCGCCATCTCATTTGCCCTTGGCCAGTAAAATCCGGCTCGGTATGCTTTGGCTACAATGGTCCGAGAGGACGCATGGTGACCACAGGTCC
This sequence comes from Aegilops speltoides, assembly GCA_021437245.1. NCBI lineage: Eukaryota > Viridiplantae > Streptophyta > Magnoliopsida > Poales > Poaceae > Aegilops > Aegilops speltoides. The sequence continues at coordinate 533,366,709 of CM038143.1, read as the reverse complement.
CCGAGTGGATTTCATTGAGTATGACTCGACCTTCTTCTGGTGTTATGCATTTTTGTCCGACTCCCGTCGGGCTTTCTCTATACAACTGTCCTTTGATAACGGTAAAGGCTTTGGATCGACGGACGATCTGCCGAGCCTCTTCCTCATCCTCTGGGAGTTCCTTTCTCAGAATATATGTGATGTATGGAATTGTCCAATCGGGAGTGACCACTAAAACTTCCATGACCAAGTCGACCACTGCCGGGACCTCAACCTCAGTCGGGTCTGTGGCACTCTTGGGCTGTGGAGCTTCCTCTGTGAAGGGATCTTCTTTAACTGACGGAGTGCGTATATGCTCCAAAAACACACCACTCGGAATGGCTTCTCTTTTGGAGCCTATCTTCGCCAGATCATCTGCTGCTTGATTTTTCAGTCGGGGGATGTGATGGAGTTCCAACCCCTCGAACTTCTTTTCCAGCTTCCTCACTGCATTGCAGTATCCAGTCATAGCTGGGCTTCTCACGTCCCACTCCTTCATCACTTGATTGACCACTAGATCTGAGTCGCCATAGACCATCAGGCGACGGACGCCGAGTGAGATGGCCATGCGCAATCCATATAAGAGGGCCTCGTACTCTGGCTCATTGTTGGAGGAATCAAAGTGGATCTGGAGCACATACCTAAGCTTATCTCCTCTGGGGGAAACCAGAACAACCCCAGCACCAGAACCATTCAGCATCTTGGAGCCGTCAAAGAACATGGTCCAATGCTCCGAGTGAACTTCAGTCGGCTGCTGTTGTTCAATCCACTCGGCAAGGAAATCCGCTATAGCCTAGGACTTAATGGCTTTCTTTGCCTCGAATTTGATATCAAGGGAAGAAGTTCAATCGCCCATTTCGCCACTCGACCGGTTGCGTCTCTGTTCACAGAGAATCTCTGATAAAGGAGCGTCGCTGACGATTGTGATAGAATGATCAGAGAAATAGTGAGCAACCTTCTTCGCGGTCATGTATATGCCATACACAAGCTTCTGATAATGCGGGTATCGCTACTTGGATGGAGTCAAGACTTCAGACAAATAATACACCGGGCGTTGAACTTTGAAGGCTTTTCCTTCCTCTTCCCGCTCGACCGTAAGCACTGTACTGACGACTTGTCCTGTGGCTGCGATATAGAGCAACAGAGGCTCTTTGCTGATTGGAGCAGCAAGCACCGGCTGGGTGGAGAGCAGAGCTTTCAGCTCGGCAAACGCTGCTTCAGCTTCCGGAGTCCACTCGAACTTGTCGGCCTTCTTCATCAGTCGGTAAAGAGGCAATGCCTTCTCACCGAGTCGGGAGATGAATCGACTTAACGCGGCCAAGCATCCAGTAAGCTTCTGGACGTCGTGCACTCGCACAGGGCGTTTCATCGGAGAATAGTGCCGATCTTCTCTGGATTAGCGTCGATTCCTCGTTGAAGCGAAAACCGAGTAACTTGCCACCAGGAACTCCGAACGTGCACTTTGACGGATTGAGCTTGATATCGTACCTTCTGAGGTTGGCAAATGTTTCGGCGAGGTCAGCAAGCAGGTCGGAACCTTTTCGCGACTTAACGACGATATCATCCATATACGCTTCCACATTCCGACTGATTTGAGTGAGAAGACACTTCTGAATCATTCGCATAAATGTGGCTCCGGCATTCTTGAGGCCGAATGGCATGGTGATATAGCGAAGCACCGAATGGAGTGATGAAAGCTGTTTTATTTCATCGGGTCCATCTGACGGATCGATGATACCCGGAATATGCATCTAGAAAAGACAATCTCTCACATCCCTCGGTCGAGTCAACAATTTGATCTATGCGGGGGAGAGGAAAATGATCCTTCGGGCAGGCCCGATTGATGTGCTTAAAATCAATGCACATGCGGAGCGAGTTGTCCTTCTTGGGAACCATGACGACATTAGCAAGCCACTCGGAGTGAAATATCTCTCGGATGAATCCCGCCGCCAACAGTCGAGCCACTTCTTCACCAATAGCTTTTCTCTTCGACGGGCGGACCGCCAAGATGCTCTTTGACTGGTTTTGCTGACTTGTCGACTGGAGGCGATGCTCAGCCAGTCCCCAGGAACACCCGGCATGTCGGTGGCTTCCATGCGAAATGTCGATTCTCACGGAGGAACTGGATGAGCGCTTCTTCCTATTTCGGGTCGAGTGTCGTGGAGATGTGGGTCGGGGCTGCATTGGGATCAGTCGGGTGAATATGGACTGGCTTCGTCTCACCAGACGACTGAAATGCAGACTCTGTGGCTGGCTTCTTGGATCGTAACAAATCACTCGGATCTGCGTTTTGCTTGTATTCGTCGAATTCGACCGCTGTCACTTGGGAGTCGGCAATCTTCGAGCCCTTCTGAAAGCACTCTTCTGCCTTCTTCCGATCGCCGGTGACAGTGATCACTCCCTTGGGGCCTGGCATTTTCAGTTTGAGGTACACGTAGCATGGTCGAACCATGAATCGTGCGTAGGCTGGCCTCCCCAAAATGGCGTGGTATGCACTCTGAAAATCCACAACCTCAAAGGTCATCTTTTCCTTGCGAAAGTGCTTGGAACCACCAAAAACCACGTCCAGGGCTATTTGGCCGAGTGAGTTGGCCTTCTTCCCTGGTATGACTCCGTGGAAACTCATATTGCTGGTGCTCAGTCGGGACATCAGAATGCCCATCCCTTTCAATGTATCCGCATAAAACAAATTCAGCCCACTACCACCATCCATCAGTACTTTCGTCAGTCGAGTGCCTTCGACAATTGGATCGACCACCAACGCTTGCCGCCCAGGGGTGGCAATGTGAGTCGGGTGATCATATTGGTCGAATGTGATGGGTGTTTGGGACCACTTCACATAACTTGGCTTTACTGGGGCAACCATGTTCACCTCACGGTTAATGACTTTCACGACTTTTGCTTTCCACATCCGCGAAGATCATCGAGTGGAGTTGACATGGATATTCTTCCTCACTATCCTCTTTGTCTCCGCCTTGTCCGCTCCTTCTCCTTGTCCTTAGACTGTTTTCCCAAACCGCTGGATCGAGTCGACACTAGCGAGTGGTGTGCTTTGGGTAAATGATGTTGCCCTCTTCATCTTTCTTCGTGTGAATATGGCATGGCATATCCATTACGCCATTGCCTTCTTTATCTTTTACTTTCTTAGGATTCCGGGATCCTTCGGCTTCCCTTGAACTTCCCCGAGTCACGGCGGGGCCTCTCCAGAGCTGCTGGCTCGGCTTCCGCTTCGCTCCGATCGAATTTCCCTTCTCCGTCGACTTCGCTTGTATTTGCCGCTGAGTCGGTCCTCTTCCTCGCCACATGCACTTGGTAGCAATCTCCATCATTCGACTCGGGGTCATGTCACCGGTTCGACCAAACTTCAAACTCAATTTTCTATTTTGACGCCATCTTTGAAGGCGAAACGCCCGATGGTCGGACACATTTTCCACAGTATGGTGCAAAGTAATCCACCTCTAAATGTACTCTCGGAGAGTTTCATTGGTCTTCTGCACACAAACTTGCAGCTCTGTCAAACCAGCCGGTCGCTTGCAAGTCCCTTCAAAAGTCCTGACGAACACTCGGGACAAATTTTCCCAAGTATATATATTGCTAGGAGGTAACTGATTCAGCCATGCTCTGGCAGAACCTTCCAACATGAGGGGCAAGTGTTTCATGGCCACCTCATCATTCCCGCCACCAATCTGAACAGCCACTCGGTAATCTTCAAGCCAAGTTTCAGGCTTGGATTCTCCGGTGAACTTGCTGACTCCTGTTGCCAATCTGAAATTGGGAGGGATTACCGCGGCTCTGATAGCCCTGCTAAAACACTCTGGACCAGAAACATGCACTCGACTGCTGGTGGGTGCATCTCTCTCGGGTCCGCCACGATGGGCTCTATTCCGGTCGACCAAGCCTTGCACGATAATGGATCGCGCGTCAAAGCCTGGTTCCACAGGGTCATTGGAACTCTTCGCTCTCAGATCAATCGACGTCTGTCTTCTTGCCGCCGAGGAACGTATGACCCTTCCCTCGGAGGGGAAACAGGTACTCGACGTCTATCATCCCGGTCGAATCGGTCTCTGTACTGCTCTCGCCGGTTGTCGCACCCTTTTCGCCGCGGAGGCGATCTGGGGCTGTGAGCCGACTGGACAGTATTCGCAGCGACGGATCGACTGTGAATTTGCTGCGCGATCGCGACACGGCTGAGTTCTGGTCTCCTGCTGCTCGGAGTAAATCTCTGATCTGCTGTAAGCCTCTTCCAGCTTACGACTGGGACGGCTGGATGGACTCTGCTATACGAGTTGCAGCTGCTAAATTCTGAATTGGCGTGCGGTATACCTGAGTCGGTGGGAAGAGTCGACTGGCTTCGGGGATTCATTGCCACGCACGCTCGTCGAGTGCTCGCTGAAGATTCTCCAAGCGAGCGCGTTCAGCCACGTTGGCCAAACATGCTTCCTCCAAGGCGCGAGCCTCGGGGGTTTCTCCAGCGATGGGAGTATGCAGGGCATCCATGTTCCTGCGGCGAAGCTCTTCTCTCTGCAGAGAGTCGAGTGTCTCGGGCTGGTACTCTTCGTGCTCTTGTACGGGGTCACCTCCCCCGGCAGCTCCACCGTCGACCATGAGGATCTCCGCCGCTGGATCACTGCTATCGCATTCGGATGCAGTCTCTACGGAGCCAGTCGACAGATCAAACAGGCCGTAGAGGGACTCGTCGGGCTCAATTGTCGCGACCTGGGCGATGGCTGTCTGGCGAGCCACCGCGTGCTTCACCCACCGCTGGAGTCTCGACCGACCAGAGCGCTTGCGCTGGCCGGAGACCGGGCGGGTGACCGATAAAGGGGTCGACCGATACGGGGTCGAAGGTTGCCGCAGCAGAACGCCGCGGACACATGCGCGAAAGTGCGTCGCCCCGCGGACGGGGAGCGCCTCGATGTCGAGTGGAGCCTCCTGGAGCCACGCGGAGTCGTCGGCGACAAAGGTGAGGGCGCCGAGACGGATCTCGCGCCCCTCAACCAAAACTCCAGCAGTCATCATGATGAAAATACTCGGAAGTACCGCAACTTCTCCACAAATCGTTAGAACACCTGCCCCACGGTGGGCGCCAACTGTCGTGGTTCTAAGTCTGACAGTAGAGTGGAGGGTAGGTAAGGAGAGAGGCAAGGTCCTAAGTATGGAGAGGTTGTGAACACAAGCGATGTACGAGTTCAGGCCCTTCTCGGAAGAAGTAAAAGCCCTACGTCTCGGAGCCCTGAGGCGGTCGAGTGGATTATGAGTGTAGGTATTACAAGAGTGCGAACCCTCTATCTCGTGGAGGGGGTGGCTTATATAGAGTGCGCCAGACCCCAGCCAGCCCACATAATGGAGAGGTTAAAGTACATTAAGCACAGGCGCATCGTAACGCCCTCATAAAGTGCCTTAACTATCATTAAGTCTATTCAATTACAAGCCGTTGCGTTGCAGAATGCCTTCTGACCTTCTGGTAGTCGAGTGTATCTTCATGGTCGAGTGAGTCTTCCATGGTCGAGTCCTTCCAGTCAGTCGAGTGGGTTGCTCTTTGGTCGACTGGAAGATGATTTCTTCTAAGAGTGCCCCTGGGTAGGACGTTTAGGTCAGGCCTATGACCCTACCCTAGGTACATGAATCTATCACCCGGGTCTCGGCGAGCTTTCCATCAGGAATCTCCCGGGCCTGGCTGGCAGCAATCTTCTCTAAGAGGGTCCTACCTCCCCCTGAAAATGACGGACGAGTCTGCGACCACCTTGGCGAGGTGGCCGAGCGGAACAGCCTCAAGAGAAGAAAACGAGCAACTGGAAGAACTGGATGGGATGTCGGTCGCACCTCGCTCAAGGTTCCGGCCCGTGGCCCGGAGCTCAGCACTCTCGGAGATGGACAGCACTGGGAAGCCAGTCGGCCAGCCCGCATCGAGACGGGCACTATGGCGAGAGGCAGACACCGGAGTTGACGAGGCCCGAGTCCGGCGTGCGTACGAGACCGTCCGAGGCGGGTGGGAGGCGACGGGGGTGACTGAAGGAAATATTCCCTAGAGGAAATAATAAAGTTATTATTTATTTCCTTATTTCATGATAAATGTTTATTATTCATGCTAAATTTTATAAACCGGAAACTTAGTATGTGTGGGAATACATAGACTAAACAAAGAGCATTGCAGACATAAAATATTTACAAAATACATACGACTCTAAATATGACATACCATTGACTAAGCTTCTCTCACAAGCAAAACATGATCACACCTTAGTACTCTTTGGATGTTAATCACATAGCGATGTGAACTAGATTATTGACTCTAGTAAAACACTTTGGGTATTAGTCACATGGCGATGTGAACTAATCACATGGTGATGTGAACCATTAATGTTAAATCACAAGGCAATGTGAACTAGATTATTGACTCTAGTGCAAGTGGGAGACTGAAGGAAATATGCCATAGAGGAAATAATAAAGTTATTATTTATTTCCTTATTTCATGATAACTGTTTATTATTCATGCTAAATTTTATAAACCGGAAACTTAGTACATGTGTGAATACATAGACTAAACAAAGTGTCCCTAGTATGCCTCTACTAGACTAGCTCGTTAATCAAAGATGGTTAAGTTTCCTGACCATATACATGTGTTGTCATTTGATGAACAGGGTCACATCATTAGGAGAATGATGTGATGGACAAGACCCATTGGTTAGCTTAGCATTATGATCGTTCTAGTTTCATTGCTACTGCTTTCTTCATGACTTATACATGTTCCTCAGACTATGAGATTATACAACTCCCGAATACCATAGGAACACCTTGTGTGCTATCAAACGTCACAACGTAACTGGCTGATTATAAAGATGTTGTACAGGTGTCTCCAAAGGTGTTTGTTAGGTTGGCATAGATCAAAATTAGGATTTGTCACCTCCGTGTATCGAAGAGGTATCTTTGTGCCACTACTAGGAAAAGGGATATAGTTGATATGGACATTAATGGCGCACCATGTATGTGGTGCGCCACTGCTATATAGCAATCAGCTATTAAGGGCGCACCATGTATGTGGTGCGCCACTGCTATATAGCAGTGGCGCACCAGATACAGGTGTGTCATTATTGACATATTACTAATGGCGCACCTAGTGTGTGGTGCGCCATTAGTAATTATGAAAAAAAATTAAAAAAAAATTGTTAGCAGTTGCGCACCAGGGGACAGTGGGCCATTACTAGTTGACATAGTAATGGCGCACCACACCCACCGTGCGTCATTAGTAGTTTTAAAAAAAATAAAAAAAATTTGTTAGTAGTGGCGCATCATGGGATAGTGCGGCGCACTATCCACTGGTGCACCACTACTAACAATTCTTTTTTTCAAAACTACTAATGGCGCACCACACATCAGGTGCGCCATTAGTAACCCTGGTGCTAAATGCACACCCCCCCCCCCCCGCCTTTTCAGTTTAAAAAAATAAAAGAAAATGATGGAAATGTCAAAAATAAATAAAATAAAATAAGTTTCCCATGTGATATGTGGTCTAGTTGTTAGGAAAATTTACAAATATAAATTTCGACTTTATTTTCAAAATCTCTCTGGAATTTAGTATAATGGGCTTAACTTTTGCATACGAACTCGGATTAAAAAGTTTTTATATAAAAAATCATCTACTCGAAAAGTTACATACGAATTGAATCGGGTGAACCCCGTTCAACATCTTCAAAATCACCAAAAACCTAACAGAACGAAAGATACGTGGCTTTTAAGATCTAGAGGGGGTAAAATAAGAAAAAATCAAACTTACTAGTGGCGCACCATTTGCTAGGTGCGCCACTAGTAACAGAAAAAAAAAATTGGTTTCGAAAAAAATTGGTTTTTTTTACAAAATATGATACGTAATATAACCGGGAAGTTTGAAATATTTTTTCAAAATTTCATCACACTCATGAACATGAACAAAGTCCTAGACATCAACAAGGTTTAATAGGATTGTTATGATAAATATATCAACAAGTGCCTGTGAAGTGAGCTGGTGCTGGGGTTGGATAGAACTGTGAAGTTAGCGTGCTCGGGCTGGAGTAGTGTGAGGATGGGTGACCTTCCAGGAAGTTTGTCCATGAAGTGCAATTCGACTTGAGATTAAGCATATTGACCTGAGATTAAGCCATAGTGACCCGAGATTAACAAAAAAAAGGAAAAAATTGAATTTTTTAAAAAAAAATTGAAAAAAATCTGAAATAAAATTTGATAAAAAATTGTTAGTAATGGCGCACTTCTATGTGGTGCGCCATTAATAAGTCAGATAGTAATGGCGCACCAGATAGGCATAGTAATAGCGCACTATAGGTGCGCCATTACTATCTGGGATACTAATGGCGCACCAGAGGTGCGCCATTACTATTTTTTTACTAATGGCGTGATAATAATGGCGCACCTGTAGTGCGCCATTAATGGCAAAAACAGGTGCGCCACTATTTAGCCTTTTCCTAGTAGTGGGCCCTCTCGGTAATGCACATCACTATAAGCCTTGCAAGCAATGTGACTAATTAGTTAGTTGCGGCATGATGCATTACGGAAGGAGTAAAGAGACTTGCCGGTAACGAGATTGAACTAGGTATGGTGATACCAACGATTGAATATCGGGCAAGCAACATACCAATGACAAAGGGAACAACGTATGTTGTTATGCGGTTTGACCGATAAAGATCTTCGTAGAATAAGTAGGAGACAATATGAGCATCCAGGTTCCGCTATTGGTTATTGACCGGATATGTGTCTCGATCATGTCTACATAGTTCCCGAACCCGTTGGGTCCGCACGCTTAATGTTCGATGACGATTTGTATTATGAGTTATGTGATTTAATGTACCGAAGGTTGTTCGGAGTCCCGGATGAGATCACAGACATGAAGAGGAGTCTAAAAATGGTCGAGATGTAAAGATCGATATATTGGAAGGCTATATGCGGACATCGGAAAGGTTCCAAGTGATTCGGGTATTTTTGAAGTACCGGAGAGTTACGGGAATTCGCTGGGGGAAGTAGTGGGCCTTAATTGGCCATACGCGAAAGGAGAGAAGGGCCTCAAGGGGTGGCCGCGCGCCCCCCCCATGGCAAGTCCAAATTGGACTAAGGAGGGGGCGGCGCCCCGCTCTCTTTCCTTCTCCCTATCCTACTCCTTCCCTCTCTCCCCTCTTGGAAAAGGAAGGGGACTCCAACTGGGATTGGGAATCCTAGTTGGACTCCCCCTATAGGTGCGTCCCTCCTAGGCCGGCCTCCTCTTCCTCCCTCCTTTATATACGTCGCCAGGGGGCACCACAATAGCACAAGAGACAATCTCTTAGCCGTGTGCGGCGCCCCCCTCCGCAGTTACGCACCTCGGTCATATCGTCGTAGTGCTTAGGCGAAGCCCTGTGCCGGTAACTCCATATCACCGTCACCACGGCGTCATGCTAACGGAACCCTGCCTCAGCCTCAACTGGATCAAGAGTTCGAGGGACGTCACCGAACTGAACGTGTGCTGAACGCGGAGGTGCCGTACATTCGGTGCTTGGATCGGTTGGATCAATGACGTTCGACTACATCAACCGCGTTACTAAACGCTTCCGCTTTCTGTCCACGAGGGTACATGGACACACTCTCCCCGCTCGTTGCAATGCTTCTCCTAGATAGATCTTGCGTGATCGTAGGTAAATTTTTGAAATACTACGTTCCCCAACAGTGACCACGTCCGCGGTGACCTCCAGAAGTAGTCGGGTCGGAGAAGCGGTAGCAGGAGACTCCACGCAGGCGCCAGACCCCGGCCGGGTGGGGAAGATCGGGTCCGGGGCCGGTGGGCCATCCTCCTTCACCACCACAGGGGCAGACTCCAGGGGTGTGGGCGCGGGCAGCTACGGGGAGCCCCCAGGGGAGCCCGGCAGAGGAGGGGCGTGATGGGGGAAGCTCGGCCATCGGGGGAGCCGCCAGAACTAGGGGCAGCGCCTCCAGGGCCGAAGACGGGGAGCTGGGAGCAGGGGTGGAGCAGGCAGAGCGCGGCGAGGAAGCCGGGACGACGAGGAGGCCGACGCTGGAGATGTCAGTCATCTCGGCAGATGAGGTGGGGGAGGCAGTCGGCAGCACTGCGTGGGCCGCCTCGACATCGGGGGCCAGCTCACGTGATCAGCCAGCCCCAGCGCCCGCACCCGGCCCCACAACTCAGAGGAGGATTGGAGGGGGAGCGCGAGGTGGAGCGGCTACATCCCAAGCACTCGTTGTCGTTGTCCGGGTCTTCGTGGCGGGAGGGACGCGGGCAGCGGAGTGGGAGTCGTCGTGCTGGTCCGCGCCCCCACCCCAAAGGAGACCATCATCAGAGAAATGGGGGTGGCCGATGTAGTTGGGGGGGCTTGGGGAAGATCTTGAGGTCGAATCCCAAGTCGTTGAAGAAGACTCGAACGGTGGCACGGAGCTTGCCAGAGTCGAGGCATTTGACCTTGACCTAGACCTCCTCCTCTTTGTGGAGGGAGAGCTCATCCACCACCACCACCTTAACGAGAATCTTGGACATACTGCGTATGACCCACTCGGACCGGGCCACATCAGGGAGCCCCGCAACAAGGATCCAAGCAGTGTCCAGGACAGCGACTGCCTTGGGGTCGGTCTGTCAGGACCCCGACTCAATGCCACATCGATCTAGCATGTAACACCTCATATCACTTTGCGGCCTCACGCACGGTATTCCCACGGGTGTCACCTTACATTTGCCCGGGACCGTTTGCGCCTTTTGGCACACGTATATGATAGTGTCGCTAGCATCCATATGATAAGGAGCCCGGGCTGACATGGCTAGTCGTAAACCCAAAGTGGCACAAACTTACAGGGACAGGCATCCATGACCCAACATCGAACGTGTCGGTCATCAGCGAGTAAGTTCCGGGCTGTAGCACTGGGCTAGCAGGACTCCGGTAAACCGGGCTGTAGCGGGCTAACAGGACTCCGGTACTCAACGCGTGACATTTCCCCGAAGGGACAGACACAGGAACGAAGAAGGACACATGCCGGCCAGCCTAAGCGTTCCGGAGCAGTAGCAAGCTACCATGGCTCAGTGGAAACACTAGGAGACATTTCCCGGTAAGAGAGGCTACTAAAGATAAACAACTAGATAGTCAGATCCCACACATACCAAGCATTTCAATAACATACACACAATATGCTCGATATATGCAAATACAACATAGCATCACAACATGACTCTACGACTCAAGTAATTATTCATTAGGCTCCGAGGAGCGAGATATTACAATCATGGGCCTTACGACCCAACATTCAGAGCATACAAGTCAAAACACATGCGGAAGCTTAACATGTCTGAGTACAGACATCTACAAATGAAAAAGGCTTAGAAGCCTGACTATCTACCAGATCCTGCCGAGGGCACAAGATCGTAGCTGAGGTATCAAGCTAAACGTCGAAGTCCACGCGGAACTACTAGCGAGACCGAGGTCTCTCTGCAAAAACATAAAATGGGCAAACGTGAGTACAAATGTACCCAGCAAGACTTACATCAGAACTAACTACATATGCATCATTATCAACAAAAGGGGGGTGGTGGAGTTTAACAGCAGCAAGCCAGCTTTGACTCGGTGGCTATCCTAAACTACATTAACGCAAGTAACTCTTTTGAGGTGGCGCACACGAGTCCACATATTCACCATATCAATACACCACTATGGATCCGCTCCGTCTCCCTACGAGAACGCCATCCATAGCACTCACGCTTATCTTGCGTATTTTAGAGTATCCACTTTCACTTGTCTATGAACTGTACAGGCAACCCAGAAGTCCTTTTCCGCGGACACGGCTATTCGAATAGATAATGTTAACCCTGCAGGGGTGTACTTCTTCACACACGCTCTCACCACTTATCGCCGTTTACACGACATGTACTCGGCAACCTTCAAGCGGAAGCCCAACGTGGGTGTCGGCCACGGCCTACCTAAACACTCAAGTCCCTAGTCCAGGTTTATCGCCTATTTGGGTTCCATCTATGAGGAGTTCCGGCCGAAGTTTCGCTCACAGCCCCAAACGATGTGAACAGGGTTCCCGAGACACCAAACGGGCGCTGGTACACGTACACGTGCCTACCGCATCACAGCCCACCCCTACGGTCAGCGCTGCAAGACGGCCTCCAGATACTACAAACACCAGAAACTACTTGCAACTCCTGGACAGAGGACAAGGGTGATTAAGAAGCCGAGAGGGTCCATTGGTTTCGGGCCCAATGCGTGGTAGTAGCTGAATCATGGATCACAAAGACAGAACTCAGTTCCTGAGGACGGCCGCAATGAGACAACCCACCATGTACTCCTACATGGCCTCTCACCGCTACCTTTACCAAATCGTGTTCACACACTTAGCTCACACACAGTAGGACATGTTCACACACCTCTGGTTCATCCTCGATGAATCAGACCCGACTCAACTCTAAGCAGTAGCAGGCATGACAAACAAGCATGTATGAGTAGGCACAACAGGGCTCAAACAACTCCTACTCATGCTAGTGGGTTTCATCTATTTACTGTGGAATGACAGGTCATGCAAAGGATAAAGGGGTTCAGCTACCGCAGCAAGTAACAGATGAATCGTTGTTGTCCTAATGCAGTAAAAGAGAGCAGGAGCGAGAGAGTGGGTTTGTATCGGAATGAACAAGGGGGTTTTGCTTGCCTGGCACTTCTGAAGATAGCATTGAGTCTTCATCAGTGTCAACGATCACAACATCGGTACAACGTCTATCGAGGGGGAACAACACCGACAAACAAAGAAGAAACACAATCAATGCAATGCGACAATATGATGCATGCTATGACATGGCAATATGATGTGTGATAGGTCTAATGCAACTTGGGACATAAAGGTTTGAGTCCATTTGAACCAAGGATTCAAATGATCACCCAAAATAATAAATGATATAAGTGCATTAGCTTGTTTCACATAAACAGCAAGGTTAAAGTGCTCTGACATGCATGAAACTAGTACAGATGGAAAGATTGGATTTTTCTGATCATTTTTCATATATAATTTGTTTGATTTGGAGCTACGGTTGATTTTATATGAATTTTAGAAGTTTGCAACAATTTCTGGAATTTCCTGTATAAAAATAAATCCAGGAAATAATTACTTCGTCAGCATTGCGTCACTATGACGTCAGCAGGTCAACAGACGCTGCTGCTGGTCAAACCTGACCTGCGGGGTCCACATGTCATAGACTCACTGTTAATTATGGGTTAGTCCCGTGTTGACTGGGATTTGACCCAACATGGGGCCCTCTCGTCAGTGTATGATAGGGAGGGTTAGTGGTGATTAGCGCCTAACCAGGCAACCACGTCAGCCACCGCAGTTTGGCCGGCGGCGACCTCAAACCGCGGCGGAAACTCGCCGGAAAACTGCTACGGGGCTCGGTTTTGTGCGTGGTTTGCGGCTGTGGGTAGCTGAAGGTGCGGCGCAACCATAGGTGTCGACGGATGGAGCTAGGGTGGCCGAAGATTGCCGGAACGGAGCTCGCGGCGGCGGCCGGAGTTCCGGCGATGATGGTTACGGCGATGCAGCCTGCGGCAGGAGCAGCGGATGGGTGTGTTAGGATCCTGGGAGCATAGTGAGCACGATTACGCGCTCAAACACGAGCTTCAGCGGCTGCAACGACGGCGGCGGCATGGCCGGCGGCGATGAGCTCGGGCTCGGCGACATACGCGGCTAGGGAGCTCTATCGAGTGCGGTAATAGGGGGAAACGGATTATGAGCTCACGGTGGTCACGTCGGGATGGTCAACGAGCTCGGGGAAGCGACGACGGCGACGAATCGACGATGACGGCCTTGGGTGCCCGAGGAAGAAGAAGATGATGGCGCCGGCATTGCAGGGCGTCCGGTGATGCTTGGCTCGGCGAGGATGAAGCTAGCGACGATACGGATCTCGGGAATGCGGAGAGGGAGCGAGGGAGTGGCTAGCCGCGGTGTTTCTCAGAGGAGTGGCCATGGCGGCTTCGGCCATGAGGGAAAAAGAGCAGGGGAGTGAGAGGGAGAGAGCAGAGAGCGAGGGGAAAGTGAGAGGGGGGGGGGCCTCGGGCGTCTCCGTGGCGTGGTGGAGAGGCAGGAGGTGGCAAGCAGGAGGTGGAGCCTGCGTGCGCGGGCGCTTTCTCGCGGCGACAGCAGCAGCTTTGGGGCGAGGGGAGGAAGACGACAGGAGGTCGCGGTGGGCTGGGCCAGCAGTGTTGGGCCGCGTAGGAGCTGAGCCGGCCAGGTAGGTCCAGGTAAGCGACAGGTAGGTCTTCTGCTCTTTTTTATTTTTCTTCTGTTTTGTTTTATTTAATTGCCACTGGATTCAAACTCAAACAAAATTTGAAAACAGTGCCAAAACTCCCCTGGATATTTTTAAGTCACTTAATGGACTTCTCCACATATACATAAAATATCTCAGGGCATTTGAAAATATATTCATTATATATTATGAATATATTCCAAATTCAAATAGAATATGATTTAAATTCAATGTCCCAAAATATTCAAAAAAAATGTTCCAGAATTTTGGTTTGATATATATCTCTTGCCAAAATTACCAAAATGATTTTTAGAACATTTTGGAATCACTGAATGCAATTTGAAGGGTTCTTGCCCTTCATTTAAAAGTTTTTGAGGCTTTCTAATTTCCTCAGATCAAGTTTCAGAAATTTAGACATGATTCATGAGTGCTCTATGATGCAACTAATACAAGCAATAATCTAGGGCTGTGACAACTCACCCCCACTAAACAAGAATCTCGTCCCGAGATTCAAGACGTGAGGTAAGAAGGCAGAGGGGTACAAACTAGCACGATCTTCACGATCCAGATGTCCTTCTCGAGGATGCTGATTCAGTGTTCCAATTGATCTTGACGTCTTGCTTTTGAGAGCTTCATTCAACATGATGACAAGAAGAAAAGGGAAAACTCTAGAAGGATCGATCTCCTCGAAGATCGAACAACTTAGGATCAACTCATGGATTGAGACATGGAAACATCTCTCAAGCTGAGACATGAAGCACACATCTGGAGGGATGGAGTGGAATAGATGACGAGGGTTCACTAGGTAGACAACAATTTTCCCTTAAGATGGTGGTGAATGGTTGTCAACGTAGTGGGGAGTTGAGTTGCCATGATACCACAACGAGACATTAAGGAGGAGGGTGATTCATAGATTATTACCTTAAGTGGAAAAAAGAATTACCTTTGATTCAGAGATCATTGAAAATCTTTATACCAACCTAAGGCAATCACAATCGATCATTTGGCGGGGTTCAAAAGAATTGACATATCCGGAGTCGAATGGATGATGTGGATTACCTTGTTGAAAACAACATAAGGGTTGATTTTAGTAACTGGGGAGAAGCTCAACAGTAGAGAGTGAGTCCACTATTGAATGGGTTATAGCATAACCGAGGAAACTGAGAGCACTATGCAGTTAATGCCGACGATAAAACCTAGCACTTACGCGTGCTCTCAAGAGCTTGAGCATTTCCATATTCGTCAAGGTTTTACCAATATCCGTGTCAAGGATCCTAGTAACACAACATACTACCATGATGAATGGTGATGGATGATCCAGATGCAAAGGAAGATAACACTTTCTCAGATTCCATCTTAGCGAGGCCAAGAACAAAATCTGGATGATCGACCGAGAGACATTTAGCACTCCGCTTCTAATGTTCTCCTTGATGTACTAGCGTATCCCATTCATGGAAATGGTCTGGTATCTAGAACATCAAGTAAAGGTCAGACTTCGGAAACTCAAAAATCCATAAGGGACAACTAGGGGGTGAATCCCTCGAAATCCTTATGGGGAGATGGCCAACTTTCTCAATCAAGATACTACAATAACAGGTCTTCCGGTTGGGTGTGTTGGCCATGACATTCACTTTACCGGTTACAGAGAGACCAATATTATAATTCTTGGAAAACGTTCCAACCATCATATCTGCCTGAGATTCAGATCTGGTTGGTGTCAGAATATTCCAGACTCACCAAGTCTAGAAAGAAAAATTAAAGTTTGCAACACAAATTGACGAGATGACGTTGCAAGATTCTCGGGGAATGAGCTACGATAGCAAGCTCCAAAACATGAGCTTGTTCTGCTTCAAACCCGTGAACACGCTGTCCAAGACAAGCATGACCACGTAGTAGTCTTATGATAAAACACTACCGAGTTCAGGTGGGGAACCATCATCGAGGATATCGAAGTCCTTGCGTAAGTCTAGCTCTTAAGAAGGAACTTCTTCTCCTTGAACAAATCAGTTAGTGGCTTGGTGTGCTAGGAAATTCATATGGAACGAAGATGATCAGTCTAACATACCACAGAATACTTCGCACGTGCATGACTGACTTGGGATGGTACCATAGAAAACAAAACAATCTTTCTCGAACTCACGGTGGCAACTTGCATCGATTGCACGTGAACTTAGAGGAAGTCACTTCTTACATCCGAACATATGCTTCATGAGCTAGCATGAAGAAATGCTTTCAAAAGTTTCCAATCCTAGCTTAATGTTCAACAAGATTATGAAGAAGATAAGGATGTTGTCAATGGGCTCAACAACAATTTATCCAAGTTCCCATGGAGATGGAATTCCATAACTATGTGAACTAGGTGATAGTATTGGTCAGACCCAAAAGACATAATGGTGTATGCTCGAGGAAAATCCACGAGTAAGACAACATTACGAACATCGTTGGTTCTGACTTGATTTGAGGATAGCCCATGCTCAAATCAAAGTTTTGGCAAGACAATAGCTCCAACTACTAATCACGAGGATCAATCGATGAAGATATCATCTTTCTTCAACACACATACAAGATATCCCTTAACATGAGCTAAGTCGGACAAGCTTTTATCTTCCAACTCTCCAAGTTGTTGTTTAGCTAAACCAACTAGCTCAGGGGTATGCAACACAGATTCTTGGAGAAGAGGGTGGTTTATATGAAACCAACTTGATCACGAACTCAACATAGCAGTCAGGTGACAACCTGGTAATACTTTCGAAAGATACTCGGAAAATCACGATCCACCGATATGTTACTACGCTCGAGAACAATCTTGCTTTTCAGAGCAAAATGATATGATCAAATAAGCAAGGGACTGAATAATCCTAACTCATTGATCGAAGAGTGCACCAGGAATAAGGACTAGGTAGCATAATCTATCTTAGAATGATGATTCAATAATCAACATGCTAAGAATGAACTTGTTGTCCATTTAACTACCAAGCAACGGAGTTGCTAGGCGTATAGATTTCACACATCATAGTTCACCTGTCGGCATCCCGGTTGCAACAACACGGGAATCGAGAAATGAACAATGATGGCAAGAAGTATCACTACATCAAGGGTTCATAAGAGATAGTGCAATTCTCATGACGATCCTGACGTAAGAGGGTAGCACTCCAAGGTAGAGCAGAACAAAAGCTGGATTAGCATTTTGATCCACGGAATACAACTACTTTGACCCAATCCTCGAAGTGGACAAGGTACTGGAGTTTGTTTCTCCAAGTCATTCCGGATAGAATGGCTTGACGGACCACAAGAGTAATAGGCATCGATAAACGAATGCTCGCATACTCTTGACTATCAAATGATAGACGGGGGTCAGAATACAACTAAAGAGGGACAACCCAAAAGAACATACGATTTTCTGAGTTGTGGACGCATAGATTAGTATGTTGAACGAGTTCAACATATTTCTTCCGGACAACCCATGCAGAAAGGTAGAACTGGCAGAGTCACAATTATGAATGGAGAACTCATCAAGAGCATGCTTATTGTGATCTTTTGGTTTAACAACTTCTGCCATAAGTGGTTCATAGTATTTGAAAGAAGGAAATACCACAGACCTCGAGGACTAATGCAAAGGTTACTAATTTCCTAAAGGAACTAGCAAACACTATCAACATGAAGTAAGTAGGGTGAATCTCGGGTTCAAAACCCAGGAGTAGAATACCTACTACTAAATGGCATCACAGGATGCTTTCGAGAATGAAGGCCAGAGTCATCACACTGGGATACAAATCATGTGTAGATTACTAGATGATCCCCTAAGACACATAGGGTCATAATAATAATTCCAACATATATGTCGAGGCAATAGAATACCTCAACTCAGCATTTAGTGTGATTAACCTAGCGCAAGGAACATCAAAACCGGAGGGAAAGGATTTGCAAGTGCATCAGATTGTTTAGAAACCTGGGATGACTCGGACAGCATAACGGCTGTAAATGCTCAAAAGTTTGGAGACATACTACAAAAATGGTGGTATAACCACTTATTATCACAACATCAAGGTTTCGAGATCAACAATTATGAACATATGGAAGTAGTAAAACTGAACTGAGATTTGAAACTAACAATTCTATAAGTCTATGGACTAGTAACACGTCATCCTGATAGATAGATGAGAAGGCCTAGTTCTTAAACCCCGTGGAAGAGAAGAGGATGACTCAGATCAGAAGGCCATGAGGTATAAGGAGTAAAAAGAGCCTTACGTTCCATCCCACAATCAATTCCCCTACATATAGCTAAAGCATTTCTAGACACAACTTCGACCAGTTTGGCTTGGTAATCCTACTGAACGAAAGCTCGATACCAAAGCTGTCAGGACCCCGACTCAATGCCACATCGATTTAGCATGTAACACCTCATATCACTTTGCGGCCTCACGCACGGTATTCCCACGGGTGTCACCTTACCTTTGCCCGGGACCGTTTGCGCCTTTTGGCACACGTATATGATAGTGTCGCTAGCATCCATATGATAAGGAGCCCGGGCTGACATGGCTAGTCGTAAACCCAAAGTGGCACAAACTTATAGGGACATGCATCCATGACCCAGCATCGAACGTGTCGGTCATCAGCGAGTAAGTTCCGGGCTGTAGCACTGGGCTAGCAGACTCCGTAAACCGGGCTGTAGCGGCTAACGGGACTCGTACTCAACGCGTGACATTTCCCGAAGGACGATACGAGAACGAAGAAGGACACATGCCGGCCAGCCTAAGCGTTCCGGAGCAGTAGCAAGCTACCATGGCTCAGTGGAAACACTAGGAGACATTTCCCGGTAAGAGAGGCTACTAAAGATAAACAACTAGATAGTCAGATCCCACACATACCAAGCATTTCAATAACATACACACAATATGCTCGACATATGCAAATACAACATAGCATCACAACATGACTCTACGACTCAAGTAATTATTCATTAGGCTCTGAGGAGCGAGATATTACAATAATGGGCCTTACGACCCAACATTCAGAGCATACAAGTCAAAACACATGCGGAAGCTTAACATGTCTGAGTACAGACATCTACAAATGAAAAAGGCTTAGAAGCCTGACTATCTACCAGATCCTGCCGAGGGCACAAGATCGTAGCTGAGGTATCAAGCTAAACGTCGAAGTCCACGCGGAACTACTAGCGAGACCGAGGTCTCTCTGCAAAAACATAGAATGGGCAAACGTGAGTACAAATGTACCCAGCAAGACTTACATCAGAACTAACTACATATGCATCATTATCAACAAAGGGGGGTGGTGGAGTTTAACAGCAGCAAGCCAGCTTTGACTCGGTGGCTATCCTAAACTACGACTGCAAGTAACTCTTTTGAGGTGGCGCACACGAGTCCACATATTCACCATATCAATACACCACTATGGATCCGCTCCGTCTCCCTACGAGAACGCCATCCATAGCACTCACGCTTATCTTGCGTATTTTAGAGTATCCACTTTCACTTGTCTATGAACTGCACAGCAACCCGAAGTCCTTTTCCACGGACACGGCTATTGAATAGATAATGTTAACCTGCAGGGTGTACTTCTTCACACACGCTCACCACTTATCGCCGTTTACACGACATGTACTCGGCAACCTTCAAGCGGAAGCCCAGCGTGGGTGTCGGCCACGGCCTACCTAAACACTCAAGTCCCTAGTCCAGGTTTATCGCCTATTTGGGTTCCATCTATGAGGAGTTCGGCCAAGTTTCGCCACAGCCCCAAACGATGTGAACAGGGTTCCCGAGACACCAAACGGGCACTGGTACACCGTGCCACGTGCCTACCGCATCACAGCCCACCCCTACGGTCAGCTGCCAAGCACGACCTCCAGCATACTACAAACACGAAACTACTTGCAACTCCTGGACAGAGGACAAGGGTGATTAAGAAGCTGAGAGGGTCCATTGGTTTCGGGCCCAATGCGTGGTAGTAGCTGAATCATGGATCACAAAGACAGAACTCAGTTCCTGAGGACGGCCGCAATGAGACAACCCACCATGTACTCCTACATGGCCTCTCACCGCTACCTTTACCAAATCGTGTTCACACACTTAGCTCACACAGTGAGGACATGTTCACACACCTCTGGTTCATCCTCGATGAATCGGACCCGACTCAACTCTAAGCGATAGCAGGCATGACAAACAAGCATGTATGAGTAGGCACAACAGGGCTCAAACAACTCCTACTCATGCTAGTGGGTTTCATCTATTTCTTGTGGAATGACAGGTCATGCAAAGGATAAAGGGTTCAGCTACGCAGCAAGTATGAGATGAATCGTTGTTGTCCTAATGCAGTAAAAGAGAGCAGGAGCAAGAGAGTGGGTTTGTATCGGAATGAACAAGGGGGTTTTGCTTGCCTGGCACTTCTGAAGATAGCATTGAGTCTTCATCAGTGTCAACGATCACAACATCGGTACAACGTCTATCGAGGGGGAACAACACCGACAAACAGAGAAGAAACACAATCAATGCAATGCGACAATATGATGCATGCTATGACATGGCAATATGATGTGTGATAGGTCTAATGCAACTTGGGACATAAAGGTTTGAGTCCATTTGAACCAAGGATTCAAATGATCACCCAAAATAATAAATGATATAAGTGCATTAGCTTGTCTCACATAAACAGCAAGGTTAAAGTGTTTTGACATGCATGAAACTAGTACAGATGGAAAGATTGGATTTTTCTGATCATTTTTCATATATAATTTGTTTGATTTGGAGCTACGGTTGATTTTATATGAATTTTAGAAGTTTGCAACAATTTCTGGAATTTCCTATATAAAAATAAATCCAGGAAATAATTACTTCGTCAGCATTGCGTCACTATGACGTCAGCAGGTCAACAGACGCTGCTGCTGGTCAAACCTGACCTGCGGGGTCCACATGTCATAGACTCACTGTTAATTATGGGTTAGTCCCGTGTTGACTGGGATTTGACCCAACATGGGGCCCTCTCGTCAGTGTCTGATAGGGAGGGTTAGTGGTGATTAGCGCCTAACCAGGCAACCACGTCAGCCGCCGGAGTTTGGCCGGCGGCGACCTCAAACCGCGGCGGAAACTCGCCGGAAAACTGCTACGGGGCTCGGTTTTGTGCGTGGTTTGCGGCTGTGGGTAGCTGAAGGTGCGGCGCAACCATATGTGTCGACGGATGGAGCTAGGGTGGCCGAAGATTGCCGGAACGGAGCTCGCGGCGGCGGCTGGAGTTCGGGCGATGATGGTTACGGCGATGCAGCCTGCGGCAGGAGCAGCGGATGGGTGTGTTAGGATCCTGGGAGCATACTGAGCACGATTACGCGCTCAAACACGAGCTTCAGCGGCTGCAACGACGGCGGCGGCATGGCCGGCGGCGATGAGCTCGGGCTCGGCGACATACTCGGCTAGGGAGCTCTATCGAGTGCGGTAATAGGGGGAAACGGATTATGAGCTCATGGTGGTCACGTCGGGATGGTCAACGAGCTCGGGGAAGCGACGACGGCGACGAATCGACGATGACGGCCTTCGGTGCCCGAGGAAGAAGAAGATGATGGCGCCGGCATTGCAGGGCGTCCGGTGATGCTTGGCTCGGCGAGGATGAAGCTAGCGACGATACGGATCTCGGGAATGCGGAGAGGGAGCGAGGGAGTGGCTAGCCGCGGTGTTTCTCAGAGGAGTGGCCATGGCGGCTTCGGCCATGAGGGAAAAAGAGCAGGGGAGTGAGAGGGAGAGAGCAGAGAGCAAGGGGAAAGTGAGAGGGGGGGCCTCGGGCGTCTCCGTGGCGTGGTGGAGAGGCAGGAGGTGGCAAGCAGGAGGTGGAGCCTGCGTGCGCGGGCGCTTTCTCGCGGCGACAGCAGCAGCTTTGGGGCGAGGGGAGGAAGACGACAGGAGGTCGCGGTGGGCTGGGCCAGCAGTGTTGGGGCAGCAGAGCTGAGCCGCCAGTAGGTCGAGTGGCGGCAGTGGGTCTTCTGCTCTTTTTATTTTTCTTCTGTTTTGTTTTATTTAATTGCCACTGGATTCAAATTCAAACAAAATTTGAAAACAGTGCCAAAACTCCCCTGGATATTTTAAGTCACTTAATGGATACATAAAATATCTCAGGGCATTTGAAAATATATTCATTATATATTATGAATATATTCCAAATTCAAATAGAATATGATTTAAATTCAATGTCCCAAAATATTCCAAAAAAATGTTCCAAAATTTTGGTTTGATATATATCTCTTGCCAAAATTACCAAAATGATTTTTAGAACATTTTGGAATCACTGAATGCAATTTGAAGGGTTCATGCCCTTCTTTTAAAAGTTTTTGAGGCTTTCTTATTTCCTCAGATCAAGTTTCAGAAATTTAGACATGATTCATGAGTGCTCTATGATGCAACTAATACAAGCAATAATCTAGGGCTGTGACACGGTCTTTGGCTGAGAGATGTTTACCACGAGCTTGTTCAGGGCCAAGGTGATGTCGTCACTGCGGGTGCAGAGGCCCAAGATGATGGCGTCCGGGAAGACCACGGTGCAGGAACTGGCAGAGGTCGGAGTCACCTGCCAGTCCCACACACACCGGCACAGGTGGTTGAGCTCAGCCTCGATCATCTCCGGAGAAACGAGACCCACCACCACAACGGTGACAATCACGTAGAGCGATGGAGAAGGGGGTGGGATGTTCTCCACCTCAATGTGGAAGAAGCCGAGGCCCTCGATGCCATGGCCATACATCATGAGCTGATCCATCAAGGGTCGATCCGGGGAAAGCACTGCTGGGTGGCCGGTATCCTTGCATAGGTAGCACATCAGAGGGTTGGTGCACTCGACTTGGTAGTGGCCCACGAGCCCGCAGTTGAAGCAAGGGGGCGGGTCCCTGGGAGCATCAGACGTGGGCAGCACGGGTGAGGGAACCGATGCGGCAGGGGGCGCATGGGGCCCCTCTTCTTCTTCTTCTTCGCGCCTTGGCGCCCCCGCCCCCCATTCAATCCATTGGCGGGAGGGAAGTTAGGTTGGTTCTGCGGGGGTTGTTAGCGGCGCGTAGGAGCATCGGCGGCAGGCGGAGCGGGGTTGCGGCCCGGGGAGGAGGAGCGAGCACGGCGCAGCTCGGGCGAGGGAGAGCGATGTCGTTCAGCGCGCCAAGGCTCGGGGGCAGGCGACCGAGGGCGGTCTCGGCAGTCATCACGGGGCGGGAGCGGCGGCCGTCCCGACCAGGGGAGCGCTGGGAATCGCGAGGGGGCGAGCATCATTGGTCCATGGAGGACAGCTGCCGACGCAAGTCCGCCTCCCGGCGAAGGC
Organism: Aegilops speltoides; assembly: GCA_021437245.1. NCBI lineage: Eukaryota > Viridiplantae > Streptophyta > Magnoliopsida > Poales > Poaceae > Aegilops > Aegilops speltoides. The sequence goes on along the minus strand of CM038143.1, from coordinate 533,343,134 downwards.
CCTCGGGGGAGGAGCGGGACGGGGCACGGCGGTCCACCATGGTCCGGTTGGGGCGGCCAGCATTGTCGCCCCAGTCGCGCGGCATCACTGGAGGGGGAGCGGGAGCAGGTAGCTGGAGCACCCGGGTCGGAGCAGGGAGACACGGGAGGATGGGGGGTCGGGCGAGGGGAGAGCGGCGCACGGAGGGGCGATGACGGCGGGATGGGAAACCCTCGAGGGAGCCAGATAGATCCCCGAGTGGGAGGCCGGGGGAGCAAGCCCTGGGCTGGACCGGCAGCTAGCGTGGGCCGTTGCAGCCCAAGAACTCTTCCAGCCGAGGGGACCAGGCCAGAGGGCCCAGCGGGGGGAGGGGCGAGGCCCATCCCCTGACCAAGGCCCAACACGCTCGGCCAGGGCGAGCACAGGACAAGGGTTTCCCCTACCGTCGCCGGCGCTGGATGAGCGAGGGCAGGACGCCGGAGAGGAGGGCTGGGGCTCGGGGCACTGAGGCCGGATACGAAGCGGAGCCGGGAGGAGCCGAAGGAGGCGATGAACGGCCGGAAGGGGGTGCGACGGAGGAGCACAGGAGACTCGACGACCAACGCTGGCGACGTTGCCGGCACCTTAGCCACGGCGGTGGCTTCCAAGGACCGCCACGACGACCGGGCAGGGCCATGGTTCGCCCGACCGGCGACACCCCCAGCCAGCCGTGCGCCGGCGGCGGCGGGAACCCCTCGACCCCAAGGTCGCGCCTTGCCCCGAGAGAGGCCGAGGCAAGCTCGTTCCCCGGCGGGACTGCGCCCGTGCACAGTCAACCGAACCCCCACCCCTGGGGATAAGGCCGCGGGCGGCACGGGACTGCGGTGGGCGAGCTGGGGCGGGAGGATGAACCTGGTCCCGGTATACCACCGGACGGCCAGCAGCGACGTCCTCGTCTTCCGCCAAATCGGCCCAAACCAGAGGGGCCGGGGGCGCGGAAGGAGAGGGCGGGGAGGAGCCGGGAGCGGAGAGGACGGAGGAGGCATCGGGCGCCGGGGGCGCGGGCGGGGAGGCCGGCGGCGTCACTGGGTAAACCACGACGGGCGCGTCGCCATGCATGTCGCCAGAGCCCGGGTCGCACGTTGCCATCTTACCCCCGGGATATCAATTTCAGAACCATCAGCAGCTGTCCTGTAATTTGTTTTCAAAAGTGAACATGTTGTACAGTCCAATGTATCTACGAAAATTATGGAGAGTTGTTCATCACGTTGCTTGCATATTTTTTGTCTAACAAACTGGATACTTCAGTTTTGGATATAAACATTTAGTAGGTGTTCAAATATTTTGCTAATAATAGTTTCCAACTTGCTTTTTAGCAGAACTACAGAACTATTTGCAGCTTTTAATTATGTGTACTTAAAATGGACTTGGTGTCCAGGACTTGTGGACATGTGGACTTGGTGTCCGGGATATCAATGTATCTACAGAACTATTTTATTTTAGATGCTCAAATACACACACAAACGACATTCAGTATGCGCTTGGAAACCCGGCAGATTGAAAATACAGAAGCAGAGATGTCCAATATGAGGACACGATGCCCGACAGAGATGCAGCGAACATGCGCCAATCTTTATTTCTTGATGTTGAAACAGCAAGTAAGAGCATGTTCATGTTTATTATGTATTTTTTGGAGAATGGGGATTTACAAGCTGAAATTATTGACTGTTTGAAAAAATATTTTAACCAAAACTGTTTGAACAATGTGCCCTGGTTCTGCATTCATGGAATTGCTAAAAAAAATTGAACAAGTTCAGTTGGAGTTTTGTTCCTGTTAATAATTCGTTCGAAGTGCTAGTTTGTTTCCACTTGCTCATCTCTTAATGTTGAACTATACATGTACTTATTTTTAAAGTTATATTGTCTTTGCTGCTAAATCGGCAGCGGCTAGGGAGAGGGAAGGCTGGAAGGAGACCACGGGCGGCGGTGGCTAGGGTTTCGCCCTGCCGCTCGCGGGACCGGGCGGGGCGAAGGGGGGAGAGTTTATAGTAGTATGTTTCTCAAAGAAATAAAACCTAGTATGTCCTGCCCAGAATTCCACTGCTACAGATTTGAAATTCGATTAGCACATGGTAAACCAGCTTTGATTCAGCGGGGTTATCAGCTTAGATTCGGCTACTTTTAGTTCTTAGATGAGCAAATGATCGGATATTCAAAGGCGTGGACGAGCTCGCCTGATCACGTAATCGCGAGACGTCGACTCGTCGTAGGATGCAGGACGCACAAAGTATTTCAGGGCTTGCACGCTGACCCATTTAATGTGTGTCGTTGACGGCAGGAAACGGACCTTTATACGGTGCGTGCCGACAGAGCTGACCAGCTCACGGCCACGGGCCGTGCGCACATGCAGTTGACGTGGAAGCAAGCGGGAGAAGCAACTGAAGTACACGGATCAAGGGCTAAACACAGACAGGGGGCTCACTCTTGTTCATTAATGTTACTGGTGCACACAAATTTGACCGACTCAATTTGACCGGTTTTGGTGCTGACTCTCCCTGATTTTGACCAGACTCAAATTGGTGTAATTTTTTCAAACCCATGAACTTTAAAAAAACTGAGTTTTTTTTTCTCAAAGTCGCATACTTTTTCAAAGTTCACACAATTTTTTCAAATTTGCATTTTTTCAAATTGGCGTACTTTTAAAATCCGCGAACCTTTTGAAATTTGCATCTTTTTTCAAACCAGTGCACTTTTTTCTAAGTTGGAAGAATTGCGAACTTGACAGTGAGTATGCCGATTTGAAAATAGTACACGAACTTTCAAAAAGTACTTGATTGGAAAAATGTACGCGAATTGGAAAAAATTACATGAACTTGAAAAAAGTGTGCGAATTTCAAGACATTATGTGAAATTAAGTAAAGTAAGTGCATTTGAAAAATAGTACATGGATTTCAAGAATAATCATAGATTTGAAAAAGTGTAGGGATTTGAAAATATTACCCGCACTTGAAAAAGTATGCGAACTTGAAAAAAGTACACAGATTTGAAAGAAGTGCGTAAATTTCAGAAAAGTTATGCGGATTTGAAAACAGTACACGAACTTTCAAAAAGTACTTGATCCGAAAAAATGTACGCGAATTGGAAAAATTTACATGAACTAGAACAAAGTATGCGAATTTGAAGACATTATGCGAAATTAAGTAAAGTAAGCGCATTTGAAAATAGTACATGAATTTCATAAAAGAATCATACATTTGAAGAAGTGTAGGGATTTGAAAATATTGCAAGCACTTGAGAAAGTATGCAAACTTGAAAAAAGTACACACATTTGAAAGAAGTGCGTAAATATCAAAAAAGTTATGCGGATTTGAAAACAGTACACGAACTTTAAAAAGGGACTTGATCTGAAAAAATGTACGTGAATTGGATGAAGTACGAGGATTGGAAAAATTTACAGGAACGTGAAAAAGGTATGCAATTTGAAGACATTATGTGAAATTAAGTAAAGTAAGCGCATTTGAAAAACAGTAGACGAATTTAAAAAATCATAAATTTGGAAAAGTGTAGGGATTTTAAAAATATTACACGCACTTGAAAAAGTATGCGAACTTGGAAAAGGAACACAGATTTGAAAGAAGTACGTAAGTTTCAAAAAACTTATGCGGATTTGAAAACAGTACATGAACTTTCAAAAAGGACTTGATCCGAAAAAATGTATGCGAATTGGAAGAAGTAAGTGGATTGGAAAAATTACATGAACTTGAAAAAAGTGCAAATTGAAGACATTATGTGAAATTAAGTAAAGTAAGCGCATTTGGAAAACAGTACAAGAATTTAAAAAAACATTGATTTGAAAAGGTGTAGGGATTTGAAAATATTACACGCAGTTGAAAAAAGTGTGCGAACTTAAAAAAAAGTACACAGATTTGAAAGAAGTGCGTAAATTTTTAAAAAGTTCACATATTTGAAAAAAGTACATGAGTTTGAATAAATTACACGAACTTAAAAAAGTGTGTGAATTTGAAAAAGTCTTTTTTTCGAAAAGGGGGTTCGCCCCAGCCTCTGCATCAGAATGATGCATACGGCCAATATTATTAAAAAGCTAAAGGTTCAACATAAGTCTCCATGTCTCGAACAAAGAAGAAAAAAAAAGGCTCACGAAGAGCTAAACAGTAGTAGAAAATCCACAACCGGCTGGCATAAAAAGGTAGGAACACTAAATGCCTATCCTATTACATGAACGCCATCCAAACCGGTTGAAAATATCCCGTGCTACAATCTCCCATCGGTAGACCCAGTAACCAAACGCTCCCTGTCGTCCGTCGGAGTGAGTAGCGACCACATACGGATCAACGCAGTGGCTCTGAAGATAACCTGCAAAAAATGAATATTTGATGTTCTATTAAAGACCAAATCATTTTTGCAGTTCCAGACTGCCCATAATAAAGCACATACTCCTACACGAATATGTCTCGCTGTATCGGAATCTATCCCATCAAGCCACGTCTCAAACAACGTGTTAATAGAAATCAGAGGAGTAATGTTAAAAGCTATGTGAACCGACCGCCACATAATTTTTGCCAGAGGACAATCAAGGAAGAGGTGTTTGATTGATTCATGTTGGTCGCAGAAGCTACATCTTGTAGATCCTGTCCAATTGTGTTTTGCCAAATTATCCTTAGTTAAAATAACTTGTTTATGCACAAACCACATAAACACTTAGATTTTCAAAGGTACTTCAACATTCCAAACATGTTTCGATGTAGGAATCACGCTAGAGTTAATAACATCCAAATACAAGGATTTAACCGAGAACTCTTCATTCTTAGTTAGTTTTCAGCACAACTGATCGGGCTGTTGAGGCAGATGAATATCCATCAATCTTCTCACAAGATTGAGCCAGGATTCCAGCGGTTTTCCACTAGCGTCCTTCGTAATTGAATTTTGAGCGGAGTGGACTGCAGCACTGTTGCAATGTAAGCGTCTCTACGCTGAACAATGTTATACAAAGAAGGATATTGGAGTGCGAGGGGCGTCTCCCCTAGCCATGTATCCTCCCAGAACCTCGTAGCGGTATTGTTGCCAACTATGAACCTTGTCCTGTAGAAAAAGAGTGGTCTAACTCTCATTAATCCTTTCTAAAAAAGCGAATCAGTCGGCCTCATTGTCACCTGGGACAAGGTTTTAGAGTGAAGGTACTTGTTACGCAAGATCTGAGCCCATGTGGCCTCCGTCTCGACAGAAAGCTTAAACAGCAACTTGCTAAGGAGACATCTGTTCTTCACTTCCAGATTCTCAATACCTAGACCCCCTTGGTCTTTCGGCCTACAAAATATCCCATTTAGCAAGTCTGTATTTTCACTTAAGTTCATCACTCTGCCAGAAGAAGCGTGATCGATAAAAGTCTAGCCTCTTCCGGACTCCAACCGGTACTTCGAAAAAGGAGAGAAGAAACATGGGCATACTCGTGAGGACCGAATTAATAAGAATTAATCGTCCTCCGTATGACATTAGCTTGCCTTTCCAGCAGCTCAATTTCTTCTCAAATCGGTCCTCAATGCACTTCCATTCTCAGTTGGTCAGCTTACGATGGTGAATTGGTATACCTAAATACGTGAAAGGTAGAGGCCCCAATTCACACCCGAACAATTGTTTGTACGCATCTTGTTCATCATTAGCTCTTCCAAAACAGAACAATTCGCTCTTGTGGAAGTTAATCTTTAACCCGGTCAATTGTTCGAATAAGCATAACACGAGCTTCATGTTTCGCGCTTTTGCCAAATCGTGCTCCATTAAGATGATAGTGTCATCAGCGTACTATAAAATCGATACACCTCTGTCAACTAAGTGCGGGATGAGGCCACCTACCTGACCCGCATCCTTAGCCCTTCCTATCAGAATTGTCAACATATCGACCACTATGTTGAACAGAATAGGTGACATCGGATCTCCTTGCCTCAGCCCTTTGTGTGTTTGGAAGTAGTGACCCATGTCATCATTCACTTTAATCCCAACACTCCCTTTTGCGTGAAAGATTCTACCTGGTGTCTCCAGGCCTGATCAAAACCTTTCATACGCAATTCCTGTTGAAGGATGGGCCATTTGACCTTATCGTTCGCTTTCTCAAAGTCCACTCTGAAAACAACTCCATCCAGTTTTTTCGTGTGGATTTCATGGAGCGTTTCATGCAGGACGACAACCCCTTCTAGGATGTTTCTGTCCGGCATGAAAGCGGTTTGGGACGGTTGCACCACAGAGTGCGCAATTTGCGTAAGCCCATTAGTCCCGACCTTGGTGAAAATTTTGCAACTTACATTAAGAAGACAGATAGGCCTGAACTGCTCAATATGAACAACCTCTGTTATCTTAGGAAGTAGAGTTATCGTTCCAAAATTAAGTTGAAACAACTGAAGATGTCCCGAGAATAGATCATGGAACATCGGAAGCAAATCCCCTTTGATAATATGCCAACATTTTTTTTATAAAACAGCGCCGGAAAACCATCTGGTCCTGGAGCCTTATTGTTCTTCGTTTGTGAAATGGCCTCAAACACCTCTTTCTCCGTAAATGGGGCGGTTAGAATCTCATTCTCGTCTGACTCAAGTTGAGGGACGTCCTCAATCCTAGACTCGTCTAAGGACATGAAGTTATCCTCGGGAGTCCCAAACAACTGCTTATAGTAATTGGATATATAAACTTTCAGATTTTCTTGTCCTAAAATCGTCCCCCCCCCCCACCCTGTCCTGCTCGAGCTGAAATATCCTCTTCTTGCGGTGCTTGCCATTTGCAATCATATGAAAGAATTGAGTGTTATCATCCCCTTGGACGATCTTGCGAACTTTAGCTCGCAATGCCCACTTCAATTCCTCCTCTCGAAGAAGTTCTTTTAGTCGCAACTCAGTTTCACCTTAGTTTCTAGCTCTCTGGTATCTAAAATAGCGGACTCGGCTTTTAAGTCTAGGGATTGAATAAGTAGAAGGAGCCTTTCCTTCTCAGCCTTATAAATCCCATGCGTATGTTTAGCCCATCCACGAAGGAATCTTCGCAGATGCCTAATCTTATTCTGCCATCTTTCAACAGGAGATCTTCCTCCTGAATCTTTAGCCCGTTCTCTAGCTATCAGATCGAGGAACCCTTCTCTATCAAACCACGACAATTCGAAAGAAAAGGTGTTTTTATTTCCCACATGGGTGGGATCGCCAGAGTCAACAAGCAACGGGGTATGATCCGAAATTGTGAGCGATAATGCTTGGACTGTTACGAGGGGGAACTTCTGTTTCCATTCGACGCTAGCGAGGACACGGTCCATCTTCTCAAAAGTCGGGTTTGGTAGCGAGTTAGCCCAAGTGAATTTCCTACCAGAAAGCTCTATCTCTCTAAGATCCAAGCTTTTGATTATAGTATTGAACATAAACGACCATCTGCCATCAAAATTCTCGTTATTCTTTTCCTCCCTCCTTCGAATAATGTTGAAATCACCCCCAACGATGATTGGAAGCTTCTCGCTACCGCAAATACGGACAAGATCGGCCAAAAAATCAGGTTTGAGTACTGGCTGCGCTGCACCATATACCGCCACCAATGCCCAATTAAACCCATCGGCCTTTGATCTGACCCGAAACTTTACCGCAAAATCTCCCATGACCACACTCCGCACTTCCAACGAGTCACACTTAACCCCGAGGAGGACCCCACCAGACCTTCCTCTTGGAGGTAGGCAGTGCCAGTCGAAGTCGACACCCCCCGATAAAGTACTAAGGAATTGGGGGGTGAAATTGTCCCTTCCAGTTTCGGACAGGGCAATAAAATCCAACTGGTGTTCATTAGATGCTCCTGCTAGAAACCTTCTTTTAGCCAAGTCTTTAAGACCTCTGCTATTCCAAAACATTCCTCTTATATTTCATCATGAAATTTTTTAGAGGTACGGAACCTAGCACTCCTATGCACAGCTGAAACTGGATAAACCTTCCATTTCCACTTCCGCTTAGGCTTATTTTGATCCTCCCACCGGTCCTCACCACCGGGCTCTGAGGATTTAACCTCCGGAACATCTAAATGGATCGAGACCCTAGGGAAATCGAATCCCTCATCCTCCTCTGTCTCAGGAAGTGAAGGGGCAAGATGCGCACAAAAACTATCAAGAGCCCTGACTCCCAACGCATCTATGTCGGAATCATTCATGGGTTTAACAGCTGCTATGTTACGTATCATTTCCAAAGCGCGCTCCGCTTCGAGATCGAGAATATCATTAACTGATTTAGTGATTTCACTACCATTACTACCTAGTGAAACCCCTAATTGATTTGCATTGTGAACAATCTCAACATTGGAAAAATGTAAAATCGAATTTGACGTATTGACTGACATACCAGTAGTGACCTCAATGTCACGAAGCTTGGACGCCCTCATAGCGCACCTTACCTGCATGTCATCAACATCCGGCTGCTCCTGGAGACGACTGCTCATCCGCCGCCCCTCAGAAACAGGATCCGGGATCCCTCCAAAAGCAATGACCTCCTCCCGCGTGGCCCCGTTAGGGGTGGGGCCTCCTTCCCGACCCACAACAGAGCTCGACAAAACTGGAGCAGCCGAGCAATCACCAAGAGTCGACGAAGCCACTCGCGGCATCGACCGGTGCCCGGATCCTGGAGACGCCACGAGAGCCGCACCAACCATCGACGCCAAAGGAGAGGTAGGGGCGGAGGCCACCTGCCCGCGCCCCCTCCCGATCTGGCCACCACCAGACTCGCCACCCGAGGCGAAACAGGCGCTGCGGTCACCGCCGCGGCCACCGGTCTTGCCACCGAAGCCAAGCACGTGGACGGAAAGACACGGGTGAAGACCTCGTGCCCACATCCCCCACCCTGTCCGGCCGCCATGGTCGGTTGCGCCATGGGAGAGGGAGGGGCGAAGGCCTCCTTCCCGCGCCCCCTGTTGACACCAGATTTTGGCACGGCATAAAAGGAAATGAGATGGCTTCAAGTGAAAGCGTTTTCAGCATGAGAAATTTTCACGTCGCCGAATGAAACAACTTTGATTTTTAAGTCATCGACATCCGACCTCATCTCAATGGCCGAAGTTGTACTCCGAGTGACAAAATTTAATGTTCTGAGTGCTTTTCAGCCGATTACGCCCTCAATATGACCTCGGATGAAGGAGCACTCTTAAGGAATTGTCTTCGTCTCATCGAGGCAATCAATTTTAATATATATATTATCTCAATCCGAGTTCATATGCAAAAGTTACAGTTAATACGGTCTGGACAGGCCAGAGACCAAAATATTACGCTTGACACCAGACACATGTTGATGAGTGTCTGATGCAATGCGTGAGCAATTCAGCCCTCAAGATGGCCTTGAATTGAAAAACCTTCAATCACGAAAAAGTTTCTTCTCGTATGCAACCTGGAGAGGCAAATCAAGATCAGGATGTGTTTTCAGTCGGGAAATCCGAGTGAAAAGTTTACCATCCGAGTGAAAACCTAGCGATCAAGTAAAAGGTCGAGTGAAAACTTATCGATCGAGTAAAAGATTGGCTTTCGAGTTAAAATATAGTAATCTGAGTGAAATTATCATCCGAGTGAAGTTATTACGAGTGAAAAGATTACCGTCGGAATGAAAACTTGACGTCCGAGTAAGATATTGCCTTCCGAGTGAAATATAGTCATCCGAGTGGAAATATGGTCATCCAAGTGAAATTGTCCTCCAGGTGAAAATATTCCGATTGAAAAGATTACCATTGGGATGAAAACTTGCCGATCGAATAAGATAATGCCTTCCAGGTGGAAATATAGTCATCCGAGTGGAAATATTGCATTTCGAGTGAAAATATGGTCATCCGAGTGAAAATTGTATTCCGAGTGAAAGATTCTAAACATCCGAGTGAAAAAGTCAAGTCGGACGATCCAAGTGAATGACTCTAATCCGAGTGGATGAGCTCGAATCCGAGTGAAATTGAACATATGCCTGAACGTTTATCAAGATGACCTCGGATGAAGAAGTGTTCAATACAGAAGTTGTGCGTATCATCAAGACGGTAAACTTTAATTTTGGAATCATCATCATCAGAGATAGTATATAGCCTTCAAATTCACTACGGGACTCGGATAATCCAGTCTACTGCAGAACCGAGTCCGACTGGAAGATAAAGATGACCTCGAAAAGTGTTCAAGATGGCCTTATTTGAAAATGTGATCAACATGAGAGTTGTTTGTATCATCGAGGCGCACAAGTTTGATATTTAGGCCGTCTTGATCGGAGATCATATGCAAGCTCAGCGGCCCGTGCAAGGAGGAAGACAGAAGTTGGGCCAGAATCAGACTGAATCCGAGTTGGAATAGAACTAGGACTCTAGGACGTGAATTGATGTAATTTTTTGTAAGGAAAGCCTAGATGAATCATTTTCTTGTACGGGAAGTCCAGCCGCCTCTTATATATGTTGGGGGTGATGGCCGATTGAACAACACCAATCGAACCAATATATCTATTACACTTTTGTGTTCATCTATCTTTATCTCTTACCCTTGTATCTTTCTTTCTCGTCCTTTGTTCGTTCTTCTTCATTGGAGGGCAGCGATCCAAGAGGCTCTAGGGGCGAGCGAATCGACCTAGGGCAGCCCATTGCCGCCGCACTCCCTGACGGGGTCCCTCCCGGGCGTGTGGGGTTTCGGGTCTGCAAAAGCGCCCGCCGACTGTCTTGCGTATCGCGCTGTCGGTCGGGTCACCTTCGACGTGAGCTGCGGTGCATCACCCCCGGCGTCGTGGGTACACGTGACGTGTTCGTTTGTCAACACACTTTTTGGTGACCACGCTGGGATGAAGCTTTGAACAGTCTCCTGCCTGTTCTTGCTACGAGGAGAGCGTCATCAAGCGGCTGCAATCTACAACGGTAACATGTATCATCAATCTCCTTACGTAGATGCAAATAGCCATTATGTTGATGTTGCTAGATCTTTCAATGGACATGACATGTCGGCTAGCCCTAATGAGCAAAGGCTGACTAGTTATTTCGTTGGAGAAACTTGGAATTTACATAATCGCGACATGCAACTTATGAATCTGAACTTTCGTGCATCGGCAACATCTTTCAATATGCCGGTGAACAACACGATTTGTTCGAGTGATCAATATAAGACACCTCATGTGCATGAGGGCATCTCACAGTTTTATCCATCGACAGCTAACTCGCAATATGCCGGTTTATCCCCAAACATGCCGATGAATGAGGCAATCGGTCATGCTTCCATTAGCTATTTGGCCGGTTATCCTCAGTCATCATATAATACACCTCATGATATTAATTGTTCAGCATCATATGCAACTAAAAGTATTCATGACTTGGCTCACTTTTATGGCCAAGTGAATGGATATTCTACAGGAGTGTATGTGTCTAATATTGCAGGAGATGAGGTGACTTTGGCTGCGTTAAAAAGCTTAGCGCAAAATAAGAAGATTACCGCTCTTTGCCTTGAGTAATATGATAAAGGTTTGGTTCCTGATTATGAGGCAATAAAAGCTAGGGTTTTGAAAGAAGATGAAGTGTTACCGATTGATCAAATTGGCATGAGAAAATATTCAACAACAGTGCACATGTCTTCACCTATCATTGCAGCATGTTATACACCCCCTATACAAGCGCAAAATTTCGGCAACATCAATTCATTGCCGAAAGATCCTAAAAGTATTAGGGGGCAAGCCGGTCCAAGCAGGGTTGAGTTTGAAGAAAAATATGTGGCCCAAATGGACAAGAACATGCCAGAGCTCACAGGGAATAGTGTCAATGGCTTTGCTAGGCCAACTCTTGAGGAATTACCAGCAGAATATCGACATGCTTATGAAGCACTCAAGAAGAAGCGTGGACAGGAATATTTGCAAGAATACGTCAAGTGCCTTCCTCCATGCAGCAACCATGTTGGCCCTTCTGCACTGTTGAGGCAAGATAAAAAAGAAGCTTTGCAAGCAAATCAACAAAAAAGGATTCACTCGGCTAATAAAGTGGATTCGGTTGAAACCGGATTGAGCACAGAGACGTTTAAGGCCGAGTGTGTTGCATCGTGCCAGCCGGGTACATCATGCCAGCCGAGTGCATCGTTCCAGACGAGTGCATTGCCGGCTAAAGCCGAGTGCATCAAGACCGTTATTACCGAGTGTATCAAAATAGAAGATGCAAGCTTCACTGAGCAAAGGAACGGGAAACACAGCAAATTGGTCGTGCTCGATTTTTATGGATATAAGGGAGCTTACATGCTACCCTATGAGTTTCGTGCTAAAGATATTGATGAGCATCAAGAACAAAGTAATATGGCCGAACAAAGTTCACTTAACGATGAATATCATGAACAAGAAAATGCAGCCGAGCAAAGTTCAACTGACAAAGAGCGTCCGAGTGAAATCCACTCGGGTAATCCGAATGAAATATACTCAGGCAATCCGAGTGAAATATACTCGGGCAATCCGACTGAAATATACTCAGGCAATCCGAGTGAAATATACTCGGGCAATCCGACTGAAATATACTTAGGCAATCCGAGTGAAATCTACTCAGGTAATCTAAGGGATGAAGCACGAGATCCAGAAAAAGAGGACGAGGCGTTGGAGAATTATTCAGAAGTGGAACAAGGTATTGTTCCAGTGGTGCAACCATCTCTTCTTTCCAACGTCTTCACAAAGGTACACCTAGCAGACGGTTTATTCAATTTTCGATTTGATCAAAAACATATTGTTGATGCACCTGTTAGTAAGATTCTAATTAATTTTGAAAGACCAATCGAAATGAGTAATCTGTTTGTTAGGAATAATCTTGTCACTAATCATGATAGTCAACACATGGTATCATTCGTAGAGGCTAATAGTGACAACTCATCGCAATCAAAGTTGTTCCTGTCATGCCAACCGAACTTTATATTCATATGGGCAACTTTGTTTGTTTCATGCCTGGCTAACATTTGGTCTCAGATGAGACATATATTCTGTAATTATTTTGGTTGCAAAAACATGCCAGGTTCAAAGTTCTCCGTGATAGATGATTCAAGAGCATCGGAAAAGGAGGACAAAAATCGATGCATAGTCGAGTCGGATGACGTTAAGACAACACCACTCGGTTGTTTATTTTCAAAGATGGTATCACAGTATCAGTTATTAGACAAGCAGTTTACCTTCAGTATGGGCATAAGTGATCACATCGTTGGTGCATCGCTAACTAATCCTATTATTATAATTGATCACGATGTCGAGCCGCCAAGGCTAGAGCGAATGCAATGTTCGTTCAAGCAAAATGTCAAAGACTGCAACATGATCCATCAAGTCGAGCAATCGGCCAACATAGGACGATTGGAGTTTGTTGAGGCACAATCATATGGCCAGTCGTATCAGATTGGTCTTGATGGCGATCAAATGTTGACTCGGTTACCTCAAGCTGATTCATCAAAAGGTCGACAGGTTCTCACCAATGATGATGGGGTCAAGTCTTCGAGCAAGGATATTGTTAAAAAGTGCATCAACAACAATCTCCAAGATGAGAATTCCATGAAATCTACAATGGAGACATCTAGCACTGGGGGGCAACTAGAAAATTCGAAGACCGATGCAAACACAACTAAAGAAAGCAAAGGCCATGGTAAGCACAAAGGTAGAAAGCCGAAAGTCACTTTCGCACAGTTATTAGAAAAGTATCAGAAGATAAGTGAGGCAAAGAGTGCTTATCGGCCGAGTGAAACAAAAGCATCGAAGTCACCCCCAAGTCGTAAATTTGAAGACTGGGATTGGCAAAGGAAGAAGTTGAGCAAACAAACTCCATATCCTCCTTTTGGGCCACCAATGCCGATGTCATGCATACCTCCCCATGCTGACTATTATGCATATCGATCATGGAACAAGTGTAAATCAAGGTCACACTGCCCATCGTATTCTAAACCACCTCACAAAAATTATGCAGCTTCGAGAGGATCATCATTTGTTCAACAACCACATGTTAAAGACCGACTCAGCCAAAAAGAATCGGTCCGGGAGTTAGTGAAGAAGATGGACGTGGTCAAGCAAGTTTACCGAGTGAAAAAGGATGGCCGCAAGTGTGCTATTTTAGATCCGACTACAGATGACAAAAAGCCAGCCGAGTCTATGTTGGCTACTAAGGACAAAAAAGTGAAGCAGGTTACTTTCAAGGATCCAATCGCCAAGTTTGGACAGGCCAAGCCGGAGATGCCCAAAGCAAGGAAGAACTTGTTAGTGCATAAAACAAAATCACAGCCGGGATGCTCACTTGGCTTATCACATTGGCAAGAAAGAAAACTTAAGAGGCTCAGGGTCAAGGAGCTGGAGAAGAGGAATATAGCTTGGGTTCCTAAGAGAAATCCTCAAGTCAAGAGCGGAATCACATATCCTGTTGCGAAGCCGGCAGGAGTAAAGGAGGACAAGTGTGAAGCCGGTAGGAAGAGTCGACATTTTTCATCTCACTATAGCGGACTCCAAATGGCACATCATCCATGTTCTTCTACCGTTCCATCAAAGCCAGCGTCCCAGAGCTTAATCCCAGCTGAAACATCTGAATTATTTCGGCTATTCACACTTTGGTGGGCAGGTTCACCATGTCCTTCGAGATAAGGACACAAGGCCAATATTTTCATATCAGCCTAAGAGTACATTGTGTTGACAAAGTTGGCATCTGAATAATTGTGCTCATTGTGGTGTATCTCATATTCCCAAAGCCAATTCTTAGTTTTGCCAACACTGGAAGGCCGACTAATTATTCGGTTACTAATCGAGGGTCTAGTGCAGCAAAAGTTGTCGAATCATATTGTTGGTTTATCACAGGATCCAGAGAAAGTGTGTCACCAAGATGAATGAAGCTCTGTTCACTCAGGGAGCAAGGAAATGTTGACTCAGGAGACCGATGAAAGGAGCGTGACATCCCATTTATCAGTCGGCGCTCACTGGACGCCAAGTCAAAGTGCCGTGGAGATTATTTTCAGGATTCAGTTAAGCAGCGCCCAAAGTCGGCGTTATTCACATATATCTTCACGGGCTGGATTTGAAGACTTCATGCCGACTAGAGCTTACACGCTAATAATCAAGCCGAATATGTTGTGCTATT
Organism: Aegilops speltoides; assembly: GCA_021437245.1. Taxonomy (NCBI): domain Eukaryota; kingdom Viridiplantae; phylum Streptophyta; class Magnoliopsida; order Poales; family Poaceae; genus Aegilops; species Aegilops speltoides. Next base: position 533,328,089 of record CM038143.1, on the reverse strand, counting down.
CAGGCTAGAGGACTTCTTTCGCTGCAGGTGTGGCATGCATCAAGGTTCACCATGATTCGTTGCCAGCTGTCCAATGGATTTCATCTTTATATGCATCGACAAATCACTCGAATGTTGACCTTGTTGACTCGCCAAACGGGATCCAAGAGACATACGTTGTTCGGCGGAGGCTTGACAGAGTATTTTTTATCAACAATGAGTTGAGTCACCGAATATTTGATGGTTCCTTTGAGGAGCATGGACATAATTGTTCAGTAGACGGTAACGCCGAACGGTTCTAATATCCCCATGAAGTTCTTGGATAAAGGCTAGGTATGGATTGACATGACAGACTTAAGGCATTCGTGACATCGAATGGTTGTTCTCATACGACTATTGTCTGAAAAGGCTCTGCCTAAGAAGCAACAAGCCTAAGCATATGGCCGATAAAAAATTATTGTCCTCAGCTTGCACAACCGATGTAGTGTTGACATCGTGTTTGTACGAAGTATTTTCTGGCACGCAAGCTCTGCTAGAAAACAGGGGGGCATATGTTGACACCAGATTTTGGCACGGCATAAAAGGAAATGAGATGGCTTCAAGTGAAAGGGTTTTCAGCATGAGAAATTTTCACGTCGCCGAATGAAACAACTTTGATTTTTAAGTCATCAACATCCGACCTCATCTCAGTGGCCGAAGCTGTACTCCTAGTGACAAAATGTAATGTTCTGAGTGCTTTTCGGCCCCTTACGCCCTCAATATGACCTCGGATGAAGGAGCACTCTTAAGGAATTGTCTTCGTCTCGTCGAGGCAATCAATTTTGATATATAAAATATCTCAATCCGAGTTCATATACAAAAGTTATAGTTAATACGGTCTGGAAAGGCTAGAGACCAAAATATTACGCTTGACACCAGACACATGTTGATGAGTGTCTGATGCAATGCGTGTGCAATTCAGCCCTCAAGACGGCCTTTAATTGAAAAAACTTCAACACGGAAAAGTTTCTTCTCATCGAGCCGATCGACTTTCGTATATAATTTGTCTCAATCCAGGTCGTATGCAACCTGGAAAGGCAAATCAAGATTAGGCTTTGTTTTCAGTCGGGAAATCCGAGTGAAAAGTTTACCATCCGAGTGAAAACCTAGCGATCAAGTAAAAGGTCGAGTGAAAACTTATCGATCGAGTAAAAGATTGGCTTCTGAGTGAAAATATAGTAATCCAAGTGAAATTATCATCCGAGTGAAGTTATTCCGAGTGAAAAGATTACCGTCGGAATGAAAACTTGACGTCCGAGTAAGATATTGCCTTCTGAGTGAAATATAGTCATCCGAGTGGAAATATGGTCATCCGAGTGAAATTGTCCTCCAGGTGAAAATATTCCGAGTGAAAAGATTACCATCGGGACGAAAACTTGCGATCGAATAAGATAATGCCTTCCGGGTGGAAATATAGTCATCCGAGTGGAAATATTGCCTTCCGAGTGAAAATACGGTCATCCGAGTGAAAATTGTATTCCGAGTGAAAGATTCTAAACATCCGAGTGAAAAAGTCCAGTCGGACAATCCAAGTGAATGACTCTAATCCGAGTGGATGAGCTCGAATCCGAGTGAAATTGAACATATGCCTGAACGTTTATCAAGATGGCCGAGTCTACTGCAAGACCGAGTCCGACTGGAAGAAAAAGATGACCTCGAAAAGTGTTCAAGATGGCCTTATTTGAAAAAGTGATCAACATGAGAGTTGTTCGTATCAACAAGGCGCACAAGTTTGATATTTGGGCCGTGAGGGAGTCCTGGACTAGGGGGTGTCCGGATAGTTGGACTATCATCATCCGCCGGACTCCAAGACTACGAAGATACAAGATTGAAGACTCCGTCCCATGTCCGGATGGGACTTTCCTTGGCGTGGAAGGCAAGCTTGGTAATACGGATATGTAGGTCTCCTACCATTGTAACCGACTCTGTGTAACCCTAGCCTGCTCCGGTGTCTATATAAACCGGAGGGCTTTAGTCCGTAGGACAACATACTTCACAACAATCATACCATAGGCTAGCTTTAGGGTTTAGCCTCCTTGATCTCGTGGTAGATCCACTCTTGTACTACCCATATCATCAATATTAATCAAGCAGGACGTAGGGTTTTACCTCCATCAAGAGGGCCCAAACCTCGGTAAAACATCGTGTCCCTTGTCTCCTGTTACCATCCGCCTAGACGCACAGTTCGGGACCCCCTACCCGAGATCCGCAGGTTTTGACACCGACATTGGTGCTTTCATTGAGAGTTCCTCTGAGTCATCACCGATAGGCTCGATGGCATCTTCAATCAACAACGCTGTCCAGGGTGAGACTTTTCTCCCCGGACAGACCTTCATATTCGGCGGCTTCGCACTGCGGGCTAATTTACTTGGCCATCTGGAGCAGATCGAAAGCTACGCCCCTGGTCATCAGGTCAGATTCGGAAGCCTAAACTTCACAGCCGACATCCGCGGGGACTTGATCTTCAACGGGCTCGAGCCAAAGCCAAGCGCGCCGCACTGTTGCGATGAGTATGATCTAGCTCTGCCGCCGAACAGTGCCTTGGCGGACGCACACGAATCCGCTTCGGCCCTTAGTCCGGAGCTGATCGCCCAGATCGAGGACCGGTGGATGGACACCACCTCGGGGGCTTCAACTTCCACGGCGATGGAGCCGAACACTAACCTTGTCCCTCGCGAAACTCGTGATTCCGAGGTGTCGGACTCCTTGCCAGACTCCGGACCTCCCACGCCCCTACCAATCGAATCGAATTGGGCGCCGGTTATGGAATTCACCACCGCGGACATCTTCCAATACTCACCCTTTGGCGACATCCTAAATTCGCTAAAGCATCTCTCGCTCTCGGGAGAGTCTGGCGGACTATGGCCAGGATGGTTGAGATCTGAGACGACGAAGAAATTGAGCCCACCACCACCCACTTTGTAGCCACTGTCGGCGATCTTACCGACATGCTAGACTACGACTCGAAGACATTGGCGCTATGGGCGGCGATGCGGAGGCGAACAGAACCAGCGCCTCTGAGGCTTTGGAAGACCACCTAAATCATCGACATATACATGGTGGACACCCCAAAGGACGGGACGGCGAAGAAGTAGCGGAGGCAGATTCCTTAAAAAACAGCCCTAGCACCGGCGTCGTGGCGCCGCTCTAAATCCCGCCACAGCAAGAATGGAGATTCCGCACAGGGAGATAATAATACCCCAGAGAGTGCGAAGATAATCCCCTCGGCAAGACTCAGCGCGGGAGGGCCTTGAAGCAAGCCCCCATGAGAGGCGGGGGCGAAGAAGGTCGAGGATTATAACTATATAGCTCCTCGAAGGCGAGGCAAACCTCAGCGACAGCAATTCGTCGTGCCGAGATCCCGTCGAACAAGAGCGTTTTAAACGCAGGCTTATCGCCACGGCAAATAGCCTAAAGGAAAAGCAGCAGTAGCTTCAAGCTGATCAGGACCTGCTGGCCGATCGATGGACCGAGGTCCTCGCGGCCGAAGAGTTTAAACTCGAACGCCCCTCCAAAAGCTACCCCAGACGCAAGTTGCTCCCCCGATTAGAGGAGGAAGCATACATACCTTCATCACCAGCGCACGATACGGTCGACCGACCACCCCGTGGTCGCGACAGAGAGGCATCGGACCCTCCACAAAGACCGTACCCGGCATCGCTTCAAAAGTCTGAAGCCAGAGGAGCGCGCGGACTTACGAGGCGTATTGGAGGACAAAGCAAGGCAATCTAGATCCATCTACGGATCACGAGGCGCCCACGACCGCGGCGAATACCGTCGCGCGGATATAATAACCCGCCGGGCGAACACAGCGACAACGCTCTCGAGCTGCGTCGTGATATTGCTCAATATAGGCGCCGCACACCTCTATGCTTCAGCGAAGTAATGGATCATCAAATCCTGAAGGGTTTAAACCCGTAAACATCGAATCCTCTGACGGCACAACAGACCCGCGGTTTGGATTGAAGATTATGTCCTTCACATCCATATGGCCCGGCGACGATCTCCATGCCATCAAATACCTCCCTCAAGCTTAAAGGACCAGCTCGTCATTGGCTTAACAGCTTGCCCGCAGAGTCAATTGGGTGTTGGGAAGACACGGAAGCCGCATTCCTCGACAATTTCAGAACGCGTATATGCGGCCACGACGCCGATGACCTAAGCCACATAATTCAGCAGCGGAGGAATTGGCGGACAATTCGGACACGGTTCTTGACAAAGAAAAACCAAATCATCGATTGTCCGGATCAGAGGCCCTTGCAGCCTTCAAACATAACATCCATGACGAGTGGCTAGCAGCACTGGGACGGGAAAAGCGAAATCCATGGCAGCACTCACACCATTAATGACCGCTTTTGCGCGGAGAGGATAGCTGGCTAGCTCGCAGCAACAACCTCAATAAAAATTCTGGCAGTCCGGATACCAAGGACCACAGCGGCAGGTCACATCGAAACAAAACAAACGCCGCATTAACGGCGGCGATAAGGAGGATCTGGCGGTCAGCGTCGGATTCGAGGCTCTAAACCGGTCGCGGAAGAAGCCATTCAAAAGAACCACTCGGGTCCGTCCAACTTGGACCGAATACTCGACCGCTTATGCCAGATACATGGCACTCCCGAAAAGCCAGCCAATCACACCAACAGAGATTGCTGGGTGTTCAAGCAGGCAGGAAACTTAATTGCCGAAGACAATGACAAGGGGCTAAACAGCGACGACGAGGAAGAGACCCGACCGCCGAACAATAGAGGACAGAAGGGTTTCCCCCCACAAGTGCGGACGGTGAACATGATTTACACAACCCATATACCCAAGAGGGAGAGGAAACGCGCACTAAGGGACGTCTATGCGATGGAGCCAGTCGCCTCGAAGTTCAATCCATGGTCCTCTTGTCCGATCACTTTCGATAGAAGAGACCATCCGACCAGCATACGCCATGGCGGATTCGCCGCATTGGTTTTAGACCCAATCGTCGATAGATTTCACCTCACGAGAGTCCTGATGGACGGCGGTAGTAGCCTGAACCTGCTTTATCGGGATACGGTCGCCAAGATGGGCATAGACCCTCAAGGGTTAAACCTACAAAGACAACCTTTAAAGGTGTCATACCAGGTGTGGAAGCCAATTATGCGGGCTCCGTCACTTTGGAAGTGGTCTTGGATCCCGGATAATTTCGGGCGAAGAGTTAATCTTGACATAGTCTCATTTAAATAGCGGCTATCACGCTCTGCTCGGACGAACCTCGTTTGCAAAGTTCAGCGGTGCGCATTATGCATACCTCAAGCTCAAGATGCCAGGCCCTCGTGGAGTCATCACGGTCAGCGGAAATACGGGCGCTCCCTCCGAGCGGAGGAACATACAGCGGCTCTCGCGGCAGAAGTACGGAGCAGCCTTTTAAGGCAATTTTCGAGTCCGGCCGTTAAACGGCCGGATACAGCAAAATGCGCCCGAAGCAATACCAACCAAGACAACCTGGCACGATCAGAGCACGCGTAGCAATGCGGCCCTAACCCCCGCCCTCGCATGATTGCAAGAACAACCCTCCGCGTACATCATTACGCTTTGGAGATACCATGGGCGCAGGGAAGGGCACGATCACAATGGACCCAGTGCGGCTCGACCACACCAGGGGCTCATAAGTCGCCACCCTTTTTTATTATTATTTTCCTTCTTTGTGTACACAGGACTCTGTTAACCAGAGGCCCTGTCCGGCGGTGAACCTGCCGAACTCACGATGCAACAGCCAGGGAAGAAAGAAGGCTGCGACGAACACTCAGGTGGTCTCAATCACGAGCATTAAATTCGATTATATACACCAAGTCCGCAGCTCATCCCTGGAGGGGGACATGTTTAATTAGTCCAAATCCCTTGCTTACCGCACTATTTGTATCAGTCCGCACTCATAGCAGACTTCCTTTAATAAATAATGCAGCACTTTTCGACTGCAATTACATTACTTATATATATATATATATATATATGTTCAATACATGACATCTTGCACCCGTATATTTTGGTACGGTCTAATACACCAGGGGCTTATGTTCCCCACATTATGGTGTGATAAGTCCGAACACTTTCATAAGTGCAGCACCCCGAACTTATAGCATTATATGAATCGGCTCCGAATCATGTCTTGGGTCAATAGTTGGGTTTGCCCGGCTCCCACGTTTTGGTGCCTTACGTTCCGTTCTGTCGGCTAAGGTGGCACTGGGAGAACCACTGCGATTGCGCCCCGGTTGAGCCAGGCGAGCGCCTCAGTGGAGAAAGCTAAAACTGACCGGCATGATAAGGCGAGAGACTGGTCGCTGTTCGAGAGGTCTTTTCGAGTCCTTAAAGACTCACGCCGCTTGACGAAGTTCGGATAAATGTCGGCGAAGGCGTGGATAGCACCCGGATTCGGTCTTCCGAATACCGAGGGGCTTCACGAAATTTAAAATTATAGAATTCTATGGCTAAGTGAGAGTGTTCAAGCATTATAAGTCCGGTTGCCTTGTTCGTTGTGTTGGCGCCTCCTAGATGGACCCAAAATGGGAACAAGAGTGCTCAAGTTTATCCGAACACCCCAGCACTTTCATGCTCGGGGCTGAAGCCAACGACTTGCCATCTCTCAGATTTTATAAACGGCCGCACAGAAGGTAATATTTTAAATTCAACAAGCGTTGCTTAATGCGCATATGAACAAAGTTTTCAGCGCACAGGATAATACATAGCGAGTTTACTCAAAAATTACATCTCTGGGGCATTCATCCGCAATATCGCGGGCTCCCTTCAGGACAGTTTTATAATACATTTTGGGCGTACGATACTCCTTGCCCGGTGGCGGCGGGTCGGTGAAGCTTCTCCGTATCCAGCCTGCCCCAGTGCACCTTTGTGCGGGCAAGGGCCCGACGAGCACCTTCAATACAGGCGGAGCGCTTGATGACCTCCACCCAGGGGCACGCATCCACCAGCCGCCCCACGAGGCCGAAGTAGCTCCCAGGCATGGCCTGTCCAGGCCACAGCCGGACTATAAGGCCCTTCATGGCCTCCTCGGCTACCTTGTGGAGTTCGACCAGCTGCTTCAGCTGGTCGCTTGGGGGCACCGGATGGCCGGCCTCAGCGTACTGAGACCAGAAGACCTTCTCCGTCGAGCTCCCTTCCTCGCCACGATAGAATCTGGCGGCATCGGACACACTCTGTGGCAGATCTGCAAGCGCCTCGAGAGCTCGAATGCGGGTAAGTGTCAGGTAGTTTACATTATCATGCTTGCTTTCCATGAAAAATGCCTTACCCACTGCTATCTTCTTTACATCTTCAACCTCCTAAAGGGCCTTACGGGCCTCGGCCTTGGCGGACTTGGCACTTTCGAGAGCCAAGGCAAGCTCGGACTCTCGGTCTTGCAGTCACGCTCCAAGCTCTCATGCTTCTCCATGAGAGCCTGAAGCTCCTGCCGTACTTCCGCCACCTGCGCCTCCTGCTTTTCTCGCTCTGCAGTTCATGGCCGCCTTGCGTTCGACCACAGAACATAACCTCCTTGAGGCTACCACCTCATTCGTGGCCCTGCAATACCCATATTATCCTTTTTAATTTTATTGCAACCAAAATCCTTTTACGTAAGGTAACTATTGAAGTGGTGTTACTCACCTTCTTTGTCCTCGAGCTGCTTCTTGGCATGGCGAGCTCTTGCTCGGACCGCTCGAGATCTGCTTCAACGCACCGACCTCCATGATCGGTGCGGTAGAGGTCAGCAACACACCTGCAAACCCATATTGACATATTTTAAGCAACCTGCGTATATCTTCTTAGATCCTAAGTCCGGCTTTTCTTTCGAACACCGGCCGAGCATCGAGAGGCTCTTGTCTATGCGGTATTACATTACATAATTATAACTTCTTACCTCAAAGCCTGTTAGAAGGCTGCTGCAGGCTTCGGTCAGCCCGCTCTTGGCGAGCTGAACCTTCTGAATCACCGCACTCATGATAGTGCGGTGTTCTTCCTCGATGGAAGCGCCTTTAAGCGCCTCCAACAAGTTGTCCGGCACCTCCGGTTGGACATAGGCCGCCGGTGTCACAGTCTTGCCCTTCTTTCGAAGGGGCCGCCTGCCGGACTCTGGAACCGCCGCAGGTTCCGATGTACAGTCCGGCGCAAAGTCCGGGAGGCTGCCTGGCGGCGCCTCTGGAGCCTCCTCCTGATGGGTCCCTCTCTGGGATCCCACCTCGGCGTCCTCATCGGCGCGGGGGGTAGAGGCAGTCGGAAGTGAATCCACATCCAACGGGGCCAACGACCCGCTCGAAGAAGCGGGGAGATCATCATCGGCCGGACTGCGGACGGTATCACGGCATTAGTAGGACACTAGGTGGCGAAAGAAACTACATATCGAGGATCCGGATACTTACAATCTCGCGGAGGCTGGCCCTTGAAGGCCCTCCTCTCGCCAGCGATGGTGTTGGGGAACTGTCGGGGAATAGTTCTCCCCTCTTGGACCCTTGGCCTCCCCTATTGGGAAGCCTTCCTCTTCCTCTCTCCCTCCTCCGGGAGAGAGTCTTCTTCCTCCTCCTGCGTCTTGGGGAGAGTCCGCCTCTTCGGCGGGCAGCTTGATTGCGGGGACTCTTCCGAGTCCCGTGGCCGCTTCTTGGCCTTCTTCTCGGCACCACGTGCGGTGCGGAACCAGCAACCCTGCTAGGCAGGCGTTCACTAGGTCTTCGGCATGGGGCGGATAGATGAGCTGCCCGGCCTTCTCCATCCATTCCTGCCAAAGGAAAAGAGATTGAAACCCTCTTAGAATCAATCTGTTTACCACAAGTGTCCCGAAGGGGTTGAATCACTTACCTCGTCATTTGGATGCGGCGGCGAAATCCGCGATCTTACATGCGGCGGATCGCGAACCGGCGCCCTTAAACAGCACCCTCAAAGCGCCTTCATACGTCGTGTCGAAAAGCCCGCTTAGCGCATGGTGCTGTTCCGGATTGAACTCCCATAGATTGAATGCCCGTTCTTGGCATGGGAGAATCCGGCGGATGAGCATGACTTGGACCACGTCGACGAGCCTGAGCTTATTGTTCACCGGCTTACGGATCTGGCTCGAGTCCGTCGGCTCCCGGATTACCCCACAACAAGCCCTTCTCTTTCCGGGAGGTGAGCTGCGTGGGGATGCAGATCTGAACTTCGGGGCCGCCGCCCCGTGGGGTTCATGTGGCTCGGTGATGTAGAACCACCCGATTGCCACCCCTTAGCGGAGTCCACGAAGGCCCTTCGAGCCAAGGGCGTTGGGCAACTTGCCCAACATGGCGCCTCCGCATTCGCTTGCGTGCCCTTCACAACCTTGACAGCGTTGAAGGTCTTGAGCCTGAGGCGAAGTGGGGCTGGATGCGAGAGGAAGGCCTCGCACGACGATAAGCGCCGAGATGTTGAGGATGAAGTTGGCGCGGATCGTGGAAATCCAGGCCGTAATAGAACATGAGGCCCGGACGAAAGGGTGCAGTGGAAAGCCCGATCCAGCGGAGGAAGTGGGGAAGGAAGGCGACCCTCTCATGGGGGCGGGGGTGAGGATGAGCTGCCCCTCGTCGGGCAGCCGGTCGCAATATCGCTGGAAAGGTATCCGGCGTTGCGCAGCTTGGTGATGTGCTCCTCCTTGGCGGTGGAGGCCAACCACTTGCCTCCCCCTCCGGACATGGTCGGGAAAGGTTAAGGCGAGATCTGCGAACTTGGGCGTTGGAGCTTGAGTCTTGCGGAGGTGGATGAGCAAAGGAGGAAGAAGGCGTGGGTGAAAAGGTGAATCCTTATCCCTTATATAGGCAGGGCGAAAACTATGCGCTCCCCACCAGCCTGGTAAAACTCGCTTATCTCCCAAGCGCCACCATCAATGGCGCGGTTGGGTTACCCACGTCCGTATTGATGTGAATCCCGGAATAGGGGGAGCACGATCTCTGCTTCGACAAGATGTGCCAAGGAAACCGCTTCGCTAAACGTGCTGAGGTGGTATAATAAAAAACGATTCAAGTAAAAGCCTGGTAGCGGTGTGGTGTCATGCCGCAAAATATGTCAGCAGATTGGATTTATGTGCATTATTCTCTCTACAGTAGAATGTGGAATTTATTTTGCAGAGCCGGACACTATCCTGGTGTTCATGATCTTCTCCGGATTATTCAAGGGAGGAACCCGCCTAGCAATGCCGAACATTATGCGCGTCGGACTTATCGTCATTGAAGCCTGGTTCAGGGGCTACTAAGGGAGTCCTGGACTAGGGGGTGTCCGGATAGTCGGACTATCATCGTCCGCCGGACTCCAAGACTACGAAGATACAAGATTGAAGACTCCGTCCCGTGTCCGGATGTGACTTTCCTTGGCGTGGAAGGCAAAATTGGCAATACGGATATGTAGGTCTCCTACCATTGTAACCGACTCTGTGTAACCCTAGCCTCCTCCGGTGTCTATATAAACCGGAGGGCTTTAGTCCGTAGGACAACATACATCACAACAATCATACCATAGGCTAGCTTTAGGGTTTAGCCTCCTTGATCTCGTGGTAGATCCACTCTTGTACAACCCATATCATCAATATTAATCAAGCAGGACGTAGGGTTTTACCTCCATCAAGAGGGCCCGAACCTGGGTAAAACATCGTGTCCCTTGTCTCCTGTTACCATCCGCCTAGACGCACAGTTCGGGACGCCCTACCCGAGATCCGCCGGTTTTACACCGACAGGTCATCTTGATCGGAGATCATATGCAAGCTCGGCGGCCCGCGCATGGAGGAAGACAGAAGTTGGGCCAGATTCAGAATGAATCCGAGTTGGAATAGAACTAGGACTCTAGGACATGAATTGATGTAATTTTTTGTAAGGAAAGCCTAGATGAATCTTTGCTTGTACGGGAAGTCCAGCCGCCTCTTATATATGTTGGGGGTGACGGCCGATTGAACAACACCAATCGAACCAATCAATCTATTACACTTTGGTGTTCATCTATCTTTATCTCTTACCCTTGTATCTTTCTTTCTCGTTCTTCGTTCGTTCTTCTTCGTTGGATGGCAGCGATCCACGAGGCTCTAGGGGCGAGCGAATTGACCTAGGGCAGCCCATTGCCGCCGCACTCCCTGACGGGGTCCATCCCGGGCGTGTGGGGTTTTGGGTGTGCTCTCCAGTGACGGTGTGCTCTCCACCAAGGCTATCGCAGCAGCGACCTCATTGTCCACAATAGTATCAACAGTAACAATATCCAAGGGAGGAAGCAATCGCTCAATCAAATCATTCCTCTCTACCCGATCGCTGCATAATCGAGGAGGAGCAGAGGCAGGCTCGAACGACCCAAATCTCAACATGCTCATGGGTGCCGTCGTCGAGACTGATGTCCCTTTACCGGATACCGGCGCATCGGAACCTTGGATGCTAGGCTCCGCGCGTCCCTGGTCATCCTCACGCACCTCCTTATTACCCGGGCCATCATCCTTATCAAGCATGTCAACATCATTCGCTGCCAAAGCCTCAGAGAAAAGCTCGGTGTCCTCGAACTCTATCTCGAGGTTAAAAATCATGCCTCTATGAACCCACTTGACCACATCTGGCACGTACTCAATATCAAGTATACTGACAAGCAACCTGGCCACCCCATTAGCTCGGGTAAAGGCCATATCCACTCTCTCGGTTTTCCCAACCAGCGTCCCCAAACTAGCCGCAACTCGAACATCATTCAGCGGCTTTGAAGGTGCCCCTGAGAATCATAGCCAAACCTGAGTGAGTGGTTTACACTTTGGCTCAACCTTCTTCCACTCATAAAACTCGAGGATGCACTGAGTGCCGGGAACTCCGCACAAACCAAAAGTCAGAAGCATCTCCAAGTCCTCAGTCGAGGGAAAGTCCACCTTGTACATATTATCCTCAATTTTGACAAGTTCCCACTGATGGTTACCTGGAGCTAATTCATTCAGCATGTGCATAATATGTGCATCGGTTAAGTCACCCTTGGTAACTTTCACTACCCCCGTGGTCACGCACCGAGGCACATCAGGGATCTCCATAGCACTAGGAGACTCGAAAAACATCAAGTCAGCACAGCACACACCATAAATTGTAACACCCGACATAGGTTCACGCAAAAGCGGGCACTCTCACGTAGCATCACCGGTTTGGAGCAAGTGTCAGAAAGCTCAACTGTACATTCGGCAATGAAGTGCCCCTGCTCTCCACAGCGATAGCATAGCATTTTCTCCTTGTTACAAGCCCATTTGCTGACTTTCTCACCGCCAGGCCTGTCAAAAGCACCAACAGCACCCGCCGCCGCTGGCTCGCTCGCGGGAACTGCCACAAAAGCCAAGTCAGACATCGCAGCCAAGACCGGGCCAAACAACGCGGGCGTCTGCATAGCAGCCACCTCCGAAGACACCGTCGGCTCAGCGACGTCGGAAGCGGTGGTGACAGGCGGCGGAGGCTGACGATAGCGGTTCTTGCCACCATGGCCAGTTCGAGATCCTCTATAGACACCTCTCATGCGTAGTTTGGGCTGATGCCCCTCGGCGAAACCTCCCGGTGGTGAAAGCAGACTCCGCCGTCCCATCGCTCTGCCAGGCATAACCACGGCCCCCGCCCGAGGATGAAGAGTCGCGATGTTGACCTTCGCCATACGCGTCATAGCCGTCGTCCATCATTGACCCCGGGGTGGCCGACGATCATCAAAGTCACGGCCGCGAAATGCCGGGAACTAGTTCCCAACACCGCCACCATGTCCAACTCGGCGCGCCGGCGGGCCAGCACGAGCCGCGGCAGGAGGAGGCCACGCGGCAGCTCCCTGCGCCGGCTCTGCACGACCTGGCTGCGGTTGGGCCACAACATGCGGCGGCGGCGGCGCTCTTGCTGGAGCCGGCACGTGAGACACTCCCCCCGCAGGGAGCTGCTGTGCTAGCAGCGGTGTGACTCCCGACCGCGGCTGAAGTTGGAACTGGGAAGGCGGCCGTGGCACCGTCGCCATAGCCCCGGGCGGTGCCGGTTTCGGTCCCTGCGGCTTAGGCCCGCCGTAACCAGCCATGCTCGCCGCAAGGGGGGTGATATGTCTCTGTCGTATCTATAATTTTTGATTGTTCCATGCCAATATTATTCACTTTCATATACATTTTGGAAACTTTTTATATTATTTTTGGGACTAACATATTGATCCGATTACTCGGTGCCAAATCACTGTCATTGCATGTTTTATGTTTCGCAGAATATCCATATCAAACGGAGTCCAAACGGGATAAAAACAGACAGAGCTTATTTTTGGAAAATATGGAAAATTCCAGAAGAAAAATCCACGCGAGACAGTTCCCGAGGTGGTCATGAGGCAGGGGGCGCGCCCCTCCCCCCTGGGCGCGCCGCCTACCCTCATGATCCCACCGTAAGGCGGTTGATGCTCTTCTTTTGCCGCAAGAAAGATAATATTCGGAAAAAAATCTGGGCGAAGGTTTCCGGCCAATCAGATTCTGGATCTCCATATATCTGGAAAGCGGTGAAAGCAGGCGAGCAGAACGCAGAAACACAGAGATATATCCAATCTCGGAGGGGCTCTCGCCCCTACCAGGCCATGGAGACCATGGACCAGAGGGGAAACCCTTCTCCCATCTAGGGAGAAGGTCAAGGAAGAAGAAGAAGGAGGGGGGCTCTCTCCCCCTCGCTTCCGGAGGCGCCGGAGCGCTGCCGAGGGCCATCATCATCACCGCGATCTTCACCAACACCGCCGTCATATTCACCAACTTCTCCATCACCTTCCACCCTCTATCTACAGCGGTCCACTCTCCCGCAACCCGTTGTACCCTCTACTTGAACATGGTGCTTTATGCTTCATATTATTATCCAATGACGTGTTGCCATCCTATGATGTCTGAGTAGATTTTCGTTGTCCTATTGGTAGTTGATGAATTGCTATGATTGATTTAATTTGCTTGTGGTTATGTTGCTGTCCTTTGGTGCCCATCATATGGTAGCGTGGATCACACCATAGGGTTAGTTGTATGTTGATAGGACTATGTATTGGAGGGCAAGAGTGACAGAAGCTTCATCCTAGCATAGAAATTGATGCATACGGGATTGAAGGGGGACCAATATATCTTAATGCTATGGTTGGGTTTTACCTTAATGAACGTTAGTAGTTGCGGATGCTTGATAATAGTTCCAATCATAAGTGCGTAGAATTCCAAGTAAGGGATGACATGCTAGCAGTGGCCACTTCAGGGAAAATTTCGCCACACCTACCATCACTTTCCACACTCACTATATTTACTTTAGTTGTATCTTTACTTAAACAGCCCCTAGTTTTATTTTCGTGCTCTTTACTTTCTTGCAAGCTTACCCAAAAACACCTACAAAGTACTTCTAGTTTCATACTTGTTCTAGGTAAAGGGAACGTCAAGCGTGCGTAGAGTTGTATCGATGGTCGATAGAACTTTAGGGAATATTTGTTCTACCTTTAGCTCCTCGTTGGGTTCGACACTCTTACTTATCAAAAACTCTTGTGATCCCCTATACTTGTGGGTTATCAGGGGGATGCGTGCCGCTCTGCCTGGCGTACACGAGGGGAAGCCAGGGACGGCGCAACGGCGAACCCTAGGCGGTGGCTGCGATACAGGAAATGATCTCACGCTCGTGCATGCAAACACGTCGATCCCAGAAGTGCCCACCGGTTTTGGATGGGCCTCTTGCCCAGCTAATCTCGGCCCACTTGAAGACAAATCGCGCTGGACCGACAGCCCACTCGCAGGCCCGCTCTCACAACGCGCAGCCTCAGCCAGCCCCTCTGGGCCCAGCAGCCGTTTCAAACGCGCGATCCGCGCCTCCCGGATATCGCCAGGACGGTCGACCGCCGGCGCCGGCGCCTGCGCCGCCGATGGCCGCCGCTTCTTCGTCCTCTTAACAATCTTCCATGAATCATCGGCAAAGAAATCGGACAAAGTAGGTTTTGGGAGACTAACCTTAGGAAGAGGTCCCTTCCAGGGCCGGATCACCGTCGCCACCGTACGTCGATGAACTATACGCCGGACGATCTCGATCTTGTCCTCCGCCCATAGACCCATCCTTGCCGGATCATCAAAAGGAATTGCCATATCCACGAGCAGGGCCACCTCGTCCTCCGGGTATCCTATCCGACAAGCTTCGCAAATCGTATCGGAAGGAGCGGGAGACGTCAAGTCCGTCAACCTGTCATCCAGGCCACCGTCGTCGTCGTCCGAGTCCCCGGCGCCTTCGTCGGCCAACGCCCAAACCGGCCGCCCACCTGCCTCCTCCCACCGGTGAGGGCACCACCGGCGATCCCGGGAGTTTGCTCCGGAGTCGCCCCACCTGTCGCACCGCCTGTCGCCCCTGACATGAGCCTTACCGATCAAGACTAGCCAGTAAGAGTCATATAGTATTTTAAATTTTGGTGCATGAAAGGTCAGGCTGTACACTGATTTCAAAAATTTTTGGGGATTTGAAAACAGTACGTGTGAATTTGAGTCATCACTAGTCAAAACTGGAGGTGAGTCAGCACGGAACCCGATCAAAACCGAGACCAGGGACGAGCCTTGTCCAGTTCCGGTAACCGGGAAGGTTTCAAAGTTTGGGGACCAGCCTCACGTAGCCGTCGCCTCCTTTCCAAAGCTTTGGGTTTCTTTGCCTCACGCCGACGCCGCCACTGCCGCCTGCTCTCCCAAGCTTAGGATTTCTCTGCCTCCCGCCGGTGCCACCACCGGTCTACCTCATCTCCATTGGCCTTAGGGCCATGGGGACACGGTGGTGGATTCCGGCCCTTGTCGATGGGAGGGCTTCGTCTTTAAATGTTACTTTGAGTTTTGGTTTTGTTTGTGTCCTGCTCAAGAAGGCGAGACGACGGCGGCTTCTTGAAGATGGAATAAAATTCTCCCCCCCTAGCCCCTGTTCCGGTGGTGCGTCTAGCATCGTCGGCGGCAATGTGAAGGTGTGTCTCCGGTGGATCTGTTCATTGTTTGTCTACGTTCACGTGTCTTCAGATTGGATCTTTCCGATCTAAGCTACTCTACATCGGCGGTTGAGGGAGTCCTGGATTAGGGGGTGTTCGGGTAGCCGGACTATACCTTCGCCGGACTCCAGGACCATGAAGATACAAGATTGAAGACTTCGTCCCATGTCCGGAAGGAACTTTCCTTGGCGTGGAAGGCAAGCTAGGCGATGCGGATATTCAAGATCTCCTACCATTGTAACCGTCTCTGTGTAACCCTAACCCTATCCGGTGTCTATATAAACCGGGGGGTTGTAGTCCGTAGGACAGAAACATCATCATACACAATCATACCATAGGCTAGCTTCTAGGGTTTAGCCTCCTTGATCTCGTGGTAGATCTACTCTTGTACTACCCATATCATCAATATTAATCAAGCAGGATTAGGCTTTTACCTCCATCGAGAGGGCCCGAACCTGGGTAAACATCGTGTCCCTTGTCTCCTATTACCATCCGACCTTGACGCACAGATCGGGACCCCCTACCCGAGATCCGCCGGTTTTGACACCGACATTGGTGCTTTCATTGAGAGCTCCTCTTTGTCGTCGCCTTTAGGCCCGATGGCTCCTCTGATCATCAACAACGATGAGGTCCAGGGTGAGACTTTTCTCCCCAGACAGATCTTCGTCTTGGTAAACCGCTCTGCGGGCCAATTAAGCAGTCATCTGGAGCAGATCGAAAGCTATGCCCCTGGCCATCAAGTCAGGTTTGGAAGCTTAAACTACACGGCGGATATTCGTGGAGACTTGATCTTCGACGGGTTCGAGCCACACAGCCAAGAGTGCTGCACTATCTCGAGGGGCATGATCTAGCTCTGCCTCCGAACAGTGTCCTGGAGGCCGCACACGCACCGGTTCCGACCCTAGACTCGGAGCCTATTACACCAATCGAGCATGAGCGGTTGGACATTATCTCGGGGGCTGCGATCTCAAAGGAAATCAAGCCGAACGTAAACCCCGCACTCCGCACGGCCCATGACTCCGAGGAGCCGGATTCTTCTCCGAACTCCAAGCCTCCCGCGCCCCTGCCGATCGAAGCCGATTGGGCGCCTATAATGGAGTTCACTGCCGCGGACATCTTTCAGCACTCACCTTTTGGTGATATCCTGAATTCTCTCATGTCTCTCTCTTTATCAGGAGAGCCCTGGCCGGATTACGTTCTGCGAGGATGGGATACGGACGATGAAGAAATTCAAAGCCCTCCCACCACCCACTTGATAGCCACTGTCGATGATTTAACCGACATGCTTGACTTTGGCTCCGAAGACCTCGACGGTATGGACGATGAGGTAGGAGACGAACAGGAACCAGCACCTGTAGGGCGCTGGACGGCCACCTCGTCATATGACATATATATGGTGGATACTCCAAAGGATGGAGATGGCGATGGAACAGCGGGGGATGATACCTCCAAGAAACAGCCAAAGCGCCGGCGTCAGCGGCGCTGCTCTAAATCCCGCCAAATCAAGAATGGTGATTCCGGCACGGGAGATAATACTACCCCGGATAGCGCCGAAGAACACCCAATCCAGCAAGATTCAGCGCAGGAAGATGGAGAAGCCAGCCCTCATGAGAGAGCGGCAGAACGAGAGGTTGAGGATGATGACTATATGCCTCCCTCCGAAGACGAGGCAAGCCTCGATGACGACGAATTCGTCGTACCATCAGACCCCGCCGAACAAGAGCGTTTCAAACGCAGGCTTTTAGCCACGGCGAACAGCCTAAAGAAAAAGCAGCAACAGCTTAGAGCTGATCAAGATTTGCTAGCTGACAGATGGACTGAAGTCTTTGCGGCCGAAGAGTACGAACTCGAGCGCCCCTCCAAGAATTATCCTAAGCACAGGCCGCTACCCCGATCAGAGGAGGAAGCGCCTACATCACCAGCGCACGACATGGCAGACCGGCCACCTCGAGGCCGCGACAGAGAGGCATGTCGAACCTCCACCCAAGCCATGCCCCAACGCCGCTCAACTAAGGCACGGGAAAATGCGCCAGACCTGCGAGATGTACTAGAGGATAAAGCAAGGCAAACAAGATCGATCTACGGATCGCGCAGGCGCCCGACGACACGTGACGATGACCTTCACTCCGGACATAATAAATCCGGCTGGGCCGAACTCAACAGACATAGCTCTTCCGAGCTGCGTCGTGACATAGCCCAGTACAGGGGCGCCGCACACCCACTATGCTTCACAGATGAAGTAATGGATCATAAAATCCCAGAGGGTTTCAAACCCGTAAACATCGAATCATACGATGGCACGACAGATCCGGCGGTATGGATCGAGGATTATCTCCTTCACATCCACATGGCACGTGGTGATGATCTACACGCCATCAAATACCTCCCTCTCAAACTCAAAGGACCGGCCCGGCACTGGCTTAACAGCCAGCCAGCGGACTCAATCGGTTCTTGGGAGGACCTGGAAGCTGCATTCCTCGACAACTTCCAGGGCACTTATGTGCGACCACCGGACGTCGACGACCTAAGCCACATAATTCAGCAGCCAGAGGAGTCGGCCAGGCAATTCTGGACACGGTTCCTAACAAAGAAAAACCAGATAGTCGACTGTCCGGACGCAGAGGCCCTAGCAGCCTTCAAGCATAAAATCCCCGACGAGTGGCTTGCCCGGCACCTGGGACAAGAAAAGCCGAAATCTATGACAGCTCTCACGACACTCATGACCCGCTTTTGCGTGGGAGAAGATAGCTGGCTAGCTTGCAGCAACAACTTATCAAAGAACCCTGGTAATTCGGATACCAAGGACAAAAGTGGCAGGACACGTCGAAATAAGCAAAAGCGCCGCGTTAACAGCGACAGCAATGAAGATACGGCAGTAAACGCCGGATTCAGAGGCTATAAATCCGGTCAGCGGAAAAAGCCATTAAAAAGAATACTCAGGGCCCGTCCAGTTTGGACCGAATACTCGACCGCTTGTGCCAGATCCATGGCACCCCCGAAAGGCCAGCCAATCACACCAACAGGGACTGTTGGGTGTTCAAGCAGGCAGGCAAGTTAAGAGACGAAAACAAAGACAAGGGGCTGCATAGCGATGACGAGGAGGAGCCCAGTCCACTGAACAACAATGGACAGAAGGGGTTTCCCCCACAAGTGCGGACGGTGAACATGATATACGCAACCCACATTCCCAAGAAGGAGCGGAAGCGTGCGCTACGGGACGTATACATGATGGAGCCAGTCGCCCCAAAGTTCAACCCATGGTCCTCTTGCCCGATCACTTTTGAACGAAGGGACCACCCCACTAGCATCCGTCATGTCGGCTTTGCCGCATTGGTTCTTGACCCAATCATCAACGGATTTCATCTCACAGGAGTCCTCATGGACGGCGGCAGTAGCCTGAACCTGCTTTATCAGGACACAATGCGGAAAATGGGCATAGATCCATCAAGGATTAAGCCCACAAGGACGACCTTTAAAGGCGTTATACCAGGTGTAGAAGCCAACTGTACAGGCTCCGTAACACTTGATGTGGTCTTCGGATCTCCGGATAACTTCCGAAGCGAAGAGTTAATCTTCGACATAGTCCCGTTCCGCAGTGGCTATCATGCCTTGCTCGGACGAACCGCATTTGCTAAATTCAATGCGGTGCCGCACTACGCATACCTCAAGCTCAAGATGCCAGGCCCTCGAGGAGTAATCACGGTCAACGGAAACACCGAACGCTCCCTCCGTACGGAGGAGCACACGGAGGCTCTCGCAGCGGAAGTACAAAGTAGCCTTTCTAGGCAACTCTCCAGTCTGGCCGTTAAAAAGCCAGACAATGCCAAGAGCGCCCGGAGTAACCTACAACAAGACCGCCTAGCACGTTCTGAGCAGGCGTAGCAATGCGGCCCCAACCCCAGCCATCGCGACATAGCGGAGCTAGTACCTCGCGTACATAATTACGCCCTTGAAATTCCATGGGCACAGGGAAGAACACGATAGCGGCATGCTCTGTCTGACTTAAAAGCGTACTAGGGGCTGCCAGATTCTTTTTATTACTTTCAGGACTCCACACTTTGGACGACCTGTTCAGCAATTCGGCTACCGCACAAATGATGCAAGATCCAGGGAAGCAGACAAAGCTACACCGCATTATGGAACTCTCAGGTGGTCTCTATTTCGAGCGGTATATCTGTTTCAAACACAATTCCACGGCCTGCCCCTGGTCATGGTCAGGACATGTTAAATAGTCTAATATCTTTTTGCTTATTGCACTACTTGTATCGTTCGGATTTGATAAATAGCCTCTTTATAAACAATGCATAGCTTTTTGCCTATTTTTTGCATTATTCTCTTTTAATATATATGTTTATTAAATAACATGATCGCACCCGTACACCATGGTACGGCAAACACGCCAGGGGCTTCATTACCCTTCGATCTGGTGTGAGAAGTCCGTACACTTTCACAAGTGCGGCACCCCGAACTTATAGCACTATATGCATCGGCTCCGAATCATGATTTGGATCAATAGTTGGATTTGCCTGGCTCCTATGTTTTGGTGCCTTACGTTCCGCTAGATCGGCTAAGGTAGCACTAGGAGAACCACTGCGATTGTGCCCCGGTTCAGCTGGGTTAAGTACCTCAGTGGAGAAAGCTAAAACTGACTGTCGTGATAAGGCGAGAGACCGGTCGTTGTTCGAGAGGTTTTTCGAGCCCCTAAAGACTTATGCCGCTTCGAGCGAGGAGCTGGCTCTGTCCGGCCAAAGGCGTGGATAGAGCCCCGAATTGGGTCTTCCGAACTAGGGGCTTCGCCGCAATTTAAAATTATAAAGTTCTATGGCTAACTGAGAGTGTTCAAGCATTATAGTCCGATTGCCTGGTTCGTTGTGCTGAGTGCCTCCCTCGAAGGACCCAACCATGGGAAAAAGAGCGCTCAGGTTTATCCCGAACACCCCAGCACTAGCGGCATGGGGGCAGAAGCCGACGACTGGCCATCTCTCAATTTTTGATAAACGGCCGCACAGAAAATAATATTTTAAATTCCATAAGCATTGCTTAGCGCATATGAACAAGTTTTCAGCGCACAGGATAAACACGAGCGAGTTCATTCAAATATTACATCTTTAGTACATTCATCCGCAATAAGGTGGGCACCGGCAAGAACATCCTTGTAGTAGTTCTCGGGCCTGCGATGCGCCTTCCCCTGCGGTGGCCCGTTCTTCACCAGCTTCTCTCCGTCAAGCTTACCCCAGTGTACCTTTACACGGGCAAGGGCCCTCCGGGCACCTTCAATGCAGACGGAACGCTTGATGACCTCAAGCCGTGGACAGGCCTCCACCAACCGCCGCACCAGCCCGAAATAGCTCCCAGGCAGGGCCTCTCTGGGCCACAGCTGAACTATGAAGCCCTTCATGGCTTGTTCGGCCGCCTTGTGGAGCTCGACCAGCTGTTTCAGCTGATCGCTCAAAGGCACAGGGTGTCCGGCCTCAGAATACTGAGACCAGAACACACTCTCCGTCGAGCTGCCCTCTTCAGCTCGGTAGAATGCGGCGGCGGCGGATACGCTGCGGGGAAGATCTACGAACGCCCCTGGAGAACTCCGGATTCGGGTAAGTGACAAGTAGTTTACTTTTATATTCCTACTTTGCATTAAGAATGCCTTACCCGCTGCTATCTTTTTCATCTCCTCCAACTCTTGGAGGACCTTTTGGGCTTCGGCCTTGGCACCCTTGGCGGTCTCAAGGGCCGACGCGAGCTCGGATGCTTGCGCCTTTGACTCAAGCTCCAAGCTCTCATGTTTTTTGATGAGAGCCAGCAGCTCTTTCTGCACCTCGCCAACCTGAGCCCCAAGTCTTTCTCGCTCGGCGCGCTCCTCGGCCGTTTTCTTTCCGGCCTCAGATAGCGCCTGCTTGAGGGTCGCCACCTCAGTTGTGGCCCCTACAATAAGCAGTACGATCCTGTTATTTTTTTTGCAATCACGCCTCTCTATAGGCACCTTTTTTCTTTGTAGGGTATTTCTTACCTTCTTTCTCGTCGAGCTGCCGTTTGGCAAGGCCGAGCTCTTGCTTGGTCCTCCCGAGGTCCTTTTTTAGGACATCCACCTGTGCAGTCAGTGCGGCGGTGGATAGCAGCGAAGCCTGCATACGCATATTGACTCTTTATTGTTAGACTCCTGCGAAAATTAATAGATTCTCTATTCGGCTTTTCTTTCCGAACGCCGAACAGAGCATCAGGGGCTACTGTCTATGCGGTAATATTTTTACATATTTTTACTTACCTCGAAGCCTGTCAGAAGGCTAGCGCAAGCTTCAGTCAGTCCGCTCTTGGCGGACTGAACCCTTCAGATCACCGTACTCATAACAGTATGGTGTTCCTCGTCGATGGAGGCGCCGTCAAGCACCTCTAGCAGATTGTCCGGCATCTCCGGTTGGACGGAGGCCGCCGGCTCAGAAGGCTTGCTCCTCTTGGAAGGAGTTCGCCCACCGCAGACCGGGACTGTTGAAGAGTCCGGCGCGGCGTCCGGCACAAAGCCGGACTCGGAGCCCTGGGGGGTTCTGTCCCCTTTATTCCTGGGGTCCGGGAGGTCGCCTTTCGGCTCCTCCAGGACCACCTCCTCCTGCCCCGGAGCTTGTTGCGATGCCACTTCGGGTCGTCTGCATTGCGGGGGGAGACAGCAGGCGGAACTGAGTTCACGTCCGACGAATCCAGGGAGCCGCTCGACGAATCGTCGAGTTCGGCCCGGGGCGGGCTGCATAAATCACATTCGACATTAGGGAAAGATGCGCATTAAAGTAATATCATGAGTCACTCTGGTACACGAATACTTACGATTTCGTCGGACGCTTGGCCCTGTCCGGCCACTCCTCTCCGCCCTCTTCGGCGTCATGGGAGCAGTCCGGCGGAGGGGTCTTCCTTTTACTAGACCCCTCGGCCTCCCCCGATGGGGCGGCCTTCTTCTTCTTTTCTCCCCCACTGGGGTGGGAGAGCTTTCTTGTTCCTCCTTCTCGTTTTCACGAGAGGAGGGCGCCTTGGATTCGTCAGACGACAAGTCCGACACCACCAAGTTACGGGCACTCTTTCGAGTCTCGATGGTATTCTTCTTCTTGACCTTCTTCTCCGGCACCACGTAAGGTGCCGGAGTCAGCAGCTCCACTAGGAGAGCTGGGGCTGGGTCTTCGAGCAGGGGAGCCAGACAGTTAATTGGTCCGGATATCGCCTGCCAAGCCTGTCAAAGGTAAGGGAGTTTAGATCCCGCATAGAGTTAATATATGAAAAAGAGCTAAATAATCCTGTCAAAGGCATAGATAGCTTACCTCGCTAGCGTGACGCTGCGTGCTGTATCCGTGGTCCTCAGAAGCGGATGCGGGAGCCTCGGCGCCTTTGATTAGCACCTTCCAGACGTCTTCATACGACGTGTCGAAGAGCCTGTTAAGGGTTCGGTGCTGCGCCGGGTCGAACTCCCACAAATTGAAATCCCGTTGTTGGCACAGGAGGATCAGACGAACGAGCATGACCTGGACTATATTAACCAGCCGGATTGGCTTGTTTACCAGGGACTAGATGCAGGTCTTCAGTCCGGTCACCTCTTCCTCGTTGCCCCACGACAAGCCTGTCTCTTTCCAGGACATAAGCCGCGTGGGGGGTCCAAATCTGAACTCGGGGGCTGCGACCCATTCCGGATCGCGTGGCTCGGTGATGTAAAACAACCCGGCTTGCCACCCCTTTAGGGTCTCCACAAAGGAGCCCTCGAACCAGAGGACGTTGGCTATCTTGCCAGCCATAGCACCTCCGCACTCCGCTTGGCTGCCGCGCACCACCTTGGGCTTGACGTTGAAAGTCTTGAGCCAAAGGCGAAATGGGGCGGATGCGGAGGAAGGCCTCACCTGACGATAAACGCCGAGATGTTGAGGATGAAGTTCGGGGCCAGATCGTGGAAATCTAGGCCATAGTAGAACATGAGTCCCCGGACGAATGGGTGAAGTGGAAAACCCAGTCCGCGGAGGAAGTGGGGAAGGAAAACTACTCTCTCATGGGGCCTTGGGGTGGGGAGAAACTACCCCTCATCAGGAAGCCGGTGCGGAATGTCCTTGGACAGGTATCCGGCTTTCCTTAGCTTTTTTACTTGAACCTCCGTAACGGAGGAGACCATCCATTTTCCTCCCGCTTCGGACATTGCTGGAGAAGGTTGAGGTGGGAAGAGCGGGCTTGGGCGCTGGAGCTTGAGTGCGCGAGAGATGGATTGGCAAAGGAGGACGAAGGCGTAGGTGAAAAGGTGGATCCTTATCCCCTTATATGGGCGGATGCGGTTATGCGTCCCCACCTACCTAATAAAACTCGCTTGCCACCCAAGCGCCGTGGTAAATGGCGCGGTTGGGTTACCCACGTCCGTATTGATGAGAATCCCGTTAAAAGGGGCACACGATCTCTGCTTTGACAAGACGTGCCAAGGAAACCGCCTCGCTAAACGCGCTGAGGTGGAAGAGTGAAAACAATTTGTATAAAGAGCTTGGCCATAGTGTTATGACGCACTGCAGAATACGTCAGCAGATTTGATTTGTGTTAATGTTATTCTCTCTATGGCAATATGTGGAAACTTGTTTTGCAGAGCCGGACACTATTTTTGGTGTTTACAATCTTCTATGAAGACTTTGAAGGAGGAACCCGTCTTGCAATGCCGAAGACAATTTGCGCGCCGGACTCGTCATCATTGAAGCCTGGTTCAGGGGCTACTGAGGGAGTCCTGGATTAGGGGGTGTTCGGGTAGCCGGACTATACCTTCACCGGACTCCAGGACCATGAAGATACAAGATTGAAGACTTCGTCCCGTGTCCGGAAGGAACTTTCCTTGGCGTGGAAGGCAAGCTAGGCGATGCGGATATTCAAGATCTCCTACCATTGTAACCGACTCTGTGTAAACCTAACCCTATCTGGTGTCTATATAAACCGGGGGGTTGTAGTCCGTAGGACAGAAACATCACCATACACAATCATACCATAGGCTAGCTTCTAGGGTTTAGCCTCCTTGATCTCGTGGTAGATCTACTCTTGTACTACCCATATCATCAATATTAATCAAGCAGGAGTAGGGTTTTACCTCCATCGAGAGGGCCCGAACCTGGGTAAACATCGTGTCCCTTGTCTCCTATTACCATCCGACCTTGACGCACAGTTCGGGACCCCCTACCCGAGATCCGCCGGTTTTGACACCGACAGCAGTGGTTGCTGTTTTGTAGACCCGGTCATGTGTGGCCTTAGCACGACGACTTCCCAACTGTCTACTACAACAAGTTTTTCCCGGCTCTGGTGAGGGAGGGGCGATGATGGTGACGCGCTTTCGGCTCGCTTTAGTGTTTGTAGTCGTCGCTAGGTGGTCTATGAATCCAAATGTAAATTTTATTATTTTTTGTGTTTATTATACTCTCATGATTGAAGATGAATGGATCGAAAGTTTTCAAAAACTTAGTAGACCAAATTTAGATTCCTCCAAAAATTAAGGACCAAAAGTACATAGGGAATTACAACAGTTCTGTTATTCCGGTCAGACACACACACCAGGACGCTATAATGATTATAATCTTGTCAACAAACAGTGATACCGTCAAACCGGAGAGACTGCAACTTTTTTAGATTTCCTACTAGGTGAAAATCGTACACTGATAGACAAGCCAATCCTAGGTCACTTCGGTGGTCGGTTGTCACCATGGACGCCGCTGCCGGATCCATCCCCAACGTCGGTCATGGATTCGGCGTAGCTACCTTGCTGGCTGGCTCAGAGCAAGCCTCACCACCGGCGAAGCTTCCATTTCTGGATCTTAGTCTCCTACTTCCTCCAGCGCCGAAAAACGGACTGAACTTCAGTCTCGTCTTCGTAAGCTTCATCTGCCAGCGATGCCCTGTTAGCTCTTCCGTCCACGGAATCCGGCAAGCAAGCACTGGCAATTACCGATCTGTACTTTTGTGTGACACATCTGCAAGCTGACAACAAAAGACAAACATGAGCAGCACGTACCTGGAGCAGTGAACGTCGCTGCTGCAAAACCGCATGAGCGGAGCGCCGCCACCACCGGCATGATCTTCAGAACCACTTTCTGAACGTGGCTGCCTTGATCAGCGCCGGCAGCAAGGGCTTCGAGCACGGTCGCCAATCGTTAGGCACCGCCAGAGGCATCTTGTACCAGTGGAACATATGCACAGTGTACCGTCAAGCTGTCATCATATCAGACGGCGTAGTCACCGTATGAAACTGTTGGACGCTACGTAGCCTACGTACCTTTTCTCCCTCTTTTCGATCGCATTCAATCCATGCACCAACTTTTCCTTGTCCCATTTGTACGCGTAGCGTGAGCAGACCAGCCCGTCCGCTCTATCGCCACTCTCAGCAAATGATACGCTTATGTCAGTAGTTTTTAGATATATCCACTGGCTTCGAATTCTGTTGATGGATTTTTATGCTCTGTTCTGCTTGTAGAGCATGCGAATGATGTTCATTGTTGTTTGAAAGATGCACTTTTTTTAGGCCTATATGTGAACGATGCAATTATTGGCTGAGAGATGCACTTATCGGTGCTGTTGTGAAATGATGTTCATTACTGTTCTATAGATGCAGTAGACTGATGTTTATTATTGTTTTGTTATTGTACAGAATGAGGACGGATCCAAGGTTGAGTACGGGATGTGGAACCCCTACAGATGCAAGTTGGCTGCTGTTGTGCTCGATGGTGTGGACAACATTTGGATTGTAAGTCCCTGTAGATGATTCCTTCCGGCGCCCTGTCATACTCATTACTCTTCAGTGCACACGATGTAGAAGAATGCACAGCGGCAACACAGGCAGTAGCAGAATGGGGTATAATGAATGTTTTGTTTGAGTCTGACAGTCAAACGCTGGTTCGTGTTTCTTGATTTTTCTAGCTAAGGACTGGTTTTGTATAGCTGGAACACAAATCATGATCAGATGTACCTATTATGATGATTTTCGGGTTGTGAGAGAACGTCGTACCCTAGCTCTGGGCGATGGCTTCGTGTTAAATAGCCAGGGGCGCAACTCCCTGGGTTAGCGTACAGATTGGATCGAGTACATCTTTGAGAATAAGGGATAGAATAGAGATATCTAGTTACAATGGTAACAGAATATTTGAACAAACTATCTCTATCTATCTAGATTCGGTTGACATGCTGTGGGCCGAAGGCTATCACGCCATATGTGTCGTTTAACACCCTCCCTTAATCACAACTTTGTCAAGTTGAGATTACGCTTGAACTCCTCAAGATTCCTCGTGGGCAATGCCTTTGTAAATCCATCTGCAACCTGATCACGTGAATGCACAAACGAATTTCCAATTGTCTGTTAGTAACTCTTTCTCTGACAAAATGAAAATCTATCTCAATATGTTTTGTTCTGGCATGAAACACTGGATTAGCAGATAAATAGGTAGCACCAAGGTTATCACACCATAAACATGGAGCTTGGGTGCATTTCACACCAAGCTCCATCAACATGGACTGAACCCAAATAATCTCAGCTGTAGCATTTGCTAGTGCCTTGTACTCAGCTTCTGTACTGGACCTCGATACAATGGCTTGTTTCTTTGCACACCATGATATCAAGTTTGGACCAAAGAACACTGCAAAACCACATCCAGCCCAGTCAGAGTCAGAAAAAGCACTAACAAGATCGAGTAGATGACGACTTGCTGAAAGTAAGACCAAGATTCATAGTATCTTTCACATATCTCACTATGCGCTTTGCAGCAGTCCAATGAGTTTTGGTGGGAGCATGAAGAAACTGACATACTTTATTCACAGCAAAGGAAATATCAGGTCTTGTCAACGTTAAATATTGAAGTGCTCCCACTAAGCTCCTGTATCTGGTACTATCCTCTTGACTCAAAGGTTCTCCTTCTGCAAGGGATAATTTCTCTGTACTAGACAATGGAGTTGGTGAGGACTTACACCCTTGTAACCCAACTCTTCTTACCAGATCATTGGCATATTTTTCCTGAGAGAGATGAAGACTATTTCCATGTTTCTTGACTTCAATCCCTAGAAAGAAATGCAAGTCTCCCAGACCTTTAAGAGCAAACTCAGCATTCAAATCCTTCAACAGTCATGTCACTGCCTCATCAGATGAACTTGTGACAATAATATCATCAACATAAATAAGAACAAATATGGATGTATTTGACTTATTGTAGATAAACAAAGATGTGTCAGACTTAGAAGGAATGAAACCGAGTGTCTGCAACTTCTGACTGAGTCGTGAGTACCACGCTCGAGGAGCCTGCTTCAGTCCATATAAAGCTTTGTCAAGTTTACATACATGAAATGGCTTGCTTTTACTTACAAACCCAGGAGGTTGTTTCATGTAGACTTCCTCTTACAGAACACCATGAAGAAACGCGTTCTTGACATCTAGCTGTCGAAGACTCCATCCCCTAGACACAGCAATGAACAGTAGTTGCGGCTTTCACAACAGGACTAAATGTGTCCTCGTAATCTATGCCATATCGTTGCTTAAAACCTTTTGCCACTAGTCTGGCCTTGTAGCGATCTATAGTTCTATCAGACTTTCTCTTGATTCTGTAGACCCACTTGCAATCAATTAAATTTTTACCTTGCTGTGGGGGAACGAGATGCCATGTTTTATTTTTCCGAAGTGCCATGCATTCTTCTTCCATGGCCTTTTTCCACCGTGCATCACTAAGTGCCTCCTCAAGAGTACTTGGTTCACCTGTTGAACATGCCAGGCCAAACTTTGTTATTTGCTTATAATTGACAGGTTTTGTTACCCCTTTCTGTAGACGTGTACGCTGAGGAACAGGTGCTGCTGTAGTACTGTCCGGCATAGAAGATCCAGCCGCTGCACCGGTTGATCCTGAGGCAGATCCTTCCAGCGCCTCTGTCGCACCAGGAAAGGGGTCCACGGGATTTTGTGGCGGTATTCTGCAGCAGCTGCGATACAGCCGGTGCAGAAGATCTCGCGCCTGGCTGCGGGTCCACTGGTGACCCATCATGGTGCAATGATCTCGTGGGCCTGGGCGAATCCATGCCGGATCGCGCGCCACCAGACGGATCAGCGCGGAGCTCCGCGTCTGCCTCCTGTCTGCTGGGTGCGGCACCAGTTGGTTGCCGCCGGATGTAGTGGCGGGGCCCATTTGTGGGCCAGCGGGAGGACGCGTCTGAGCCAGTGGAGGGGCGCCGTGTGCCAGGCGCTAGGTCGCTGGAGGCGCGCCTGGCGGGCGACACGGGTTTCCGCAGGCTACTGCCCTGCTGCTGCATCGATCCCGAGGCAGATTCGCTGCTGGGCTGCTGCAGCTCCAATCCCGATGAGGATATGCGCCCCAGCCCTGAACACATAAAATATGGGCTGATTTCATCACCGTTTTGGGTGATTTCTGCACCATTTTCTGCACCGTTTTCATCTGCATGATCACAAAGCTCAAGTGCATGGTTATGAGAGTTAGTCAGTGATTGATCACCACAATTAATTCCCCCTTGATCAGGACCGGTGAGGCTAGATGGGAGGAGAAGAATTTCTTGACGAATTAGTGCACCGGCGTTGGGATGAAGATCGAAAAATGGAACTTTGTTTCATCAAAGACTACGTCACGAGAGATATATACTCGTCCCGTAGGAACATCGAGGCACTTAACACCTTTATGCTTGGCACTATAGCCAAGGAACACGCACTGCTTAGAACGGAACATTAATTTTTGATTGTTGTATGGACGAAGATTGGGCCTGCAAGCGCACCCAAACACACGAAGAGAGGTGTAGTCGGGTTTGGTGTGAAGGAGTCTTTCCATAGGAGTTTCATTGTTAATGACACGACTAGGGAGCATGTTGATGATATGAACGGCAGTGAGAAACGCCTCATCCCAGAACTTGAGGGGCATGGAGGCGCCAGCTAAAAGAGCTAGTCCAACCTCTACAATGTGTCTATGCTTGCGTTCGGCAGACCCGTTTTGTTGGTGAGCGTGCGGACAAGACACATGATGAGAGATTCCAAGTTTTTGGAAGAAAGAGTTTAGTTTCTCGTATTCCCCTCCCCAGTCAGATTGGAGAGCAAGAATTTTACTATCAAATTGGCGTTCAACTAAGGCTTGAAAGTTGAGAAATACTTGGAACACATCGGATCGTTTCTTAAGAAGATAGATCCAAGAGAACTTGCTATAATCGTTAATGAAACTCACATAGTATGTATGTCTACCAACAGAAGAAGGGGCAGGACCCCAAACATCAGAAAAGATAACTTGCAATGGTTTGGTAGAAATACTTGTACAAACTGGATAGGGTAACTAATGACTTTTGGCCTTTTGGCATGAATCACAAATTGTTTTGACATCACGCTCTCCAACATATGGGAGCTTATTTTTCCTAAGCAATCGCTCAACTAAAGAAAAAGATGCATGTCCTAAACGATCGTGCCACCGTGTTGAAGACACTTTGGTGGCACTAAACACTTGTTTATTCAATCTTCTAATCTACAGAATCAAGGGATAGAGTCCACGAACGCATCTACCTCGATAGAGCACGTTCTTCGTTGACTGATCCTTGATCAAAAAGAAGAAAGGGTGAAATTCAAGAAAGACATGATTGTCAATGGTAATGCGGTGAACAGAAAGAAGATTTTTTGAAGCACTAGGGACATGCAAGATTCTTTTAAGGTGAATTTTTCTGTGAGGGGTTTTTATAACTGAGTGACCAATATGGCTAATTCTCACACCTTCTCCACTAGCAGTGTGGATGTGGTCCTTGCCACGTTACTTTTCACGCATGGTCACTTTCTCCAGCTCGCCGGTGATGTGGTTTGTGGCGCCGCTGTCGACATACCAGTTGGTGTCGACGCCATAGGAGCCATCAGCTGCTCCGGCCACCTTCTCATCTTGAGATGAGTCATCTTCATCTTCCTCATAGCGGTACCAGCAATCCTTTGCTGAATGGCCTAGTTTGCCGCAGATTTGGCACCTGACCGTGTCAGGACGCGACTTGTTGTTGGAGTTGTTGTTGCGCCGGCCTCTAGTGTTGGTGTAGGAAGGCCGGCCGCCGCCGCATGGGTTGTTGGAGACGATGCTGTTGCCGCCACCGATGCCCTTGCCCTTGTTGTTCCGGGGCGGCCCGCGATGACGTGAGCTCCCGCCACGGCCGCGAGTGGCGGCGTTAGCAGAAGACTTGAAGCCGCCTCCTGCAGCTCCTTGGAAGAGGGCCACCCGTTGATCAAAGTTGCTCATCTGAGTGAACAACTCGTCGAGGGTGACCGGTATGGTGCGTGCATCAAGGGCAGACACCAACGGCTGATACTCCATGTCAAGCGCATTGAGGATGTAAGAGATCAACTCATCATCCGGCAATGGCTTGCCAGCAGCAGCAAGCTCGTCGGCGAGGCCACGCATATGCGCAAAGAAGGAGGCCACCGACTGCGTTCCTTTCTGCGCGTTGGTGAGGGCTGCACGGATGTTGTTGACGCGGGACAGCGATGTTGACGAGAACATGCTCGCCAATGCCGTCCAGAGCTCGTGTGCATGAGCGATCAAGGTCACCTGCACCAAGACTTCTTTGGAGAGATTGTTCAGAAGTTATCCGAGTACCTGCTGATCTTCGCGAACCCAGATGGGATGGAGTGGATTCGGGATGGTCTCCTCCTTCCCGTCCTTGTCCTTGCTGACGACGATCTTGGCGGCTCCGCCATGCTTCCATCAACATAGCGAAGAAGCCTGCCCTCTCGGTTCTGCGGCGATCTGGAGTGCGCCACAGGATATAGTTTGTCGGGTCAGCCGCTCGGTGACCTGACCAGAGAGGGCAGAGGAGGTGGTGCTGGAGGAGGCCATGGCAAGGGTTGCGGAAGAAGGGAGAAAACTAGATGGGAAGAGTTAGGCTCTGTATACCATGTGAGAGAACGTCGTACCCTAGCTCGGGCGGCGGCCGTGTTAAATAGCCAGGGGCGCAACTCCCTGGGTTAGCGTACAGATTGGATCGAGAGTACATCTTGGAGAACAAGGGATAGAATAGAGAGATATCTAGTTACAATGATAACAGAATATTTGAACAAACTATCTCTATCTATCTAGGTTTCGGTTGACATCCTGTGGGCCGAAGGCTATCACGCCATATGTGTTGTTTAACACGGGTCGCGCTAACTATTTCTAATTTTGAAGTTATTCCTTCACGACACATGATTGAAAAATGTCTAGTGTGGAAGTTGGTACAAAAGCGGATTGCTCTTTTTGATCTGCACAGAAATTTCAGTAATAATATGTGCCACTCATTTTGTTACCAAAAGTTGGGATGATTTTTACACTTTGTTTTATTTTTGTAATTCAAACGCTCGCCTAATATTCTCTTGATCTCCTTTCCATTTTGATAAATTTATCATCCCGAAGCTTATGCATAATTATAAAATATTCTATGGTAGTATGTCAAATGTAGTTTCCTATATTCCCGTTGGTTCTGTAGTGATTTTTTAGCTCCGACCATTTTCTCTCTAATTTTATTTTAAGGTCTACTCTTTTAAAAGCATTTTATCATGTTTTTCTTGAAAATAAAAGATGAGACAAAATGACACCTATATCATTACAGGTCCGAGGAATTACAACTTCGGTGTTGGAAGGGATCGTAAAAGCGGTGTGCTAGAGTGTAATGCACTAGCAATATGTGAAGATCTTTTTAAGGAGGGGCTTAATAAAAAATCAGAAAAGTCTTTTGTCCCCTCAGAAAACTATGTTCTGTGTTTGGCCCCTCCGGGCATTCATGTGAAGCTCCGCCAGTTGTGTAATGACCAAACTCATCACCTCGGGGTTGATCACATTCATCGTGAATAGGTGGACAACATGACCATCATTGACAATGATCGATGGCAAGCAAGAGAAAGTGGATCATAGACTAGGACGAGCAACGATTTTTTTTTATCCCGTTGCAAGGCACGAGATATACGATCATATACTAGAAGTTAAATTGGGGAATTAAGTAATCTAGCCATTGTATGTATATCAACATCGTTCTTTCAATGTCTAAACAGTCTATATGTCTGCTTTATACCAAGACATAAGCACAGATGCAAACTAGCCTTGACATACATAATCCATGACGAACAGAGCAGGCAATTAACACGCGCTTTTCCGGCACCCTCACCAAATGCATGAAGCAAGAACTGGCCATCCATAAACCGTGTTACCTAAAATCATCGGTCATGCAGGAGACGCTTGCACACTCCTCATGAAAAAGTCTAACTTCCCTCAGGAAAGATCGCAGCAAGTTCCTGCCAGCTCAAGCACAAATTAAGCCCGCACCAATTTGGGTGGAAACTTGTTTAACCAGTTGCGAGAACTGTAACAGAAATGGAAGAAATTACATGTACTCCCTCCGTTCCGAAATACTTGTCTTAGATTTCTCTAGATACGAATGTATTTAGCACTAAAATGAGTCTAGATACACCCGTATCTAGACAAATCTGAGACAACTAATTCGTAACGGAGGGAGTAAGTCTTAACTGTGCTACTACATATCGCTGAAATGAGGACTCTGCCACTAACTTTTTTCTCAATCGTGTGTGCCACTAATTCTTGCCATTTTTTCACCACACACAAGATGCAATTGAGGTCGGTTCCGTTAGGTCAGCCAAACTTGCCATCTTTGTTTGACTCCGTCCTCACAAGAGGGACCCACATAATGGCTAAGTCACCAAAGAAGACAATTCGGTTTTGACAGTTTTTCTTACGAGTGGAGCCACCACTTTGCCTCGTCGGCAGGAGACGACGTTGTACAATTGGAACGTATAATTGTGTGATTCTATCGCTGACTGAAGTACACCATGGAAGTCAATTCATAGAGTTCCTTTGTTTTGTGATTGATAGCAAAAATAATAACTCTTACAAGTTACATGGCCACCACGGAACCAAAACAGATCCCCTGCCACCGGCAGACGAGGCCACCCACCGTATTGCTTGCATCTGTGGCGAGCCGGAACTGCCGTCCACTCGTCGCTGAATCCTACCGTCGCTCACCGCCAAAACCGCTTCCTAACTGTCAGGTATCTGTTCCTGATGAGTAACACTGAAGAACAGCTCCGTTTGTCCATCAGTAGTTAACCTATGGTCGTGATCTTTGGGTACCGCTTTGAGCTCATCCAACGGTCTACAGTGTTCCAGCAGTTTAGTTTAAACCTCTGTTTAATTGGCGCCAAAATGTGTTTGACATGTAATCACCCTTAAGTTAAGTGTATCTCTAAACCCAGCGTGGTCCTATCCTTTTGATATAAAGGGATGGGAGAGGGTGGTCGGGTGGCACGTTGTCGGTTAACGAAAAAACATTGTTCTTCTTTCTTTGCAAGTTTACCATTAGCTAGATGTTTGTAGATCTAGCTCATAGGAGCCCCTCCTTCCCCTTCTCCTCCGGCAACTATCACTGACTGCTCGAGGTCCTGACAATGTGGTATCAAAGCAGCTGTCCCTCGGACCAGCTTCCCACACATCCCTCCCTTTTCTCCTCAATTCTTTCGGGCCACCAACTTGCTCTTGAGGTTACCAGTTCATCAGATCTGGGCGTAAAACCCTCAACAAACCTTCCATGTCCTCTAGTTCTAGATCTCGCGAAAGTGCTCGCATGGCTACATGCAACACCGTGGTTCGATCACCAGGAACTACGGATAATGAGAAGGACAAAGCGCAGCTCGCCAAGCGCCTGCCATGCGACATCCACGTGCTCCTGAAGTTGGAGTTGCTGAGGAGGGCCCTTGCGGTGACGATGACATGAGATGGGTGGTCGGCTCTGGCGCTGGCTCGGCGCAAGCCCAACGATTTTCTACTGCAATGCTCGTCGATAGATTCAGAGTTGCCTGGTCGCCGACGCGTGTGGCTGACTGCTTGGCATCGATCGGCTGACGCAGGCCTCGACTCTTGCTTGCGGTGAGGGGTTCTTCGGTGGTCGTCGATAGCAGAGTCGGAGTCGCCCTCACGGAGGTTTGATGAGACGATGACGCTAGGTTGCAACCTCGACGATGGTTTTTCTCCTTGGCGGTGTGTGTGCTTGTTTTTACGGGCGTGTTGTGACGGTTTTTGCTCAGTTTTTCATTAATTGACCAGGCAATTATCTTCTACTCCCTCCGTTCCATAATGTAGTGCCTATAGATTTTTGGAAAAGTCAAACATTATAAACTTTGACCATATTTATTGAGAAAAGTAGGTACATCTAGAATACCAAATGCATATCATTGAATACATCATGAGTTATATTTTCAGAATGTACATGTTTGGTATTGTACATGTAGACTGTTTTCTCTATACACTTGGTCAAAGTTGGCAAAGTTTGACTTTCCTAAAAATCTATAGGCACTACATTTGTGGAATGGAGGGAGTACCATTTTTAGCGAATCAGGTCCCGAGGGACCGCGTTTCAAGAAAACGACAAATCTCAGATGATGTGACTTATCAACCCTCTAGGCAATTCAAAATTGGTCCCATATTTCTATACAAGTAGTAGCAGTCGTCTCCTCCCCCGCATCATCTCCTCCGAGCGACCCGGGGGGGGCCAAATCTTTACGCCGCTAGGCCCGGCCAGTAGCTATCCCCTTTCGCCGGTGGGCCTCGTTCCTCTAAGGGAGGGGGGAGGATCTCCGGCCGTTGCGTTAGGCGCGCGGATCTTGGGCCTCGGGCCGGCGGCCTCGGTCTTCGTGGCGTCACTGGCTGCCGCGGCCACTGGCGCGGCGAGGTGATCTTTCCGGGCGTGGTGGAGCTGCCGGCGGCTAGCACCTCTTCGTCAGGAGGCGGCGCTCGAGGTGGGGGACGTTCGGTCCCCTTTCTGCAGCATGGCTCGGTGGATCCAATATGTTGGCGGCCTCGACGACGTCGTCGGTGGGCCCTTGGTGTGCGTCCCGACCGCTCTCTCCGGCAAGACGACCCCCATTGCAGTGTCTCTCGTGGGTGGCAACTGCGGTAGTGTCGGCGGCGGGCTGCTCTTCTCTGGCGAGTTCGGCAGGTGTAGCCCCCTTCCTGCTCTTTGGGACGCGTCTTCGCACTGGCTAGAGGCGTGCCGGCCTTGGTGGTCTCTATGGTCGTGCAGCGCATGGTGGGATGCCAGATCTGCCCGGGATCGGGTGGAGTTGGCTCGCTCGTTCTTCTGGATGACACTGCGAGGATTGAGGTGGCTTCCACTTGGTCATGGTGCGATGTCTTCCTGGGAGGAGTGCGGGTCAACGGAGCGGTGCTATGCGTGGGGATGTGGTGCTGGGTGCTGATCCGGGTGAAAGCCTGCCAGGTCTTGCCGGCCGACGGTGTCGACGTCTGCGGATGTCATGTCACCTCTTTGGAGGCGCCGCCATGGAGTCCACCCCCTGCACACCCTCGGTTCCAACTCTTCGGGTGAAAGCCTGAGGCCCAACCGGGTCGGGCGACGGTGTCGGCATCGTCGCTTCATGGCTTGGACGCTCGTGGCATTGGGGTCGGCAGGTGTCCGTCTAGCAATGATGATATTGCGCGACTTCTCATGTGGCAACGATGGCGGCTTCGAGCAGAAATGTGGTACTGCTGAGCGGTGCTCTGCGTGGGGATGTGGTGTTGGGTGCTGATCCGGGTGAAAGCCTACCAGGTCTTGCGGCCGACGGCGTCCACGTTTGCGGATGTCATGTCACCTCCTTGGAGGCGCCGCCATGGAGTCTACCCCCTGCACACCCTCGGTTCCAGCTCTTCGGGTGAAAGCCTAAGGCCCAACCGGGCCGGGCGACTGTGTTGGCATCGTCGCTTCATGGGTTGGACGCTTGCGGCATTGGGATCGGCAGGTGTCCATCTAGCAATGATGATATTG
Organism: Aegilops speltoides; assembly: GCA_021437245.1. Taxonomy (NCBI): domain Eukaryota; kingdom Viridiplantae; phylum Streptophyta; class Magnoliopsida; order Poales; family Poaceae; genus Aegilops; species Aegilops speltoides. The sequence goes on along the minus strand of CM038143.1, from coordinate 533,291,372 downwards.
CGCAACTTCTCATGTGGCAACGATGGCGGCTTCGGGCAGAAATGTGCTACTGCAGAGCTTTGGTAGTCGGTCTTGTCCGACGTGTTCGATGGGTTGTCGTGTCTCACTTGTCTTTCTGAAGTCGGAGCAGCAGAGGAGGTGGCCTCCATGGTGACGATGACACAAGATGAGTGGTCGGTTCCGGTGCCGGCTCGACGCAGGCCCATCGCTTTTCCCCTACAATCTCGTCGACGGAGTCGGAGCTGCCTGGCCATCGACGTGTGTGGTGGACTGTTTGGCATCGGCCGACGTAGGCCTCGGCGCTTGTTTGCGGTGAGGGCTACTTCGGTGGTCGTTGATGGTGAAGACGGAGTCGCCCTCGCGGAGGTGTGATGACAAAGACACTGGATTGCAACCTCGACGATGCTCTTCTCCTTGACGGCGTGTGTGCGTTCTTGTGTGGGTTGCCAGGTCGCCATGTGTGCTTTATTTTTGCGAGCGTGTTGTGACCGTTTTCGCTCGGTTTTCTGTTAATTAACTAAGCAACTCTCTTCGATCTTTTTTTAATGAATCGAGCACTAAGGGACCACGTTCAGAAAAAAAAAAACTGGTCCTAGTAGCTCAAATTTACTAATGTTAGAAAGGAAGAAGACGAATTTGCTAAAACTGGTCCCACCGCAAAACTGCTCCCAAAGGTAATCCGGAACACGTGGCACAAAACTGCATTTGCTTCAAAGGTAGCTAAAATTCAGATAGAGAACCATTGACCATCCATCAGCGTAAGTATAAATATCGACAGACTGAGCTTGCAATCCACAGTATCATAGCCTTCGGAGTTGTACTATACAATGTACTCCCTCCGTCCGGAATTACTTGTCATCAAAATTGATGAAAACGGGTGTATCTAGAACTAAAATACATCTAGATACATCCATTTTAATGACAAATATTTTCGGACGGAGGGAGTACTACAAAAGGGCAGAAAAAACTCTTAATTTACTGGTTTCTTTTTTTGGTTTGGTGCCAAATGTACCATAGCTGGAAATCTTTTATAAATATAAACGCTCTATTGTTAGCAACTTAGCGTGCAATCATTTATATTTACTCACTGGGAAATATATCGGCATGCAACGGGCAGGGCAAATCTGCTCTCATCAAACCAGAGGTTCGCAGCAAGTATCATGAACAAGCATCTCACTCCTGATTAGAGTATAACAAGTAAAACAATCCTAGCTAGACAAATGCAACATGAGAATTCCAAACAAGCACCCTAAAAATATCCATATATAGCAAATCCATCTAATGCTTGGAAGGGTGCCACGCGCCTCCTCATGTCTTCGGGTAAAAGCTACTACCTCTGTTCCACATTAGAGCAGATTCAATACTGACCAGCTACGAATGCTTCATCCGCAAACGCTCACCCGTCTGAATTAACCTTACGGATTCCCTTCACAGCAACAACGCGCGGGTAGGAGTCAGCAACATTCAAAACTGGTACTATTTGCAAATTTGCATACTTGTGAGTACTGTGCAATACTCCCTCCGTCACATAATATAAGAGCGTTTTTGACACTCCCATAATATAAGAGCGTTTTTGACACTCCATAATAAGTGTCAAAATCGCTCTTATATTATGGGACGGAGGGAGTAGTATTCTTCTGAAAACAGTTTCTGCAAAACTCACCTTTAGTAACCTTATGGGAACTCTACCAGAAGTTGCCAAGCATGCATGGCCTTGGGGAATTTAGTCTGCGTTCAGCTGTAAGAAGGAGCATTGTCTTGTTAATTAATCAAAACAGCGTGATGTAGATTTATTAGCTGTGTAATTATGCATATTAAAAACCATAATTTTAAGTGAACATGTGGAAATAGCGTCTATGTAAGCAGCTGTATGGGAAATCTCAGATTCCAGAAAACAGGTTCATAGTTAGTTGAGGACAATAGTTGAAAGAACGTGCTGAGAGAAATGAAATAAACCGTGAGCCCATAGCTATTAGCTGACATTGCACATAACCATATATAGTGGGCATGTTGGTAGGATGATGAAAGAACCCCAATCGACCCCGAATTATTTTTGTGCTTTGAGGACCCTTTTTGATAACCATGGTTTGTGTCTACACCTGGTTTCCAGACGGCCACCATATATAGGAAAGGAGATGAAATAGTAGACGAGGCTAAAAAGCAACCAAGGAAACAGGCCATGCCATGAAGAATAATTTCAAGGATCTAGCCCCAACAAATTTTAGGAAATTATGAGATTATTAATTTTTTAGCTGTTTTGGCTGAACGAACTATAGAAGTGAGAGCCAAAAGGGTCTCTTGGTTTGATCATCAGATAACTGAAAGCACATTAAATAGGAGGTCCAAAAGGAATCAATACGAACTGAAGTTATGGTACGAAGACAAGCAGATAGGAGGGGAAGGTTAATACAACCTGAAAGGCACAAGAACTGAAGGAGGATAGAGAGATGATCGAGCATTTGAAAAACGTCCGAATATTCATAACCGTAAGCCCAGCAAAATAATGTATAGAAGTTGAAAATCACTGTCGATACCACACAGTAGGCTCACTCTTGAAGTGCTAGATATTGAACAACGTTTACTAACTACTGTTGATCCTGTCAGAGTCAAGAAATTAACTAGTTGTCAAGAATGAGTGTAACAGGATTACAAGGTAGACACGGCATCATTTGCAGAGGCTCATGAAGAACTTGGTAACACTAAAAATAATTAACAAAAAACTGAATGTCATCATAAAGCAACAACCTAAAACATTTAAGAAGAAAAAATAATCTTAATTCTCATAGATCTGGTCATGCACTTCCTACTTCTGAAGGCAGAGAGCTATTAGGTAGATGGTAGTTTCCTTGCAGCTACCTCACACCATTCATGCCTGTGCTGGTTCGGATCAAATTAAAGTAGCATATAAGCACACATACAGAAGGCACTACCTACACTCATCATAACCACGAAAAAAGGTGCAATGGCTATCTATCTTGCCTTGTTGATGGGAGTGCTGCTGCTGCTGGTCCTCACACCGGCGGCCAGCGGCATCTACTTCACTAGCGAGGAGCTTTCGTCGGAGGAGTCGATGCGCGCCTTGTACAATCGATGGTGCGCCAAGTACCCGGAGGGGCGCGGCTGCAGCCTCGACGACAAGGCCGCGCGATTCGAGATCTTCAAGGCGCACGCGTCAAAAATCGAGAAATTGAACAAAGGTGCCGTGCACAACTGGCGACACCTCAACCAATTCTCGGATCTAACCAAAGAGGAGTTCATCAGCAGCTTTGCATCCTGCTACGCCAGCGGTGGAGAGAACCAGCAAGGGAACGAGATCATCTCCAGCGACAAGTTTGCCTTCACCAACAACGACATCCCCAGCCACATCGACTGGCGCGAGAAGGGCGCCGTGACAGATGTCAGGTCCCAAGGAAATGTATGCGGATCCTGTTGGGCTTTTGCGGCGGCAGGGGCAGTGGAGGGCGTCAACATGATCAAGAACAACGAGCTGTTGCCCCTGTCCGTGCAGGAGCTGGTGGACTGCAGCACAACAGAGGGCTGCAAACGTGGCAACGCTAGGCGGGCGTTCGAGTACATCATCGACAATGATGGGATTTCCTCATGGGAGAGTAACCCATATCAGGGCAGGGTGGGAACGGTGTGGAATTGCCACGATGCAAACAAAATCGTGGCAATTGGGGGTTATGAGCGGGTTCCCCCAAACAATGAAACGGCCCTAATGCAGGCTGTGGCATCTCAACCAGTGGTGGTGGGGGTCGATAGCAGCAGGTGGGATGAAATAGTAGATAAAACGGAAATCTTCACAGGGAGTGCAAGAGCAACATCTCCCACCAGGTATTGGTGGTCGGATACAGGACAGAGGAGAGGTATAGTGATGGAAGGCTGATCAAGAGCACTAACTACTGGTTAATCAAGAATTCCTGGGGCAGCGGGTGGGGGGACAGGGGATACATTCGCCTCGAGCGGGGATATGAAAAAGAAGGAGGGAAATGTGGCATTCTAAAGGATCCGATGTACCCAGTGGATCCTGTCATGCTTGAGTTTTAGTAGTTCCTCGTGATAGTTACTTTTTTTTAGCTAAATCTCCTAATTTGTAGCCATGCATGTGAGATGTAATTTCAATTTCTGTCATATTATATACTACGAGATTATTATTATAGCTAAATCCGAAAGCAGAAATGCACACGAATGATGAAATTGAAAAGGATAAGGTGGGATTGGGGCTCATCTAACGAAGCCGCGTCGGCGCCTCTCCTCCGGGATCCCACATGGACGCCGCCGTGCAAGGGCGCTGACGCGACCTTCTCCCGATCTCGCCGCGACAGATGTACTCGGCGCCGGCAGCTATGCTCGACGGAGGAGCGCGGAACAGTCCGTTAGACGCTTCTCCGCCGAGCGAAGCCACCGCGTCGCCATGGCTGGCTGGCGAGCACACGCCGCCGGTCTCTCTCTCTCTCGGGCAAAATCGGGGAAAAGAAGATAGGGTTGACCTAGCGGTTGTTTAGTCCAGCTGGAGACAATCCCGACCGTCGATTGGATCGGACGGCTGACATCGGCAAGGATCAGCTGCTGGGCTTTTGGCGATGGCGGGCCCTATTTAGTTCTGGGCTATGACCCAGGTTATGCTGGCTGGCCCGGACAAACGTTTTCTTTTCTCAAAATTATTCTGCTCGGCAGTTTTCTTTTTCTTTTACAGGCTGCAGGGTATGTATTGGGCCAAAACTGAAGTTCTGGATTTTATGTTTTTTTTTCAGTGCATTTTCTGTATGCAAGTATTTTGTTAATGAGCAATGCACTGTTTAATTCAGAAACTTTTGCCCAAAATCATGTAATGAAAATGTTAAAGTTTTACTAATGGAAAGCTATGGGTGATTATGGGCCGAATTATGTTCTCTAGGAAATTTTAGTGCATTTGATTTATATTATTAATATTATTACTATTTTTCAACGACAGCATCTTTGATTGCCTGGAGAAATGTTCAATTACGTTTAAATTTTTATGAATAAAATTCTACGAGCCGGAAGTTTTATTTGGAAATTATAATGTGACATTATGTTGATGCCATTTTAATGACACCTTTTATGATGATCTGTTTTCTGGTGTCACTTCAATGATGAAATTAATGTGAATCACTCATCAAATTTCTGAATACTTATGGCATTTTTTTATATGATGTGATCATCACTAAAGGGCCGAGGCCACCTCAAGAAAAATGTTAATGGTCGCATGGTGTGGTTTTCTGCGCCGCACTATGCATCTAATAATGTTGGGCTAGCATGCTCGTTGAAAAATACTAAAGATTATGCCGGTTAATTTTCTATTGTATAATTAAAACGTGCACTATTGAGATAAGCATGAATGGACCAAATTGGTGTTGACAAAATTATGGTTGATTCTCTAAACAAAGAAATTTTGTTTAAAGAACTTTATGTGATATACTGATATGCAATATCCTACTCATTATATGACATTTCTTTTATGAAATCTATCCAAAGTATATGTTGCCATCTATCTGACCGTTATAATTTACCAATTACTCCCTCCGTTCCTAAATATTTGTATTTCTAGAGATTTCAACAAGTGACTACATACGGAGCAAAATGAGTGAATCTACACTCTAAAATGTGTCTATATACATCCATATGTGGTAGTCCATTTGAAATCTCTAAAAAGACAAATATTTAGGAACGGATGGAGTATTATTATTTGGTGAATCCTTATGTATATTTATGTCCAAATTTTATTTCAAAAATCTTATGATATCCTGACGATAATCAATGTCATTTTCACTGTGAATGTCAATTTCAATGTTTACTCAGCGGCAATGACATTTTATATGATTCCATGTCATTTTCATTTATGTCATTGAGCATTTTAATGATAGTTTTACACGTGTGTTCACTGTTATTATCGGTGTCAAATTTAGTGACAAAAAAGGTATCATTGTGTATGATGGCAAACATGGTTTTATGCTTTTGCTTTATGTTCATGTTAGCTATTAATTTAGCCAAAGTTCTTGCTCATAATTATGTGATTTTATGGCTCTCTAGTCAAAATGGAACCAACAAGAAGTTTTGATTAGAGATTTATTAGGCTGGTTGTAATGGGCGTATCATAGGTAGTATCATGCATGCCAACTAAGCAATTTTGATGAGGTGGCATAGAATTAAATGAAGAAAGAGAGTCTTGCGTATCATACTACTATGATACTGTATCATATTAAATGATGTGCTACTTTGTGTCATGCATGACAAAAATTGTAGTCATATATGATACCAACATATAATACATGCATTACAGATGTAATATCATACTTTAGTATCATATATGATACTCCCCATTACAACCAGGGAACCGCTAGGAATCAGACTACCGATTCTTAGCTTCCCATCATACTAGTGTTCCACCGTAGGATTAGATTCATCTGGAACATGCAATGGGCCAGAAAAAGGTGCCTAATTAGTTTCCATGCAACGACCTATGAATGGCAATTTATTTGGTAATAAACCATTCCCGTAAATATCTCTAGGCCTAACTTCTAGCGTAGTGCAATTTGCTTCCATACCAGGATGTTTGTTTCCAATTGGGTGAATTTATTCCTAGCGCAAATTAATCATGCCTCTACGAAGAAAATTTGCTTCCATACCAAAAAGTTTGTTTCCAATTGGGTGAATTTATTCCCAGCGCAAATTAATCATGCTTCCTACGAAGAATATTTGTTACCATGTCATAACGAGATCGCTTCCAGCTCAAGATTATTTGATTTGTATTTTTGTTTTCCAACATGGAAAAATGTGCTTTGAACGGTCAAGCGGTGTTTTCGTTTAACATGGAATTATGCTTCCAATGTTTTCCCCTTCTATCAACAATGCTTGAAAGAGAGAATATAATTTGCTTCCAAAGAAAAAATACTTTTCTTCGAAAGAAATATATTTTGCTTCCAAACAAATGGAGATAATTGTTGAAGCAGGAATATATGTTGCTTCCAATTAATGCATCTTATGTCTATAATGAGAACATAGTTTGCTAATTGTTGAAGCATGTACAAAACAGTATCGAAGCATTGCCATGGGCATGTATATACTTGGAAACATATTGTACATACATAGGATACATGTCGCATATGATATCGAAGCATGTATGTAGTCTAAACCAAATGAAGCATATATATATATATATATAGGCAGTGGTGGACCTAGACAAACGGCAGGCCCCAGGCCGCCCTAGGCCAGCTTCGCAGCACTGTAGCTACAGTCAACAAAGGGAATCGCCAACACGCCCCAGGCAGCCGCCCGGGCTGCCTGGGGCCTAAATCCGCCTCTGTATATAGGCGCTAGTAAACTTAATACATTTTTTTAGAGAAACTAGTAAACTCAATACATAGAACCATGAAGCACTACATCCATGACAACAACAAACGACATTCAAAAGATTAGCTCAGCCTTTCTCTCAAGCGGGATCCTTCCAAGTAGGTTTAAGAGGCCATCTTTTAAGTGAGAGGCGCATAACGACTGTTCAATGTCCACTATGCTTTGGGCTGCTTCATTATCCCAAGTCCACTGAAAAATAATCAGAAATATAATCTTGGAATTGAGCGAATAATCAGAAATATAAACATTATCGGCAAAGCACGGCTCAACATTCATTTTCCAAAGATGTAATCACCTACAATAAATTCAAAGTTGTACTGCAAATTAAATAATTAAGTAGCAAACATGGTAGCTTGGATCAGCAACCATAGAAGCAAATTAAGTGTAACACAAGAAGCTCCAATTGCAAGACGCATGACAATAAGCTATTTATAGGTGACATAGAACATGTGTTTTGTACAGGAGCTCCAGTGGAAGCACAAAACAACCAAAATTCAAACAAACTAATATTGTGGGTAACAAAGGATGGATATTATGTGTGGTGAACATACAAATGGATCAAAATTTTATAACCTATGGAAGCAAAATTAATAGAGTTCAGAAGCATATGTATTGCAATTTAGATGCGACACAACAAAGAAACATGAACATGGTACTTTAGGAATCGAACTAGTCTTAGATGGAAACATGGAAATTTGAAATTGTACAGAAAACTGGTATTATTGTGATATGCGTACCTACTTAACCAAAATTCATAGATTATATGGTGATCAAATACACATTGGGTACTAAACCAAGATATGAACAGAAGTAACCCAGATCAACTCATTAGGTAGTAATTTTGAAAAAAAATTGTTAGGAGTGGCGCACCAGGGGACAGTGCGCCATTACTAGTTGACATAGTAATGGCGCACCACACCCACCGTGCGCCATTAGTAGTTTTGAAAAAAATAAAAAAAAATTGTTAGTAGTGGCGCATCATGGGATAGTGCGGTGCACTGTCCACTGGTGCGCCACTACTAACAATTCTTTTTTTTTTCAAAACTACTAATGGCGCACCACACATCAGGTGCGCCATTAGTAACCCTGGTGCTAAATGCACAACCCCCCGCCTTTTCAGTTTAAAAAAATAAAAGAAATGATGGAAATGTCAAAAAAATAAAATAAAATAAGTTTCCCATGTGATATGTGGTCTAGTTGTTAGGAAAATTTACAAATATAAATTTCGACTTTATTTTCAAAATCTCTCTGGAATTTAGTATAATGGGCTTAACTTTTGCATACGAACTCGGATTAAAAAGTTTTTATATAAAAAATCATCTACTCGAAAAGTTACATACGAATTGAATCGGGTGAACCCCGTTCAACATCTTCAAAATCACCAAAAACCTAACAGAACGAAAGATACGTGGCTTTTAAGATCTAGAGGGGGTAAAATAAAAAAAATCAAACTTACTAGTGGCGCACTATTTGCTAGGTGCGCCACTAGTAACAGAAAAAAAATTGGTTTCGAAAAAAAAATGGAATTTTTTTTCAAAATATGATACGTAATATGACCGGAAAGTTTGAAATATTTTTTCAAAATTTCATCACACTCATGAACATGAACAAAGTCCTAGACATCAACAAGATTTAATAGGATTGTTATGAGAAATATATCAACAAGTGCCTGTGAAGTGAGCTGGTGCTGGGGTTGGATAGAACTGTGAAGTCAGCGTGCTCAGGCTGGAGTAGTGTGAGGATGGGTGACCTTTCGGGAAGTTTGTCCATGAAGTGCGATTCGACTTGAGATTAAGCATATTGACCTGAGATTAAGCCATAGTGACCCAAGATTAACAAAAAAAGGAAAAATTTGAATTTTTTTAAAAAAATTTGAAAAAAATTTGAGAAAAATCTGAAATAAAAATTTGATAAAAAATTGTTAGTAATGGCGCACTTCTATGTGGTGCGCCATCAATAAGTCAGATAGTAATGGCGCACCAGATAGGCATAGTAATAGCGCACTATAGGTGCGCCATTACTATTTTGTTACTAATGGCGTGATAATAATGGCGCACCTGTAGTGCGCCATTAATGGCAAAAACAGGTGCGCCACTATTTAGCCTTTTCCTAGTAGTGGGCCCTCTCGGTAATGCACATCACTATAAGCCTTGCAAGCAATGTGACTAATGAGTTAGTTGCGGCATGATGTATTACGGAACGAGTAAAGAGACTTGCCGGTAACGAGATTGAACTAGGTATGGTGATACCAATGATTGAATCTCGGGCAAGTAACATACCAATGACAAAGGGAACAACGTATGTTGTTATGCGGTTTGACCGATAAAGATCTTCGTAGAATAAGTAGGAGACAATATGAGCATCCAGGTTCCGCTATTGGTTATTGACCGGATATGTGTCTCGATCATGTCTACATAGTTCTCGAACCTGTAGGGTCCGCACGCTTAATGTTCGATGACGATTTGTATTATGAGTTATGTGATTTGATGTGCCGAAGGTTGTTCGGAGTCCCGAATGAGATCACAGACATGACGAGGAGTCTCAGAATGGTCGAGACGTAAAGATCGATATATTGGAAGGCTATATGCGGACATCGGAAAGGTTCCAAGTGATTCGGGTATTTTTGAAGTACCGGAGAGTTACGGGAATTCGCTGGGGGAAGTAGTGGGCCTTAATGGGCCATCCGCGAAAGGAGAGAAGGGCCTCAAGGGGTGGCCGCGCGCCCCCCATGGCAAGTCCAAATTGGACTAAGGAGGGGGCGGCGCCCCGCTCTCTTTCCTTCTCCCTCTCCTACTCCTTCCCTCTCTCCCCTCTTGGAAAAGGAAGGGGACTCCAACTGGGATTGGGAATCCTAGTTGGACTCCCCCTATAGGCGCGTCCCTCCTAGGCCGGCCTCCTCTTCCTCCCTCCTTTATATACGTCGCCAGGGGGCACCACAATAGCACAAGAGACAATCTCTTAGCCGTGTGCGGCGCCCCCCTCCGCAGTTACGCACCTCGGTCATATCGTCGTAGTGCTTAGGCGAAGCCCTGTGCCGGTAACTTCATCATCACCGTCACCACACCGTCATGCTGACGGAACCCTGCCTCAGCCTAAACTGGATCAAGAGTTCGAGGGACGTCACCGAACTGAACGTGTGCTGAACGCGGAGGTGCCGTACGTTCGGTGCTTGGATCGGTTGGATCACAAAGACGTTCGAGTACATCAACCGCGTTACTAAACGCTTCCGCTTTCTGTCCACGAGGGTACATGGACACACTCTCCCCGCTCGTTGCAATGCTTCTCCTAGATAGATCTTGCGTGATCGTAGGTAAATTTTTGAAATACTACGTTCCCCAACATTGACCACATCCGCGGTGACCTCCAGAAGTAGTCGGGTCGGAGAAGCGGTAGCAGGAGACTCCACGCAGGCGCCAGACCCCTGCCGGGTGGGGAAGATCGGGTCCGGGGCCGGCGGGCCATCCTCCTTCACCACCACAGGGGCAGACTCTGGGGGTGTGGGCGCGGGCAGCTGCGGGGAGCCCCCAGGGGAGCCCGGCAGAGGGGGGGCATGACGGGGGGAAGCTCGGCCATCGGGGGAGCCGCCAGAACTAGGGGCAGCGCCTCCAGGGCCGAAGACGGGGAGCTGGGAGCAGGGGTGGAGCAGGCAGAGCGCGGCGAGGAAGCCGGGACGATGAGGAGGCCGACGCTGGAGATGTCAGTCATCTCGGCAGATGAGGTGGGGGAGGCAGTCGGCAGCACTGCGGGGGCCGACTCGACATCGGGGGCCAGCTCACGTGATCAGCCAGCGCCAGCGCCCGCACCCCCACAACTCAAAGGAGGATTGGAGGGGGAGCGCGAGGGGGAGCGGCTACATCCCAAGCACTCGTTGTCGTTGTCCGGGTCTTCGTGGTGGGAGGGACGCGGGCAGCAGAGTGGGAGTCGTCGTGCTGGTCCGCGCCCCCACCCCCAAGGAGACCATCATCAGAGAAATGGGGGTGGCCGACGTAGTTGGGGGGGCTCGGGGAAGATCTTGAGGTCGAATCCCAGGTCGTTGAAGAAGACTCGAACGGTGGCACGGAGCTTGTCAGAGTCGAGGCATTTGACCTTGACCTGGACCTCCTCCTCTTTGCGGAGGAAGAGCTCATCCACCACCACCTTGCCGAGAATCTTGGACATACTGCGTATGACCCACTCGGACCGGGCCACATCAGGGAGCCCCGCAACGAGGATCCAAGCAGTGTCCAGGACAGCGACTGCCTTGGGGTCGGTCTTTGGCTGAGAGATGTTTACCATGAGCTTGTTCAGGGCCAAGGTGATGTCGTCACTGCAGGTGCAGAGGCCCAAGATGATGGCATCCGGGAAGACCACGGTGAAGGAACTGGCAGAGGTCGGAGTCACCTGCCAGTCCCACACACACCGGCACAGGTGGTTGAGCTCAGCCTCTATCATCTCCGGAGAAACGAGACCCACCACCACAACGGTGACAATCGCCTAGAGCGATGGAGAAGGGGGTGGGATGTTCTCCACCTCAATGTGGAAGAAGCCGAGGCCCTCGATGCCATGGCCATACATCATGAGCTCATCCATCAAGGGTCGATCCGGGCAAAGCACCGCTGGGTGGCCGGTATCCTTGCATAGGTAGCACATCAGAGGGTTGGTGCACTCGACTTGGTAGTGGCCCGCGAGCCCGCAGTTGAAGCAAGGGGGCGGGTCCCTGGGAGCATCAGACATGGGCAGCACGGGTGAGGGAACCGGTGCGGTAGGGGGCGCACGGGGCCCCTCTTCTTCTTCTTCTTCGCGCCTTGGCGCCCCCGCCCCTCCCCCATTCAATCCATTGGCGGGAGGGAAGTTAGGCTGGTTCTGCGGGGGTTGTTAGCGGCGCGTAGGAGCATCGATGGCAGGCGGAGCGGGGTTGCGGCCCGGGGAGGAGGAGTGAGCACGGCGCCGCTCGGGCGAGGGAGAGCGATGTCGTTCAGCGGACCAAGGCTCGGGGGCAGGCGACCGAGGGTGGTCCCGGCGGTCGTCACGGGGCGGGGAGCAGCGGCCGTCCCGACCAGGGGAGCGCCGGGAATCGCGAGGGGGCGAGCATCATTGGTCCCTGGAGGACAGCTGCCGACGCAAGTCCGCCTCCCGGCGAAGGCCCTCGGGGGAGGAGCGGGACGGGGCACGGCGGTCCACCAAGGTCCGGTTGGGGCGGCCAGCATTGTCGCCCCAGTCGCGCGGCATCACTGGAGGGGGAGCGGGAGCAGGGGGCCGGAGCAGCCGGGTCGGAGCAGGGAGACACGGGAGGATGGGGGGTCGGGCGAGGGGAGAGCGGCGCACGGGGGGGCGATGATGGCGGGATGGGAAACCCTCGAGGGAGCCAGATAGATCCCCGAGTGGGAGGCCGGGGGAGCAAGCCCTGGGCTGGACCGGCAGCCAGCGCGGGCCATTGCAGCCCAAGAACTCTTCCAGCCGAGGGGACCAGGCCAGAGGGCCAAGCGGGGGGAGGGGCGAGGCCCATCCCCTGACCAAGGCCCAACACGCTCGGCCAGGGCGAGCACGGGACAAGGGTTTCCCCTACCGCCGCCGGCGCTGGATGAGCGAGGGCAGGACGCCGGAGAGGAGGGCTGGGGCTCAGGGCACTGAGGCCGGAGACGAAGCGGAGCCGGGAGGAGCCGAAGGAGGCGATGAACGGCCGGAAGGGGGTGCGATGGAGGAGCACAGGAGACTCGACGGCCAACGCTGGCGACGTTGCCAGAACCTTAGCCACGGCGGTGGCTTCCAAGCACTGCCACGATGACCGGGCCGGGCCATGGTTCGCCCGACCGGCGACACCCCCAGCCAGCCGTGCGCCGGCGGCGGCGGGAACCCCTCGACCCCGGCGGGACTGCGCCCGTGCACGGTCAGCCGAACCCCCACCCCTGGGGATAAGGCGGCGGGCGGCACGGGACTGCGGTGGGCGAGCTGGGGCGGGAGGATGAACTGGTCCCGGTATACCACCGGACGGCCAGCAACGACGTCCTCGTCTTCCGCCAAATCGGCCCAAACCAGAGGGGCCGGGGGCGAGGAAGGAGAGGGCGGGGAGGAGCCGGGAGCGGAGAGGACGGAGGAGGCGTCGGGCGCCGGGGGCGCGGGCGGGGAGGCCGGCGGCGTCGCTGGGTAAACCACGACGGGCGCGTCGCCACGCATGTCGCCAGAGCCCGGGTCACACGTTGCCATCTTACCCCCGGGATATCAATTTCAGAACCATCAGCAGCTGTCCTGTAATTTGTTTTCAAAAGTGAACATGTTGTACAGTCCAATGTATCTACGAAAATTAAGTTATGGAGAGTTGTTCATCACGTTGCTTGCATATTTTTTGTCTAACAAACTGGATACTTCAGTTTTGGATATAAACATTTAGTATGTGTTCAAATATTTTGCTAATAATAGTTTCCAACTTGCTTTTTAGCGGAACTACAGAACTATTTGCAGCTTTTAATTATGTGTACTTAAAATGGACTTGGTGTCCAGGACTTGTGGACATGTGGACTTGGTGTCCGGGATATCAATGTATGTACAGAACTATTTTATTTTAGATGCTCAAATACACACACAAACGACATTCAGTATGCGCTTGGAAACCCGGCAGATTGAAAATACAGAAGCAGAGATGTCCAATATGAGGACACGATGCCCGACAGAGATGCAGCGAACATGCGCCAATCTTTATTTCTTGATGTTGAAACAGCAAGTAAGAGCATGTTCATGTTTATTATGTATTTTTTGGAGAATTTTTGGGGATTTACAAGCTGAAATTACTGACTGTTTGAAAAAATATTTTAACCAAAACTGTTTGAACAATGTGCCCTGGTTCTGCATTCATGGAATTGCTAAAAAAATTGAACAAGTTCAGTTGGAGTTTTGCTCCTGTTAATAATTCGTTCGAAGTGCTAGTTTGTTTCCACTTGCTCATGTCTTAATGTTGAACTATACATGTACTTATTTTTAAAGTTATATTGTCTTTGCTGCCGCGCGCCCGTCGGCAGCGGCTAGGGAGAGGGAAGGCTGGAAGGAGACCACGGGCGGCGGTGGCTAGGGTTTCGCCCTGCCTTTCATGGGACGAGGCGAAGCGAAGGGGAGAGTTTATAGTAGTATGTTTCTCAAAGAAATAAAACCTAGTATGTCCTGCCCAGAATTCCACTACTACAGAATTGAAATTCGATTAGCACATGGTAAACCAGCTTTGATTCAGCGGGGTTATCAGCTTAGATTCGGCTACTTTTAGTTCTTAGATGAGCAAATGATCGGATATTCAAAGGCGTGGACGAGCTCGCCTGATCACGTAATCGCGAGACGTCGACTCGTCGTAGGATGCAGGACGCACAAAGTATTTCAGGGCTTGCACGCTGACCCATTTAATGTGTGTCGTTGACGGCAGGAAACGGACCTTTATACGGTGCGTGCCGACGGAGCTGACCAGCTCACGGCAACGGGCCGCGCGCACATGCAGTTGACGTGGAAGCAAGCGGGAGAAGCAACTGAAGTACACGGATCAAGGGCTAAATACAGACAGGGGGCTCACTCTTGTTCATTAATGTTACTGGTGCACACAAATTTGACCGACTCAATTTGACCGGTTTTGGTGCTGACTCACCCTGATTTTGACCAGACTCAAATTGGTGTACTTTTTTCAAACCCATGAACTTTAAAAAAACTGAGTTTTTTTCTCAAAGTCGCATACTTTTTCAAAGTTCACACAATTTTTTCAAATTTGCATTTTTTCAAATTGGCGTACTTTTAAAATCTGCGAACCTTTTGAAATTTGCATCTTTTTTCAAACCCGTGCACTTTTTTCTAAGTTGGAAGAATTGCGAACTTGACAGTGAGTATGCGGATTTGAAAATAGTACACGAACTTTCAAAAAGTACTTGACTGAAAAAATGTACGCGAATTGGAAGAAGTACGCGGATTGGAAAAAATTACATGAACTTGAAAAAAGTGTGCGAATTTCGAGACATTATGTGAAATTAAGTAAAGTAAGCGCATTTGAAAAATAGTACATGGATTTCAAGAATAATCATAGATTTGAACAAGTGTAGGGATTTGAAAATATTACCCGCACTTGAAAAGTTATGCGAACTTGAAAAAAGTACACAGATTTGAAAGAAGTGCGTAAATTTCAGAAAAGTTATGCGGATTTGAAAACAGTACACGAACTTTCAAAAAGTACTTGATCCGAAAAAATGTACGTGGATTGGAAAAATTTACATGAACTAGAACAAAGTATGCGAATTTCAAGACATTATGCGAAATTAAGTAAAGTAAGCGCATTTGAAAATAGTACATGAATTTCATAAAAAAATCGTAGATTTGAAAAAGTGTAGGGATTTGAAAATATTGCAAGCACTTGAGAAAGTATGCAAACTTGAAAAAAGTACAAACATTTGAAAGAAGTACGTAAATTTCAAAAAAGTTATGTGGATTTGAAAACAGTACACGAACTTTAAAAAAGGACTTGATCTGAAAAAATGTACGTGAATTGGATGAAGTACGAGGATTGGAAAAATTTACAGGAAATTGAAAAAGGTATGCAATTTGAAGACATTATGTGAAATTAAGTAAAGTAAGCGCATTTGAAAAACAGTAGACGAATTTTAAAAAATCATAGATTTGGAAAAGTGTAGGGATTTTAAAAATATTACACGCACTTGAAAAAGTATGCGAACTTAAAAAAGGTACACATATTTGAAAGAACTACGTAAGTTTCAAAAAACTTATGCGGATTTGAAAACAGTGCATGAACTTTCAAAAAGGACTTGATCCGAAAAAATGTATGCGAATTGGAAGAAGTACGTGGATTGGAAAAATTACATGAACTTGAAAAAAGTGCAAATTTGAAGACATTATGTGAAATTAAGTAAAGTAAGCGCATTTGGAAAACAGTACACGGATTTAAAAAAACATTGATTTGAAAAGCTGTAGGGATTTGAAAATATTACAGTCAGTTGAAAAAGTGTGCGAACTTAAAAAAAGTACGCAGATTTGAAAGAAGTGCGTAAATTTTTAAAAAGTTCACATATTTGAAAAAAGAACATGAATTTGAATAAATTACACGAACTTTAAAAAGTGTGTGAATTTGAAAAAGTTTTTTTTTCAAAAAGGGGGGTTCACCCCAGCCTCTGCATAACGATGCATACGGCCAATATTATTAAAAAGTTAAAGATTCAACATAAGTCTCCATGTCTTGAACAAAGAAGAAAAAAAGGCTCACGAAGAGCTAAACAGTATTTGAAAGGGTTAATTATCCTTTTGCCCTCAGTGGTGTCCATGTACTCAATTTTGCCCTCAGATGCGAAATGGGCTCAGTTTTGCCCCTAGTCCGTGCGCACCGACTCGTTCCGTGAACTCTGCCGTCTCCGTCAGGTCAACCTTTTGACTCGGCCCTTACAGGTGGGACCAGGCGGCAGAAACGGCCAATTTTATTCAGACCGTTGCACGGGTGGCTTGTGGGACCCAGCAGAGAGCCGTTGAGCAGAGAGCCGTTGGCGGGTGTGCTATATAAGCGGGCGACAGTGGTGGTGACCACGGCGACAGAGAGCACGGCGGTGACCACGGCGAGAGAGAGAGCACGGCGGCGGGAAGCTAGCAGTGGAGGGCGCGGCGGTGGGAAGCTAGCAGTGGAGGGCGCGGCGGCGTTGAGATCCCCTTCGGCTCCGAGCTCCATGTCTTCCTCAAGCTCCCGCGCCACCTCGCGGATGCAGAGCCAGGCGCGTGTGAACATGCTGTCTTCGTCTCGTCGCGGTGCGGGCGGGCGTTGATCAAAGGTTTCTCGGACACCGAGGAACCGAATCGTCCGTTCTCGTGTGCAGCGAGAATGGGGTAAGAATCGGGCAATTGCACCATTTTCGTCGTCGGGATGTTTGAGCAATGGGTTGATCTGTTTGGTGTTCATGCATGTGACATGCTTCTTTCTTTGGGTCGATGCTCTGGCCAAGACTCTGATGAATGAACTGCAAGAAGAGCATGAAGAATGGTTGCGCATGCTGCCACGAATGGCAGTGGCCACACCACGAGCTCCGGAAGAAGAGATGGATGGCGAAAGCCGACCGACAGAGAGCTAGCTATTGAGCTTAGGATGTTGAAGAAGAAGGTTAGGAAGCTTGAAGATCAAGCACTACCAATACCCATTTGCAAATACTTTTGGGCATTTGTAGGTATGGTAATTGCACTGGTTGTAATGTTGAAAATGTATGGAAAGGCATGAATTATGGAGGAATTTGTAATCTTGAAATTGTTTGAGAAATTCACCTAGTTTAAATGTTGGTTAAAGTTGTTTAAATGTTGAAACAAAAAGAGAAGAAGTGACAAACATTTAAATATGTTGGAGAAAAAAAGAGAAGAAATTAGGAATTCAGAAACTTTTGATCAATGAAATGCAGCTCTCTGCTCTGCCTTTCTGTCCAAAAAAAAGGTTGCTCTTGGGCCAAATTCAGAGCGTAGAGCCAAGTGCAAGCTAGACTAATGGGTCAACTGCATCCAATTAGGCCCATCTGGGGGTTTTCTTGCGTATTTTTCTGTTTTCTATTCTGATTTGATTTTGGCAGTAAATCATAATGCTGAAACTTTTTATGGAAGCTAATTGAATTATTCCGGAGCCAAACAATTAAGGTTAGAAATTTTTGGGAGCTGTTAATTACTCCAATTCAAATACACCATGATTTAAATCAAAGACCAAAATGTCATGGAAAATGTGCCTCAACTCTGGTAGAGGTTTACGCCAGGTGCCAAAATAAATGAACATTTTTTAAGGGCATTACATTGAGAAAAACATAATATGTCTAAAAAATGAAGGGTGGAAAATGCACAAAAAATTAGTGCGGCTGGGGACTCGAACCCAGGACCACGTGGGTTTGTGGTGTTTAGGGCTGCGCTGATAACCGCTAGGACAGATGGCAAGACTTTGACATGGGTAGGGAAGGAAGGTATACATAGTGAGACTGTGAATTTTTTTTTAAAAAAAATAGTGAGACCGTGAATGTTTGCACACGCGTGAGAGTGGTTTTCCTTTGTTTTGCACTTAAATTTTGGAGGGTTGGAAGGTTGAAAATGTATGTTGCACTACCACATGGTTTTGGTCAGAGTGGCACTTGGTTTAGGGTTAGAGTGGCACTTGGTTTAGGATTTAAAGGGAATAAATTTACATGTTAGTTCATGACTTTTTGTTTTAATGAAACAGAGGGCTTCTCACCCCCTACGATTTTCATTAATGAAAACCACAAGTTCTTGAACTTCATGACTTGTTTAGGGAAGAAATGACAAGTTTGGGCACGGACATTTTTTAACACACATAATAAAATGGAACACACCGTACCATTACAATAACTTAGATAAGTTCACGGACAGTTCATGGACACATGACGAAACATGACACGACACGACATGACATAGAAAAGCAACAAAATAAAAAACCAAACATGACGAGCTTGACTCCGGGCTTGAACATCTTCATCTTGACCTCCTTCTTCCACCTTGGCCGCGCGCGCCCCTTCAACACCATCTTCATCTTCACCTCCTCCTCGTCGTCAGAGGGAAGGGAGTGCATCGGCTGGAGCGGGAAGATGCGCTCGTAGTTGGTGTAGATGTTGTAGATGGTGAAGAAGATGGCCTCGCAGCCGCACCAAAAGACTTGGCCGAGGAGCTCGCGCGCGTCAAATGGGTTGGTGAAGGTGACCGTGAGCAGTAGGAGGATGCCGCCGCGGTCATGAACCTCGTTGAGGGTGAACATCCTCGGCGAGCCCCGTGGGAGGTGGGCATAGCCGGCTCTAAGGAAGGCGCGGGTGAGTTCGACGGAACCCCTCCACCTTGAAATAGCCCACACACGGAGCTCCCTCTCCACGAGCACGCTCCGGCACCACAGGCGGACGGTTGAAGGTCGGCCCGTCAAACTGCATCTTCTTCACTTGGTCTCGCTTGGGGAGGGCTCGGTCGCTTGGGTGTTTGAAGTTGGAGAGGATCGGATCTGGCTTGTGGGTGGGAGAGGAAGAGAGGCACCCCATTTATAGGCCCGTGGGTGGGAGAGGAAGAGAGAAAGGATGAGAATGGTGCGTGTGTGAATCCGGACACGTGTGTGTATCCGTTACGTTTTGCACACTTAAATTTTTGCACGAAAACGATGCATCTTTGACCGGGCGGTGCATGTGAATCGCTGCCCTGAACCACTGCCCTGAACCACCTAGCTCGCCTCGCTAGCCTAGCTCGCCTAGCGCTTCTCGCTCGCCTCGCTCGCATGCATGCACGTCGCCGCCTCCCACGTAGCCGCCTCTATGCATGCAAGGTCTAGAAAGGCTGAGATGGGCTATTTACTGCGGTCTCAGGCCCAGACAACGAGACGGCCCAACGGTCCATCCAGCGCGCCCGATATTTGTTAAAAAAAATCTCCCAGCCAATCAGATTGCATCTCGTGGATCGCTCCCTCCTCCCCGCAGATTCCTTCTAGAAGGGTTAGATCGACGACCCTTGATCGCCGCTAGGGTTAGATGAACGGTCCTTGTTCAGCGCTAGGGTTAGCGGGGTTTTGGAGGGGTTTGGAGCAGTGAAAGCTATGTTTGACCAGATTTCAAATGAGCATAATAAATTAAATAAAAATCAGAAAAATGAAAAACCTGCGCACATAGTCTTCTTATGTCATATACTAACGATTTAAGTTGATAAACAAGCTTTACATACATTTAAATGATAAGTTCATGTGTATTGTATGATATCTCGAGTATCTCAAACTCTCGTGTATGAAGTGAAGAGAAGTATTTTGGGGAAATGAACATGAAAATTTCAAAAAACTCACCACAGCTTCATTTTGGAGTGACTAAGAAGTATCCAGGCTTAGTTTTTCATTTTGATGTTTTACACTTGTTTAAATCTTGGTCAATGTTAAGTTTGACCAGAATTCAAATGAGTATAATAAATTAAATAAAAATCAGAAAAATGAAAAACCTACTCACATAGTCTTCTTATGTCATATACTAACGATTTAAGTTGATAAACAAGCTTTACATACATTTAAATGATAAGTTCATGTGTATTGTATGATATCTCGAGTATCTCAAACTCTCTTGTATGAAGTGAAGAGAAGTGTTTTGGGGAAATGAACATGAAAATTTCAAAAAACTCACCACAGCTTCATTTTGGAGTGACTAAGAAGTACCCAGGATTAGTTTTTTATTTTGATGTTTTACACTTGTTTAAATCTTGGTCAAAGTTAAGTTTGATCAGAATTCAAATGAGCAAAACAAATTTAAAAAAAATCAAAAAATGGAAAAACCAGCGCTCATAGTCTGTACATATAGAATATATGTGTAGGAAAGTTATTTGGCTGATTTAGACAAGGTCGAAAAAAACCTTGCTTAGAAATGAGGTCGTTTACCCTACCTTTGGACCCCTCTTTTTAGCATATTTTTCATGAAAATTTCAAAAACCTCACCACAACTTCATTTTGAATTGACTAAGAATTATCCAGGCTTAGTTTTTCATTTTGATGTTTTAGACTTGTTTAAATCTTGGTCAAAGTTAGGTTTGACCAGAATTTAAATGAGCAAAACAAAATTCAAAAAAAATCAAAAAAAGGAAAAACCATGTGCTCATTCAAACATCATCCAACAGATATTTAAACATCATCCAACAGAAATACAACATGTCAAGTGATAAATGTTTCATAATACAACATCATTCCTTATTCATAATGTTTCATAGTTGTTCATAGATAGCGTTGGGGCTTCTGTCTGTTCCTTGAGCTTCTTGCCATCACTTTGCTCCTCGTGCACCTTGTGCTTATTGTTTCTCCTCTTCTTCTCTTGGTTGTCGGTACCTTGCGCGTCTTCTTCAAACCTACCATAGAGCTGTGCAAAACATAAACCGTAATGAGATCGTGTCAAGTGATAGATGTATAGTAGTATTTGACCCTTGCAAGATTTACATACCTAGCAGAACTCACAACAACAGAAGGTTGGTCACCATTTGGAGCCTCACTTGGATCATCATTTGGAGCCTCACTTGGATCATCATTTGGAGCCTCACTGGGATCATCATTTGGAGCCTCACTTGGATCACCATGATCACCATTTAGAGCCTCACTTGGATCACCATTTGGAGCCTCACTTGAATCATTATTTGGAGGATATTTTGGATCATCGTCAAAATCAAGCGGCTGTTGACCATCATCATTTGGAACCTCGTCAAAATCCTCATCTGATGCAACCGGCTGTTGACCATCATTTTCATCATCTGTTGAGGCAACCGCTCTCGACCAACATTTTCATCGAAGCCTTCATGAAACTCTCTCTGAGCGCTGGATCTCTGTGTTATCACAATACTTACCAAAATGACCAGACCCACCACATCTTGTGCACCTCGCTTCCTCGCTCCAAGTCCAGCTCCTTCGCTGCGAGGTCTGATTCGACTCTTCCTTGGTCTACCTGCTGCTCTCTTGAGCTGGAGCGCAAAGCTTGAATCCGTGGTCCACCATGTCCCATTGTTGTTTTCCCTCCATAGCAGGCAAGGCATAAGCATATGTGGCTTTGAACCGTGCATGTGAGTAGTAATCATGCACATCTTGCTATATGTTCCCTGCTGGACACGGAGAGAAGTGATGAAAAACAAGGCATGAATGCATGGCAACCCAGTTATCTGCCATTGCCTACAAGCGCAAGTTCTAGCTTCTAAATCCTTGGATATCTCCATTCCCTCTTCTCTTTATCCAAATATGATATCTACGCTATGGTACCGAGCAAAGCATCATGTTCATTTCAAGCCTATTGTCTTACGCTTGGTTCATTCATCACGGCGGGGATGATAATGTAGCCCATGAATTTTGCCTCGGCTATTCCTGCACGATAATGAAATTTCTGCATGTATTCTATCCTTATCCTGTCAAGCAAATCCACCACATAATGACCCTTTAGTTTCCGGATCGTTGAGTTGAAAGACTCTACTAGATTATTGTGCACATAGTCAACTTTGCTCACTTCACTGAATTGGCTTCTGGCCCATAACTTGGAGTGTTGTGTTTCCAAGTATTCTTTCACTTTGGGATTCATGTATAACTGCCTCAAGTGGTAGTTGTGCTTCTTCACACTGCATGTCAAAGATGCTGGCCATAAATTGTCGGTATACACCTTTCCTTTGAATTTCTTCATGAAATTTGCAGCAAGGTGACGCATGCATTCCCTATGCTCTACTCCAGGGAACACATTGTCCACGGCCACTTCTAAACCTTTGCAGGCATCTTTATGAATGACCAACCAATTAGGATGTGCAATAGCCCGGTGGAGATTATGCAAAAACCAAGTCCAGCTCTCCTCAGACTCTGTCTCCAGCACACCATAGGCAACTGGAAATACAAAACTATGTGCATCAACTGCACAAGCTGCTACTAACTGTCCTTTAAACCTCCCTGTGAGAAAAGTGGCATCAATAGCCAAATAAGGCCTGCAGCCTGCCAAAAAACCTCGACGACAAGCCTCAAAGCAGACAAAAACCCTTCTAAAGCATTCCTTGGTCTTTGTCATTCCCCTGAATGTGTACTCCACGGTGTGGTGATCAATATCTACAATACTACCTGGGCTTGTCCTCTCCACTTCACCTTTGAATGAATACAACAATTGAAAACTTTCCTGCCAGTTACCATAAATAGAATCCATAGCATGTTGTTTACCATTGAACAACCTCATGTATGGTAAATCTATCTTGAACTTATCTTTGATGTTCTTCTGCAATTCCTTTGGACCCACTTGCTGGTTTTCTTTCACCCACTTCTTTACTTCTTCTGCCACCCATCTTGACTTGGCTCTAACTGATTGTATCCTTCCTAAGGTTGGATCCTGGCATGTGTGCTTAAAAGGGTTCACTTTGACCTGAACATTAGTGCTATTCCGCATTTTAGATGCAAGCAGCCTCCATGGACAACCCTCAGTCGGACAGTGCACTCTGTAACGTACTTGATCGCTCTTGTCAACTTTGAAAGTACGTTCTACCTTGATGCAGTATGTCACAAGTGCATCTCTACACTCATTCATGGATGCAAAAATTGTACCTTCTTCCATTTGAGGGTTCAAAGGGTCCCATTCAATAGCTGCAAGGTCTTCGTCCTCACCCATCGCGTCATCATCCACACGGACTGCATTGTGAGCCTCATCTTGGTTTTCAGTCCGAGGTGCCCGTCGTAAATTCCGAATAACATCAGAATATAGCTTCTCTTCATCAACCCCAGAATTGTAGCCATCAGGCTCCACTTCAAGGGGGACCCTACTGTTGTTGCCCACACTTGTCGAGCCACCACGTCGCCGTGCACCAAATGAACTATTCTGGCTAGAGATGCCATTACGACGACTTGGTTCTCCCCGAGATGTTGCACCCGCCATCCTAGGTCCAAATGCCTGCTCAAGCACATCAACTTGCGGCCTCACATGAAAATTATCTTTCTCTTTATGCCTAACAAACATGGTAGCTAGCTCTTCATCATTACTAACTGTCACCCAATTCTTTTCCCCGTCATAGTACTTTTATACCACTTCATCAAGCAAACCCCAAGGATATTGGCTACAAATTACCTCCCCAAATTGTCTGAAACTCCAATTACTAGCCATTGGCAACCGATAATCAAAACCTCCTTGGTATTTCTTCTTATCCTTTGCATCGAACATGTACCGGTCCCTTCTAATGTGCACCATGAAAGCAAACCGCAACTCTATCCTAACCGGCGAAAAACAGAGACGCAATCAGCACACTAATTGGGCAAACCTACTCGAATTGAGTGTTCAAATGCACAACTAAGCTCAATCTAAACAAGTGGCGAGACTTACCCCTCGGGAACCCAGTCGTGGACGCAGCGGATCTCCGGCCCGATGCCTGCCTCGCCAAATACTCCGGGCTCGCCGCTGCTCACCATTTCGCCCTAGGGTTCTTCCTCCTAGTTCAAATAGCTCCAGCAGCCCCCCACCTTTGAGCGCTCCGGCCGGGCGCACGGAAGGAGGCCGCGCCGCAGATCAAGAAGGTGGCGGGTGCCCCACCCGTGGCGTCGCAGGAAGGTGGTGGGTGTCACAGGTAGCCGTGGAGCATAGGCGCAGGGAGGTAGCGGCGGAGCAGGCCGTGCAGCTGGTAGCGGGGCAGGTGCTGGCCGCGGCGTAGGTGGCGGCGGCGGCGCAAGACAGCCGGCCAGGCACAGGTGTGAGCTAGAATGTTTTGGGAATTTAGTTGCACGGGCCTACATGTCAACTCCGGACCCACATCCACGCGGTCCCACATGTAAGCTCCGGACCCACAACCACTAACGCCGACGGACGGAATGGACTCAAATATGGCCGTTTGGCCTCGTCGTAGTTGTTGTGCTCGGACTAGGGGCAAAACTGAGGACAATTCGCATCTGAGGGCAAAACTGAGCACATGGACACCACTGAGGGCAAAAGGATAATTAACCCTATTTGAAAATCCACAACCGGCTGGCATAAAAAGGTAGGAACACTAAATGTCTATCGTATTACATGACCGCCATCCAAACCGGTTGAAAATATCCCGTGCTACCATCTCCCATCGGGTAGACCCAGTAACCAAACGCTCCCTGGCCTCCGTCGGAGTGAGTAGCGACCACATACGGATCAACGCAGTGGCTCTGAAGATAACCTGCAAAAAATGAATATGTGATGTTCTGTTAAATACCAAATCATTTCTGCAGTTCCAGACTGCCCATAATAAAGCACAAACTCCTACACGAATATGTCTCGCTGTATCGGAATCTATCCCATCAAGCCACGTCTCAAACAACATGTTGATAGAAATCGGAGGAGTAATGTTAAAAGCTATGTGAACCGACCACCACATAATTTTGCCAGAGGACAATCAAGGAAGAGGTGTATGATTGATTCATGTTGGTCGCAGAAGCTACATCTTGTAGATCCTGTCCAATTGCGTGTTGCCAAATTATCCTTAGTTAAAATAACTTGTTTATGCACAAACCACATAAACACTTTGATTTTCAAAGGTACTTCAACATTCCAAACATGTTTCGATCTAGGAATCATGCTAGAGTTAATAACATCCAAATACAGGGATTTAACCGAGAACTCTTCATTCTTAGTTAGTTACCAGCACAACTGATCAGGCTGTTGAGACAGCTGAATATCCATCAATCTTCTCACAAGATTGAGCCAGGCTCCCCAACGGTTTCCCACTAGTGTCCTTCGTAATTGAATATTGAGTGGAGTGGACTACAACACTGTTGCAACGTAAGCGTCTCTACGCTGAACAATGTTATACAAAGAAGGATATTGGAGTGCGAGGGGCGTCTCCCCTAGCCATGTATCCTCCCAGAACCTCGTAGCGGTATTGTTGCCAACTATGAACCTTGTCCTGTTGAAAAAGAGTGGTCTAACTCTCATCAATCCTTTCCAAAAAGCGAATTAGTCGGCCTCATTGTCACCTGGGACAAGGTTTTAGAGTGAAGGTACTTGTTACGCAAGATCTGAGCCCATGTGGCCTCCGTCTCGGCAGAAAGCTTAAACAGACACTTGCTAAGGAGACATCTGTTCTTCACTTCCAGATTCTCAATACCTAGACCCCCTTGGTCTTTCGGCCTACAAAATATCCCATTTAGCAAGTCTGTATTTTCGCTTAAGTTCATCACTCTGCCAGAAGAAGCGTGATCGATAGAAGTCTAGCCTCTTCCGGACTCCAACCGGTACCTCAAAAAAGGAGAGAAGAAACACGGGCATACTCGTGGGACCGAATTAATAAGAATTAATCGTCCTCCGTATGACATCAGCTTGCCTTTCCAGCAGCTCAATTTCTTCTCAAATCGGTCCTCAATGCACTTCCATTCTCGGTTGGTCAGCTTACGATGGTGAATTGGTATACCTAAATACGTGAAAGGTAGAGGCCCCAATTCACACCCGAACAATTGTTTGTACGCATCTTGGTCATCATTAGCTCTTCCAAAACAGAACAAGTCGCTCTTGTGGAAGTTAATCTTTAACCCGGTCAATTGTTCGAATAAGCATAACACAAGCTTCATGTTTCGCGCTTTTGCCAAGTCGTGCTCCATTAAGATGATAATGTCATCAGCGTACTGTAAAATGGATACACCTCCATCAACTAAGTGCGGGATGAGGCCACCTACCTGACCCGCATCCTTAGCCCTTCCTATCAGAATTGTCAACATATCGACCACTATGTTGAACAGAATAGGTGACATCGGATCTCCTTGCCTCAGCCCTTTGTGTGTTTGGAAGTAGTGACCCATGTTATCATTCACTTTAATCCCAACACTTCCTTTTTGCGTGAAAGAGTCTACCTGGTGTCTCCATGCCTGATCAAAACCTTTCATACACAATGCCTATTGAAGGAAGGGCCATTTGACCTTATCGTTCGCTTTCTCAAAGTCCACTTTGAAAACAACTCCAACCAGTTTTTTCGTGTGGATTTTCATGCAGGACGACAACCCCTTCTAGGATGTTTCTGTCCGGCATGAAAGTGGTTTCGGACGGTTGCACCATAGAGTGCGTAATTTGCGTAAGCCCATTAGTCCCGACCTTGGTGAAAATTTTGAAACTTACATTAAGAAGACACATAGGCCTGAACTGCTCAATACAAACTGCCTCTATTTTCTTAGGAAGTAGAGTTATGGTTCCAAAATTAAGTTGAAACAACTGAAGTTGTCCCAAGAATAGATCATGGATACATCGGAAGCAAATCCCCTTTGATAATATGCAAACATTGTTTTTATAAAACTCCGCCGGAAAACAATCCGGCCCTGGAGCCTTATTGTTCTTCGTTTGTGAAATGGCCTCAAACACCTCTTTCTCCGTAAATGGGGCGGTTAAAATCTCATTCTCGTCTGACTCAAGTTGAGGGACATCCTCAATCCTGGACTCGTCTAAGGACACGAAGTTATCCTCGGGAGGCCCAAACAACTGCTTATAGTAATTGGCTATATAAACTTTCAGATTTTCTTGTCCTAAAATCGTCCCCTCGTCCTGCTCGAGCTGAAATATCCTCTTCTTACGGTGCTTGCCATTTGCAATCATATGAAAGAATTGAGTGTTATCATCCCCTTGGACGATCTTGCAAACCTTAGCTCGCAATGCCCACTTCAATTCCTCCTCTCGAAGAAGTTCTTTCAGTCGCAACTCCGCCTCCACCTTAGTTTCCAGCTCCCTGGTATCTAAATAGTGGACTCGGCTTTTAAGTCTAGGGATTGAATAAGTAGAAGGAGCCTTTCCTTCTCAGCCTTATAAACCCATGCGTATGTTTAGCCCATCCACGAAGGAATCTTTACAGATGCCTAATCTTATTCTGCCATCTTTCAACAGGAGATCTTCCTCCTGAATCTTTAGCCCGTTCTCTAGCTATCAGATCGAGGAAGCCTTCTCTATCAAACCACGACAATTCAAAAGAAAAGGTGTTTTTATTTCCCACATGGGTGGGATCGCCAGAGTCAACAAGCAACGGGGTGTGATCCGAAATTGCGCGCGATAACGCTTGGACTGTTACGAGGGGGAACTTCTGTTTCCATTCGACGCTAGCGAGGACACGGACCAGCTTCTCAAAAGTCGGGTTTGGTAGCGAGTTAGCCCAAGTGAATTTCCTACCAAAAAGCTCTATCCCTCTAAGATCCAAGCTTTCGATTATAGTATTGAACATAAACGACCATCTGCCGTCAAAATTCTCATTATTCTTTTCCTCCCTCCTTCGAATAATGTTGAAATCACCCCCAACGAGGGTTGGGAGCTGCTCGCTACCACAAATACGGACAAGATCGGCCAAAAAATCAGGTTTGAGTACTGGCTGCGCGGCACCATATACAGCCACCCATGCCAATTAAACCCATCGGCCTTTGATCTGACCCGAAACTTTACCGCAAAATCTCCCATGACCACACTCCGCACTTCCAACGAGTCACACTTAACCCCGAGGAGGACCCCACCGGACCTTCCTCTTGGAGGTAGGCAGTGCCAGTCGAAGTCGACACCCCCCGATAAAGTACTAAGGAATTGGGGGGGTGAAATTGTCCCTTCCAGTTTCGGACAGGGCAATAAAATCCAACTGGTGTTCATTAGATGCTCCCGCTAGAAACCTTCTTTTAGCCAAGTCTTTAAGACCTCTGCTATTCCAAAACATTCCTCTCATATTTAATCATGAAATTTTTTAGAGGTACGGATCCTAGCACTCCTACGCACAGCCAAAACTGGATAAACCTTCCATTTCCACTTCCGCTTAGGCTTATTTTGATCCTCCCACCGGTCCTCACCACCAGGCTCTGAGGATTTAACCTCCAGAACATCTACATGGATCGAGACCCTAGGGGAACCGAATCCCTCATCCTCCTCTGTCTCAGGAAGTGAAGGGGCAAGATCCGCACAAAAACTATCAAGAGCCCTGACTCCCAACGCATCTATGTCGGAATCATTCATGGGTTTAACAGCAGCTATGTTACGTATCACTTCCAAAGCGCGCTCCGCTTCGAGATCGAGAATATCATTAACTTATTTAGTGATTTCACTACCATTACTACCTAGTGAAACCCCTAATTGATTTGCATTGTGAACAATCTCATCATTGGAAAAATGTAAAATCGAATTTGACGTATTGACTAACATACCAGTAGTGACCTCAATGTCACGAAGCTTGGCCGCCCTCATAGCGCACCTTAGCTGCATGTCATCAACATCTGGCTGCTCCTGGAGACCAATGCTCATCCGTCGCCCCTCAGAAACAAGATCCGGGATCCCTCCAAAAGCAATGACCTCCTCCCGCGTGGCCCCGTTAGGGGTGGGGCCTCCTTCCCGACCCACAACTGAGCTCGACAAAAATGGAGCAGCCGAGGAATCACCAAGAGTCGACGAAGTCACTCGCGGCATCGACCGGTGCCCGGATCCTGGAGACGCCACGAGAGCCGCACCAACCATCGACGCCAAAGGAGAGGTAGGGGCGGAGGCCACCTGCCCGCGCCCCCTCCGGATATGGCCACCACCGGACTCGCCACCCAAGGCGAAACAGGCGTCGCGGTCACCGCCGCGGCCACCGGTCCTGCCGCCGAAGCCAAGCACGTGGACGGAAAGACACGGGTGAATACCTCGTGCCCACATCCCCCACCCTGTGAGGCCGCCGTGGTCGGTTGCGCCATGGGAGAGGGAGGGGCGGAGGCCTCCTGCCCGCGCCCTCCTCCCTGTCCGACCGCACCGCTGGCCCGCGGCACGACCACCTCGGCACCAGACCTCGCCGGACTCCTAGCCGGTGAAGAAACAGCAATTGGAGAGGTAGATCGTAGGGCCACGTGCCCGAGATCATCCCCACCACCTGGACACGACCGGGCGCCCGGATCAATTGCTACTGGTGGTGATGGTGTGCTCTCCACCAAGGCTATCGCAGCAGCGACCTCATCGTCCACAATAGTATCAGCAGTAGCAAAATCCAAGGGAGGAAGCAATCTCTTAATCAAATCATTCCTCTCTACCCGATCACTGCATAATCGAGGAGGAGCAGAGGCAGGCTCGAACGACCCAAATCTCAACATGCTCATGGGTGCCGTCATCGAGACTGATGTCCCTTTGCCGGGTACCTGGTCATCCTCACGCACCTCCTTATTCCCCGGGCCATCATCCTTATCAAGCATGTCAACATCATTCGCTGCCAAAGCCTCAGAGAAAAGCTCGGTGTCCTCGAACTCAATCTCGAGGTTAAAAATCATGCCTCTATGAACCCACTTGACCACATCTAGCACGTACTCAGTATCAACGATACTGACAAGCAACCTGGCCACCCCATTAGCTCGGGTAAAGGCCATATCCACTCTCTCGGTTTTCCCAACCAGCGTCCCTAAACTAGCCGCAACTCGAACATCATTCAGCGGCTTTGAAGGTGCCCCTGAGAATCATAGCCAAACCTGAGTGAGTGGTTTACCCTTTAGCTCAACCTTCTTCCACTCATGAAACTCGAGGATGCACTGAGTGTCGGGAACTCCGCACAAACCTTGTACATATTATCCTCAATTTTGACAAGTTCCCACTGATGGTTACCTGGAGCTAACTCATTCAGCATGTGCATAATATGTGCATCAGTTAAGTCACCCTTGGTAAGTTTCACTACCCCCGTGGTCGCGCACCGAGGCACATCAGGGATCTCCATAGCACTAGGAGACTCGAAAAACATCAACTCAGCACAGCACACACCATAAATTGTAACACCCGGCATAGGTTCACGCAAAAGCGGGCACTCTCCCGTAGCATGCACCGGTTTGGAGCAAGTGTCAGAAAGCTCAGCTGTACATTCGGCAATGAAGTGCCCCTGCTCTCCACAGCGATAGCATAGCATTTTCTCCTTCTTATGAGCCCATTTGCTGACTTTCTCACCGCAAGGCCTGTCAGAAGCACCAACAGCACCCGCCGCCGCCGGCTCGCTGGCGGGAACTACCACAGAAGCCAAGGCAGACATCGCAGCCAAGACCGGGCCAGACAACGCGGGCGTCTGCATAGCAGCCACCTCCGAAGACACCGTTGGCTCAGCGACGTCGGAGGGGGTGGTGACAGGCGACGGAGGCTGACGATAGCGGTTCTTGCCACCGTGGCCAGTTCGAGATCCTCTGTAGCCACCTCTCTGTCTGTAGTCTAGGGCCTGATGCCCCCTCGACGAAACCTCCCGGCGGGCTGAGAAACGGACGCTCCGCCGTCCCATCGCTCTGCCAGGCATAACCACGGCACCCGCCCGAGGATGAAGAGTCGCGATGTTGACCTTCGCCGTACGCGTCATAGCCGTCGTCCATCATTGACCCCGGGGTGGCCGACGATCATTAAAGTCACGGCCGTGAAATGCCAGGAACCAGTTCCCAACACCGCCACCATCGCCACCATGGCGCGCCGGCGGGCCAGCACGAGCCGCGGCAGGAGGAGGCCACGCGGCAGCTCCCTGCACCGGCTCCGCCCGACCAGGCTGCAGTTGGGCCACAACATGCGGCAGCGGCGCTCGTGCTGGAGCTGGCACGTGAGACACTCCCCCCACAGGGAGCTGCTGTGCTAGCGGCGGTGTGACTCCCGACCGCGGCTGAAGCTGGAACTGGGAAGGCGGCCGAGGCGCCGTCGCCACAGCCCCGGGCGGTGCCGGTTTCGGTCCCTGCGGCTTAGGCCCGCCGTGACCCGCCATGCTCGCCGCAAGGGGGGATGCGTGCCGCTCTGCCTGGCGTACACGAGGGGAAGCCAGGGACGGCGCAACGGCGAACCCTAGGCGACGGCTGCGATACAGGAAACGATCTCACGCTCGTGCATGCAAACACGTCGATCCTAGAAGTGGCCACCGGTTTTGGATGGGCCTCTTGCCCAGCTAATCCCGGCCCACTCAAAGACAAATCGCGCTGGACCGACAGCCCACTCGCAGGCCCGCTCTCACACCGCGCGGCCTCAGCCAGCCCCTCTGGGCCCAGCAGCCGTTTCAAACGCGTGATCCGCGCCTCCCGGATCACGCCAGGATGGTCGACCACTGGCGCCGGCGCCGGCGCCGGCGCCTGCGCCGCCGATGGCCGCCGCTTCTTCTTCCTCTTAACAATCTTCCACGAATCATCGGTAAAGAAATCGGACAAACTAGGTTTTGGGAGACTAACCTTAGGAAGAGGTCACTTCAGGGCCAGATCGCCGTCGCCACCATACGTCGATGAACTATACGCCGGACGATCTCGATCTTGTCCTCCGCCCGTAGACCCATCCTCGCCGGATCATCGGAAGGAATTGCCAGATCCATGAGCAGGGCCACCTCGTCCTCCGGGTACCCAATCCGAAAAGCTTCGCAAATCGTATCGGAATCGGAAGGAGTGGGAGACGTCAAGTCCGTCGGCCCGTCATCCAGGTCGCCGTCGTCGTCGTCCGAGTCCCCGGCGCCTTCGTCGGCCAACGCCCAGAACCGGCCGCCCACCCGCCTCCTCCCACCTGTGAGGGCACCTCCGGCGATCCCCGGAGTTGGCTCCGGAGTCGCCCCACCTGTCGCACCGCCTGTCGCCCCTGACATGAGCCTTACCGATCAAGAATAGCCAGTAAGAGTCATATAGTATTTTAAATTTTGGTGCATGAAAGGTCAGGCTGTACACTGATTTCAGAAAAGTTTAGGCATTTGAAAACAGTACGTGTGAATTTGAGTCAGCACTAGTCAAAACTGGAGGTGAGTCAGCACGGAACCCGATCAAAACCGAGACCAGGAACGAGCCTTGTCCAGTTCTAGTAACCGGGAAGGTTTCAAAGTTTGGGGACCAGCCTCACGTAGCCGTCGCCTCCTTTCCCAAGCTTTGGGTTTCTTTGCCTCCCGCCAGCGCCGCCACTGCCGCCTACTCTCCCAAGCTTAGGATTTTTCTGCCTCCCGCCGGTGCCACCACCGGTCTGCCCCATCTTCAGTGCCTTAGGGCCATGGGGATGCGGTGGTGGATTCCGGCCCTTGTCGATGGGAGGGCTTCGTCTTTAAATGTTACTTTGAGTTTTGGTTTTGTTTGTGTCCTGCTCAAGAAGGCGAGACCACGGCGGCTTCTCGAAGATGGAATAACATTTTCCCCGCCTAGCCCCTGTTCCGGTGGTGCTTCTAGCATCGTCGGCGGCAATGTGAAGGTGTGTCTCCGGTGGATCTGTTCATTGTTTGTCTACGTTCGCGTGTCTTCAGATTGGATCTTTCCGATCTAAGCTGCTCTACATCGGCGGTGGTTGCTGTTTTGTAGACCTGGTCATGTGTGGCCTTAGCACGACGACTTCCCAACTGTCTACTACAACAAGTTTTGCCCGGCTCTGGTGAGGGAGGGGCGATGATGGTGACGCGCTTTCGGCTCGCTTTAGTGTTTGTAGTCGTCGCTAGGTGGTCTATGAATCCAAATGTAAATTTTATTATTTTTTGTGTTTATTATACTCTCATGATTGAAGATGAATGGATCGAAAGTTTTCAAAAACTTAGTAGACCAAATTTAGATTCCTCCAAAAATTAAGGACCAAAAGTACATAGGGAATTACAACAGTTCTGTTATTCCGGTCAGACACACACACCAGGACGCTATAATGATTATAATCTTGTCAACAAACAGTGATACCGTCAAACCGGAGAGACTGCAACTTTTTTAGATTTCCTACTAGGTGAAAATCGTACACTGATAGACAAGCCAATCCTAGGTCACTTCGGTGGTCGGTTGTCACCATGGACGCCGCTGCCGGATCCATCCCCAACGTCGGTCATGGATTCGGCGTAGCTACCTTGCTGGCTGGCTCAGAGCAAGCCTCACCACCGGCGAAGCTTCCATTTCTGGATCTTAGTCTCCTACTTCCTCCAGCGCCGAAAAACGGACTGAACTTCAGTCTCGTCTTCGTAAGCTTCATCTGCCAGCGATGCCCTGTTAGCTCTTCCGTCCACGGAATCCGGCAAGCAAGCACTGGCAATTACCGATCTGTACTTTTGTGTGACACATCTGCAAGCTGACAACAAAAGACAAACATGAGCGGCACGTACCTGGAGCAGTGAACGTCGCTGCTGCAAAACCGCATGAGCGGAGCGCCGCCACCACCGGCATGATCTTCAGAACCACTTTCTGAACGTGGCTGCCTTGATCAGCGCCGGCAGCAAGGGCTTCGAGCACGGTCGCCAATCGTTAGGCACCGCCAGAGGCATCTTGTACCAGTGGAACATATGCACAGTGTACCGTCAAGCTGTCATCATATCAGACGGCGTAGTCACCGTATGAAACTGTTGGACGCTACGTACCTTTTCTCCCTTTCTTCGATCGCATTCAATCCATGCACCAATGTTTCCTTGTCCCATTTGTACGCGTAGCGTGAGCAGACCAGCCCGTCCGCTCTATCGCCACTCTCAGCAAATGATACGCTTATGTCAGTAGTTTTTAGATATATCCACTGGCTTCGAATTCTGTTGATGGATTTTTATGCTCTGTTCTGCTTGTAGAGCATGCGAATGATGTTCATTGTTGTTTGAAAGATGCACTTTTTTTATGCCTATATGTGAACGATGCAATTATTGGCTGAGAGATGCACTTATCGGTGCTGTTGTGAAATGATGTTCATTACTGTTCTATAGATGCAGTAGACTGATGTTTATTACTGTTTTGTTATTGTACAGAACGAGGACGGATCCAAGGTTGAGTACGGGGTGTGGAACCCCTACAGATGCAAGTTGGCTGCTGTTGTGCTCGATGGTGTGGACAACATCTGGATTGTAAGTCCCTGTAGATGATTCCTTCCGGCGCCCTGTCATACTCATTACTCTTCAGTGCACACGATGTAGAAGAATGCACAGCGGCAACACAGGCAGTAGCAGAATGGGGTATAATGAATGTTTTGTTTGAGTCTGACAGTCAAACGCTGGTTCGTGTTTCTTGATTTTTCTAGCTAAGGACTGGTTCGTGTCTGACAGTCAAACGTTGGTTCGTGTTTCTTGATTTTTCTAGCTAAGGACTGGTTTTGTATAGCTGGAACACAAATCATGATCAGATGTAGCTATTATGATGATTTTCGGGTTGTGAGAGAACGTCGTACCCTAGCTCTGGGCGATGGCTTCGTGTTAAATAGCCAGGGGCGCAACTCCCTGGGTTAGCGTACAGATTGGATCGAGAGTACATCTTTGAGAATAAGGGATAGAATAGAGAGATATCTAGTTACAATGGTAACAGAATATTTGAACAAACTATCTCTATCTATCTAGATTCGGTTGACATGCTGTGGGCCGAAGGCTATCACGCCATATGTGTTGTTTAACACCCTCCCTTAATCACAACTTTGTCAAGTTGAGATTACGCTTGAACTCCTCAAGATTCCTCGTGGGCAATGCCTTTGTAAATCCATCTGCAACCTGATCACGTGAATGCACAAACGAATTTCCAATTGTCTGTTAGCAACTCTTTCTCTGACAAAATGAAAATCTATCTCAATATGTTTTGTTCTGGCATGAAACACTGGATTAGCAGATAAATAGGTAGCACCAAGGTTATCACACCATAAACATGGAGCTTGGGTGCATTTCACACCAAGCTCCATCAACATGGACTGAACCCAAATAATCTCAGCTGTAGCATTTGCTAGTGCCTTGTACTCAGCTTCTGTACTGGACCTCGATACAATGGCTTGTTTCTTTGCACACCATGATATCAAGTTTGGACCAAAGAACACTGCAAAACCACATCCAGCCCAGTCAGAGTCAGAAAAAGCACTAACAAGATCGATTAGATGACGACTTGCTGAAAGTAAGACCAAGATTCATAGTATCTTTCACATATCTCACTATGCGCTTTGCAGCAGTCCAATGAGTTTTGGTGGGAGCATGAAGAAACCGACATACTTTATTCACAGCAAAGGAAATATCAGGTCTTGTCAACGTTAAATATTGAAGTGCTCCCACTAAGCTCCTGTATCTGGTACTATCCTCTTGACTCAAAGGTTCTCCTTCTGCAAGGGATAATTTCTCTGTACTAGACAATGGAGTTGGTGAGGACTTACACCCTTGTAACCCAACTCTTCATACCAGATCATTGGCATATTTTTCCTGAGAGAGATAGACTATTTCCATGTTTCTTGACTTCAATCCCTAGAAAGAAATGCAAGTCTCCCAGACCTTTAAGAGCAAACTCAGCATTCAAATCCTTCAACAGTCATGTCACTGCCTCATCAGATGAACTTGTGACAATAATATCATCAACATAAATAAGAACAAATATGGATGTATTTGACTTATTGTAGATAAACAAAGATGTGTCAGACTTAGAAGGAATGAAACCGAGTGTCTGCAACTTCTGACTGAGTCGTGAGTACCATGCTCGAGGAGCCTGCTTCAGTCCATATAAAGCTTTGTCAAGTTTACATGCATGAAATGGCTTGCTTTTACTTACAAACCCAGGAGGTTGTTTCATGTAGACTTCCTCTTACAGAACACCATGAAGAAACGCGTTCTTGACATCTAGCTGTCGAAGACTCCATCCCCTAGACACAACAATGGACAGTACAAGACGAATAGTTGCGGCTTTCACAACAGGACTAAATGTGTCCTCGTAATCTATGCCATATCGTTGCTTAAAACCTTTTGCCACTAGTCTGGCATTATAGCGATCTATAGTTCCATCAGACTTTCTCTTGATTCTGTAGACCCACTTGCAATCAATTAAATTTTTACCTTGCTGTGGGGGAACGAGATGCCATGTTTTATTTTTCCGAAGTGCCATGCATTCTTCTTCCATGGCCTTTTTCCACCGTGCATCACTAAGTGCCTCCTCAAGAGTACTTGGTTCACCTGTTGAACATGCCAGGCCAAACTTTGTTATTTGCTTATAATTGACAGGTTTTGTTACCCCTTTCTGTAGACGTGTACGCTGAGGAACAGTGCTGCTGTAATCTTGTCCGGCATAGAAGATCCGGCCGCTGCACGGTTGATCCCGAGGCAGATCCTTCCAGCGCCCCTGTCGCACCAGGAAAGGGGTCCACGGGATTTTCTGTGGCGGTGTTCTGCAGCAGCTGCGATACAGCCGGTGCAGAAGATCCCGCGCCTGGCTGCGGGTCCACTGGTGACCCATCATGGTGCAATGATCTCGTGGGCCTGGGCGAATCCATGCCGGATCGCGCGCCACCAGACGGATCAGCGCGGAGCTCCGCGCCTGCCTCCTGTCTGCTGGGTGCGGCACCGGTTGGTTGCCGCCGGATGTAGTGGCGGGGCCCATCTGCGGGCCAGCGGGAGGACGCGTCCGAGCCAGTGGAGGAGCGCCGCATGCCAGGCGCTAGGTCGCTGGAGGCGCGCTTGGCGGGCGACACGGGTTTCCGCAGGCTGCTGCACTGCTGCTGCATCGATCCCGAGGCAGATTCGCTGCTGGGCTGCTGCAGCTCCAATCCCGATGAGGATATGCGCCCCAGCCCTGAACACATAAAATGTGGGCTGATTTCATCACCGTTTTGGGTGATTTCTGCACCGTTTTCTCCATCGTTTTCATCTGCATCATCACAAAGCTCAAGTGCATGGTTATGAGAGTTAGTCAGTGATTGATCACCACAATTATTTCCCCCTTGATCAAGACCGGTGAGGCTAGATGGGAGGAGAAGAATTTCTTGACGAAGTAGTGCACCGGCGTTGGGATGAAGATCGAAAAACGGAACTTTGTTTCATCAAAGACTACGTCACGAGAGATATATACTCGGCCCGTAGGAATATCGAGGCACTTAACACCTTTATGCTTGGCACTATAGCCAAGGAACACGCACTGCTTATAACGGAACATTAATTTGTGATTGTTGTATGGACGAAGATTGGGCCAGCAAGCGCACCCAAACACACGAAGAGAGGTGTAGTCGGGTTTGGTGTGAAGGAGTCTTTCTATAGGAGTTTCATTGTTAATGACACGACTAGGGAGCATGTTGATGATATGAACGGCAGTGAGAAACGCCTCATCCCAGAACTTGAGGGGCATGGAGGCGCCAGCTAAAAGAGCTAGTCCAACCTCTACAATGTGTCTATGCTTGCGTTCGGCAGACCCGTTTTGTTGGTGAGCGTGCGGACAAGACACATGATGAGAGATTCCAAGTTTTTGGAAGAAAGAGTTTAGTTTCTCGTATTCCCCTTCCCAGTCAGATTGGAGAGCAAGAATTTTACTATCAAATTGGCGTTCAACTAAGGCTTGAAAGTTGAGAAATACTTGGAACACATCGGATCGTTTCTTAAGAAGATAGATCCAAGAGAACTTGCTATAATCGTTAATGAAACTCACATAGTATGTATGTCTACCAACAGAAGAAGGGGCAGGACCCCAAACATCAGAAAAGATAAGTTGCAATGGTTTGGTAGAAATACTTGTAGAAACTGGATAGGGTAACTAATGACTTTTGGCCTTTTGGCATGAATCACAAATTATTTCGACATCACGCTCTCCAACATATGGGAGCTTATTTTTCCTAAGCAATCTTTCAACTAAAGAAAAAGATGCATGTCCTAAACGATCGTGCCACCATGTTGAAGACACTTTGGTGGCACTAAACACTTGTTTATTCAATCTTCTAATCTCCAGAATCAAGGGATAGAGTCCACGAACGCATCTACCTCGATAGAGCACCTTCTTCGTTGCCTGATCCTTGATCAAAAAGAAGAAAGGGTGAAATTCAAGAAAGACATGATTGTCAATGGTAATGCGGTGAACAAAAAGAAGATTTTTTGAAGCACTAGGGACATGCAAGATTCTTTTATGGAGAATTTTTCTGTGAGGGGTTTTTATAACTGAGTGACCAATATGGCTAATTCTCACACCTTCTCCAGTAGCAGTGTGGATGTGGTCCTTGCCACGGTACTTTTCATGCATGGTCACTTTCTCCAGCTCGCCGGTGATGTGGTTTGTGGCGCCGCTGTCGACATACCAGTTGGTGTCGACGCCATAGGAGCCATCAGCTGCTCCGGCCACCTTCTCATCTTGAGATGAGTCATCTTCATCTTCCTAGTAGCGGTACTAGCAATCCTTTGCTGAATGGCCTAGTTTGCCGCAGATTTGGCACCTGACCGTGTCAGGACGCGACTTGTTGTTGGAGTTGTTGTTGCGCCGGCCTCTAGTGTTGGTGTAGGAAGGCCGGCCGCCGCCGCATGGGTTGTTGGAGCCGCTGCTGTTGCCGCCACCGATGCCCTTGCCCTTGTTGTTCCGGGGCGGCCCGCGATGACTGAGCTCCCGCCATGGCCGCGAGTGGCGGCGTTAGCAGAAGACTTGAAGCTGCCTCCTGCAGCTCCTTGGAAGAGGGCCACCCGTTGATCAAAGTTTCTCATCTGAGTGAACAACTCGTCGAGGGTGACCGGTATGGTGCGTGCATCAAGGGCAGACACCAACGGCTGATACTCCATGTCAAGCGCATTGAGGATGTAAGAGATCAACTCATCATCCGGCAATGGCTTGCCAGCAGCAGCAAGCTCGTCGGCGAGGCCACGCATATGCGCGAAGAAGGAGGTCACCGACTGCGTTCCTTTCTGCGCGTTGGTGAGGGCTGCACGGATGTTGTTGACGCGGGACAGCGATGTTGACGAGAACATGCTCGCCAATGCCGTCCAGAGCTCGTGTGCATGAGCGATCAAGGTCACCTGCACCAAGACTTCTTTGGAGAGATTGTTCAGAAGATATCCGAGTACCTGCTGATCTTCGCGAACCCAGATGGGATGGAGTGGATTCGGGATGGTCTCCTCCTTCCCGTCCTTGTCCTTGCTGACGACGATTTTGGCCGGCTCCGCCATGCTTCCATCAACATAGCCGAAGAAGCCTGCCCCTCTCAGTTGCGGCGTATCTGGGTACGCCACAGGATATAGTTTGTGCGGGTCAGCCGCTCGGTGACCTGACCAGAGAGGGCAGAGGAGGTGGTGCTGGAGGAGGCCATGGCAAGGGTTGCGGAAGAAGGGGAGAAAACTAGATGGGAAGAGTTAGGCTCCGTATACCATGTGAGAGAACGTCGTACCCTAGCTCTGGGCGACGGCTTCGTGTTAAATAGCCAGGGGCGCAACTCCCTGGGTTAGCGTACAGATTGGATCGAGAGTACATCTTGGAGAACAAGGGATAGAATAGAGAGATATCTAGTTACAATGATAACAGAATATTTGAACAAACTATCTCTATCTATCTAGGTTTCGGTTGACATCCTGTGGGCCGAAGGCTATCACGCCATATGTGTTGTTTAACACGGGTCCGCGCTAACTATTTCTAATTTTGAAGTTATTCCTTCACGACACATGATTGAAAAATGTCTAGTGTGGAAGTTGGTACAAAAGCGGATTGCTCTTTTTGATCTGCACAGAAATTTCAGTAATAATATGTGCCACTCATTTTGTTACCAAAAGTTGGGATGATTTTTACACTTTGTTTTATTTTTGTAATTCAAACGCTCGCCTAATATTCTCTTGATCTCCTTTCCATTTTGATAAATTTATCATCCCGAAGCTTATGCATAATTATAAAATATTCTATGGTAGTATGTCAAATGTAGTTTCCTATATTCCCGTTGGTTCTGTAGTGATTTTTTAGCTCCGACCATTTTCTCTCTAATTTTATTTTAAGGTCTACTCTTTTAAAAGCATTTTATCATGTTTTTCTTGAAAATAAAAGATGAGACAAAATGACACCTATATCATTACAGGTCCGAGGAATTACAACTCGGTGTTGGAAGGGGATCGTAAAAGCGGTGTGCTAGAGTGTAATGCACTAGCAATATGTGAAGATCTTTTTAAGGAGGGGCTTAATAAAAAATCAGAAAAGTCTTTTGTCCCCTCAGAAAACTATGTTCTGTGTTTGGCCCCTCCGGGCATTCATGTGAAGCTCCGCCAGTTGTGTAATGACCAAACTCATCACCTCGGGGTTGATCACATTCATCGTGAATAGGTGGACAACATGACCATCATTGACAATGATCGATGGCAAGCAAGAGAAAGTGGATCATAGACTAGGACGAGCAACGATTTTTTTTTATCCCGTTGCAAGGCACGAGATATACGATCATATACTAGAAGTTAAATTGGGGAATTAAGTAATCTAGCCATTGTATGTATATCAACATCGTTCTTTCAATGTCTAAACAGTCTATATGTCTGCTTTATACCAAGACATAAGCACAGATGCAAACTAGCCTTGACATACATAATCCATGACGAACAGAGCAGGCAATTAACACCGCGCTTTTCCGGCACCCTCACCAAATGCATGAAGCAAGAACTGGCCATCCATAAACCGTGTTACCTAAAATCATCGGTCATGCAGGAGACGCTTGCACACTCCTCATGAAAAAGTCTAACTTCCCTCAGGAAAGATCGCAGCAAGTTCCTGCCAGCTCAAGCACAAATTAAGCCCGCACCAATTTGGGTGGAAACTTGTTTAACCAGTTGCGAGAACTGTAACAGAAATGGAAGAAATTACATGTACTCCCTCCGTTCCGAAATACTTGTCTTAGATTTCTCTAGATACGAATGTATTTAGCACTAAAATGAGTCTAGATACACCCGTATCTAGACAAATCTGAGACAACTAATTCGTAACGGAGGGAGTAAGTCTTAACTGTGCTACTACATATCGCTGAAATGAGGACTCTGCCACTAACTTTTTTCTCAATCGTGTGTGCCACTAATTCTTGCCATTTTTTCACCACACACAAGATGCAATTGAGGTCGGTTCCGTTAGGTCAGCCAAACTTGCCATCTTTGTTTGACTCCGTCCTCACAAGAGGGACCCACATAATGGCTAAGTCACCAAAGAAGACAATTCGGTTTTGACAGTTTTTCTTACGAGTGGAGCCACCACTTTGCCTCGTCGGCAGGAGACGACGTTGTACAATTGGAACGTATAATTGTGTGATTCTATCGCTGACTGAAGTACACCATGGAAGTCAATTCATAGAGTTCCTTTGTTTTGTGATTGATAGCAAAAATAATAACTCTTACAAGTTACATGGCCACCACGGAACCAAAACAGATCCCCTGCCACCGGCAGACGAGGCCACCCACCGTATTGCTTGCATCTGTGGCGAGCCGGAACTGCCGTCCACTCGTCGCTGAATCCTACCGTCGCTCACCGCCAAAACCGCTTCCTAACTGTCAGGTATCTGTTCCTGATGAGTAACACTGAAGAACAGCTCCGTTTGTCCATCAGTAGTTAACCTATGGTCGTGATCTTTGGGTACCGCTTTGAGCTCATCCAACGGTCTACAGTGTTCCAGCAGTTTAGTTTAAACCTCTGTTTAATTGGCGCCAAAATGTGTTTGACATGTAATCACACTTAAGTTAAGTGTATCTCTAAACCCAGCGTGGTCCTATCCTTTTGATATAAAGGGATGGGAGAGGGTGGTCGGTTGGCACGCTGTCGGTAACGAAAAAACATTGTTCTTCTTTCTTTGCAAGTTTACCATTAGCTAGATGTTTGTAGATCTAGCTCATAGGAGCCCCTCCTTCCCCTTCTCCTCCGGCAACTATCACTGACTGCTCGAGGTCCTGACAATGTGGTATCAAAGCAGCTGTCCCTCGGACCAGCTTCCCACACATCCCTCCCTTTTCTCCTCAATTCTTTCGGGCCACCAACTTGCTCTTGTGGTTACCAGTTCATCAGATCTGGACGTAAAACCCTCAACAAACCTTCCATGTCCTCTAGTTCTAGATCTCGCGAAAGTGCTCGCATGGCTACAGGCAACACCGTGGTTCGATCACCAGGAACTACGGATAATGAGAAGGACAAAGGGCAGCTTCATGGCGCCTGCCATGCGACATCCACGTGCTCTGAAGTTGGAGTTCTGAGGAGGGCCCTTGCGGTGACGATGACATGAGATGGGTGGTCGGCTCTGGCGCTGGCTCGGCGCAAGCCCAACGATTTTCTACTGCAATGCTCGTCGATAGATTCAGAGTTGCCTGGTCGCCGACGCGTGTGGCTGACTGTTTGGCATCGATCGGCTGACGCATGCCTCGACTCTTGCTTGCGGTGAGGGGTTCTTCGGTGGTCGTCGATAGCAGAGTCGGAGTCGCCCTCACGGAGGTTTGATGAGACGATGACGCTAGGTTGCAACCTCGACGATGGTTTTTCTCCTTGGCGGTGTGTGTGCTTGTTTTTACGGGCGTGTTGTGACGGTTTTTGCTCAGTTTTTCATTAATTGACCAGGCAATTATGTTCTACTCCCTCCGTTCCATAATGTAGTGCCTATAGATTTTTGCAAAAGTCAAACATTATAAACTTTGACCATATTTATTGAGAAAAGTAGGTACATCTAGAATACCAAATGCATATCATTGAATACATCATGAGTTATATTTTCAGAATGTACATGTTTGGTATTGTACATGTAGACAGTTTTCTCTATACACTTGGTCAAAGTTGGTAAAGTTTGACTTTCGTAAAAATCTATAGGCACTACATTTGTGGAATGGACGGAGTACTATTTTTAGCGAATAAGGTCCCGAGGGACCGCGTTTCAAGAAAACGACAAATCTCAGATGATGTGACTTATCAACCCTCTAGGCAATTCAAAATTGGTCCCATATTTCTATACAAGTAGTAGCAGTCGTCTCCTCCCCCGCATCATCTCCTCCGAGCGACCCGGGGGGGCCAAATCTTTACGCCGCTAGGCCCGGCCAGTAGCCATCCCCTTTCGCCGGTGGGCCTCGTTCCTCTAAGGGAGGGGGGAGGATCTCCGGCCGTTGCGTTAGGCGCGCGGATCTTGGGCCTCGGGCCGGCGGCCTCGGTCTTCGTGGCGTCACTGGCTGCCACGGCCACTGGCGCAGCGAGGTGATCTTTCCGGGCGTGGTGGAGCTGCCGGCAGCTAGCACCTCTTCGTCAGGAGGCGGCGCTCGAGGTGCGGGACGTTCGGTCCCCTTTCTGCAGCATGGCTCGGTGGATCCAATATGTTGGCGGCCTGAACGACGTCGTCGGTGGGCCCTTGGTGTGCGTCCCGACGCTCTCTCCGGCAAGACGACCCCCATTGCAGTGTCTCTCGCGGGTGGCAACTGCGGTAGTGTTGTCGGCGGGCTGCTGGTCTTTGGCTGACTGCTCCTGGCGAGTTCGGCAGGTGTAGCCCCCCTTCCTGCTCTTTGGGATGCGTCTTCGCGCTGGCTAGAGGCGTGCCGGCCTTGGTGGTCTCTGTGGTCGTGCAGCGCATGGTGGGATGCCAGATCTGCCCGGGATCGGGTGGAGTTGGCTCGCTCGTTCTTCTGGATGACACTGCGAGGATTGAGGTGGCTTCCACTTGGTCATGGTGCGATGTCTTCGTGGGAGGAGTGCGGGTCAACGGAGCGGTGCTATG
Source organism: Aegilops speltoides (assembly GCA_021437245.1). Taxonomy (NCBI): domain Eukaryota; kingdom Viridiplantae; phylum Streptophyta; class Magnoliopsida; order Poales; family Poaceae; genus Aegilops; species Aegilops speltoides. Next base: position 533,247,279 of record CM038143.1, on the reverse strand, counting down.
CGTGGGGATGTGGTGTTGGGCACTGATCCGGGTGAAAGCCTGCCAGGTCTTGCCGGCCGACGGTGTCGGCGTCTGCGGATGTCATGTCACCTCTTTGGAGGCGCCGCCATGGAGTCCACCCCATGCACACCCTCGGTTCCAACTCTTCGGGTGAAAGCCTGAGGCCCAACCGGGTCGGGCGACGGTGTCGGCATCGTCGCTTCATGGCTTGGACGCTCGTGGCATTGGGGTCGGCAGGTGTCCGTCTAGCAATGATGATATTGCGCGACTTCTCATGTGGCAACGATGGCGGCTTCGAGCAGAAATGTGGTACTGCTGAGCGGTGCTATGCGTGGGGATGTGGTGTTGGGTGCTGATCCGGGTGAAAGCCTACCAGGTCTTGCGGCCGACGGCGTCGACGTTTGCGGATGTCATGTCACCTCCTTGGAGGCGCCGCCATGGAGTCTACCCCCTGCACACCCTCGGTTCCAGCTCTTCGGGTGAAAGCCTAAGGCCCAACTGGGTCGGGCGACTGTGTTGGCATCGTCGCTTCATGGGTTGGACGCTTGCGGCATTGGGGTCGGCAGGTGTCCATCTAGCAATGATGATATTGCGCAACTTCTCATGTGGCAACGATGGCGGCTTCGGGCAGAAATGTGCTACTGCAGAGCTTTGGTAGTCGGTCTTGTCCGGCGTGTTCGATGGGTTGTCGTGTCTCACTTGTCTTTCTGAAGTCGGAGCGGCAGAGGAGGTGGCCTCCATGGTGACGATGACACAAGATGAGTGGTCGGTTCCGGTGCCGGCTCGACGCAGGCCCATCGCTTTTCCCCTACAATGCTAGTCGACGGAGTCGGAGCTGCCTGGCCATCGACGTGTGTGGTGGACTGTTTGGCATCGGCCGACGTAGGCCTCGGCGCTTGTTTGCGGTGAGGGCTACTTCGGTGGTCGTTGATGGTGAAGACGGAGTCGCCCTCGCGGAGGTGTGATGACAAAGACACTGGATTGCAACCTCGACGATGCTCTTCTCCTTGACGGCGTGTGTGCGTTTTTGTGTGGGTTGCCAGGTCGCCATGTGTGCCTTATTTTTGCGAGCGTGTTGTGACCGTTTTCGCTCGGTTTTCTGTTAATTAACTAAGCAACTCTCTTCGATCTTTTTTTAATGAATCGAGCACTAAGGGACCACGTTCAGAAAAAAAAAAACTGGTCCTAGTAGCTCAAATTTACTAATGTTAGAAAGGAAGAAGACGAATTTGCTAAAACTGGTCCCACCGCAAAACTGCTCCCAAAGGTAATCCGGAACACGTGGCACAAAACTGCATTTGCTTCAAAGGTAGCTAAAATTCAGATAGAGAACCATTGACCATCCATCAGCGTAAGTATAAATATCGACAGACTGAGCTTGCAATCCACAGTATCATAGCCTTTCGGAGTTGTACTATACAATGTACTCCCTCCGTCCGGAATTACTTGTCATCAAAATTGATGAAAACGGGTGTATCTAGAACTAAAATACATCTAGATACATCCATTTTAATGACAAATATTTTCGGACGGAGGGAGTACTACAAAAGGGCAGAAAAAACTCTTAATTTACTGGTTTCTTTTTTTGGTTTGGTGCCAAATGTACCATAGCTGGAAATCTTTTATAAATATAAACGCTCTATTGTTAGCAACTTAGCGTGCAATCATTTATATTTACTCACTGGGAAATATATCGGCATGCAACGGGGCAGGGCAAATCTGCTCTCATCAAACCAGAGGTTCGCAGCAAGTATCATGAACAAGCATCTCACTCCTGATTAGAGTATAACAAGTAAAACAATCCTAGCTAGACAAATGCAACATGAGAATTCCAAACAAGCACCCTAAAAATATCCATATATAGCAAATCCATCTAATGCTTGGAAGGGTGCCACGCGCCTCCTCATGTCTTCGGGTAAAAGCTACTACCTCTGTTCCACATTAGAGCAGATTCAATACTGACCAGCTACGAATGCTTCATCCGCAAACGCTCACCCGTCTGAATTAACCTTACGGATTCCCTTCACAGCAACAACAGCGGGTAGGAGTCAGCAACATTCAAAACTGGTACTATTTGCAAATTTGCATACTTGTGAGTACTGTGCAATACTCCCTCCGTCACATAATATAAAGCGTTTTGACACTCCCATAATATAAGAGCGTTTTGACACTCCATAATAAGTGTCAAAATCGCTCTTATATTATGGGACGGAAAATAGTATTCTTCTGAAAACAGTTTCTGCAAAACTCACCTTTAGTAACCTTATGGGAACTCTACCAGAAGTTGCCAAGCATGCATGGCCTTGGGGAATTTAGTCTGCGTTCAGCTGTAAGAAGGAGCATTGTCTTGTTAATTAATCAAAACAGCGTGATGTAGATTTATTAGCTGTGTAATTATGCATATTAAAAACCATAATTTTAAGTGAACATGTGGAAATAGCGTCTATGTAAGCAGCTGTATGGGAAATCTCAGATTCCAGAAAACAGGTTCATAGTTAGTTGAGGACAATAGTTGAAAGAACGTGCTGAGAGAAATGAAATAAACCGTGAGCCCATAGCTATTAGCTGACATTGCACATAACCATATATAGTGGGCATGTTGGTAGGATGATGAAAGAACCCCAATCGACCCGAATTATTTTTGTGCTTTGAGGACCCTTTTGATAACCATGGTTTGTGTCTACACCTGGTTTCCAGACGGCCACCATATATAGGAAAGGAGATGAAATAGTAGACGAGGCTAAAAAGCAACCAAGGAAACAGGCCATGCCATGAAGAATAATTTCAAGGATCTAGCCCCAACAAATTTTAGGAAATTATGAGATTATTAATTTTTAGCTGTTTTGGCTGAGCGAACTATAGAAGTGAGAGCCAAAAGGGTCTCTTAGTTTGATCATCAGATAACTGAAAGCACATTAAATAGGAGGTCCAAAAGGAATCAATACTGAACTGAAGTTATGGTACGAAGACAAGCAGATAGGAGGGAAGGTTAATACAACCTGAAAGGCACAAGAACTGAAGGAGGATAGAGATGATCGAGCATTTGAAAAACGTCCGAATATTCATAACCGTAAGCCCAGCAAAATAATGTATAGAAGTTGAAAATCACTGTCGATACCACACAGTAGGCTCACTCTTGAAGTGCTAGATATTGAACAACGTTTACTAACTACTGTTGATCCTGTCAGAGTCAAGAAATTAACTAGTTGTCAAGAATGAGTGTAACAGGATTACAAGGTAGACACGGCATCATTTGCAGAGGCTCATGAAGAACTTGGTAACACTAAAAATAATTAACAAAAAACTGAATGTCATCATAAAGCAACAACCTAAAACATTTAAGAAGAAAAAATAATCTTAATTCTCATAGATCTGGTCATGCACTTCCTACTTCTGAAGGCAGAGAGCTATTAGGTAGATGGTAGTTTCCTTGCAGCTACCTCACACCATTCATGCCTGTGCTGGTTCGGATCAAATTAAAGTAGCATATAAGCACACATACAGAAGGCACTACCTACACTCATCATAACCACGAAAAAAGGTGCAATGGCTATCTATCTTGCCTTGTTGATGGGAGTGCTGCTGCTGCTGGTCCTCACACGTGCCAGCGGCATCTACTTCACTAGCGAGGAGCTTTTGTCGGAGGAGTCGATGCGCGCCTTGTACAATCGATGGTGCGCCAAGTACCGGAGGCGCGGCTGCAGCCTCGGCGACAAGGCAGCGATTCGAGATCTTCAAGGCGCGCGCGTCAAAAATCGAGAAATTGAACAAAGGTGCCGTGCACAACTGGCGACACCTCAACCAATTCTCGGATCTAACCAAAGAGGAGTTCATCAGCAGCTTTGCATCCTGCTACGCCAGCGGTGGAGAGAACCAGCAAGGGAACGAGATCATCTCCAGCGACAAGTTTGCCTTCACCAACAACGACATCCCCAGCCACATCGATTGGCGCGAGAAGGGCGCCGTGACAGATGTCAGGTCCCAAGGAAATGTATGCGGATCCTGTTGGGCTTTTGCGGCGGCAGGGGCAGTGGAGGCGTCAACATGATCAAGAACAACGAGCTGTTGCCCCTGTCCGTGCAGGAGCTGGTGGACTGCAGCACAACAGAGGGCTGCAAACGTGGCAACGCTAGGCGGGCGTTCGAGTACATCATCGACAATGATGGGATTTCCTCATGGGAGAGTAACCCATATCAGGGCAGGGTGGGAACGGTGTGGAATTGCCACGATGCAAACAAAATCGTGGCAATTGGGGGTTATGAGCGGGTTCCCCCAAACAATGAAACGGCCCTAATGCAGGCTGTGGCATCTCAACCAGTGGTGGTGGGGGTCGATAGCAGCGGGTGGGATGAAATAGTAGATAAAACGGAAATCTTCACAGGGGAGTGCAAGAGCAACATCTCCCACCAGGTATTGGTGGTCGGATACGGGACAGAGGAGAGGTATAGTGATGGAAGGCTGATCAAGAGCACTAACTACTGGTTAATCAAGAATTCCTGGGGCAGCGGGTGGGGGGACAGGGGATACATTCGCCTCGAGCGGGGATATGAAAAAGAAGGAGGGAAATGTGGCATTCTAAAGGATCCGATGTACCCAGTGGATCCTGTCATGCTTGAGTTTTAGTAGTTCCTAGTGATAGTTACTTTTTTTTTAGCTAAATCTCCTAATTTGTAGCCATGCATGTGAGATGTAATTTCAATTTCTGTCATATTATATACTACGAGATTATTATTATAGCTAAATCCGAAAGCAGAAATGCACACGAATGATGAAATTGAAAAGGATAAGGTGGGATTGGGGCTCATCTAACGAAGCCGCGTCGGCGCCTCTCCTCCGGGATCCCACATGGACGCCGCCGTGCAAGGGCGCTGACGCGGCCTTCTCCCCGATCTCGCCGCGACAGATGTACTCGACGCCGGCAGCTATGCTCGACGGAGGAGCGCGCGGAACTTGGTCCGTTGCACGCTTCTCCGCCGAGCGAAGCCACCGCGTCGCCATGGCTGGCTGGCAGAGCACACGCCGCCGGTCTCTCTCTCTCTCTCGGGCAAAATCGGGGGGAAAAGAAGATAGGGTTGACCTAGCGGCTGTTTAGTCCAGCTGGAGACAATCCCGACCGTCGATTGGATCGGACGGCTGACATCGGCAAGGATCAGCTGCTGGGCTTTTGGCCGGTAAACGGGCCCTATTTAGTTCTGGGCTATGACCCAGGTTATGCTGGCTGGCCCAGACAAACGTTTTTCTTTTCTCAAAAATTATTCTGCTCGGCAGTTTTTCTTTTTCTTTTACAGGCTGCAGGGTATGTATTGGGCCAAAACTGAAGTTCTGGATTTTATGTTTTTTTTTCAGTGCATTTTCTGTATGCAAGTATTTTGTTAATGAGCAATGCACTGTTTAATTCAGAAACTTTTGCCCAAAATCATGTAATGAAAATGTTAAAGTTTTACTAATGGAAAGCTATGGGTGATTATGGGCCGAATTATGTTCTCTAGGAAATTTTAGTGCATTTGATTTATATTATTAATATTATTACTATTTTTCAACGACAGCATCTTTGATTGCCTGGAGAAATGTTCAATTACGTTTAAATTTTTATGAATAAAATTCTACGAGCCGGAAGTTTTATTTGGAAATTATAATGTGACATTATGTTGATGCCATTTTAATGACACCTTTTATGATGATCTGTTTTCTGGTGTCACTTCAATGATGAAATTAATGTGAATCACTCATCAAATTTCTGAATACTTATGGCATTTTTTTATATGATGTGATCATCACTAAAGGGCCGAGGGCACCTCAAGAAAAATGTTAATGGTCGCATGGTGTGGTTTTCTGCGCCGCACTATGCATCTAATAATGTTGGGCTAGCATGCTCGTTGAAAAATACTAAAGATTATGCCGGTTAATTTTCTATTGTATAATTAACATATGCACTATTGAGATAAGTATAAATGGACCGAATTGGTGTTGAAAAAATTATGGTTGATTCTCCAGAAAAAGAAATTTTGTTTAAAGAACTTTATGTGATATACTGATATGCAATATCCTACTCATTATATGACATTTTTTTTATGAAATCTATCCAAAGTATATGTTGCCATCTATGTGACCGTTATAATTTACCAATTACTCCATCCGTTCCTAAATATTTGTCTTTCTAGAGATTTCAACAAGTGACTACATACGGAGCAAAATGAGTGAATCTACACTCTAAAATGTGTCTATATACATCCATATGTGGTTGTCCATTTAAAATCTCTAAAAAGACAAATATTTAGGAACGGAGGGAGTATTATTATTTGGTGAATCCTTATGTAAATTTATGTCCAAATTTTATTTCGAAAATCTTATGATATCCTGACGATAATCAATGTCATTTTCACTGTGAATGTCAATTTCAATGTTTACTCAGCGGCAATGACATTTATATGATTCCATGTCATTTTCATTTATGTCATTGAGCATTCTAATGATAGTTTTACACGTGTGTTCACTGTTATTATCGGTGTCAAATTTAGTGACAAAAAAGGTATCATTGTGTATGATGGCAAACATGGTTTTATGCTTTTGCTTTATGTTCATGTTAGCTATTAATTTAGCCAAAGTTCTTGCTCATAATTATGTGATTTTATGGCTCTCTAGTCAAAATGGAACCAACAAGAAGTTTTGATTAGAGATTTATTAATGAAAAAAATGTTATAATGGCATATGATGATCTGACCAACATTGATTATTTTCATGTGCCATTTATGAATACAGATTAGAATAAAAAATAACAATATCTTTGATTCATCTCATTTGCATGGTTGAAAATGGAACAGTCAAAGAAGGAGTTCTTGCCTATGTTACAAGGTGTGAAGTTGAGTAAGACTCAAAACCCGACCACGACAGAAAATAGAAAGAGAATGAAAGTCATTCCCTATGCCTCAGTCATAGGTTCCATAAAGTAGGCTATGTTGTGTACCAAACCTATTTTGTACCTCACCATGTGTTTGGCAAGAGGGTACAATAGTGATCCAGGAGTGGATCACTGGACAACGGTCAAAATTATCCTTAGTGAAATAAGGATATGTGAGGGAGTCCTGGATTAGGGGGTGTTCGGATAGCCGGACTATACCTTCGCCGGACTCCAGCACCATGAAGATACAAGATTGAAGACTTCGTCCCGTGTCCGGAAGGATCTTTCCTTGGCGTGGAAGGCAAGCTAGGCGATGCGGATATTCAAGATCTCCTACCATTGTAACAGACTCTGTGTAACCCTAACCCTATCCGGTGTCTATATAAACCGGGGGGTTGTAGTCCGTAGGACAACCATCATCATACACAATCATACCATAGGCTAGCTTCTAGGGTTTAGCCTCCTTGATCTCGTGGTAGATCTACTCTTGTACTATCCATATCATCAATATTAATCTAGCAGGAGTAGGGTTTTACCTCCATCGAGAGGGCCCGAACCTGGGTAAAATTAAGTGTCCCTTGTCTCCTGTTACCATCCGACCTTGACGCACAGTTCGGGACCCCCTACCCGAGATCCGCCGGTTTTGACACCGACATTGGTGCTTTCATTGAGAGCTCCTCTGTGCCGTCGCGATCAGGAAGGATGCCTCTTCCCGTCTTTAAAGACGGCGCCATTACTAAGGGAGCCTTGGCTGTCGGCCAAACCCTCTGGCTAGGTGGTTTCTCACGATCTTTGTTAATTCATTCTTACCGACGGTGACCTCTCGGGTCATCGAAAGCAACCTTCACGTCAGCTCGGAACTCGCCGAGAAATTGGATCCGATTGAGCTCTCTTCTGTAAACGAGCTCTTGGATCGCATCGCCGCACTGGGGGTCGCTACAAATTACGACCAGGTTGGGCTTAAACCCGATCTAAGAGAAATTAACTCTCCCCAAGTCACCCACCGCATTGCCATGGTAGAGGTGCAGCGCGGCGACCCTTCATCTATCCTAAGGACTAGCTACGTCCGAATTCCTGAACCCTCTAGGCCGGATACCCGCGGAGGGGAGAATACAATCCAAGACCTGAGCTTAGAATCAGGCAACGAGCTAGACTCATTGGACAATATCCAAGACTCCGGACTTCAGAGTTTGGAAGTTCTTCGGCCTCCGAATCGTAAATTGGGTGAGGTCCCAGATTCAATGACACCCGCCCGCCCGATCATAAGCGATCTTTCCCAAATCAGGCAAGAGCCCGAAGAAACAGTACATCACTACTGGGCCAGATTCCTCCTGGTTATGAACAGGACAAAGGACTGCCGCGAGGGAGACGCAATTTCGATCTTTTGCAGTAATTGCACGGATGAGGGAATACTTAACGCCATAAGTCGTCGTGATATTACACGCTTTGCTGACTTGGCATCCATAGTACAAAAGTACTGCGCGATGGAAAGCGCTTGGAAAACCGAAATAAAATTTTGGGATAATCCGGCGCTGAATAACAATCCCGTCCGAACTAAGAGGGTGCACCACAGCAAGGCACCCGGACTGAATATCAAAAAGCGAAAACCCTCTAGGGGGCATGGAACCGTACTGGAAAGGTGGCTTGATGGACCCTGTAAGATTCACAGTACAGAGGACGCCACTCCATGTCACAGCCTTAGAGCATGTTGGATACTCCGGCAGGTGGCCAAAATTGGCGAGGACCTCCTAATTCAAGAGGCCGAAGAAAGCCAGCCCGAGGACTCCAGTACCGTTCTCTCAGTCTCCGAGACTTTCACATCAAATAATATGCGAAAAAGAACACTCCGCAGCCTCATTGAAGTCTATCAAATAGTGACAATAAACCCATGGAGTAACACTGCTATCACCTTCAACGCGAGTGACGAACCTAAATTCCGAACAGTCCGAGCACCAGCCGCATTGGTCCTCAGTCCCATAGTGGACGGCTGTCGCCTCACAAAGGTACTCATGGATGGAGGCAGCGGATTGAACCTCATTTATGAGGAAACCCTCCAAAAGATGGAAATAGACTGGAACCGCATTGAGCGAAGCAGCACAACCTTTAGAGGAATAATCCCCAGTCAGGAAGCGCGCTGTACCGGAAAGATCACACTAGATGTGGTGTTCGGCATGCCGGATAATTACAGGACCGAACAGGTCACGTTCCAGGTGTTGGGGAACGTAGTAATTTCAAAAATTTTCCTACGCACACGCAAGATCATGGTGATGCATAGCAACGAGAGGGGAGAGTGTTGTCTACGTACCCTCGTGAGACCCGAAGCGGAAGCGATCTGGCGTAGAGGAAGTAGTCGACGTTCTCCTCGCGATCCGACCGATCCGGCGCCGTTACTCCGGCGCCCCGAGTTCTTGACACACATACAGCTCGATGGCGTCCCTCGTACTCGATCCAGCCGAGTGTCGAGGAGAGTTCCGTCGAGACGACGGCGTGGTGGCGATCTTGATGTTTCACCGCGCAGGGCTTCGCCTAAGCTTGCGACGGTATAACCGAGGTGGAATATGGTGGAGGGGGCACCGACACGGCTAAGGAGCGATCTAAAGATCAAACTTGTGTGTTCCAAGGTGCCCCCTGCCCCGTATATAAAGGAGGGAGGGGGAGGCCGGCCGGCCTAGAGGAGGCGCCGGGAGGAGTCCTACTCCTAGGGAGTAGGACTCCCCTCTTCCTAGTTGGAATAGGATTGGGGAGGGAAAGAGGAAAGGCGCGCCCCCCTCCTTGTCCTATTCGGACTGGGGGGAAGAGAGGCGCGTGCCACCTCTGGCCGGCCCTCCTCTTCTCCCTCGAGGCCCACCGAGGCCCATTTACTTCCCGGGGTTCGGTAACCTCCGGTACTCGATAAATTCCGTTTCGCCGGAACCATTCCGAACTCCAAACATAGGCTTCCAATATATCAATCTTTATGTCTCGACCATTCCGATACTCCTCGTCATGTCCGTGATTACATCCGGACTCGAACTCCTTGGTACATCAAAATATATAAACTCATAATAAGCATCATCGAAACCTTAAGCGTGCGGACCCTACGGTTCGAGAACAATGTAGACATGACCTAGAACTATTCACGGTCAATAACCAACAGCGGGACCTGGATGCCCATATTGGTTCCTACATATTCTACGAAGATCTTTATCGGTCGAGACCGCATAACAACATCGTTGTTCCTTTGTCATCGGTATGTTACTTGCCCGAGATTCGATCGCGGTATCAATACCTAGTTCAATCTCGTTACCGCAAGTCTCTTTACTCGTTCGTAATACATCATCTCACAACTAACTCATTAGTTGTAGTGCTTGCAAGGCTTAAGTGATGTGCATTACCGAGAGGGCCAGAGATACCTCTCCGACAATCGGAGTGACAAAACCTAATCTCGAAATACGCCAACCCAACATTTGCCTTTGGAGACACTGTATTACTCCTTTATAATCACCCGATTCGTTGTGACGTTTGGTAGCACCAAAGTGTTCCTCCGTAAGCGGAGTTGCATAATCTCATAGTTACGAGGAACATGTATATGTCATGGATAAAAGCGGTAGCAACATACTAAGCGATCGTGTGCTAAGCTAAGGGAATGGGTCATGTCAATCGATCATTCTACTAATGATGTGACCTTGTTAATCAAATAACAACTCCTTGTTCATGGTGGGAAACATAACCATCTTTGATTAACAAGCTAGTCTAGTAGAGGCATACTAGTGACATGTTGTTTTGTCTATGCATTCACACATGTATCATGTTTCCGGTTAATACAATTCTAGCATGAATGATAAACATTTATCATGAAATAAGGAAATAAATAATAACTTTATTATTGCCTCTAGGGCATATTTCCTTGATCTCCCACTTGCACTAGAGTCAATAATCTAGATTACATAGTAATGATTCTAACACCCATGGAGTCTTGGTGCTGATCATGTTTTGCTCGTGGAAGAGGCTTAGTCAGCGGGTTCGCAACATTCAGATCCGTATGTATCTTGCAAATTTCTATGTCTCCCACCGGACTAAGTCCGGATGGAATTGAAGCGTCTCTTGATGTGCTTGGTCCTCTTGTGAAATCTGGATTCCTTTGCTAAGGCAATTGCTCGATATTGTCACGAAGATTTTCATTGGACCCGATGCACTAGGTATAACACCTAGATGGGATATGAACTCCTTCATCCAGACTCCTTCATTAGCTGCTTCGAAGCTGCTATGTATTCCGCTTCACATGTAGATCCCTTCTGACGCTTTGTTTAGAACTGCACCAACCGACAGCTCCTCCGTTTAGTGTAAATACGTATCCGGTCTGCGATTTAGAATCGTCCGGATCGGTGTCAAAGCTTGCATCAACGTAACCGCCACGATGAGCTTTTGTCACCTCCATATCGAGAAACATATCCTTAGTCCTTTTCGGTATTTGGGATGTTCTTGACCGCTGTCCGATGATCCACTCTGGATTACTTTGGTACCTTCCGCTAGGCTTATAGCAAGGCACACATCGGTCTGGTACACAGCATTGCATACATGATAGAGCCTATGGCTGAAGCATAGGGAACATCTTTCATTTTCTCTCTATCTTCTGCAGTGGTCGGGCATTGAGTCTTACTCAACTTCACACCTTGTAACACAGGCAAGAACCCTTTCTTTGCTTGATCCATTTTGAACTTCTTCAAAATTTTGTCAAGGTATGTGCTTTGTGAAAGTCCAATTAGGCGTCTTGATCTATCTCTATAGATCTTAATGCCCAATATGTAAGCAGCTTCACCGAGGTCTTTCATTGAAAAACTCTTATTCAAGTATCCCTTTATGCCATCCAGAAATTCTATATCATTTCCGATCAGCAATATGTCATCCACATATAATATCAGAAATGCTACAGAGCTCCCACTCACTTTCTTGTAAATCTGAGGCTTCTCCAAAAGTCTGTACAAACCCAAATGCTTTGATCACACTATCAAGCGTTTATTCCAACTCGAGATGCTTGCACCAGTCCATAGATGGATCGCTGGAGCTTGCACACTTTGTTAGCTCCTTTGGATCGATAAAACCTTCGGTTGCATCATATACAACTCTTCTTCCGTAAATCCATTCAGGAATGCAGTCTTTACATCCATTTGCCAAATTTCATAATCATAAAATGCGGCAATTGCTAACATGATTCGGACGGACTTAAGCATCGCTACGGGTGAGAAGGTCTCATCGTAGTCAATCCCTTGAACTTGCCGAAACCCTTTGCGACAAGTCGAGCTTTATAAACGATAACCTTACCGTCGGCGTCAGTCTTCTTCTTGAAGATCCACTTGTTTTCTATTGCTTGCCTACCCTCGGGCAAGTCAACCAAAGTCCATACTTTGTTTTCATACATGGATCCCATCTCAGATTTCATGGCCTCAAGCCATTTTGCGGAATCTGGGCTCACCATCGCTTCTTCATAGTTCGTAGGTTCATCATGATCTAGTAGCATGACTTCCAGAACAGGATTACCGTACCACTCAGTGCGGATCTTACTCTGGTTGATCTACGAGGTTCTGCGGTAACTTGATCTGAAGTTTCATGATCAATATCATCAACTTCCTCACTACTTGGTGTAGGTGTCTCAGAAACTGGTTTCTGTGACGAACTACTTTCAAGTAAGGGAGAAGGTACTATTACCTCATCAAGTTCCACTTTCCTCCCACTCACTTCTTTCGAGAGAAACTCCTTCTCTAGAAAGGATCCATTCTTAACAACGAATGTCTTGCCTTCGGATCTGTGATAGAAGGTGTACCCAACTGTTTCCTTTGGGTATCCTATGAAGACACATTTTTCCGATTTGGGTTCGAGCTTATCAGGTTGAAGCTTTTTCACATAAGCATCGCATCCCCAAACTTTAAGAAACGACAACTTTGGTTTCTTGCTAAACCACAGTTCATAAGGTGTCGTCTCAGCGGATTTCGACGGTGTTCTATTCAGTGTGAATGCGGCTGTCTCTAGAGCATAACCCCAAAAGCGATAGCGGTAAATCTGAAGAGACATCATAGATCGCACCATATCTAGTAAAGTGCGATTCTGACGTTCGGACACACCATTACGTTGTGGTGTTCCGGTGGCGTGAGTTCTTGAAACTATTCGCATTGTTTCAAATGTAGACCAAACTCGTAACTCAAATATTCACCTCCACGATCGGATCGTAGAAACTTAATTTTCTTGTTACGATGATTTTCAACTTCACTCTGAAATTCTTTGAACTTTTCAAATGTTTCAGACTTATGTTTCATTAAGTAGATATACCCATATCTCGCTTAAGTCATCTGTGAAGGTGAGAAAATAACGATATCCGCCACGAGCCTCAACATTCATCGGACCACATACATCGTATGTATGATTTCCAACAAATCTGTTGCTCTCTCCATAGTACCGAGAAGCGGTGTTCTAGTCATCTTGCCCAAGAGGCACGGTTACATAAGTGCCAAGTGATTCATAATCAAGTGACTCCAAAAGTCCATCGGTATGGAGTTTCTTCATGCGCTTTACACCGATATGACCTAAGCGGCAAGTGCCACAAATAAGTTGCACTATCATTATCAACTCTGCATCTTTTGGTTTCAACATTGTGAATATGTGTATCACCACTATCGAGATTCATAAGAAATAGACCACTCCTCAAGGGTGCATGACCATAAAAGATATTACTCATATAAATAGAACAACCATTATTCTCTCGATTTAAATGAATAACCGTCTCGCATCAAACAAGATCCAGATATAATGTTCATGCTCAACGCAGCACCAAATAACAATTATTTAGGTCTAAAACTAATCCCGAAGGTAGATGTAGAGGTAGCGTGCCGACCGCGATCACATCGACTTTGGAACCATTTCCCACGCGCATCGTCACCTCGTCCTTTCCGGTGTTAAGCAATCCGTAGTCCCTGTTTGAGTTGCAAATATTAGCAATGAACCGGTATCAAATACCAGTGCTCTGCGAGCTCTAGTAAGGTACACATCAATAACATGTATATCACATATACCTTTGTTCACCTTGCCATCCTTCTTATCCGCCAAATACTTGGGGCAGTTCCGCTTCCAAATGACCGATCGCTTGCGGTAGAAGCACTCATTTCAGGTTTAGGGCCGGACTTGGGTTTCTTCTCTGAGCAAACAACTTGCTTGCTGTTCTTCTTGAGATTCCTTCTTCTTCCCTTTGCCTTTCTTCTTGAAACTAGTGGTCTTATTGACCATCAACACTTGATGCTCCTTTTTGATTTCTACCTCCAGCCTTTAGCATTGCGAAGAGCTCGGTATAGTCTTTACTAACCCTTGCATATTATAGTTCATCACGAAGCCTTTGTAGCTTGGTGGCGGTGATTGGAGAATTACATCAATGACACAATCATCCGGAAGATTAACTCCCAATTGTGTCAAGTGATTGTAGTACCCGGACATTACGAGTATATGCTCACTAATGTAACTGTTCTCCTCCATCTTGCAGCTATAGAACTTATTGGAGACTTCATATCTCTCAATCCGGGCATTACTGTTGGAATATTAACTTCAACTCTGGAACATCTCATATGCTCCATGACGTTCAAAACGTCGTTGAAGTCCCGGTTCTAAGCCGTAAAGCATGGCACATCTGAACTATAGAGTAGTCATCGCTTTGCTCGCAGACGTTCACAACATCTGGCGTTGCTCAAAGAAGAGGTCTGTCACCTAGCGGTGCATCCGGGGCGTAGCTCTTACGTGCAGCAATGAGGATGATCCTCAAATTACGGACCCAGTCCGTGTAGTTGCTACCATCATCTTTCAACTTTGCTTTCTCAAGGAGCGCATTAAAATTCAACGGAACAACAAAGACGAGCCATCTATCTACAATCAAACATAAACAAGCAAGATACTATCGGTACTAAGTTCATGATAAATTTAAGTTCAATTAATCATATTACTTAAGAACTCCCACTTAGAAAGACATCTCTCTAGTCATCCAAGTGATCACGTGATCCAAATCAACTAAACCATAACCGATCATCACGTGAAATGGAGTAGTTTTCAATGGTGAACATCTTATGTTGATCATATCTACTATATGATTCACGCTCGACCTTTCGGTCTCCGTGTTCCGAGGCCATATCTGCATATGCTAGGCTCGTCAAGTATAACCCGAGTATTCTGCGTGTGCAAAACTGGCTTGCACCCGTTGTAGATGGACGAGAGCTTATCACACCGATCATCACGTGGTGTGCGGGCACGACGAACTTTGGCAGCGGTGCATACTCGGGAGAACACTTCTTGATAATTTAGTGAGAGATCATCTTATAATGCTACCGTCAATCAAAGCAAGATAAGATGCATAAAAGGATAAACATCACATGCAAATCAATATAAGTGATATGATATGGTCATCATCATCTTGTGCTTCACGATCTCCATCTTGCAGCACCACCATGATCACCATCGTCACCGGTAGCGACACCATGATCTTCATCGCAGCATCGTTGTCGTCTCGCCAAACTTATGCTACTCGACTATCGCTACCGCTTAGTGATAAAGTAAAGCATTACAAGCGATTGCATTGCATACAATAAAGCGACAACCATATGGCTCCAGCCGATTGCGATAACCGGTTACAAAACATGATCATCTCATACAATAAAATATAGCATCACGTCTTGACCATATCACATCACAACATGCCCTGCAAAAACAAGTTAGGCGTCCTCTACTTTGTTGTTGCAAATTTTACGTGGCTGCTACGGGCTTAAGCAAGATCCAGTCTCACCCACGCATCAAAACCACAGCGATACTTCGTCAAATAGACTCCGTTTAACCTTCTTCAAGGACGGGCGTAGCCACACTCAGTTCAACTAAAGTGAGAGAGCAGGCACCCACCGGTCACCTTTAAGCAACGAGTGCTCACAGCGGTGAAACCAGTCTCGCGTAAGCGTCTGGCGTAATGTCGGTGCGGGCGCTTCATCTCACAATACCGCTGAACCAAAGTATGACATGCTGGTAGGTAGTATGACTTGTATCGCCCACAACTCACTTGTGTTCTACTCGTGCAAAACATCAAACCATAGAAAAAACTGGCTCGGATGCCTTTGTTGGGGAACGTAGTAATTTCAAAAATTTTCCTACGCACACGCAAGATCATGGTGATGCATAGCAACGAGAGGGGAGAGTGTTGTCTCTACCCTCGTGAGACCCGAAGCGAAGCGATCTGGCGTAGAGGAAGTAGTCGACGTTCTCCTCGCGATCCGACCGATCCGGCGCCGTTACTCCGGCGCCCGAGTTCTTGACACACGTACAGCTCGATGGCGTCCCTCGTACTCCGATCCAGCCGAGTGTCGAGGAGAGTTCCGTCGACCGACGGCGTGGTGACGATCTTGATGTTTCACCGGCGCGAGGCTTCGCCTAAGCTTGACGGTATAACCGAGGTGGAATATGGTGGAGGGGGCACCGACACGGCTAAGGAGCGATCTAAAGATCAAACTTGTGTGTTCCAAGGTGCCCCCTGCCCCGTATATAAAGGAGGGGGGGGAGGCCGGCCGGCCTAGAGGAGGCGCCGGGAGGAGTCCTACTCCCAGGGAGTAGGACTCCCCCTCTTCCTAGTTGGAATAGGATTGGGGAGGGAAGAGGAAGGGGCGCCCCCTCCTTGTCCTATTCGGACTGGGGGAAGAGGCGCGCCACCACCTCTGGCGGCCCTCCTCTTCTCCCTCGAGGCCCACCGAGGCCCATTTACTTCCGGGGTTCGGTAACCTCCGGTACTCGATAAATTCCGCCGCGCCGGAACCATTCGAACTCCAAACATAGGCTTCCAATATATCAATCTTTATGTCTCGACCATTCCGAGACTCCTCGTCATGTCCGTGATCACATCCGGGACTCGAACTCCTTGGTACATCAAAATATATAAACTCATAATAAGCATCATCGAAACCTTAAGCGTGCGGACCCTACGGTTCGAGAACAATGTAGACATGACCTAGAACTATTCACGGTCAATAACCAACAGCGGGACCGGATGCCCATATTGGTTCCTACATATTCTCGAAGATCTTTATCGGTCGGACCGCATAACAACATACGTTGTTCCCTTTGTCATCGGTATGTTACTTGCCCGAGATTCGATCGCGGTATCCAATACCTAGTTCAATCTCGTTATCGCAAGTCTCTTTACTCGTTCCGTAATACATCATCTCACAACTAACTCATTAGTTGTAGTGCTTGCAAGGCTTAAGTGATGTGCATTACCGAGAGGGCCCAGAGATACCTCTCCGACAATCGGAGTGACAAAACCTAATCTCAAATCGCCAACCCAACATTTGCCTTTGGAGACACCTGTAGTACTCCTTTATAATCACCCGATTACGTTGTGACGTTTGGTAGCACCAAAGTGTTCCTCCGTAAACGGAGTTGCATAATCTCATAGTTACAGGAACATGTATATGTCATGGATAAAAGCGGTAGCAACATACTAAGCGATCGTGTGCTAAGCTAAGGGAATGGGTCATGTCAATCGATCATTCTACTAATGATGTGACCTTGTTAATCAAATAACAACTCCTTGTTCATGGTCAGGAAACATAACCATCTTTGATTAACAAGCTAGTCTAGTAGAGGCATACTAGTGACATGTTGTTTTGTCTATGCATTCACACATGTATCATGTTTCCGGTTAATACAATTCTAGCATGAATGATAAACATTTATCATGAAATAAGGAAATAAATAATAACTTTATTATTGCCTCTAGGGCATATTTCCTTCACCAGGTGGCCCCGTTCAAAAGCGGATATCATGCTATATTAGGACGGGAGGCATTCACAGTTTTTCAAGCTATACCCCATTACGGGTACATGAAGCTCAAGATGCCTGGGTCAAACGTAATTATCACTCTCGCTAGTAATCCGGACATAGCACTCCGCGCCGAAAACAAGACAGCCGCATTGGCCCTCGAGGCACTATCCGAAACCTTAGCGGCCGAAGAACTGCCTGCGCTACGATCCACGGTTAATAGGGATGATGTGATACTCGATAAGAGATCCAAATCCACATCCTTCAAACCAGCGGACGAAATAGTCAAATTCCAGGTCCACCCAACGGACCCCAATAAAACAGCTTCCATCGGGGCACGACTGAACCCTAATGTAGACGCCGCACTACGAGAGTTCCTACGAGAGAACTGGGACATTTTTGCTTGCAACCCTTCAGACATGCCAGGAATCCCATGCAGGCTGGCCGAACACAGTTTAAACATCCAGAAAGGATTTAAACCTGTCAAACAAGCCCTTCGGCGCTTTTCCGAACCGAAGAGACAGGCTATGGGAGAGGAGCTAGCCAAGTTATTGGAAGCCGGATTCATTAGAGATATAAAACATCCGGACTGGCTAGCAAACCTGGTGATGGTACCAAAGAAGGACAAATCCTGGCGCCTATGCATCGATTTTAAAGACCTCAATAAGGCCTGCCCAAAGGATCCCTTCCCCCTCCCCCACATAGATCAAATTATCGATGCCACTACAGGACACGATTCGTTGTGCTTCCTCGACGCATACTCCGGTTACCATAAAATCAAGATGGCAGAATCAGACCAAGCCGCAACGGCATTCATCACACCATACGGCCCATTCTGCTTCAACACAATGCTTTTTGGGCTAAAAAACGCCGGCGCAACATATCAGCGCATGATCCAAACATGTCTGGCAAATCAGATCGGCAAAATAGTGGAGGCGTACGTGGATGATGTGGTCGTCAAATCAAGACATGTCGAATCTCTAGTAGACGACTTGAGGCTTACATTCAATAACCTCCGAAAATACGACATCAAGCTCAATCCGGAAAAATGCATTTTCGGTGTTCTTGCCGAAAAGCTCTTGGGCTTCATTATATCCGGTAGAGGAATCGAAGCAAATCCAGCAAAGATCTAAGCTTTGTCACAATTGGATGTCCCAAAAGACCTCAAACAAATACAAAAATTAACCGGATGCGTGGCCGCTCTAAGCCGCTTCATCTCCCGTTTGGGAGAAAAGGCGCTGCCCCTTTACCACCTCCTTAGGCGCACCGAACACTTCGAGTGGACGGACGCAGCCACGGCCGGACTTGAGGAAATAAAGGCCATTTTAGCAACAAACCCAGTCCTGGCCGCGCCGAACACTGGTGAACCAATGCTATTGTACATTGCAGCAACTCATCAAGTTGTCAGTGCAGTACTCGTCGTCGAGCGGGCAATGGACAGACACAGACTCCCCCTTCAAAGGCCGGTCTACTATGTGTCCACTGTCCTCACTCCATGCAAATCATGGTACCCGCACTACCAAAAGATTGCATACGCGGTATTCATGGCATCCCGGAAGCTACGACACTACTTTCAAGACGTGTTCCATAACAGTAGCCTCGAAAGTACCACTCAACGATATTATCAACAACCGCGACGCAAAGGGCCGGATAGCAAAATGGGCCATCGAGCTCCTCCCGTTCGATATAACCTATAAACCACGGCGAGCTATCAAGTTGCAAGTCCTAGCCGACTTCGTCGCAGAATGGACAGAGGCCGAACTCCCTAAAGAGTACGGCACATATTCAAACTAGATCATGCATTTCGACGGCTCCAAAATGTTGGCCGGATTGGGGGCTGGCATCGTTTTGTCGTCCCCCACAGGAGACATAGTCCAATATGTACTCCAAATTATGTACACGGACTCCAACAATGCAGCCGAATATGAGGCCCTTCTACATGGTCTCCGGATGGCAGTATCCATGGGCATTCAACGCCTAGAGGTACGCGGGGACTCAAACCTCGCGATATCCCAAATAAATGGCGATTTGGACGCCAAGGACCCAAAAATGGCAGCTTACCGCAATGCCGTCCTAAAAATGTTAGCTCAGTTCGAGGGACTGGAGTTTCATCATATAGCTCGAGAAAACAATCAGGCAGCGGATGTCCTGGCACGCATCGGGGCAAAACGCGATGCGGTCCCCCCTAACATATTTTTAGAAAGATTGTTTAAACCATCCGTAGCATGGGAGGGGGAACCCACAAATAACAGCCCGGACACAACCGCACCACCCGACGCCGAACAATCTGACATAATTGGTGGCTCTACCACCGGAATTACACCTTCAGCCCACGTTATAATGGCGGTCATCGCCCCGTGGACAGAACCGTTCCTAGCCTACCTTACTAGGCAGGAACTCCCAGAGGACCAAAACAAGGCATGTTGCATAGTGCAGCGGTCTAAAGCCTGTAAAGTCCACGAGGGAGAGCTTTATATGAAAAGCACAACCGGAGTCCTTCATAGATGTATCTCTAAAGAGGAAGGGTGGAGTTTGCTGGCTGAAATTCATGTCGGACTCGGTGGCCATCATGCTGCAGCTCGGTCCCCTGTAAGCAAGGCTTTCCGTACTGGCTTTTATTGGCCGACGGCCCGAGCAGACGCTCAAGACTTGGTCCAACGATGCGTCGCCCGCCAGCTCTTTGCAAACCAAAGCCATATGCCACCCAACACCCTCCGAACTATCCCCATCACTTGGCCTTTTGCGATCTGGGGGCTTGACATGGTGGGACCCCTTAAAGGCGGAACCCACAAGAAAAAATACTTACTGGTCATGGTGGATAAATTCACCAAATGGATAGAAGCCAAACCTGTTAAGACGGATGAATCCGGACCTGTGATAGACTTCATATCCGGGGTCGTACACCGTTACGGCGTCCCTCACAGCATCATCACTGATAATGGCACAAACTTTACCTTCGACGAGGTAAAATTGTGGTGCAAAAACATGGGCATTAAGCTCGACTATGCTTCTGTCTATCACCCACAAACTAACGGCCAGGTCGAACGTGCAAATGGTCTCATCATGAGCGGCATTAAACCCAGACTAGTGCAGTCCCTCAAGGAATCTCATACGCACCGGGTGGAGGAGCTCGACTCCGTACTCTGGGGGCTGCGGACCACGCCGAATCGTAGCACCGGATTCACACTATTCTTTATGGTGTATGGCGCAGAGGCAGTTCTGCCCTGCGACATAATTCATGACTCACCTCGAGTGCGCATCTACGAAGAAAGAGAAGCCGAGCTTGATCAGCAGGACAACTTGGACGCCTTAGAGGACGAGCGCGATGTGGCCAAAGCCCGTTCTGCATTTTATCAACAACAGGCTCGAAGATATCAAAGCAGAGAAGTACGGGCCAAAAATTATAATGTTGGTGAGCTAGTTCTACACCTGCCGGATAAGAAAAAGGACAAACTCAAGCCCAAGTGGGAAGGTCCCTTCATAATCGACCAAGTCCTGACTGGTGGAGCATACCGCCTGCGAGATGCGTCGGATAACCGACTCGAGCCGAACCCATGGAACGCCGCACGTCTCCGAAGATTCCTTGCCTAGCGCCGGACTCTGTGTTTGTCTCCTTCCTCTGTCCATTATTTATATATATTTTCCTGTTTTTATTTGTCTCCTTCCACTCTTTCCTCTTATAGCCCTTAAAGGCAAATCAAGTGACTCGTTACTCATGCTCCTTAAACCTGGGGGCTTCTTTAACAGAAGCTTATTCATATGGGTTTCACGCCCAACACATGTGTCAAACTTCCGCATGTACCTTTTCTTCACCATTATATGCATCGATATGACTTAAGTTTTGGCCAAGCTGGGTTGCCTGGCTCCTGTGCTTACCCCTACGTTCCCGATTGTTCGGCTAGGCGGTAAAGGGAGCACCTCTGCGATTGCTACTGCCGGATAAGCTGGATGTGTACCTCAGACTGGGTGAAGCCGAAAGCTAGCGTTCTTAAGGGAATATTCGATCGGTGAACTAAAGATGAACCTTTTTACTTATTTATATACATGACCCCAGATGATTTTCCTGCATTTGCAGTCTAGACATGCACTTTAGGGCATGCCTCCCCAGCGAAAGGAACCCTTAATGGAACTATTCTCTCTAGAAGATGTTTCTTACTAACCATGTAATATAACATAACTAGTTGGGAACTTGTCTGATAAAGCACTAATGACCCCTACGCCTGGTCTCCATGCATACCCTGGTTCTTATATAACCACTATGGTATTCGGACACACTCCGGACCGTCAAGGTCCCGAGGTCGAAGCGGAAAGGTCGGCAACGACAAACGATCTACAATCCGGATAGAAGGCATTACACATGTCAATTATAAATTACATAGTCATCCCGACTGATTGTATTCCTCCTCTATACCATCTAACAGGCTGTCTAATTTGCAGTCCGGCTGGGAATACTTTGCGGCCAATTCTACTTGGCCATATACTAAGCTTACAGGGATCTCCTTCCCGTCAGGCCCCACAGGTCCGACCTCGGCCATGTGGTTTGGGTTAGACTTCGTAAAACGGGTCTTCACCATGGCCCAGGCCTCCCTAGCGCCTTGTCGGCAGGCTGATATCTTCCACAACCGGAAGCGCCCCGAGCTCCCTTCAGCTTTTCCGCAAGCTCTCCAAGGCCCTCGGGCATGGAGTGGGCAGGCCATAAGGCTTGGGCAATGCCTTGCATCGCCTGCCGAACTCGCTCGTGCAGTTGTGAGAGTTCGGGAAAAAGGTCGCCCGTTGAACCGAGCATCTCCTCCGCAGGACGACCTGTTAGCATACCTACAGACATAACTCTGTTAGTCGTCTTCCTCGCCGAACTCCTTTTTCAAGAGTTCGTTTAAGCACTTACTGAAAATGTCGCGTCGAAGTCGCTGATTCTCCTTAGTGGAGTCCGACAGCTGGCCACGAACATCCTTCAGTTCAACGTCCAGCCTGGTGTTGGCATCATGAAGGTCATTCCTCTCCCGCCTCACCTTTGTTAGCACGCTTTCACCAGCTTTTAACTGGCGTAGAAGCTGTTGCTTTTCCGGATCCAGTCCGGCGCCATCTGCAGTACCGTTTGTCAGACTAGCACATTCGCCGCATTTCACATAATACTTATCTTCTTGAAGAATATATCACCAGAGGGGGTCTTCTTGAGCTCCCTTGTCGCGGCTAGTGCCGCCTCTAGTTGGGCTCTGCACTCTTTCAGCTCCTGGGACAGTACAGTATTCTTCTCTGTAAGAACCTGCATAACGAATGATCCTTAAATCAGTTATCCTAACTGCTTCAAGTCTCGGGGGCTACTGGTATGTCTATATTTACCAAAATTTTCTTACCCGTATGTCTTTTACATACTGCTCCGTGGCTCTGGCTAAACCATTTTGAGCTGCACGGAGGTACGCATCTCCTGAATTGAAGGCATCTAAAGCCTCCTGGGAGAGACAAGCGTCGCGAAGGACTGTCCGGCGACGCCTATGGTTCATGGCACTCTCCACCTCGGGATGGGTGGCAGACAGCCTGTCCGCATCCTCTGACGGAGGGGCGTCCGGTGCGTGCCTTGTGCTTGCCTCTGCTTCCGGGCTGGGCGTTGGAGCCTGGCTAGTGGAGGCGTGATTGGCAACCTCTCCGGATGTAGTCCGGCGGGGTCTCTTTGTCCTGAAGATAGCACGAATGTTAATATACCCTAAAGGAGTAAAACACCAGGGAAAAAGAGGGTGAGCTATACCTTTGCTCTGGCATCTCAGTCCGGACTACATTCCTTTTTGCCCCGCGGGGCCCTGCGGCCCCTCGTTGGCTAGCTGCTGCAGGATCGGCCTCCCACCTCGGGAATCTCCCCTACAAAACACGGTTGCTGTCAGAACAACCGAAATCCGTGAACGGAACCCCTCTTAAGGGAATAAAAGATCCGGTGTTTGTCACCCGGGAGGCCGGGATTAACCCTGGGTAATCAGCTATAATAGCTACCAAGGTCTTGTCCTTGCTTAGCTGATGAAACACTCCGTCGATAAGCTCCACCGATATGTCCGGATCCTCTTTGGAGTCCGGATCGAGGGACCGTTCTGGGTCCTCGGGCTGTGGAGGACGGCTGTTCATATCTTTTACCTCCTGACGCAATTCCTGCATTGAAGTCGTTAGACTACATATTTAATCACGGGAGTATAAAATAAACAGGAAATCACAATTGTTTGCTTACCCAATTTGGGGGATTGTACATGGAAAATCCGCCCTGCGGGTCGACGCGGAGGAGCTCCTCCTCTTCTCCCTTGTACAAAGAGGACCAGATCTTTACTAGAGCGGCGGCTGAGTCCGGTCCCTTACGGCCGTGGCGGGTGGCGTCATCCTCCCTGTTGAAATCCCACATGGGGTGGCCTCTATATTGAAGCGGCTGCACCCCCCGCATAATGCATATGGCCATGACTCTGATCATGGTTAGTCCGGAATGAGCCAATAGCCTTATCCGGCCCATCAAGTAAAGAACGTCTCTGTCGCTTTCTCGCTGAGAGCTCCGCGGACGCCAGCTTACGCGTTTCTTTAACGGAGCACTGTTAAACTCAGGGAGACCGACTCGGATAGGATCCGGTAGCGGGACGTCCTCTATATAGAACAATTCCGAGGGCCAGTCCTTGGGCGCCTTCTTTGGGGTGCCGGATAGATATCCGGTCCCGACGATGCGCCATACATCGGCTCCGCCCACTTGATATATGGACCCCTCCTGAGAGCGGGGCACCAGGCAGAATATCCTCTTCCATAGTGCGAAATGAGCCTCAACGCCCAAAAATAGCTCGCAAAGAGCGATGAAGCCCGCAATATGCAATACTGAGGCGGGCGTAAGATTGTGCAGCTGGAGGCCGTAGAACTCTAGGAGCCCGCGGAGAAATGGATGAATTGGAAATCCCAGTCCCCTTATTAGATAAGGGACTAGGCACACCCGCCATTGTAGGTGGCGAGTCCGGCTCAGACCGGGACCATGCAAGCCTGGGGGAGAAATCCCTTGGCCTGAAGCGACACTAACTCGCTGTGCGGGATGGAGCAACTCTCCCAGTCTCCAGGGATAGGACTGGAAGGGCGAGAGGAGGAGCTGTGGCGGCTGGCCATGTTGGAATGGACCTTTGCTGGAGGCGCTCTAATGATTTCTCGTGGGAAGGGGGAGGTGTGATTTGGATCTGAATCCTCATCCCGTTAAATAAGCGGCTCGTTTATATGGCCAGGGGTGTGGATGTAAAACACCCCGGCTTTTCACATTCGACACGTGGAAGACAACCATTATTGGGCGTGGAAGCCAAGGAGCGCTACGTTATAAAAATCGGACATTATTCCTATAGGTACACAGAATTGGGAGAAGAACCCGCCTTGCAATGCTGAAGACAAATCTGCGTGCCGGACTCGTCGTCATTGAAGCCTGGTTCGGGGGCTACTGAGGGAGTCCTGGAATAGGGGGTGTTCGGATAGCCGGACTATACCTTCACCGGACTCCAGGACCATGAAGATGCAAGATTGAAGACTTCGTCCTGTGTCCGGAAGGATCTTTCCTTGGCGTGGAAGGCAAGCTAGGCGATGCGGATATTCAAGATCTCCTACCATTGTAACCGACTCTGTGTAACCCTAACCCTATCCGATGTCTATATAAACCGGGGGATTGTAGTCCGTAGGACAACCATCATCATACACAATCATACCATAGGCTAGCTTCTAGGGTTTAGCCTCCTTGATCTCGTGGTAGATCTACTCTTGTACTACCCATATCATCAATATTAATCTAGCAGGAGTAGGGTTTTACCTCCATCGAGAGGGCCCAAACCTGGGTAAAATTAAGTGTCCCTTGTCTTCTGTTACCATCCGACCTTGACGCACAGTTCGGGACCCCCTACCCGAGATCCGCCGGTTTTGACACCGACAATATGTTTCTCGATTATGGAGGTGACAAATAGTTCGTCGTAAAGGGTTACGTCGATGCAAGGTTTGACACTGATCCGGATGACTCTGAGGCTTAATCTGGATACATATTGAAAGTGGGAGAAATTAGCTAGAGTAGCTCCGTGCAGCATTGTAGACATAGAAATTTGCAAAATACATACGGATCTGAATGTGGCAGACCCGTTGACTAAACTTCTCTCACAAGCAAAACATGATCACAACTTAGTACTCTCTGGGTGTTAATCACATGGCAATGTGAACTAGATTATTGACTCTAGTGAACCCTTTGTCTAATGGTCACATGGCAATGTGAACTATAGGGTGTTAAATCACATGGCGATGTGAGCTATTGATGTTAAATCACATAGCGATGTGAACTAGATTATTGACTCTAGTGCAAGTGGGAGACTGAAGAAAATATGCCCTAGAGGCAATAATAAAGATGTTATTTATCTTTCCTTATAGCATGATAAATGTTTATTATTCATGCTAGAATTGTATTGACCGGAAACTTACTACATGTGTGAATGCATGGACAAACAGAGTGTCCCTAGTATGCCTCTACTTGACTAGCTCATTAATCCACTACAAGAAATATGTCAACTTATGACCACCACTATTGTTCACTGAAAGGTCACAAATTTCCATTTATGACCTTTTTGTGACCAAAAACAGAAGGTCAAAAGCTGGCCGTCGTAAACTGACTATAGCGACCTTTCTTCTGGAATGGTCAAAGACGTTTACGACCAAAATATTCCTACTGTGGCATTTTGGTCACTAGAAACCTCCCCTAGGCCACGTAGGCATCCAACGTGGCAAGCTGATGTGGCACAAGATTCAGCCCGGTCCAATTCGGTGTTTATATGGGCCGAGCCCATTAATTTAGCCCATTTGTTGTTTTTTCTCTCAATTTGGGTAAGCTACACGGGCCGTTGTTTTTCTTTCAATTTGGGTAAGCTACACAGGCCAGGCCCTATAATTTGGCCTTTTTATTTTTGGGTTGTGGCACGTTTTTTCTTTTTTCAAATAGGTCCCAATTGTCAGGTTCTGATAAGTGGGTCCCAAATTTCCGATTCTGGTTTGTGGGTCCTTCCTGTCATGGTCATGTTCCTCAGATTTCAATATGCTAATAATTAAATAACCAATATTTAAATCAAAATAGACAGAAACAAGTGTAATACTTCAAATAACAAGCAGCAATCTGTTACATCAACACACATACAACATTTCATTCAAAAACAGAGAGAAGATACATGAAATTCTGGAGTTCACAATGCCCAGATAACAGGGCATTTAGTAAGATTAAGTCCAAAAAGAAACATGCATGAAAACATGCTCGAGTACTTCTTGTAAACAACCTTCAGCTTGCTGTCAGGTGCGGTGGAGTGCGAGGCCACCAGGATCTTGGCAGCGTCCCTGAAATCAATCATCACACAAAAGGGTCGTCTCTGTCAGTGCGTGCCCCAGAATGAAATCATCACAGATTCAAGCTACGAGAGATTCAGTAGTGTGCATGTATAGCTTACATCGGCTGTGCTTCAGTAAAGCCAGTGTGGTGCTTCAGAGTGTCGGTCCACAAAGGGTCTTCTTGAGGTGAGCTGGCGGCGAGACAAAGCAGCGTGGCGGCCACCATGGAGGGCTTGGACTGCACCAGCCCATACTGTAGCAGCGCGAGCTCCGCGAAGAAGAAGACGGTGTTCTCCATCTGCACACACACATTCGGGGGATGACGAGGGAAACATCAATCAGCACACAGACTCGTTGCTTTGGCAAAATGGCAAATACATCTGAAGATTTTGCATGCTGTGTAGTATGTAAAAGTCTGAAGTTCTTCTTTTACCTCCTTGTCCTTCTTGTGATCCGAGGAAGACGCGGCCTTGGCGAAACGCACCAGAAAGACGTAGGGCGTGCGCACCGTCAGGTTCCACTCCAGCCTATTCAGGATGGCCTTCTCCATCTTCAGAATCTGCTCCCGGGTGTAGGCGCTGTCGGTGATCAAGATGAAATCATTCACCTGCAGCGTCGCACACACCAGCCAGCTCCTGTCAAAATTCTCCGACCCCTTTGCTTTTACTCCTTCATAGCTAACAAGAGTTCAGGAAGGAAAAATTACTGAAGTTAGCTAAACATGTTGTGCTGCATAACAGATGTAGTAGTCATGTGAAAAAAATTACTATGAGATGTAAGATGTGTACTATGAGATGCATGCAGCACAAACATGAGAAATATCCAGTAAAATATTGTTGTCACTAAGCATGAATCTGAGTTTTATTCTGTCCAAACAGGTCAAATTGCTGTCACTAAGGGGCTGTTTGGTTGCCGGCCACACCTTGCCACGCCAAAGGTGCGGCGCGCCACAGCCACCTAGGCAACCGTTTGGTTGCCTCCTAAGGTTAGGCTCGCCACACATGCATAGTGTCTTTTGTAGTTGATTTCTCGCCACACTTTGTTAATGTTAAGTCACAACTCAAAAAAACTGAGCATTCACCTGTCAGTTTGAATGCTATGCAAATGCAAGAGAGCAGAAAAATAATGTAGCTTCAGCCATAGCATACACAAGCAACACTTAAACCATAGCATGTGCATATACTTGTGTCACATTAGGGGGTTCAGAATGTACACAATATATTCTAATAAAAAGGATTGGGAACAGAGGGAGAGGGAGGTGGATATGGACGTGCTACCTGCTGCTGCGGTGGTGCCTCTTGGTGGTCGTGCTTGAGCTCCTCCTGATGCTGCTCACTAATCTACAGGACAAACAAGACCATGGTTGAGCTGCAGCACATGCACATACAAGAAGTGAAGGTTGGGAGAAGAACCTTCAGGACAAACTGAAGAAGTGAGGTCTGAAAGATTCAGAGTTAACAATCAACTCTGATTCAAATTCAGAATTCAGATTAGAAAATTTACATCATGATTTCTGTTTACATGCATGCATGATTCGTTCAATTTTTTGAACCTCTTTGTTGTGATGCTGTAGATAATGATGAAGCAAAAAAGTACTTGTGATTTGCTGTCAATGATTCAAAGCAAATGAGTTGAAATGATTATTGATAGGCAATATATAATGACAACCTAACAGATTAAAAGCAAATGAGTTGAAATGCTTATTGACGGGCAATACAGAATGGCGACCGGTGCTAATTGATTAAAAGCAGATGAACTAAAATGCTTATTAACAGAGCAGTAGACACTAGACAGGAAAGAGGCTACATACAATGTTTGTAAGATTACATAGATTTCATACATGAAAATAAAATTGACTCCACCGATGTCACCGTAACTTGAGGCGAGAAATGAAAATGGCAAACACATTACATGTACGGACCCCACTCACCTATCCAAATTGGTAAACACTTTTGGTGTGCCCATCCCATTGAAGGCTACTGATTCTGAGAATATGTTCGAAATGATAATGCCAGGCCGTTTTACATGTACCAGACTACATGCACTAGTCCAAATTGATAGCTAATCACTAAGCAGAGTATCAACAAATAAGACTCGTACAGGCTACACTTTCAGAATATCAACAACATGGGCAACTCAAAGCAGACCCTTGGTCGATCCCAAACATGAATTCTCATAGATAATAAGCAGTAAATCGGGCATCTGTGCTAGGTGGGGAGGGATCTAGGCAGGAGAAAGTTACCATCTGAAGATCCTCAGGCGCCACCGCAAACCCTAGGCAAGCCGCGCGCGTGCCATGGTCCGGCTAGCTCGACGGAGCGTCGTGCATCAAGACGCACGCGCTGCTCGGCGAAACAAGCCAGCCACGACGCTGTTGTCATTTGGGCGTGGCGCTGTTGTCTCCGTTATGCGTGAGGACAGGAGGTTGCTTGGTCTGGGAGAGAAGGGAAGCAGCGGGTGGATGGATCTGAAGGAGGAGGAGAAGAGGAGGTGGCGGCGATGGATCGATGGGAGGAGGAGATGGGGAGAAAGGCGGCAATGGTGGATGGATCTGAAGGGAGGAGGATAAGAGGAGGTGGCGGCGGCGAGGACATCTTGCTGCGCCTCGGCAGAGAGGCGGCCACCTCCGGTCGGCGACCTCGGCGCCGCGTCGGCCTGAGCGAGCTGCGTGGTGGAGCGCACCATCGCCAAAGCATCGGCTCCTCCTCCGTGGTGTTGACGATCGTCGCCATAGCCGGCTTGTGTTCGTTATGCGGCGGAAGGGACGGGGTTGGTGGGCAGGCGGAGGTAGAGCGGCATGGGGTCTGCATCCTACGGGAGGCGAGGAGGAGCGGTGGTTCTTGTGGGCGTGGGCGGCGGATCTGGATCGGTGGCGGGAGGTAGGTGGCGGCTGCGAGTGGATCTGGATCGGGGAGAGGGAGAGGAGTGGAGTTAGGGTTTCGCTTGGCTGCTGAGAGCGAGTGGGAGGCGTTGGATCCGCTTTGGTTTGGACGGTTCAGATCGAGATAGAGTGGGGTGATCCGTGAGAAGTGTTACGATTGGTGCGAGAATCTGTGATTTAAAATAGTTTGTGAAGTAGCTATCAAAATATTTTGCAAAAGGGCATCACACAAATTTTCACTCAAGTTAGACTACATTTTATGGATGAGCACCAATTTGTATGCATTTATGATCATTCTAACTATTTTTAATCATTTTTCTAGTGTCAATAATGAGTTTTTTTGTGAAGGACCAATAACATATTTGTTGCAAAATTGGACCAAATCATTTTTATAAAATACTAGGCCATATTTAATGCACAATTGACCAAATGGATGGGTGTAAAAGTTTTATCCACCTCGGTGAAAAGACAAATTCCACCGATTAACCGAAGCGGGTCAAATTTGAACTGTAGCTGCCTTGTAGTTTGCTCTTTATTTTTTCCAAAAACCATTTCTAGGTACATAAGTATCTATTTAATCATAGAAACACCAAAAAAATTCCAAGATTCAACCACTAGCTAGGAACGGTCATTCCCGCCGTTTTGACCGCATTTTGAAACGGGCATAAAAAATTCAAAAAAAATCAAAAAATTGGGAAACCTTCGCATTGTGTCATTATATGTGGCCAAGTTATCAGGAAAAATAACAAACTTGCAATACGGCAATTATTTTAAAAAAGTATTCTCAGAAATGAGCTATCATCTCTGAACATTCGTGGCTTTCAAGCCAAATGATCAATCCTATGCCCACATTCATGGCATAGTTTGTTCAAACGATATCATATTGTGCACAAGGGTGCATATTTGAATGGAAAACAATGTTGCCTAAGGAAGTTTTCATTTTCTTTGGACGAAATAACCATTTTTTATTTTCCGAGTGCCCAAAAGGAGGTTTTTTTGTGAAGGAACTACTAAATAATTGTTGCAAAATTGGACCAAATCAATTTTCTAAAATACTAGGACATATTTAATGCACAATTGACAAAATGGTTGGGTGCAAAAAGTTTTGATCTAGCTCTCGTGAAAAAGACAAATTCCCGCCGATTCAGTTGGAAGCGGGTCAAATTTGAACTGCAGCTGCCTCATAGTTTGCTATTTATTTTTTCCAAAAATCATTTCTAGGTAAATAAGTATCTATTTAATAAGAGAAACATCAAATTTTTTCCAAGATTCAACCACTAGCTAGGAACGGTCATTCCCGCCGTTTTGTCCGCATTTTGAAACGGGCATAAAAAATTCAAAAAAAATCAAAAATTTGGGAAACCTTCGCATTGTGTCATTATATGTGGCCAAGTTCCGAGGAAAATAACAAACTTGTAATACGGCAATTATTTTAAAAAAGTGTTCTCAGAAATGAGCTATCATCTCTGAAGATTCATGGCTTTCAAGCCAAATGACTAATCTTATGGCCACATTCGTGGCATAGTTTGTTCAAATGATCTCATATTGTGCACAAGGGTGCATATTGGAATGGCAAACAATGTTGCCTAAGGAAGATTTCATTTTCTTTGGACGAAATAACCATTTTACATTTTCCGAGTGCCCAAAAGGAGGTTTTTTGTGAGGGAACTACCAAATAATTGTTGCAAAATTGGACCAAATCAATTTTCTAAAATAATAGGACATATTTAATGCACAATTGACAAAATGGTTGGGTGCAAAAAGTTTTGATCCACCTCTCGTGAAAAAGACAAATTCCCGCCGATTCAGATGGAAGCGAGTCAAATTTGAACTGCAGCTGCCTCATAGTTTGCTATTTATTTTTTCCAAAAATCATTTCTAGTTACATAAGTACCTATTTAATCATAAATACATGGTTTGGTGGCGATACGTCGAGGTTTGGGCGGTGGCGAGGGCCCCAACTCTAGAGCTGCCAGAACTCAAGATGCCGCCGCCGTGGTCACCAGCGTGACCGTGGCGTTGCCATGTGTTCTGGGTGGCCTAGGCATGTCTAGTGGGTTGGGCACTCCCAGGTTGGTGCTAGGAAGAAAATTACAACATAAGATTCTCACGAGGAGACCAATCGAAGCTCAAACATGAATTAGCAGCCAAGTGTTTGATTAGCGATGCAGGAAATGTACATGGCTAATGGGCGTGAGTTTTGGCTGAGGATGATTAGTTACTAAGAAGACCGTTTTCACAAATTTTCAGCTCAAAAGGAGGAGCCTAGGTGGTACTTGCTTTGCAAACCACCACTTTGGACATAAATCTGAATGTTGAAGCTCGGCTCAAAATAATGAATGGATTGAGCTGGCATTTGGTGGAGGATGGTTATTTGGGCATAGGAAAGCACTGTAGAAAATGGATACTATTTGGACATGCCAAAGTGGTACTTCCTTCACAAACTATTACCTTGAGCAGAATAGGAAAATGAATATTTTGAATTACTTTTGAACTAGGCAAGGAAGGTTTTACATATTTGTGAAGATATGACCCAAAGAATTTATGAGATTTTTTGGGAATTTTGGGAATGATAGAAATATAGGTTGCTTCACAACCTAGGGTAAAACGCCACATGGACATGACACATAGGCAAAACTGATGAGGTGGCTCCTAGTCATAGCAACCCACCACAATTTACAAGGCTGTGACCATCTATATTGGTCGTTAACAACTAGAAATAAGGCAGCGGACTAGCTGTTAGCTTTATGACCATTTCATGTAAGGAAATTATGACCTTTCTGATCAAAATGGTGCAATGGTTTAGGGTTTGGAGCCCCTCGAACAGCTTTTGACCAATTGGTCTCAAATGGTCATAAATCTATGACCAATTCTTCCAGGGTCACTGACAGAAGGTCATAAGTTGACATATTTCTTGTAGTGATCAAAGATGGTTAAGTTTCCTAGCCATAGACATGTGTTGTCATTTGATGAGCAGGAAAGTAGTGTTGGTAGAGTCAAGTTATTCTCAGTTCGCATAACCTGTCAACGGTGTTGCAGTTGGGTTCTCAGATGATACAAAGAAAATCAATGTCAATCTTAGTCTTACTATTATGCATTCATTATAGATGAAAATTGCTAATTGAGACTTCGATTATAAGGGTTAATGCATCAATGTGATCTCTCGAGATAGATGTAACTGGAGTCATCAAGTTCACCGTTACTGCTGAGAACAAGTTAATGTGACGCGTGGAGTCTACGTCATGCCTTGCTGACCTCCGGTCAGGATATTAGCGGTAGCGAGTGATGCCGGTGTCAGGTTATGCTATATCATATGTAGATTTTTGACAATGAAGGTCGACAGATGTCAAATGATGTTCAACTATTTAAAGTTATGGTCAAGCATATTACTAGATCGGTCCTTCTCAAAGATACATGGCCAACTTCTAAATCATGTGATTGTGACCAAATCAATCATATTTATGCAAATGAAGAAACACCGGTGTTAGCTAGGACAACGACTGCGGCGATGCAGGCGGTGGAGTCGTGCGAGAGAAAGGGAATTGAGAAGAGTGGTTTGTGCGCGTCAGTGAGAGAGTGGTGGGGTTGTGGGACCCACCTAACCAAGCTCGGCTGGTGAAATTTTGGGTAAATAACAAATTTTCCCAACCGGGATAGAATAGCAGGGAGTTAAAAAGATCAATCTTGCTAAGTTTCAGTCGACTAAGACTTACAAAGTCTCTGTCGATGCTATATCTGTGAGATCTTACATTGAGATTTGTGAAAACTTTTCTTTTTAGTTTTTTTTCTTTCATGTTGTGTCACTTGACTGAGACTTGGTAAACATCAGTCGACCGAGACCTAGCCACACCCTAAAAAGATGAAACACATTCCCCCTGCCGCCGGTCGCATCCCCTACCTCCGCCTTTTTCAGGTTGGACTTGGTCACGCTCTCTCCACCTCACGACACCCCGTTCCTGTCGTCTCCGTGCTGCCTGCCTCATCATAGCCGCACGGCCTTGTCTCCTTCGGCAACCGATCTCTAGATCTGTGTGACCTTGGCCCTAAGAGCTCCCCGTCCCTCTCCTATTCTCTTCCGCTTGCTACCGGCCGCCATTGTCTCAGATCCTCTGCCTGCGGCGGTCCCGCCGCACCGTACCCTGGCGTCGTGATGCCTTCGTCCATCCGTACGTCCTGGTAGGCCCTGGTCTCGTCCTCAAGAAGTCATCTTCTTTGTTGACTGTGATTTACGAGGGGTGGGTAGTCGCTGCACAATCGGACGCTCCTTCATCCACATGCGCTACATTGTGCTGAAAACCTGGGGTGGAGCTGGGCCCCAGGGACCAGGCCCGGGGCGTGGTATTTATACTAGGCGATTAGCCTTCGCAAATTTGTTGGTTAGTGTCAAGTAAATCAGTTACACCAGGAAAGTAAGAGATACATGCAATCGATAGAGAGATAGTTTCCCTTTTATGTTACAAGGAGAGATACAGACAATCAGGAATGAGATACTTTCCTTTTTCTGGAGGGTGAACAAGGAAATTATAAGGAATTAGAAGAAATGCACTTTACATTCTGGAATTTTACATTCTGTTATGTTTTTCTGTAGGCCCAGGGTGCAGACCAGTAAAATGAAGGAGGCCTAGAGCGTCATGGGCTATATCACCTCATGAAACGGACGCAGGCATGAGGAGGCCTCCAACTTCACGACGACTATTTCTCGCCTTACGCGAGCCAACAACGACCTCTCACGTCGAGTCATTAGAGCGCACGGAGATTGAAAAAATGGATAAGAAATGGAGCGCCCCCAGGAGTCAAACCTTGGTCGCGTGGGGGAACAACAGGGTTGCTAACCACTGCGCCAGCTTCCAGTTACGGTTAGAAGCAGGATCGCGACAACTAGAGGTGATCTGAGCCGGTTTTTCTCCGGCTTTCTTTTATTTCTTTTACCTTCTCCGTTTTTTCTTTTTTTCTTTTTTCT
Organism: Aegilops speltoides; assembly: GCA_021437245.1. NCBI lineage: Eukaryota > Viridiplantae > Streptophyta > Magnoliopsida > Poales > Poaceae > Aegilops > Aegilops speltoides. The sequence continues at coordinate 533,212,395 of CM038143.1, read as the reverse complement.
TTTGTTTCTTTTTGTTTATCATTCTACATTCCTTTATACTTGTTCAATTTTTTTAAATACTTATTCAACTTTTTTTACATACATGATCAACATTTCTTCAAATACTCATTCAAATTTGTTTTCAAATACTTGTTCAACATTTTTTTCAGATACTCGTTCAACATTTTTTCAAATACTTGTTCAACATTTTTCAAATAGTTGTTGAACATTTTTTCAAATACTTGTTTAACACTTTTTAATACTTAATCAACATTTTTCAAATACTGGTTCAACATTTTAAATACTTATTTCGACATATTTCAAATACTTGTTGAATATTTTTTATAGACATGTCCAATATTTCTAATTCTCATTCAATATTTTCAAGTAATTGTTCAACATTTTTCAAATACTGTTCGACATTTTCAAATGTGTTTTTGAAGAGTGTTTTTGTAATATATATATATATATATATATATATATATATATATATATATATATATATATATATATATATATATTGATAAAATATTATCAATAATACGGGCGGGGTAGACCCATACCAAAAAACATGAATATTTCTGCAAGAAGCAAATATCATCCGCAAGAATAAACTACGCCGTGTATATTTCTGCAACAAGCAAGCATCATCCGCATGAAGAAGAATATAAGAGCAAGCTTGAGCATATCGAAGGCGCTGTAACCGTCAAGAATTAGAAGGTATCCTTCCTAGTTCGTGTAATCCCTTCGGGGCTTCCCGAAAGGGAAAGCCATATGTAAATTATGTTGTTGAAATGAAGTAGTTTTGTGCTTCACTTGGTACTTTTATTTATGAATTTATGGGATGAGTTCTTATGCTAGGGGTCCTATAGGAGAAACCTCTGCCGGTAGTTCTCTGTGGAGCCTTGTGTGGCGTTTGAAAGAGAACCTTGTGGCAGTAGAAAACTGTTCCCTTCAGGTGGAACTACTTGGGAAGATGATAAGAATTTACCCCATAAGTTTGTATTGAAGATATCAAGTGAATGAACTTAGCTACATCTGAATACAACATAATGAGAAATATGGTGAGCACTGAGTAGGATATCACACCACTACGAACACCACCGGTTGTACTGTTGGCGTCGCCAGCCAGAGATAGATCCTGCATAAAATATAAACAGCTCAATAAAGAATAGAATGCGCAAACAGCGACGAATTAAATATTGTAGTGAATAGAATATTAGCCTAATCACACATTAGCCTAATCGCATACTAGCTTAATTACACATTAGCCTAAATACACATTAAGCTAATCACATATTAAACTAATCGAATATTAACTTAATCGCATACTAACGTAAGCGCATACTAAGATAATATTTGAATAGATATTTTAATATAAACATTTTATCCCTATATTGTTAGTATCAGGTCTAGTGTTTAATCATAGAAAGGTTAAAATATTTGAACTTAGAAGTTAGTACAGGTAAGCTAATAAATAGTAAAGAAAATATTAATATAAGGTACCGAATAAATCCCTCTGAAGAACATATGTGGCATACTTCTCATAGCCAACTAAATTTAATTGTTGATATCGTCCATAACTTTTATATATCTTGGGGGAAAAGGCAAGACAATTTTGACCAGAAATTTGAAAATATGCTCAAAGAATATAAAAAACTAGAAGAAAAATATTCAGGTTTGAATAATAAAATTGATCTAGTTCTACATAAATTAGAAGAAGCAAAAGGAAGAAATCTTGCAGTAAGAACAACGATTATATTAAAGAAGAAGTGTTATCCATAGGCAAGAATCTAAACGGTGTCCTAAATAAAGGTAAAGATCCATTATCAGGTGTTGAAATAAGACGCGAAATATTTGAAGTAAACAATTTAGTCAAGAAGTAAAGACCCTAGATATATCATAATTTATATGAGCGAATATAGTCAAGCATTAAACGAAGTAGAAAAATACTTATCACCTCCCATCGGTTTTTCTGATCATGACTCGCTAAAAGAAGAGTCCAAAATTATAATAAGACAAAATAACACAATTCTCCATCTATTAATCCAGGTTTTAGATAAGCTAAATAGTGTTCAAAGCAACAAAGAAATAGTGATATCATCCTCTGGAATTGTAGCCTCGTCGAGAAATATTATTTCAGAAGAATGGACATATCTCAAGGCTTCCTTAAAAGAGACAAAACACTCCAATTAGTAAGGCAAGATTCAAGACCTCTAGCCATCATGTAAGGATGATGATATTGATAGTATTGAAGAAGTTATAGACATTCAGAGATACTTGGAGAGATAGCAGAAGGATACTCTAAGAAAAATAAAACCGCAACAAGTATATCACATGGGTATGTTTGAAAGCAAGAGTGGTTTATACATAATATCTTGGGAAGTAGAGTTAAGTGTGTTAACATAGCCAGTAGATTTAAGAATTGTGAGCAAAAATATTGAAAATGAACTAGAATATTGTGGTTATAAATATATTCATCAAGGTATGTGTATCATAGGAGTTAAATGCATGACAAGAAAGAAATTAGGAGCAAACACTAGTAGAAAAAGGGTCAAATCTGAGATACATTAGTACCGGTTTGCATTTGAGCCGGCACTAATGTGTCCATTAGTGCCGGTTCAAATGGCTAGGCGAGAGATCTTTAGTACCGGATCAATGCGAATCTTTAGTACCGGTTCGTGCCACGAACCAGTACTAAAGGTGTTGGCTGGCCACCAGCATCTTTAGTACCGGTTCGTGGCACGAACCGGTAGTAAAGAGGTGGTGGCAGGGGCTATTTTTTAGTCCCACCCCGCTCCCCTCGCAAGATTTTTACCACCTTAAATATGTTACTTCTCAAACTATCACAAGCATTTGGTCTTCATTGAACTCTATGTGTAGGATCTGTGGCTGCAATAGGAGTCTTCAAAGCTGCATATCAGCGATGGAGCCGCTTCGAGCTCAGGTGTGAAGGTGATCTGTCATTGTTTCCTTTGGTGGATGCTATGGTGGTACCGGAGGCCTATGATGGGCGTTGGTGTCAAGTTCAAAGGTTTGTTCGGTCTTGATTGTAATTTTACTTTTTGGTTGTTGTTCCTTTGTGCAAAGGCTAGCGTTTTGCTGTCTTTTCAGTTTTGCCAGGTCGGTTTGTACGTGGCTTGTACTATGATTCTTATGATATAAATGAGACACGTATTACCACGCAAAAAAAAGTTTCACAAGCATTTGGTCTTCATTGAACTCTATGTGTATATAATTTGTGGACTCAATATGATTCTTCACCGGTTTCTAAACCGTTGAGGACTCATATTGACAATTCAGATTGTACACAAAAAGATCATTGATAATCAATGTATTTTTGATGTATATTTTTACATGTTTTACGCCCTCACTCTCTCCACTCACTCGGTCTCCCCCTCAATCCCCCGCCACGTCATCAATTTCCAACACGTTCTAACATCATTTGCCATTTTTCAGTAATCAATTTGTTTAGATCAGAGCTAAATGACCGTGAAATTGAAAATCACTACAAAAAACTCTGAAAATGTTGAAACTTGGCATGGTATCATCATTTCACCCGCATAGCATGTGCGAAAGAGTAGAGAGGGTCACGGCAAAAACTGGACGTACTCCGTGTACAAACTAGACAATCTCTTTCGGAGTATCAGAGTTTCGGACGAGAACTCGTCTGTTACACGGGCGCTTCATTTTTTTTTAAACTTATTTGAACTTGTTTGGATAACTAAATGACCGTGAAATTGAAAATCAGTCCAAAATGAAGCATTATGCAGCATTCAAAGCAACTAAAGCAAAAATATTCACAAAGAAACTAAATACAACAAAAAAACTACTAAGAAACAGATAGAAGGAAAAAAATAAAGCAGAAAAGAAAATACTATATAAAAAATTACTCAAAAATAAAAGAAGAAAATAAATAATGCAGAAAAGAAAAAACTATATAAAGCAAAACTATTCACAAAGAAACTAAATACATAAAAAAACTACTCAAAAATAAATAGAAGAAAAAAATAAAGCAGAAAAGAAAATACTATATAAAAAATTACTCAAAAATAAATAATGCATAAAAGAAAAAAACTATATAAAAAATAGTTGGGGCGCTGCCCGGTGGGCCTGCCAGACCTAGGGTGTGCGAATTAAGGCCCAAAAGGGCCGGCAGGCTCACAGGGCAGCACGCCCTAGTTAGGCCGGGAAACCTGCTATATAGAGGAGTTTGAAAGAGCAGCCGTGGCTAGGTTTATAAACTAGTGCAGCTGCCCTTCGCTCGGCAGGTGGGACTAAACGCAGTGCACCGCGGGTGGCAGCACACAACCATTAGTACCAACTGGTACTAATGGTTGCCCTTTAGTACTGGTTGGAGCCACCAACCGGTACTAAAGACCCTCGTTTCCCGCCGCTTGGCCTGGCCAAAATTGGCCTTTAGTACCGGTTGGAGCCACCAACCGGTACTAAAGGCCCCTCCTATATATACTACACTTACGAAAAATTAGTTCCATATCGACCACTTCTTCCTCCCTCGCGACATCGCCGCCGCCGCCTCCGTGCCGTTGCCGTCGCCCTCGCCGCCCCGCCCGCCCGTCGTCGCCGTCTCGCGCCGTTGGTCGCCGTCTCGCCCGTACTACGTCGCCTTGAGATCGCCCAGCCGCCGCCCATGTCGTTCTTGCCGTCCCGTCGTCGCCGCGTCACGCCGCCGCCGCCCCCGTCGCTGCCCGTACGCCACCGCCCCCAGGCCCGCTCTCGTACCCACACATACACACATGCATAGACACACACACACACACACACACACACACACACACACACACACACACTACACACACATATGTACACACGCATACACACACACACAGAGTACTACACACACACATATTTCTGTTTCTATTGTTTAGATTAATGTTAGATGAATTAGATAAAAAAGTTATTAGCTAGATGAATATAGGACTAGTTTATTTTTAGTAAATGCTTAGTTGAACTAGTTGAATTAATATAACTAGTTTATTTTTAGTAAGAAAATTTAGGTATATGAGATTATTTGAACTATTGAATTAATATAACTAGTTTATTTCTAGTAAATGCTTAGTTGAACTAGTTGAATTAATATAACTAGTTTATTTTTAGTAAGAAAATTTAGGTACATGAGATTATTTGAACTAGTTAAATCAATATAACCATGCAAGAATTTTTGTCTTGGATAAGATAGGTTTCAATGCTATGGAAACTATGGAGGTAAAGAGAGTTTACCTGAAAACTGAGCATGGTTATACTTTCAACGTCAAAGTATACAATGCAAACACGTACACCTATTTTGAATGCAAAACTTGGCAAGCACTATGCAAGGCTTATGCATTTGAGCCTGATATGGTTATCACCTTCGATATTCGTCCGGAAGATGATATTGAAGGTAATAGAGACATCTGGGTCGATGTGCACACGCCTCCAGTTCTACCATTATGTGAGTTCTTCTCAACTATATTTTTGTCTTTGATATTGCTTATTGAAAAATAATTGACAACTAATTTCTATTGACAGCTTATTTCCATTCAAGCAAACATGTCCGACGCTTGGTAGACAGGACCTACTACTGTCCCGGAGCTGAACTAAACTGCGAGGAGATAAGTCATTATGTTTTATGGCTTGAGGATCTTCTGATCTTCATACTGTCAAGACAAATTTTCTTCCTGCACTTAGAAATGTTAGTACTCAAAACGTGCGACCAATAGTGATTGTATTGAACTACGGTCACATCTATTTAGGAATGATGGTAAGATTTTACTATTTGTCCTCAATGCATCTTTTGCATACATAATTTTTTTGCTAAACTTTCATTGCTAACTATATTAATTAAGTACTATACGATATTCTTCAACAGGGACTCCCGATGACGGTTGTGCCTCATGGGATCGAGACTAAATGTCGCATCTCAATTGTTAGCTTAGGGCCAAGATATCCTACATTGCACATGAGTGCATTCAGGATTTCTAGAAGCGATGAATGCTTAATAGTGAAAGATTGGAGGAAAATTGTTAACGATCGCAGAGAAGTACTAGGGGGCAACAATGAGAAGCGCGGCCCATGATTAGGAGACAGGTTCATCTGCATGCTCCAATATGATGAATCAGGAGAGCTATACATGTTCTATGCTATTTTACCTGAGAGAGAGCAGCAGGAGTGATTCATGCTCTTAGTATTTGTCCTCTCATGTCCGTGTTCTTTGTACTGAACTTAATCTCAAAGAGTGATTTGCTTTTGTGGTGTTATGAACGCTTATAATATCATGACCATCATGTTGAACTCGATGATATTTTTGTTTCTGGTACAAGTGAATGTTTCTTCTTTAAGCTAGTGTTGGTGGTGATTAGATAGCGGTAATGACTATGATGATTAAATAGTGATAATGACTACTATGATGATTTTTAGCTATAGCTAGAGTATATATACTCATGTGTTGATGATATGATGCAAGAGTTTTTATATAATATGATGATGATGATGAGTTATTATATCATTTAATGAAAGAAACCGCAGATTAGTTTCAGCTGGATGGATCCTAGCTAAGTGATCAAGTATATGCCATATCCATATATATTATACTTGATCACCTAATATACTTCATCACTTAGCGAGTAGCTGTAGGATCCAATGCATCCAGTCGAAACTAATCTGCGGTACTTTCACCTAATGATTTAACAACTCATTATAATGTAAAACAATCACTAAATTAAATTGAACACACAAAACTAAAGGAAAATTAAAAGAAAACACCCAAACATTTAGTACCGGTTGGTGTTACCAACCGATACTAATATCCTACACGCACCCGGGCCTGGCTCGTGCCACGTGGTGGTACTTCAGCGCCGGTTCGTGACGAACCGGTACTAAAGGGGGGGGGGGACCTTTAGTCCCCACTCTAGTGCCGGTTGCCGAACCGGCACTAAAGGCCGTTACGAACCGGCACTAAAGGCCGGTTCTGCACTAGTGAAAGGTACTAATAACGTTATTAGACAGAAGATGGGAAACCGTAGGTAAAGCAGTATTAGGATTTTTGGAAGGAGACATGGTTGAAAATAGTATAATAACATATATAGCACCAGACCTAATGATGCCTGTAAAAGAATTTATTAAAAAAATGAGTTTTAGTTTCCAAACTAACGGATATGAAGGTTTCAAAAGAACAAATCTGTTAGTAAGCATAGAATTTATAGGAAGGCTCACTAACAGAAGTAGCTCTAGATATAGAGTAAATGTGAGTGATGTTATTTATAGTATGCAATCAAAAGGTATAAAATTTATGAATCCACTTAAAATTGGTTCTGAAGAAAGAGCGGGAGAAGAATGGAAGATAGGCGAATTAATAGAGAAGAAAGAATTAAAGTTACCTGGAAACTACATAAGTTATCAAAATTTTGAAGGAAGTAGTAGTGTTAGGTTTATGAACTATAAAGTTGCATTAGTAGAAGATAAAGAATCTCTAATGTCCGAAATGGAAATTAGTAGTGACAAAGATTAAAGTGCAACTGAATGCATGGAAAAGGCTAATTCAGACAATGAAGTAAATCATTGGGAAAAGAAGCTTAAGCATAGAGAATGGGAATATAGCAATGCTATGACAACAGATTGGCCCAAGACGAGGGAAAGCGAATTGTTTATCATTAGAGAAATTGCAAGATTAAAGAACTTAAAAAATTAGAAGAAGTTAGCCGCTAGTAGTCCAACCATGTCAAGCAAAGCCATAGCATCAGTACAAAGGAGAGATGATATTAGTACTAAAAATAATGTTATCATTAATAAGGTTAAGAATATTGTTCAAAAAGATGAGGTTGTTCGTGAAGAAGAGCAATGAGACACAAATAATAAAGTTTTACTAGAAAGTTAAGAGGAAGAAGAAGAACTAATGAAAGAAATGTTGATAGAAGATCCAAATTATGATGATTCGGAACAAAATAGTGTTTTTCTAAACTCACTAGATGATGTTGGTCTACATAATTTAGAGAATGCAATGGAAGCTATGGAAGTAGAAAGTGGTCATAAAAGAAAAAAAGTATATGGCTAAACCTTAGTAAAAAGAGAAGGTGAAAAAGAAAGACCTAATAGATCAGCTGGACAATGGCCCCCAGAAAAAGATGACTACCAACCTACATAGATATATTGGTACTAAAAAGAGATTTTGAAAAGCCAGTACAATACCAAAATTATAAAAATGATGGCGCTATATTAAATCTCGCAGCTCATGACCTGATAGATTGGCCGAATATAGCCAGCATATGGAAAGGCTTAATAGTTCAAAAATATATACAATACTAGTATACTATAGGTACTACGATAGAAGATATGCTAACATATCTTAAAACTTGTTTAATAGAGTTTGTAAAAGTTTTATGGGAACAATGGGTAGAGTCATACCCTAATCAATATGAAGAATTAAAAAGGGCAGGAAGTAATCCCAATAACTCTGCGAACGTCATTTCAAATATGATAATAGCAGAAGATGCAGAATTAGTACATACCTCAATACAAAATGAAAGATTGCGAGAAATAGAAAAATTTACATTAACTAGCTTGAAAGGCATAAAATAATTTTCCCAACATTATTTATACAATGCTACTACGGCTAAGCAAGGTTTTAATGTAGGTGTAGTAGAAAGATATTTTAACAAGTTGCCTGATCCGCTAGGATCCATGATATTCGAGAATTATAAAAAAGAATCAGGAGGAAATGTAGTAAATGTATCCCAAGACATAACATTTGTTTTTAAAAAATTAAGAAAGGTATGAACTAGTATTCAAGCTCAAAGATCTATAAAGAAATCAGATTATAGTTTTTGCAATAACATTGTCCACATACCTCTAACATATGGAGAAAGGCATAGGAAAAAATAAATATTATAGACCACAGAGGAGAGATAATAGAAACTTTAGAACAAAGAAAAGATATTTCTTAAGAAGGTCTGATAATAGAGCTCCATTCTTACATAAAATAAATGTAAGAAGATATAATCCTAATAAGTTTTATGATAAAACATGTAGGTGTTGTATATGTAACTCTCCCGACCACCTAAGTAGAACTTGCCCAAATAAAGACCAGAAAAGATACTCTAGTAAATATGAAGAATAAGAGAGAGTATTAATTATAGATAGTGTCAATACGAATATATTAGTATGTGATGATGAAATAAAAGATGATGAGTCAATATATTCAATCATAGAAACAGATGAAGTAGAAAATGAGACTCCAGAATATGAATCAAGTGAAGATGAAATAGACCTAATAGATGAATTAGCAGGTTTAAAAATTGAAATGATGAACCAAGTAGATTGTGAACATGATTGGATTAAAGGAAAAGGTGATTATAATATGAAATGTGCTTTTTATATATATTATACAAGCATAGATAATAGGTTCACATATAGCCTATGCTTAAAACAAGCTTGTACGTCATTTCTATGAGCTAGTAATCAGAAGTGGAGACAGGAAATAGAGTTTGAACCAGAAGAAAGAACATAATCCAGTAGGTTAGAAACTTAGAAAATAGAATAAATAAATTAGAAGATGAGTTAGAAAGACTGGAAGAAGAGCTAGTGAATAGTAAAGAGCGAGATAATAATATTGCTAAAACCACGGAGATGTAAGAACAAATGGTTACGGTAAGAGATAAAAAAGGAGACAAAATAATTCAATTAAAAGATGCAATAACTAGTTTCGGAAATAAATATATCATTCAATTACCATTCAAAGAAGTGCTAGGATAAGGATCCCAGTTAGAATAGTTCTAAGGCCAAATATTTCCAATAAAATATTGGCACTATTAGATACGGCTTGCACAAAGAATATCATCCATGATAAATATTTCGTGAGATGTCCCGAAATAGTCAAAACCATAGATGATAATAAAGCTGAAGTATCTACTGATATGTATGGAATAAAGAAGAACCATAACCAATTGGCATATAATATCGAAGCTTACATAAAAGGCATGAAATATATAATAGATGAAATTACGTAAGATATTGTCGGTAATAAATGATGATATGGTAATAGGGTTAAGATTTTTACAACAATCTTTACACATCACGATTATAGACGAGGAAGGTGTTACATTTATTCCATATCAAGATAACCTTCCATACATATCCAAAGTACGGAACCAAAAAAAGGCTTTACAAAATGTATAAATATCTAAGTTAGAAGATGAATATAGCACAGGTTCAGATCCCCTTGATATCTGTAGAACTTTGTGAGACCATAGAAGAATATCATATAGAACATACATGTACATAATTAAAGAATCCATGATGTGGACATAATGTGAACCATATGTCGATATTACAATAAAAGTAATAGTAAGAAAAGCTCAACAAGAATATGGGTCTTATTTGAAGACACTATAGCCGGGAATGGATATAATGTAATGGGAAAACATAATAGTTTGCCTGACATATTTTCCCAAACATCATTTTTACAGAAATATAGAGAAGAACACTCGCCGGTGGAAGCGATTGTTTGATATTTGGAGATGATAATAAATTGAAAATATTTCCACCAAATACATTCAATTTCAAACCAAAAAATAATATCCATGCTGACGATATCGAAAGATTCTTATTGGATATTAAGGACATAATCAAAATACAAGAGAAAGGTTATATGCGATCTAATATCAATACCCTAGCAATATATTTTACACCAAGACCAACATATATTATGTTCGATAAAATACCTATGACATGGGAAGAAATCCAAATAAGGCGTGATAAAATCAATTATGCCTCAAATTGGGCGAACATAATGAATAGTTGTTATTTCAAGTATCGAGAAGTGATACAAAGAATACAAAGAAGTAAATTGCCCAAAATATCATACATAGATCAAGAATTGGATAAAACATTTGAAGAATTGTCAATAATAATAAAGAAAGATTCGAAAGAGGAAATCTTGAAAGAATTAAGACAAGAAATGGATGAAAAAATTGAAGAAATAAAAATAATAATTTGATAGCAAATATGATTTTCATCTGTCCGATGACGATCACATGGACATAGCTGGGCATGGCCAGCGTGTTGAATAGAAGTCCATATACCTGAATTGATATTACTATCAATTATTTAGGCGCGGAGGACCTATACACGAATATTGGTAGATATTGATAAAATATTATCAATAATATGGGCGGGCACTACTGCATGATGCTGCTAACGCGACACTACAATCAAAGACCCTTTGACGAAACTGTGTGTGCTGCATTAATCACAAACGGGAATGTAAAAAAAACCATCAAAAAAGACGCAAAACATTCGCGATGGCGGAGCCATCAAACACGGTTCAGATTTAAGTTGCGTGTGCGATTCGACCGTTCCTAGCGAGTCAGGCCTGGAGGTGTTTTAAGAACCGCGCCATGCAAGCCCAACAGTATATGCATTTAACCAAACACACCAACATGAAAAAGATGCTGCATACGGCCTGGTTGCGGTTTTGTGGGGAACCAAACACGTCCCTGGCACTAGCTAGTAGTAGAATCCTGGCAAATCCTAAACGGTGCTCTAAGCACCCGTTATAGAGTTAACCGGCCCAGCCCATTTTCCCTTGGCACTAGTAGTAGAATCCGGGCAAATCCTAAATGGTGCTTTAAGCGCCCGTTACAGCGTTAACCTTACAGGGCGCACACCCAAGTCCATGATGGGCCTAGCCCATTTTCGGTTCTTTTTCAGAAGAAAACTGCTGCAAAAATGCGACTTGAGATCGGATGAAACCCGCGCCACGGCGGTGAACAGTAAAGGCGATAACTAACTCACCAACTTCACATTATTTGATCAGGTACATATCCTTCCATTGTTTGTTCCTTTTCTTTTTTTTTCCTTTTCTTTTCTTCTTTATTTTGTCTTTTTTGGTTTTTTATTTCAAACCAGCGAGTTTTTCTTCAAAATTGCTGAACGTTCTGTCAATTTCCTTAACATTTTTTCAAACTCATGAACTTCTTTTAAATTTGATAATTTTTTCAAATCCGATGAACTTTTTCCTAAATTGATGATTTTTCAAACTCGATGAAAATTTTCAAGTTCAATGAACTTTTTTTCAAAATCAATGAACTTTTTCTCAAAATTGATATTTTTTTTCTAATTTGACGAAGTTTTTTAAAATTCGATGAGCTCTTTTTCAAGATCGCTGAACTTTTTTTTCATGATCGATGAACCGTTTTTCAATTTCGTGAACTTTTTCAAGTTTGTACACTTCCTTTAATGAATTCCAACCAAAAAGAAAGGAACCCGGCCGACTTGATCTGGGCTGGTCATATGCATCCATCGTGAGTGGTTTGGCTAGACACGTAATTAAGCACCTGGGGACTAGTAGTAGAATCCGTAAGCGTTTCCGAGATCGAAAAGGTGTGGTAGCTCCTGGAGGTGTCCTATCCGTGTGTGATAAGAGGTCGCGCGTACTAGTTGAGCTCCTGATCCGCGCTCGGCCGTGTGCGTCTCGGTCTCTTCTTCGATGACTTTCTATATATACAGCACCGAGCGATCGCCAAATCCAGAGTTAGATCGAAGAGGTAGCACCGTAGCAGTAGCACACACGCGAGCGACGACCCCTAACCCCACCTTCCGTCGCGATGAGGAGGACCCCAACGGCTGTCATGACGGTGGCAGCGCTGCTGCTGCTGCTGGTATCCCTGACGGCGGCGGCAGAGGACACGACGGCCAAGGAGAGGGAGAGGATCCAGGAGTTGCACGATCGGGTCTTGGCGGACTGGAAGGCAGGGCACGGCAAGAACATCAGGAGCGAGGAGGAGAGTCGACGGGCGTTTGCCGAGTGGAAGGCCGAGTACGGCAAGAAGTACAGCTCCGCTCGCGAGGAGGAACGCCGTTACGCTTTCTTCAAGGAGAGGCTCCGCAAGGTCGATCTGCACAATGCCGCCTTCGGCCCCAACTCAGTTTACAGAATAAAAAACGGGATGTTCAGCGACCGCACCGATGAGGAGTGGCGCTGCCTGACCCAGGGAATGTCGCCAGAAGAACCGCTTCCAATCTATATCTGTCATGGTAGATTATGTGTTCGCCGATTGTAAAATATTCTACTAGAGTTCATTATAAGTTCTTACATGGTTTCATCACAAATTGTTGGGTAATTTGCATAATTGTGTCATCCTATCGCTGACTGAAGTACACCACGGAAGTCAATCGATAGACTTCATTTTTCTTTAAGCGGTTGATAGCAAAAAAAATTGAATTGGTATGACTTCATTAGGTAAGTCTTACTAGTTACTCCCTCCGTTCGGAATTACTTGTCACAAAAATGGATGTATCTACAACTAAAATATATCTAGATACATTCATTTTTTGGACGAGTAATTCCGAACGGAGGGAGTACATGGCCACCACGGAACCAAATCCAATCCCCTATAGCCTCTAGGTAGCACCATTACTGGAGAGAAGAAACACGGGTGAATCTAGATATGCCACTTGCGTTTGTTGCCAGAAATTGACAACTTTAGCATGACAATCTTGCTTATGTTTAAAAGTTTAGATGCACAACTCTATCTTGTACGCAAATGTGGTTTCCGTTTCATTTATAATGCAAAGTTTATGATATCCCTGGAATTTTGTTTGGAAAACAGTTCCCCATATATGACAGATGATGAAAAAACAGTTAACAAGAGCTTTCACTGTTTTTGCCCAGATGTTTGGAAACCAAAGGTTTATCGATGGTCTAAAGAAAACTATGTAAGTCATGCAGCGCACATGATGCATAGTAATCAGGTTTATCCCCTCACACCTCTGTGACCGCTTCTTTTTGACAGATCCTACGTAGCAGCGACTAACAGTCCCCCATCTACTTCTCCCTCACGTCTCTGTTGCTCTCCCACCGGTTAGGGCTCATAAATCTTGATGCACGGGCTCCATGAAAGTTTTGGAGTAGAGCTCTGGCACGCCGGAGAGCAACAGCGGAAGCTCGCGAATGACAACAAATGGATCTCCTATGTTCATTCCTCTAACGAGGGCTTTGTGATGCTCTAGCTATGGTGGCACGAATCAAGGAAGATAATTACGTCCTTTAAAAAAAAGACTAGCAAAGGCCTAGAATGCTGTTACGCTTTCTTCAAGGAGAGCCTCCGCAAGGTAGATCTGCACAATGCCGCCTTCGGCCCTAACTCAGTTTACAGAATAAAAAACGGGCTGTTCAGCGACCGCACCGATGAGGAGTGGCGCTTCCTGAGCCAGGGAATGTCGCCATATATACCAAGAGAAGAACCTAATCCACAAATGCTTCCAATCTATATCTGTGATGTTCGCTGAGTTCATTTATAAGTTCTTACATGGTTCCATAAAAAATTGTTGGGTAATTTGCATAATTGTGTGATCCTATCGCTGACTGAGGTACACCATGGAAGTCAATCGATAGACTTCATTTGTTTTTAAGCTACTGATTGATAGCAAAAAAAATTGAATTGATATGACTTCGTTAGGTAAGTCTTACTAGTTACATGCCCACCTGTCGGATCTACCGCGTCGACGCCGATGAGTATTGGCGTCATGGTGCTGCTGGATCTCGAAGGCTATTGCATCAGTACCCGCTCTGAAGATGGATCAGTGGTAGACAGCGGCGACGACCCATGAGAGTGTGTCAGACCCGGTATGTGGCTTGGCTGGAACCTCCGGCTTTAGATGTTAGGCTTAGGTGAGAGGTCCGAGTATTCGGTTCAGCATTTCTGCACCCCTTCATCAAGTGTATAGGAGTAGCGACAGTTGTTGCCAAAATGACGGATTCAGACATATTGATGTACTACTTTGTAAGATCTTCATAAATAATTAATAAAATGGTTGCATGCATCTCACAGATACAGAAGCCGGGGTCATCCTCCTTTTCTAAAAAAAAGTTACATGGCCACCGTGGAACCAAATCCAATCCCCTGTAGCCTCTCGGTAGCACCATTACTCAAGAGAAGAAACACGGCCGGTGAATCTAGATATGGCACATGTGTTTGTTGCCAGAAGTCGACAACTTTAGCATAATAATATTTCTTATGTTCAAAAGTTTAGATGCACAGGTCTATCTTGTACTCAAATGTGGTTTCCATTTCATTTATTATGCAAAGTTTATGACATCCGTGGAATTTTGTTTGGAAACAGTTTCCTATATATTACAGATGATGAAAAAACAGTTAACAAGATCTTTGATTGTTATTGCCCAGATGTTTGAAACTAAAGGTTTATCGCTGGTCTCAAGAAAACTATGTGAGAGTCGGCATTCAAAACCTAAAGAACACTCGCCTAGTTTCCAACTTTCCACGAACTTACTATTCGTCCATATTTACCTAAAGAACACTCGCCTAGTTTCCAACTTTCCACGAACTTACTATCCGTCCATATTTAGAGCAAGGATGGAACTCATGCAGCGCACATTATGCATAATAACCAGGTTTATCCCCTCACACCTTTGTGACCACTTCTTCTCGACAGATCCTACCGAGCAGCGACTAACAGTCCCACAGGAAACTAGCCTTGACATACATAATCCATGACGAATAGAGCAGGCAATTAACACCGTGGTCCGCGCTTTCTGGCACCCTCACCAAATGCTTGAAGTAAGAACTGGACACCCATAAACCGTGTTACCTAAAATCATCGGTCATGCAGGAGACGCTCGCACACTCATGAAAAAGTCTAATCTCCCTCAGGAAAGATCGCAACACGTTCCTACCAGCACAAGCGCAAATTAAGCGCACACCAATTTGGGCGGAAACTTGTTTAACCAGTTGCGAGAACTGTAACAGAAACGCAAGAAGTTACATGTAAGTCTTAACTGTGCCACTACATATCGCTGAATGAGGACTCTACCACTACCTTTTTCTCAATCGTGTGTGCCACTAATTCTTGCCATTTTTTCACCACACACAAGATGCAATTGACGCCGGTTCCGTTAGGTCAGCCAAACTTGCCATCTTGTTTGACTCCGTCCTCACATCAGGGACCCACATAATGGCGAAGTAGACCCACCACTTTGCCTCGTCGGCAGGAGACGACGCTGTACCACGTTCAAGGATTGTGTGATGATTGTGAAATACTTCCTCCGTTTATTTAAATAAGGTGTATTTGTTTTTTCAGAAGTCAAATAAGTGCATTTTGACCAAGGTTTTAGAAAAATATATCAATATCCGCAATACGAGATTTATATCATTTGATCCATAACGAAAAGTAGTTTCATATTTTATCTATTAGGTATTCCAGATGTTGTTATTTTATTTTATAATCTTGGTCAAACATTCAAATGGTTGACTAGCATGGAAACCAATACACCTTATATTCTGGAACGGGAGAAGTATTCTACTACACTTCACATGTTTTTATCACAACTTGTTAGGTCATTGCATAATTGTGTGATTCTATCGCTGACTGAAGTACACCATGGAAGTCAATCCATAGAGTTCCTTAGAACTGAAGTGATTGATAGCAAAAAAAAAAAAAAAAAGTGAAATCATATGTCTTCATTCCATAATTCTTACTCCCTCCGTCCCATAATGTAAGACTTTTTCCACACTAGTATAGTGTCAAAAAACGTCTTACATTATGGGACGGAGGGAGTGCTAGTTACATGGCCACCATGCATGGAACCAAAACAAATCCCCTGCCGCCGGCAGATGAGGCCACCCATCGTACTACTCGCATCTGAGGCCAACCGGAACTGCCATACACTCGTCACTGAATCCTACCGTCGCTCACCGCCGATACCGCTTCCTAACTGAGTAACACTGAAGAACAGCTCAATTCGTCCATCAGTTAACCTACGGTCATGATCTTCAGGTGACGCTTTGAGCTCATCCAACGGTCAACAGCGTTCCAGCAGTTTAGTTTAAACCCCGTTTTAATCGGTGCCTAAATGCGTTTGACATGTAATCACACTTAAGTTAAGTGTATCTCTAAACTCAGCGTGGTCCTATCCTTTTGATATAAAGGGATGGGAGAGGGTGGTCGGGTGGCACGCTGTCAGTAACAAAAAACATTGTTCTTCTTTCTTTGCAAGTTTACCATTTAACGAAAAAGGGTTTCCCCCCGATTTGTATTCCAAAGCAACCAACCGATACAACCAAGGATAGGTGCTGGGGCGGAAGCAGCACAGACACACCCAAAAGAAACAAAAGAGAAACAACAAGAGAAAAGAATGCCGACAACGGCGGTTCGACGGAAACGGAGAAGCTTCACGACCACTGTGCCCACCGAAGATCTCCCACCAAGCTCCAAGGCTCCGAAGCACCAGTACCAATCAGCACCTCCAAGAAGGACCGCGACGAGGACGACGCTGCTGCCAAGGGGCCCCAATAGCACAACAGACAATCTCTTAGCCGTGTGCGGTGCCCACCTCCACAGTTACACACCTCGGTCATATCATCGTAGTGCTTAGGCGAAGCCCTGCGCCAGTAACTTCATCATCACCGTCACCACGCCGTCATGCTGACGGAACCCTGCCTCAGCCTCAACTGGATCAAAAATTCGAGGGACATCCCGAGCTGAACGTGTGCTGAACGCGGAGGTGCCGTACGTTCGGTGCTTGGATCGGTTGGATCACAAAGACGTTCGACTACATCAACGCGTTAAACGCTTCCGCTTTTTCGTCAGGGTACATGGACACACTCTCCCCTTCGTTGCAATGCTTCTCCTAGATAGATCTTGCGTGATCGTAGGTAAATTTTTGAAATACTACATTCCCAACAGTGACCACGTCGCGGTTACCTCGAAGTAGTCGGGTCGGAGAAGCGGTAGCAGGAGACTCCATGCAGGCGCCGGACCCGGCGGGTGGGGAAGATCGGGTCCGGGGCGGCGGGCCATCCTCCTTCACCACCACAGGCAGACTCGGGGGTGTGGGCGCGGCAGCGGCGGGAGCCCTGTGGGAGCCCGGCAGGGGGCGCGGTGGGAAGCTTCGGCCATCGGGGGAGCCGCCAGAATCAGGGGCAGCGCCTCCGGGGCCGAAGACGGGAGCTGGGAGCAGGGGTGGAGCAGGCAGAGCGCGGCGAGGAAGCCGGGACGACGAGGAGGCCGACGCTGGAGATGTCAGTCATCTCGGTAGATGAGGTGGGGGAGGCAGCCGGCAGCACTGCGGGGGACGACTCGACATCGGGGGCCAGCTCACGTGATCAGCCTGCGCCAGCGCCCGCACCCCCACAACTCAGAGGAGGATTGGAGGGGGAGCGCGAGGGGGAGCGGCTACATCCCAAGCACTCGTTGTCGTTGTCTGGGTCTTCGTGGCGGGAGGGACGCGGGCAGCGGAGTGGGAGTCGTCGTGCTGGTCCGCGCCCCCACCCCCAAGGAGACCATCATCAGAGAAATGGGGGTGGCCGACGTAGTTGGGGGGGCTCGGGGAAGATCTTGAGGTCGAATCCCAGGTCGTTGAAGAAGACTCGAACGGTGGCACGGAGCTTGTCAGAGTCGAGGCATTTGACCTTGACCTGGACCTCCTCCTCTTTGCGGAGGGAGAGCTCATCCACCACCACCACCTTGCCGAGAATCTTGGACATACTGCGTATGACCCACTCGGACTGGGCCACATCAGGGTGCCTGAGCTCTGAGAGCAGCTCTAGCTCCCTTTGTCTCATACTTCTCGATATGCACTATATCTAACCTAGACATGGCAACTGAAGAAACCAGAGTGTCAACCAGGGTCAGGCAGGATTTTCCTTGCCTACCAATCGAAGTTGCATCAATCTCCGCCCACGTGCCGCTCCAAACACTTCACTTGCCACCCGTTTGATGGCTAGACAAAAGATTTCCAATGATAATTCCCCTTTCTCATATTCTATATAAGAGTCCACAAGCATATACTCTAAAACTTAGACATCATCAATCTCACCTTGAACTATGCGAGATGAATGAAAAAAATAGCGCCACGAATTTGTTGTCTCTGCTGTCCCTGTGCGAGGACAAGAGGTAGTTGTGCCACCTAGTGGTGGGCGGATCGTGATGAGACGGCGAGGGAGACCCCTGAACGGTGATGAGCGATCAATGCCGGCTAGAGCAGTGGCGTGCGCCAGATGCTGGCCAGGGCAGGTATGTGCGATCGATTGAGGCAAAGAAAAGGATTCTGGTTGATGAAGCCTCCCTTCTCAATGGATGGCCAGATCTATCTGGTACTCCGGTACCAGGGTACCTTAAAAGAGCTTTTTTTACATGAATAAAACATTTCTAGTATCGATATATTGATTAATGGATAGGTAATTTGTCCACCAACCTTCTGTTGAACGCTTTTGCTTGCCTTTATAATGCACACAACCCACTAGTAGTGCACATAGTGTGGCCTTCTTCTTTAGCCCTTTACATATAGCTTGCTCTTCTTGCTAAGACATCACACTCGAGCCAACATGAGTGGAGCATAAACTAGTACATATTATATATCAATTTGGAGTACTACGTATGTTGTGCGTGGGGAAGGAGAGGTATGAGGAAACACATCCTCTCTTCATAAAAGACATTACGTGTGGTAGTCGAGAAAAAAGCGCAAGGCATGAATGTCAGTAGAGGGAGGGTGACCATTAGCAGCACAGCGCCATGGTTAAGGACTTCTTTCCTTGTTAGCACTCAGTAACAAACAATACATTCATGAACGAGCAGATAAAAGATCTGTGGTAAATGACTTGGTTTAACCACACTCGGCCATTTCAGTTGGCGTTGAGGATCTCCTGTGTAATGGTTTCCTATATTACTCCTAGGATTTTATACACAGTAGTTCTTTCAATTGTCACACAAAGCACACGGGCTCGACTTGATGGCATGTTCATGGGGCAGCTAATTTCAGTGATTCATACTCTCTCTGGTCCCAAAATGCAACAAGTCATAGTGTCTAACTATCAAAACAGAAGAACACTATTATGATCGGAGTAATAATAAACTCTTAGTACAATCCGTTGTGCTTTATACTTTGACTTTCAATTTTATTATTTTCAGTTAAAATATATTTGGAAAATTAAATACTCAAATTGAAGTGTCATTTTCAGTCACATGTTTTTTAAGTTAGGTTTTCAGCAACATGTTAATTGGCAAAACTACCTATAACACGGTTCAAGGAGATTTTTCCCTTTTTAAGTACATCAAAGTTCGTTAATATGCCTAATTCGCATAGATGCACCTATATGTATTGTTGTACGGGACAATCAAGCAACAAGTAATTTTACCTTTGCAAAAAAGAGTAAATTTTATTGCATCTCCTAGAATCTTATGGCTAGTCTTAGCCTCCATGTGGTTGGGCTTACTGTAGCATCCAGGGAGGGCATGGCTTCCTGCAAAACCATGGCGTTCCGCCGCTTCCAGAGATGCCAACAACACAGTAGCACAAAAGCCGAGAAAGATGCCCGCCCAACCACCCAAGAAACGTCGAAAGTTTCGACGCGATGGACCGAGACGTCCAAAAGCCTAATGCAAAAGGGCATCCGAAAAAGAGGTGGTTCTCCAAGGTATTTTCACGGTGCCATCATGTTGAGTCATATGGATATATATACACTAGTACAAAATATGTGATCCAATTTGTAGTTTGGAGACATCGTCATTGCACAAAGCCCCAGCTAATTTCCAAGAACTGAAAAAACATACTCCCTCCTTCCCAAAATCTAGGGCGTATTAGTTGTTAGCACAGAAATTAGCGCAAAGTCAGTTACGTGAGCAAATCGCAGGAGGGAGCCATCCACGATTGGAGATAAAAAAGGAAGGCATGCATGATTTGGGTGCTAACCCCACAAGAGGATTGGCCGCATCTTTTTATTTCCAAAAAAGTAGCGATCCTTGGCTGGGCTTTAACTGTGCGTCCTACGTTATGGGATTGCATGTAAATCCTAATACGCCTAAGATTTTGGGAAGGAGGGAGTAGTTTTTTACATGAATAAAACGTACTATCAGTATTGATATTGATTAAAGGATAGGTAATGTGTTCACAAACCTTCGGTTGAACGCTTGCTCACCTTTATAATGCACATTGCCCATGTACTAGTATTGCACATAGACGTGGCCTTCTTTAGCGAAAATGCCAAATGGAGACCGAGCTCCATGGAGGCCTTTATTTGAAAATTTTAAAATTCAAACTTTTCAGTTTAAAAAAATTCTGATAATCAATACACATATACCTAGATACATAATGTACATGTGTGCAAATTTTCATGTTAAAATGCATTAAAGTGTGAGCTATATAAAAAAGACAAATCTGAGGCCTTTTAGCATATGTACTGTTCATCTATAAAGTCCATGATATTTTTTTGTACAGCTCACAATTCAAGTTATTACATGCTGAAATTTTCAAACATACACTTTACATCTTTGCATACATGTGTATTTTTTAGAATTTTTTGAAACTAAAATTTATGAATTTTAAATTATTCAAAATAAAGGGCTCCATGGAACTCGGTCTCCAAAATGCCCTACTCCTTCTTCAGCCCTTTACATATAGCTTGCTCTGACATCATAGTCGAGCCAACATGAGTGAAACATAGACTAGTATATTATATACTCCCTCCGTCCGGAAATACTTGTCATCAAAATGGATGAAAATGGACATATTTAGAACTAAAATACACTTAGATACATCCATTTCAATGACAAGTATTTCCGGATGGAGGCAGTATCAATTTGGAGTTCGACCTGTGTTGTGCGCTGGGAACGAGAGGCATGCGGAAACACATTTTGTCTACTGCAATGATCATTAGCTTGCGACACAGGTGGAGGATGTTGGACAACAAGAACTGTCTACTTACCTGCCACAATCCATCTGAAGTCCTAATGCATGTCCTAAACCTGTGTGAAGAGAAGATTTTACGTTTGGTTTGTTCATTGTTAACTCATGGCGAGAAGCTTGCTTCGGTTGATGAGTTCCATTCCACATATCTCGGCATATCTCTGACTGGGTGCTCCCCAATGAAAAGCAAAGCACGACAACAGACTCTCTGATGAACTCATACTGCTTGGTCAGAACAATGCTAATGCTATCTTATGTAAAATCTGCACTTATCAAACAATATAAACTGATGACTCTACTGTCTGTCCATCTAGACGATGTATGTTTTATACTTATTGCTACCACTCAATAAGATACATTTTTTACACACTGGGTCTCAAATTCATCAACACTGAACATAAAAGTACACACAAATTATCTACAAATTCATTGGCCCTAAACACCTAGGTACAGAACGTACAGACTCATTTGCACTGTGCATTTAATTCCGTGTTATTCTTCCATCATAGCACAGGAAGAGGCGCATAAATATTACTTCCACCCAATAGCAGAGCAATGAGAAAAAGAACCCTGTAAGTGTCTGCGGGTTTATTGCTAGGTTCATGGAGATGGAATGGAAACAAGAAACTATTGATGAGTTGAGATATCACTGCTGCCACTCAGATACCTATCCTCTGCTTTATCAGAGCAAGAGATCATTGACGAGTTGTAGCACACAGGTGAGATCTTTTTTGTACTACAAAATATGAGTACCTTAACACGGGCCCACACCATTTACACGTATATATTAAGTATATGGTTCCACTTCATACTTCCAAACCCAGCATAGTATATATCCAATTGATAGGCACTCTTTTTCCTTTAGCCTACTACCCATCTTAGCTAGCTCTGCTTCTCAATTTGAAGCCGTGAAACCAACACAAATGAGACAATAGGAGGGTTAGATGGGTGTGCAATGTGTTGGAAATGATAAATGGGAGCGACATGACAATAGGAGGGTTAGATGGGTGTGCGATGTGTTGGAAATGTGAGGCATCCGAAAACGTCCCTCCACTTGCCATTGCAAAGGAGGCATCGGTTGCTGACTTCCACCACAACACATGTGGAACATGTAGAGACCCGGATGTGGAGGTTAAAGGCTAGAGGGAACTCGGCTTTCATCTCGCGGGTGCAGGTTGGGCAACACTAGGGGTGGCCGCGAGCTCAGAGAATGGGACAGTGCACTGCTTTGATCTGGATCGTGCGTAGGACGGTAACATTGCTGCAAGCCTACATTAAAATATACTAAAATTTCCATTCAGAGAACTTGATTTGTTTTACGGCATTAACCTAATTTGCCCTTCGGTGGAAATATATCTACAGAAAATTACTACTGCTCTCTGAAAAAATCGCTTTTATCAATGATATAAACTGACGAACTCTACTATCTGTCCATCTAGAATTGCATTGATTTATGTTTTAAAGAGATCGGAACCACTAATAAAAATATATGTTTTACAAAATGGGTTATATATTCATCAACAATGAACATACACATGCATAAATAAATGATCTGCAGATTCTTACAAACTGCACAAATTCATTGCCACTAAACACATACCCAAGCCTCTATTTCCGGGGCGTTTTCGCTCTAAGGTTTACCCAGTTGGTTGAAAGCAACTTGTGGGCATTTCCTTCCTTGACACGTGTATTACTTTGAGATATGGAGGGGTAAAAACCAGTGTGTGGCTGTGTGCTTTTGATTCAATTTTTTTGAACTTCATTGCTTCATTGTTGTGTAGTCGCCGTGTAGCTCTAGCGTTTGGTTTTCTTTTGGGTGTCGTTTTGTCATGGAAGCAGCTAGAGCATGCTGCTTTTTAATCTTTTTTATCGCCGTTCTAGCGTGTAGGTTATTTGAGCATGGGGCTTTTCTATCTTCCTTCCTTTTGTATGTGCCGCTCTAGCGTGCAATGCCTTGGGTATATGTGGCAGAAAGAGTGTACGTGGGTGTTTGCATGGCATGAGAAGCACGTATGTCGGGGGTGTGCGTCTGCGTGTAAGTACGAGGCGAGGGAAGTACGTAGTCATTTCAGCGATGCATGCATGTGGTCGAATGTGGACATGCCGCATGTGTGAGTGGACGACCAATTGGAACTGCCGGCAGCGGTGATCAGGCGATTCGTGAGCGGCTGCATATGCATGGGCCGACATGTGTTGTCCCTTGCTGCTGCCGGCGCGTTCATTTGTTTGGCGTTTCTTCTTTGGATGGATCCCTGCATGGCCGGTGGTCACGTGCTTCATCTGGTCAAAGATTGCGGACATGCCGTCTCATGCGGGTTAGATGTTAATCATACTATTTGATTTGTTAATCTTCCCACCGTTACCTCCTTCTTCCTTATCTCTTCTTCTCGATGTCTCCGCTGTCGATGATCGTGGTGGTTCCGGAAGACTCCGGTCGAATCCTCCACCGCCATATGCATCAATAAAAAGCTCTCCTTTCTCTTCTCTGTGGCCATCGTCTCCCGCTTTCTCTCCGTTTGCGGCCTCGCAGGCGTCAGCCCGTGAAGGAGTGCATGGAGGAAGATGAATGAGGAGGCTGGTGTGCGCGGGGGTGAGGGACTGTGGCGGAAATGCACCAGGCTGTGGGCAGCCCAAGCTTCAAGGACGTCTCACCACCGGCGATGAGCAAGGAGGAGACACAACGGCGTCACTGCCGTGCGCTCCGCGGCTCGCGCCAGGAAGTGACGGAAGTGCTTCCGGATCTTGTGCGCCGCTCCCTTCTGCTCCGACATCCAGCGTGCGCGACGCGTTGGCGGCGAGGGTGGGTCTTCTTGGCGTCCTGGTGCGCGTGCATGCCGTGGTGCCCTCTGGTGCCGACGAGGATTGGGCTGCTGGTTCCGCGTCGTCGAGACGGAGAGGAAGTGGTTGGTCTCGAGCGCGGCTAAGCGGCGTGGGACCGAGTGGAGCAGGAGCTGGCTGTGGTCAGGCGAGTTCGGCTCTTGCGGATGAGCAGTTACAGCTGCTCGACGGAAATCATTAGCTTGGCAGAATATTGTTCTGCTTTCTTAATCCCCACGTCACGCGTGCGACCTCGCTCTTCGCCCTTCTCTCCATGTAGCGGTGACGGAGCCATTTCCTTCCTTAGTTAGGCGAGGGCGTGAGGACAGCCAGGTCACAGCGGCACGCGGAGGAGGGCACGAGGCGCGGCGGTGCTATCTCCGGTCTTCTACCCCGAAACGACGGAGGAGGCTCTCAACGATTCATGAAGGGGTGGCGCGCGATGACTTGAGGGAGGCACGCGAGCTGCTCGCATCCTGGCACAACGCTCGCGGCTGGTGCAGGAGTTTGCGCCACTGATCTGTCCCTTTTCCTTTACGGCTTTCCTGCTGTTCTTGCATATGTGTGAATGAATTATACCATGAACGTGTGAATCTGTTAATGCATATGTGTGCTAGAAGCGATTTTGCATGGTACTACATATTTGATACAAGAAAATTAGTAAACTGACGAGTAAAATTTTGAAGATGCTATGCGATTCTTTTTTTTGTATTTGTGTTGATGATGTTGACATGGACTTGGTTTAGGATTTAGTAACATCATCACTTAGATGCCAAATAGTTTAATCCCTAGCTAGGAAGTTGTTAACATAATCCCTCAGGACCCAACATTAGGAAAATGAGCTTATTTTGCATAGTTTGCTATGCAAAAGTGATGTGGAAGAAAACATTTGTTCGCACCAAACAAGGCCTACTAATTAAGCTCCGATAATGAAGGGGAATCAGACCCATCCATGAAGATTACTTGGCATATAAAATTGCCATGATCTTGATGAAGTATACTGCAGATGTATTATCTTGCTATATATCAACAATCAGCGAGTTGACGATTACATACATAAAACTTGCAATGATGAAGCACTCCATAACAAATAACAGTAAATAAAAACTGAGAACTTGATGTCAGTGCATAGCTTTTTCCCTCCCCTCCCTTCTATCCACTCCGCATCTGATACATACTACTACTGTTCAGGAATTATATTCTGCTCCATGATGTCAACGCACACTTTTATGTAAATTCTTTTATTTCAGTACCTGCAAATGTAAGTGTACATTTTGTTATTTCAGTACCTTCGGTGTAAGTGTTACTGTTATACCACAAGTTCACACATAGTAGATCTTGCTGTCAAAATTCATGTTTCCAAGCTTTGAGATCATCTATGTAGATTCATAGCATGAACAGACTATTTGCACATATAATTATATATAAACAATCAGCAAAAACTTCCACGTTAATCATCAGAAACAGTTTAGTTGCATTATTAGCACTATTTTGTCCTAATACTGCCTGTTACCAAGATCCTTCCTTGTAGGAAGTACTTGATATGTGCAGATACAAGGATGCCCTATATTTAAAAAGTATGCTGGGAGCTATAATAGCACCAGTTACGAAAACATGCAACTAATATTTATGTGGAGTGTGCAAGCTCTTTGATGATGATATAAGTAGGAGGAGTTCACGTTTTTGGGTGTTTTGTCTACTTTGAACAGGGCATATGGGATTGACCTTTGTGATTTCAGGTGCCAAAACAGTAGTACAATGTCATGACCATATTAGGAAGCTGAGTGTTTGAGACAGGCAGAAATATTGGCGCGCATATGCAACGATTTTTCTGATGTGGTGCCCCTTCGTATGCATCCACAGCGCCCATTGACTGAAGACCGTATCATCAGTTACACAGGTAGCTGCCCACCTATGAGACAGCTGGAACACTTTGCAAAGGCGCTCTATCATTTCAATATTGGTCCTAACCCCACAGTGGGGTATATCAGGATGATTTGATTTCAAGCTCCGGTCACGTCTCTACTCCCGTTTGAACTTCTCTGGTATCTTGTGTGTCTTTTCACTGTGCAAGTTCCCGTCGTGTTAGTTACCTTTCAGTATGACATGTTCAGTTACAATAAGAGAATCTTCTCCGGAATGTAATATTGTTTTCTTTCCATCTAAGTTGTATGCCGTCTGTAATATAGTTATGAATACAAACCTTTAATCTTAGAATGCCTTGTGAGATGATTACATTTCTCTTAGAATGCCTTGTGGGATGATTACAATGCAGTTGTTTCCCTTTAGTTGCCATCTGATGAAAAGAGTGTACACGCACAATATTCCAATACATGCAATACCCCCTATTAACGGGCGCGACGTGCCGCCGTGCGGGGTTCACTAGTAAGTACTAGCTGCCACCAGCCAAGACTCAGCACCGGTACTCTCCGAGTGCCCAAATGGATAAGATGTTCCTAAACTGGGAGTTACTAATCATGCAGCTTTTATTGAAGACTCCTATTATCATCAATTTACTTATACAAGGTCATTATGGAACATACATTTTGCATCTATACAAGGCCACTATCAGTAATCGAGGGAAAAAACTAATGATGTTTCCTCATAATAGCAACTTGTTCAATGCTTGCATGCATGTTGTCATAATGTCACTTAACTTCTTCCTCCACTCAGTTTTCTCGCATGCATGCGGTGTATTAATGATCCCAATAAACGAAAAAAAATTGGGTTGCAAAACATGTATTAATTTTTACCTTGGTACCTGTAATTTGAGTTTGTGGCCTTGTATATAAAAATAGAGGGATGTGATCCTACAACGGCGCAGCATTGCTTTGATTGATAACCCACCCCTAGCTCTCCCCAGCCCCTCCTAGTCCACTAGCGCCTCGCCGCCTCGACTCCCCGCCAGCAGCCTCCTCCCCTGCCCCCTCCCCTTAACCATGGCGGCCCCAAGCGCTGACCTTGTCGACCGCCAAGCGATCCTCTCAGGCAAGCGTGTTTCCTCCGCACACCGCTGCCTCGATTTGGGGAGCTAGTCCTCAGCGCTCTTATACAGTGATATCGCCCGCGCTCTTAACTGAGGGCATCACATGGTTTGAGATCCATAGATATGTGCTATGCCGTTCGGAATATGTTTACGTGAGTTATTTTTGTAAACGTGGATAGTTTTTCAAATTTTGACTATTTTAAAAAACACGAACACAATTTTCAAATTTGACGACATTACACTAAAAACATACAAAAAACAAACTCACAAACAATTTTTGAAATTTGTGCTTTTTGAAAATGCTATTTGTTGGATTTTTTGCAAAAATTTAAAAAACAAAGTGTAATTTTTAAAGTTTAAGAACATTTTTTTAAATTTGAAAACTCCACAAACATTTTTAAAATTTGTGAACATATTTATTACTACCTCCAATCAATACTAAAGTTGCGACAATAATATGGATCAAAGGGAGTAAATGCGAATGTTTTTAAAAACTTTACTCCTTCCGATCCGTAGTACAAGGTTGTAGTAAAGCAGCGACAATTAGGATCGAGGGGAGTAATATATTTAAAAATTTGAGAATTCCTCAAAAACATCAGAAAGAGCCAAATAATAAAAAATTAAAGAACCCAGAAAAATCAATAAAGAAAAGAAATAGAAAAATGGTTCAGGAACCTTCTGGAAGATTGATAGATAAATTGGCAAGCCAAATCTATCACTAGATAAATCTCCACCAAGATTGACCAGATGCTGATTTGGAGCTAGCTATAGATTTGGGCAAGCTGAATCGATTCCAGGCCATAATGAAAATCTCCACCAAGGTTGACCAGAGCCCATTTGAGGGTCCTACACAGTGCATGGGTCATAAATAACCACCAATCGTGAATGGATTTGAAATTTGTATTTAACTTTTTTTAAAATCGTGAATTGGAAAATAGTTCGTATTTCAAAAAAATATTCATCAAGTTCAGAAAATATCTTAAGTTTTCAAAAAAGTTCAAATTTGAAAAATGTTCTTGGATTACAAAAGACGTTTAGGAATTTAAGATTTTACTTCTGAATTGCAAACTGTTCAAAAAATTGAAAAACAATGTTCCAAATTTATAAAATGTTCATTAATTCCAACAATTCCTGTATTTTAAAAAATTATCATGAATTTAAAAATTTGTGGCAGAATTTTGAAAAACATTGCTAATTAATTTGAAACTATTATCATATGTTTTAAATATTCATAAATTAGAGAAATGGTCCCAATTTTCAACAAATTATCATCAATTTGAAAAAAAACCATGAAAATAGAAAATGTTAGAAAATATCAAGATTTGGAAATTGTTCCCCATTTCCGAAAATATTCCGAATTTTTGAAAAATATTTATGAAATAAAAATTTAAAAATAAGAAGCATGCGAAGAAACAGCAAAAACCAAATAGAAATATAAAAGAAGAAGCCAAGAAAAAACAAATATCAAATAGAAAAGAATAGTCGGGGCTCCACACATTCAAAGAAAGTTATACAAGAACTAAAAGTAAAGGAGGATAGCTGGGCTGGCCCATATAACAGGCGCTCTCGTAGTGTGCATTTGCGTGCTGTTCCCCGGAAAATTCTATTTGCCGCTCTGTGCCTCAAACAGTAGTCAGGGCTCCGCACAGGCTATCGACGGAGGGCTAAGGCGTGGTGCAGCCTATTAAGCTTACCAACCATACCGGTTTTGGGAACAATCTATGAATGTTCCGAGCCGATTTCAGGAACATTCTAGAAGGTTCCTGAACCGGTTTTTTCTTTTCATATATTTTTTTTTTCATTTTGATTAATCTTTCCTTTTTTGTTTCTTCTCTATCTTTTTTCTGTATTTTTTAATTATCTATCTTCTTGCTCTTTTCTTTTTGATTTTTTTTATTTTCAGCTTGTGTTACAGGATTTTTTTAAAAATGAATTTTTCAGATTTTGTTCGGATTTTCAGAAATGTTCCTGTTTTCAAATATTTGTTCAAAAATTTCATAAAAAGTTGAAAATTTTCAACAATTGTTTGTCTTTTTATATTTTGTTCACAAACTAAAAAAATATCAGTTTAACACATATGTTTCCATTTACAAAATTTGTTTAGAAATTCTAAAATTATTCATGTTTGAAATTTGTTCACAAATTCAAGAAATGTTTCTGTCTTTAACAAAAAATCAAGAATTAGAAATAGCTCAGGATTTTAAAAATGTTCCAATTTTTGAAAAATGTTTGCGTTTTCAAAATTTGTTCACAAATTCCGAAAAATTTCGAAAAAATTATTTCTGTACTCATATTCAAGAAAATCTGGGAATTTTAGAAAATGTTGCTGTTTCCCAAATTTGTTAACAAATTCAATAAATGTTTGTTTTCGGAAAAAATCCACAAATTAAGTTATGTTTGGGAATTTTAGAAAATGTTCGAATTTCCAAAATTTGTTTAGAAATTCAGAAAATGTTCGTGTTTTTGAAAATGTTTCTGTTTGTAAAAGAATCTTTTACAAAGTTGAAATGTTATGTGTTTCATAAAACACTCTGAATTTTTTCAAAAGAAAAAAATTGCGTCTGAATCTGAGCGTATGTTGCTTATTAAAGGTTTACGCTGCTTTATGTTCAGTAACCTTCGGTAGCTCAGTCGGTAGTACTGCGTGGCCTGTTCGCTGAGGTCATGTGTTCTATCCCCTGCGAGGGTGGATTAATTTTTTAGCTGGGAAACTGCGATTGTTAGCATAAAATGTGGCGCTTAGGTGCTCCCATGTTCCCCTGCCTACGCAAGGAATAGGAGGAACCTTGCCCATCGTGATCATATCACTCCACAACACCAATGGTAACAATGATAGTTGACGCCTTCTCTCCTCGCATGTCAAAGTTTGGGTCATCATTGTATTTGTCTATCTACAATGATAGGTGCTTAAACTTTGCATATCATAGGGTGGCTTTTTATATGCTGACTTGAAAGGATAGGCCACCAAGTCTGGCAGCTAAACTTCGGTTCATGTGCCTATATAAATGAAACGGTTAATAAACATAAATCAACGAAAACTCTTCTCCATTTCAGATTATTTTTTATTGTACGCACTTATTTTGTATGTGGTCTATGCTACACCGACGGAGTACCAACCATTGTTCAAGATGGTGTTTTAACCCAACTTCGTATGTGGTTGGAGCGGGTGGCCATGGTGGTTTTTACCCAACATGGGTGGGAGCATAATTTCTGAATCTGTCCACCTCCTCCTTCGATATAAGTATAGTGTTGGTCATATGACTCTGCTATATGTCGGGTTTTTTTTTCTAACTTTTGTTAGACCTTTAGTGTTTGGCCATGTGCACCTTAGTTATGCAGAGGCAGGGTGTTGCTCATCATGCTTTGTATTCACTTGATGCTACATTTTGAGTTAATATAAATGTTCTTTATCGAAAAAGATCATCTATCTATTTAACAAAAACAAACCATTTAATTGTGTCACAATGGTATTTTTCTGGTACTCCAATATATAATGATGAAGAACTTAATTATGGGTTAGACTACAGCATGCTCATCAGGTTTCCCTTCTGTACGGATTGCCGACACAGCCACACCTATAATAAAAGATGCAGTAGGTGTGTTGGTGCATATGTCACGCACACACAGAGGGAGAAAGAGAGAGTGCACGCATCCCAGTGGGAATGTGAGGCATCCAGGAACAAATCCTCTGGTCCTACCTTTGGTGGCTAGATAAATGAACAGTTCACTGGGGGTCATCCTTATGGAGGGAAGGATGTCAACACTACATAGGTGGGTCTGGCCGACCCAAAACTACCCCATCGTCTCTACCGATGAGGGTAGAAAATTCATCGCACTGGCTTTCATGCCAAGAGTGGCCCCCCTGAGTCATGTAACCTCGTTGTATAACTACGTGATAAGCGCTAGTGATGTGCTTGGACCGGAAGAAAACGGCAGACGGTTGGGAATGAATGACTTGTATGTGTGATTGCAGTGTTTGAATTGAAATGCATGGCAGCAAAAAAACTACCGAAGGTAATAAAAAATCCAACAAGGCCAGTGGGTCACTTAGCAATGACTACAAACACTGGAGCGAGTCGAAGGCGCACTGCCGTCATCACTGCTCCCTCGCTGGAGCCGGGCAAACCTTGTTATATTAGATAGTCGGAAAGTCGTCATGCTAAGGACCCATAGCACAACAGAGCAGCAACCATCATCGATGAAGAAAGTCGTAGATTGAAAGAAACAAACTTGTAAACCCCCAAATGAAGACCAGATCCAAACAGATCCACCGAAGACCGGCACCGACCAAACTCCCACAAGATCCGTCGGAGACACACCTCCACGCTCTCTCCGACGATTCTAGACGCACCATCGGAATGGGCATAGAACGTGGCGGACATTATTCCTACTGAGGGACATCGCCGCCGCAAAGCCGCCCCAACCATGCAAGACGCTGAACCTAATTAACAAGAATGAGAACTAGGTCCTTCCCGCCAGTGGGGGGCCAAGGTCCTCCTCGCCTCCATGGCCCAAAGGCCATCGGAGATGAGGCGGACCAGCGGTGACGTCGACAGAAGGAGGAGGAAAGTCTGGGATTTTTTCTTGTGGGTGGACCGCTTTTGAGCTTATAGTTGAGGTTGTGCACATTTCTGGTATAGGAGTGCTTTCATATATATAGCCCTAGATTTACCTAGGCATCACCACACCATAGTACGCGATTATGCCAATGTTGTCGAATCAAACACATGGAGAATCTAATGCCGGAGAGTTAGAGCGTCCACAACCTCATCAATATCAACCTCTGCAGCAACTTCGAGGGTCGGTATCATGATGCAAAGCAGTGGCGGAGCTAGCAATTTTTGAAAGCCTGGGCATACTTTAATCTAAATTAGCAAAGTACTCCCTCTATGACTAAATATAAAGCATGATGGTAGCAATTACACGGACTGGGTCCGTAACCTGAGGATTATCCTCATTGCTGCACAGAAGAGTTACGTCCTGGAAGCACCGCTGGGTGCCAGGCCTGCTGCTGATGCAACCGACGATGTTAAGAACGTCTGGCGAGCAAAGCTGATGACTACTCTATAGTTCGATGTGCCATGCTTTACGGCTTAGAACGGGTCTTCAACGACGTCATGGAGCATATGGAGCATATGAAGATGTTTCAGAATTGAAGTTAATATCCAAATGTAATGCCCGGATTGAGAGATATGAAGTCTCCAATAAGTTCTATAGCTGCAAGATGGAAGAGAATGGGTCTGCGGTGAGCACATACTCGTAATGTCCGGGTATTACAATCACTTGAGTCAACTGGGAGTTAATCTTCCGGATGATTGTGTCATTGATGTAATTCTTCAATCACGCCACCAAGCTACAAAGGCTTCGTGATGAACTATAATATGCAAGGGTTAGTAAAGACTATGCCCGAGCTCTTCGCAATGCTAAAGATCATGGAGGTAGAAATCAAGAAGGAGCATCAAGTGTTGATGGTCAATAAGACCACTAGTTTCAAAAAGAAAGGCAAAGGGAAGAAGAAGGAACTTCAAGAAGAACAGCAAGCAAGTTGCTGCTCAGAGAAGAAACCCAAGTCTGGACCTAAACCTGAAGCCAGAGTGCTTCTACCGCAAGCGCACTAGTCTTTGGAAGCGGAACTGCCCCAAGTATTTGGCGGATAAGAAGGATGGCAAGGTGAACAAAGGTATATGTGATATACATGTTATTGATGTGTACCTTACTAGAGCTCGCAGAGTACTGGTATTTGATACTGGTTACATTGCTAATATTTGCAACTCAAACAGGACTACGGATTAACGAACAACGGCAAAGGACGAGGTGACGGCGCGCGTGGGAAATGGTTCCAAAGTCGATGTGATCGCGGTCGGCACGCTACCTCTACATCTACCTTCGGGATTAGTTTTAGACCTAAATAATTGTTATTTGGTGCCAGTGTTGAGCATGAACATTATATCTGGATCTTGTTTGATGCAAGATGGTTATTCATTTAAATCAGAGAATAATGGTTGTTCTATTTATATGAGTAATATCTTTTATGGTCATGCACCCTTGAAGAGTGGTCTATTTTTAATGAATCTCGATAGTAGTGATACACATATTCATAATGTTGAAACCAAAAGATGTAGAGTTGATAATGATAGTGCAACTTATTTGTGGCACTGCCGTTTAGGTCATATCGGTATAAAGCGCATGAAGAAACTCCATACTGATGGACTTTTGGAGTCACTTGATTATGAATCACTTGACACTTGCGAACTGTGCCTCATGGGCAAGATGACTAAAACCCCGTTCTCCGATCTGTGGAGAGAGCAACAGATTTGTTGGAAATCATACATACAGATGTATGTGGTCCGATGAATGTTGAGGCTCGTGGCGGATATCGTTATTTTCTCACCTTCACAGATGATTTAAGCAGATATGGGTATATCTACTTAATGAAACACAAGTCTGAAACATTTGAAAAGTTCAAAGAATTTCAGAGTGAAGTTGAAAATCATCGTAATAAGAAAATAAAGTTTCTACGATCTGATCGTGGAGGAGAATATTTGAGTTATGAGTTTGGTCTACATTTGAAACAATGCGGAATAGTTTCGCAACTCACGCCACCCGGAACACCACAGCGCAATGGTGTGTCCGAACGTCGTAATCGCACTTTACTAGATATGGTGCGATCTATGATGTCTCTTACAGATTTACCGCTATCATTTTGGGGATATGCTCTTGAGACGGCCGCATTCACGCTGAATAGAACACCGTCAAAATCCGTTGAGACGACACCTTATGAACTATGGTTTAGCAAGAAACCAAAGTTGTCGTTTCTTAAAGTTTGGGGATGCGATGCTTATGTGAAAAAGCTTCAACCTGATAAGCTCGAACCCAAATCGGAGAAATGTGTCTTCATAGGATACCCAAAGGAGACAGTTGGGTACACCTTCTATCACAGATCCGAAGGCAAGACATTTGTTGCTAAAAATGGATCCTTTCTAGATAAGGAGTTTCTCTCGAAAGAAGTGAGTGGGAGGAAAGTAGAACTTGATGAGGTAACTGTATCTTCTCCCTTATTGGAAAGTAGTTTATCACAGAAACCGGTTTCTGCGACATCTACACCAAATAGTGATGAAGTTGATGATGTTGATCATGAAACTTCAGATCAAGTTACTACAGAACCTCGTAGATCAACCAGAGTAAGATCCGCACCAGAGTGGTACGGTAATCCTGTTCTGGAAGTCATGTTACTAGATCATGATGAACCTACGAACTATGAAGAAGAGATGGTGAGCCCAGATTCCACAAAATGGCTTGAGGCCATGAAATCTGAGATGGGATCCATGTATGAAAACAAAGTGTGGACTTTGGTTGACTTGCCCGAGGGTCGGCAAGCAATAGAAAACAAGTGGATCTTCAAGAAGAAGACTGACGCCGACGGTAATGTTATCTGTCTACAAAGCTCGACTTGTCGCAAAGGGTTTCGACAAGTTCAAGGGATTGACTACGATGAGACCTTCTCACCCGAAGCGATGCTTAAGTCTGTCCGAATCATGTTAGCAATTGCCGCATTTTATGATTATGAAATTTGGCAAATGGATGTAAAACTGCATTCTGAATGGATTTACGGAAGAAGAGTTGTATATGATTCAACCGAAGGTTTTATCGATCCAAAGGAGCTAACAAAGTGTGCAAGCTCCAGCGATCCATTTATGGACTGGTGCAAGCATCTCGGAGTTGGAATAAACGCTTTGATAGTGTGATCAAAGCATTTGGGTTTATCTGAGACTTTTGAGAAGCCTGTATTTACAAGAAAGTGAGTGGGAGCTCAGTAGCATTTCGATATTATATGTAGATGACATATTACTAATCGGAAATGATATAGAATTCTGGATAGCATAAAGGGTACTTGAATAAGAGTTTTTCAATGAAGGACCTCGGTGAAGCTGCTTACATATTGGGCATCAAAATCTATAGAGATAGATCAAGACGCTTAATTGGACTTTCACAAAGCACATACCTTGACAAAATTTTGAAGAAGTTCAAAATGGATCAAGCAAAGAAAGGGTTCTTGCCTGTGTTACAAGGTGTGAAGTTGAGTAAGACTCAATGCCCGACCACCGCAGAAGATAGAGAGAAAATGAAAGATGTTCCCTATGCTTCAGCCATAGGCTCTATCATGTATGCAATGCTGTGTACCAGACCTGATGTGTGCCTTGCTATTAGCTTAGCAGGGAGGTACCAAAGTAATCCATGAGTGGATCACTGGACAGCGGTCAAGAACATCCTAAAGTACCTGAAAAGGACTAAGGATATGTTTCTCGTATATGGAGGTGACAAAGAGCTCATAAATGGCAGTTACGTTGATGCAAGCTTTGACACTGATCCGGACAATTCTAAATCGCAAACCGGATATGTGTTTACACTAAACGGTGGAGCTGTCAGTTGGTGCAGTTCTAAACAAAGCGTCGTAGCGGGATCTACATGTGAAGCGGAGTACATAGCAGCTTCGGAAGCAGCTAATGAAGGAGTCTGGATGAAGGAGTTCATATCCGATCTAGGTGTCATACCTAGTGCATCGGGTCCAATGAAAATCTTTTGTGACAATACTGGAGCAATTACTTTAGCAAAGGAATCCAGATTTCACAAGAGAACCAAGCACATCAAGAGACGCTTCAATTCCATTCGGGACTTGGTCCAGGTGGGAGACATAGAGATTTGCAAGATACATACGGATCTGAACGTAGCAGACCCGTTGACTAAGCCTCTTCCACGAGCAAAACATGATCAGCACCAAGACTCCATGGGTGTTAGAATCATTACTGTGTAATCTAGATTATTGACTCTAGTGCAAGTGGGAGACTGAAGGAAATATGCCCTAGAGGCAATAATAAAGTTATTATTTATTTCCTTATTACATGATAAATGTTTATTATTCATGCTAGAATTGTATTAACCGGAAACATAATACATGTGTGAATATATAGACAAACAGAGTGTCACTAGTATGCCTCTACCAGACTAGCTTGTTAATCAAAGATGGTTAAGTTTCCTAACCATAGACAAAGGAGTTGTCATTTGATTAACAAGGTCACATCATTAGTTGAATGATCTGATTGACATGACCCATTCCATTAGCTTAGCACCCGATCGTTTAGTATGTTGCTACTGCTTTTATCCATGACTTATACATGTTCCTATAACTATGAGATTATGCAACTCCCGTTTGCCGGAGGAACACTTTGGGTACTACCAAACGTCACAACGTAACTGGGTGATTATAAAGGAGTACTACAGGTGTCTCCAAAGGCAGATGTTGGGTTGGCGTATTTCGAGATTAGGATTTGTCACTCCGATTGTCGGAGAGGTATCTCTGGGCCCTCTCGGTAATGCACATCACTTAAGCCTTGCAAGCATTACAACTAATGAGTTAGTTGCGAGATGATGTATTACGGAACGAGTAAAGAGACTTGCCGGCAACGAGATTGAACTAGGTATTGGATACCGACGATCGAATCTCGGGCAAGTAACATACCGATGACAAAGGGAACAAACGTATCTTGTTATGCGGTCTGACCGATAAAGATCTTCGTAGAATATGTAGGAGCCAATATGGGCATCCAGGTCCCGCTATTGGTTATTGATCGGAGACGTGTCTCGGTCATGTCTACATTGTTCTCGAACCGTAGGGTCCGCACGCTTAAGGTTTCGATGACGGTTATATTATGAGTTTGTGTATTTTGATGTACCGAAGGAGTTTGGAGTCCCGAATGTGATCACGCACATGACGAGGAGTCTCGGAATGGTTGAGACGTAAAGATTGATATATTGGACAGCTATGTTCGGACATCGGAATGGTTCCGAGTGGTTTCGGATAATACCGGAGTGCCGGAGGGGTTACCGGAACCCCCCGGGGAAGTAATGGGCCTTAATGGGCCACGAGGGGAGAGAGAGGGCTGCGCCAGGAGGTGGCGCCCCCATGAGGAGTCCGAATTGGACAAGGAGGGGGGGCGCGGCCCTGCTTTCCCTCTCCCTCTCCCTCTCCTTCCTTCCCCCTTCCCCCTCCTAGTTGGACTAGGAAAGGGGAGTCCTACTCCCACTAGGAGGAGGACTCCCCCTCCCTTGGCGCGCCTCTCTAGGGCCGGCCGGCCCTCCCCCTTGCTCCTTTATATACGGGGGCAGGGGGCACCCTAAGACACACAAGTTGATCCTTGAGATCGTTCCTTAGCCGTGTGCGGTGCCCCCCTCCACCATATTCCACCTCGGTCATATCGTAGCGGTGCTTAGGCGAAGCCCTGCGTCGGTAGAACATCAAGATCGTCACCACGCCGTCGTGCTGACGGAACTCTCTCCCCGGAGCTTTGCTGGATCGGAGCCCGAGGAGCGTCACCGAGCTGTACGTGTGTCAAGAACTCGGAGGCGCCGGAGTAACGGCGCTGGGATCGGTTGGATCGCGAGGATAACGTACGACTACTTCCTCTATGTTGTGATCGCTTCCGCTTCGGTCTACAAGGGTATGTAGACAACACTCTCCCCTCTCGTTGCTATGCATCACCATGATCTTGCGTGTGCGTAGGAAAATTTTGAAATTACTACGTTCCCCAACAGCGCCGTGGTCATGGTCCCAGTAGCAGTAGCACCTCCACTCTTCTCAGCCGGTGCCTCCCCTCCTGCCGTAGCCTGAACATCCATGGGATGGAGCCACAGATCTATGTAAGAGAAGGCAACATTTTTCCAACGACATTATTATTTCATATAGTTTATTACGTACAGCGCAAAGCAAGGAACACAATTATTATTTCATATAGTTTATTACCTGATTGGTGTTAACAATAAGATCACCACAAAATGACACAAACTTTGTTCCGCTTGAGTTTAACCAAGCGGTCAACTTGGTAAGCTACCCAAAAAATTGAATTTAAATACCTATATAATATTTTATCATTTGGAATTTGGATGAATGGAATCCTGGCAACATGTTTGTGTGTGGAGGATTTACATTCGGAATCCTATGCCGCAGTTGGTGTATACATTCCTGCAAGCGTCTTTTCTTTTCATATATAAACAACCTTTCGTATCTGAACCAAAACAAAACTTATGGTTAAGTTGATTCGTATGACATTCACAGCAGCTCTACAACACAAACCATTACGTTTCTCGATCATCATAAAACATCAACCATTTCTTAGATATATTTATCTAATATACCTAAAAGGCTAAACCATGCTGATGGCCAGCATATATTTTGTTATACAGGCTGGTCTAACCAAAAGACACAACAGTGTGATGCATTCCATGTAAATTTTGATGTAACACAACCATTTAGACAAAACGATTGGCCTCACTGAAGATAGTGAATCCCTCAGACCAACATGTGACATAAAGAAAATCTTATAAATCATGGTCTAAGCAAGTGTGTTGTCCGCAAAAATATTGTGGTATTTATAGAGCAAAGAGGCGGTCCGGGGGGCACCCGAGGTGGGTACAACCCACCAGGGCGCGCCTGGGCCTCCTGGCACGCCCTGGTGGGTTGTGCCCTCCTCGAGGCACCCCCCAGGCACAGACAAGGCCAGTTACGTTCCTTCTGGTCCAATATAATCTCCGTAAAGTTTTGTTGCGTTTGGACTCCGTCTGATATTGATTTCCTGTGATGTAAAAACCATGCAGAAAACAGCAACTGACACTTGGCACTATGTCAATAGGTTAGTACCAAAAAATGATATAAAATGACTATAAAATGATTATAAAACATCCAAGATTGATAACATAACAGCATGGAACAAGCAAATATTATAGATACGTTGGAGACGTATCACCCACCACCCGGCGCCGCCGCCCTGGCGTCCAAAACCGCCTTCCCACTGCCACAAGTCCACGACGGCCGCCCAAGGCCACACCTTGGCATGGGTGACATTGGCATAGGGCCGGACCCCCGTTCTACGTGACAAGCAGAGCGCCGGCAACGAGGGCTCGATCCCCATTGGATCTAGCCCCCAAAACCGTCGAGGCAGCCAGGGATGGGGAAAACCGACAACACCCAGCCGCCCGTGTACGGGCCACCTGCCCATACGCCCTGCCGAAGCCGTGGCTCAACGCACAGCCGGGACAACAGGCCTCCACGGGGGGGCCTGGTGATACGTCTCCAACGTATCTATAATATTTAATTGTTCCATGCTATTATATTATCTGTTTTGGATGTTTAATGGGCTTTAATATGCTCTTTTATATTATTCTTGGGACTAACCTATTAATCGAAGGCCCAGTGCAAATTGATGTTCAAACGGAATCCAAATGGAACGAAACCTTCGCGAGGATCTTTCTTGGAACTAATGCAATCCAGGAGACTTGGAGTGGAAGTCAGAGACGCAACAAGGCGGCCACAAGGCAGGAGGGCGCGCCCAGGGGGTAGGCGCGCCCCCCACCCTCTTGAGCCCCGCGTAGCTCCACCGACCTACTTCTTTCGCCTATATATACACTTATACCCTGAAAACATCTAGGGGAGCCGTGAAACCACTTTTCCACCGCCGCAACCTTCTGTACACATGAGATCCCATCTTGGGGCCTTTTCCGGCGATCTCCCGGAGGGGGATTCGATCACGGAGGGCTTCTACATCAACACCATTGCCTCTCCGATGATGTGTGAGTAATTTACCACAAACCTTCGGGTCCATAGTTATTAGCTAGATGGCTTCTTCTCTCTCTTTGGTTCTCAATACAAAGTTCTCCTCGATGTTCTTGGAGATCTATCCGATGTAATACTCTTTTGCGATGTGTTTGCCGAGATACGATGAATTGTGGGTTTCTGGATTTGATTATCTATGAATATTATTTGGTTCTTCTCTGAATTCTTATATGCATGATTTGATATATTTGCAAGTCTCTTCGAATTATTGGTTTTGTTCGCCCTACTAGATTGATCTTTCTTGCAATGGGATAAGTGCTTAGCTTTGGGTTCAATCTTGCGGTGATCGATCCCAGTAAAAGAAAGGGAACCGACACGTATTGTATCGTTGCCATCGAGGATAAAAAGATGGGGTTTATATCATATTGCTTGAGTTTATCCCTCTACATCATGTCATCTTGCTTAAAGCGTTACTCTGTTCTTATAAACATAATACTCGAGATGCATGCTGGATAGCGGTCGATGTGTGGAGTAATAGTAGTAGATGCAGAATCGTTTCGGTCTTGACATGGACGTAATGCCTATATTCATGATCATTGCCTTAGATATCATCATAACTATGCACTTTTCCATCAATTGCTCGGTAGTAATTTGTTCACCCACCGTAATACATGCTATCTTGAGATAAGCCACTAGTGAAACCTATGGCCCCCGGGTCTACTTTACATCATATAAGTTTCCTATCTACAATTCTAGTTCACTATTTATTTTGCAATCTTTATTTTCCAATCTATACAACAAAATACCAAAAATATTTATCTTATTATCTTTATCAGATCTCACTTTTGCAAGTGGCCGTGAAGGGATTAACAACCCCTTTATCGGGTTGGTTGCAAGGTTCTTGATTGTTTGTGTAGGTACTAGGTGACTCACGTGTAGTCTCCTATTGGATTGATACCTTGGTTCTCAAAACTGAGGAAATACTTATGCTACTTTGTTGCATCACCCTTTACTCTTCAAGGGAAAACCAACGCATGCTCAACAGGTAGCACCTGGCAGCTCCAGATCTGGTCGAGGCAGACCCTCAAGGATCATTGTCCCATATCCCAGGCACCCCACCGGAGCTCCGCCGGCCCGAGGCACCATTCGACAGCCACCAAGCTTCCTCCCACACTTGCCCCTCTAGATCCGCCTGAAGGAAATATGCCCTAGAGGCAACAATAAAGTTGTTATTTTATATTTCCTTATTCATGATAAAAGTTTATTATTCATGCTAGAATTGTATTGATCGGAAACCTAAATACATGTGTGAATACATAGACAAACATTGTGTCCCTAGTGAGCCTCTACATGACTAGCTTGTTGATCAAAGATAGTTAAGGTTTCCTTACCATGGACATGAGTTGTCATTTGATAATGGGATCAGATCATTAGGATAATGATGTGATGTACATGACCCATCTGTTAGCCTAGCATAATGATCGTTCAGTTTACAAGTTCAACCGACACATATCATCATCATCGGCATCATAAATCACTAGAAGTTCCATCCTTCCATATCATCGAGGATGAACCCTAGCTTCTTGAACGGAATGAGGTCTAGACGTAACATGCCTATGCGAGTTCGGACGTCAGCTCGCGATATAGGGCCATGGTGGAACATCCCCTTCTCATCGATGACTTCTTTCATGACGATTGTCGCAATGTCGCTTTGGATGCGAAAGAAATCATCTCTAAGTTTATAATCCGCTTCTCCATGAGATTCTAGCCACTTGTGGATGATCATCATTTCTGCTTCTCATGCGAAGCTTTTGGTGATCTGTGTTGAACTGAATCATGAGATGGACGATGTAGAATCCATCCTTCTTGCTTGGTTTTGGGACATGGATGCAGGAGAAGTTAGTTTTATGCGCGAAACCCATCTTCTTGTTCCTTTGTTTCCTAATCTGCACGTGGCCACCACTAATGCTGAAGCCTTGGAGAGCATCATCTAGAATATTCATTATGTGGGTGTAGTCTTTTTTCTCGTAGTCTCTGGAAGGGTCAAAATACACGGCGTGGGAGACTTGCGGGTAAAGAACGATAAGGACGGCGCGCCCGTTGCAGCGGGGAAAAGACACCTCAAATTATTCCCCATATGAGAGAGAAGGAATGATCGAAATGTACGAAAGGGTTGTCCGGAACTGACTTACTTTGGATGATAAGGCACAAGGACAATTTCCCGGTCCTTATTCTGTACCATGAAGTTTTGGAGGTACTCCCTAGCAGTTTCACGATCAAAGTTGCCGAGACTCAAGAAAGACTCGTGCATGTAGTACGGATCCGCCACACAGATTTGCGAGACTTCTTCACTCTTCATGACGGAGCTCATATGTAGCGCAAAAAGGCGGACGATTGTAAAATCGAGCCGCCTTGTTAGAAACATCTCAAAGATATGGTCAAACCGCAGGAAGAACACCTCCGCGGGCCGTGTCTCGATGTAGCACTTCCCCTCAGGCACACGAGCCGCGTATGTCGGATATCCTGGATCCTTTGAGGCTAGTAGGCTTTTCTCAGTCGACAGCACATGGTCGTGCAGTCTCCTGAGATCCCCTGATAGTGCCTCCAGCGGTTTTGGCGGTAGCATCGGCTCGCCCATGAGATGGAACATGACCGCACCTTTCATGGGTACACGCTCTTCAGAATGCATCGTCTGGCTGCTATGTGCTCTGGCTTGTTTGGAGGCAGTTATCTTCCCTGATCTCTTCCTCTAATTTTTCTTGGGCACACCTTCCAGACCCTTCCTTAACCCCTGCCCCAGTGTTCCCGGGCTAAGTACTGTACGACCCTCGCGCCCGGCTAGTTGAGCCTGTGTTGAGGCGGCATCTTCAGGCGTGTCCTATGAGGATTTCATGAAGAGAGACTTTTTGCAATCCCTGCTACGACCCTGCCCGGGCACATCATCCATATCCTCATTAGCAAGATGATAGCCCGATTCGTCATATGGTTGACTCATCATATCTATGTCACAGTCATACACGTTTGTATTGAGGAAATCCATAGGGTCGACCTCCGTTTCATCATCCATTCTCTGTTCTACAGGAGAAATTACACCAGCCAGTACTATTGCACCAACCTAAATACATATTAAGCTAATCACATATTAAACTAATCGAATATTAACTTAATCGCATACTAACCTAAGCGCATACTAAGATAATACTTGAATAGATATTTTAATATAAACATTTTATCCCTATATTGTTAGTATCAGGTCCAGTGTTTAATCATAGAAAGGTTAAAATGTTTGAACTTAGAAGTTAGTACAGGTAAGCTAATAAATAGTAAAGAAACTATTAATATAAGGTACCGAATAAATCCCTCTGAAGAACATATGTGGCATACTTCTCATATCCAACTAAATTTAATTGTTGATATCATCCATAACTTTTAAATATCTTGGGGGAAAAGGCAAGACAATTTTGACCGGAAATTTGAAAATATGCTCAAAGAATATCAAAAATTAGAAGAAAAATATTCAGGTTTGAATAATAAAATTGACCTAGTTCTACATAAATTAGAAGAAGCAAAAGGAAGAAATCTTGCAGTAAGAACAACGATTATATTAAAGAAGAAGTGTTATCCTTAGGCAAGATCTAAATGGTGTCCTAAATAAAGGTAAAGATCCATTATCAGGTGTTGAAATAAGACGCGAAACATTTGAAGTAAACAATTTAGTGAAGAAGTAAAGACCCTAGTTATATCATAATTTATATGAGTGAATATAATCAAGCATTAAACGAAGTAGAAAAAAACTTATCACCTCCCATCGGTTTTTCTGATCATGACTCGCTAAAAGAAGAGTCCAAAATTATAATAAGACAAAATAACACAATCCTCCATCTATTAATCCAGGTTTTAGATAAGCTAAATAGTGTTCAAAGCAACAAAGAAATAGTGATATCATCCTCTGGAATAGTAGCCTCGTCGAGAAATATTATTTCAGAAAAATGGACATATCTCAAGGCTTCCTTATAAGAGACAAAACACTCCAATTAGTAAGGCAAGATTCAAGACCTCTAGCCATCATGTAATGATGATGATATTGATAGTATTGAAGAAGTTATAGATATTCAAAGATACTTGGACAGATAGTAGAAGGATACGCTAAGAAAAATAAAACCGCAACAAGTATATCACATGGGTATGTTTGAAAGCAAGAGTGGTTTATACATAATATCTAGGGAAGTAGAGTTAAGTGTGTTAACATAGCCAGTAGATTTAAGAGTTGTGAGCAAAAATATTGAAAATGAACAAGAATATTGTGGTTATAAATATATTCATCAAGGTATGTATATAGGAGTTAAAGGCATGACAAGAAAGAAATTAGGAGCAAACACTAGTAGAAAAAGGGTCATATCTGAGATACATTAGTACCGGTTTGCATTTGAGCCGGCACTAATGTGTCCATTAGTGCCGATCTTTAGTACCGGTTCAATGTGAATCTTTAGTACCGGTTCGTGCCACGAACCGGTACTAAAGGTGCTGGCTGGCCACTAGCATCTTTAGTACCGGTTCGTGGCACGAACCGGTAGTAAAGAGGTGGTGGCAGGGGCTATTTTTTTAGTCCCACCTCGCTCCACTGGCAAGATTTTTACCACCTTAAATATGTTACTTCTCAAACTATCACAAGCATTTGGTCTTCATTGAACTCTATGTGTAGTATCTGTGGCTGCAATAGGAGTCTTCGCCGGTTCTTAAATCTATGTACTTCTCTGTAGCAGTAGCGCGTTTTGGCTGAAAGGCGGTACTGATCAATGTAGGCTGCAATAGGAGTCTTCGCCTGATCT
This sequence comes from Aegilops speltoides, assembly GCA_021437245.1. Taxonomy (NCBI): domain Eukaryota; kingdom Viridiplantae; phylum Streptophyta; class Magnoliopsida; order Poales; family Poaceae; genus Aegilops; species Aegilops speltoides. Next base: position 533,167,486 of record CM038143.1, on the reverse strand, counting down.
AGCTTCTAGCGCTAGCGGACTCGCTTCCCCCGCCGGCCTCCGGCGGCTTCCCTCGTGGTGGACCTGTGTCCTCGGGCTTCGCCGTTGCGATGGCGTTTGCTCCAGCGCTGGCGAGGAGCTTGGGAGTTAGTCCAGGAGCGGATGCAGATGGTGGTCTGCATCGGCGACATCTGGAAGATGGTGGATCATGTGCTGGGTTCGTGGTTCGTGGATGGCAGGTATGGTTTTCTCCTCCGGCGTCTTAGTCGTGTGGGGGTGCCAGATCTAGAGTTTGATGCGTGTCCGGAGTGTTGCCCTGGTCTGATTTGTTCAACGGTAATAGTTTCGCTTTTAGTGAACCACCTTGGAGGTCCGCAAAGCTGCATATCAGCGATGGAGCCGCTTCGAGCTCAGGTGTGAAGGTGATCTGTCATTGTTTCCTTTGGTGGCTGCTATGGTGGTACCGGAGGCCTATGACGGGCGTTGGTGTCAAGTTCAAAGGTTTCTTCGGTCTTGATTGTAATTTTACTTTTTGGCTGTTGTTCCTTTGTGCAAAGGCTAGCGTTTTGCTGTCTTTTCAGTTTTGCCAGGTCGGTTTGTATGTGGCTTGTACTATGATCCTTATGATATAAATGAGACACGTATTACCACGCAAAAAAAAGTTTCACAAGCATTTGGTCTTCATTGAACTCTATGTGTATATAATTTGTGGACTCAATATGATTCTTCACCGGTTTCTAAACCGTTGAGGACTCATATTGACAATTCAGATTGTACACAAAAAGATCATTGATAATCAATGTATTTTTGATGTATATTTTTACATGTTTACGCCCTCACTCTCTCCACTCACTCGGTTTCCCCCTCAATCCCCCTTTATGTTATCAATTTCGAACACGTTCTGACATCATTTGCCATTTTTCAGTAATCAATTTGTTTAGATCCGAGCTAAATGACCGTGAAATTGAAAATCACTACAAAATGAACTCTGAAAATGTTGAAACTTGGCATGGTATCATCATTTCACCCGCATAGCATGTGCGAAAGAGTAGACAGGGTCACGGCAAAAACTGGACGTACTCCGTGTACAAACTGGACAATCTCTTTCGGAGTATCAGAGTTTCGGACGAGAACTCGTCTGTTACACGGGCGCATCATTTTTTTAAACTTATTTGAACTTGTTTGGATAGCTAAATGACCGTGAAATTGAAAATCAGTCCAAAATGAAGCATTATGCAGCATTCAAAGCAACTAAAGTAAAAATATTCACAAAGAAACTAAGTACAGCAAAAAAAACTACTCAGAAATAAATAGAAGGAAAAAATAAAGCAGAAAAGAAAATACTATATAAAAAATTACTCAAAAGTAAATAGAAGAAAATAAATAATGCAGAAAAGAAAAAAACAATATAAAGCAAAAATATTCACAAAGAAACTAAATACATCAAAAAAAACTACTCAGAAATAAATAGAAGAAGAAAATAAAGCAGAAAAGAAAATACTATATAAAAAATTACTCAAAAATAAATAATGCATAAGAGAAAAAAAACTATATAAAAAATAGTTGGGGCGCTGCCCAGTGGGCTTGCCAGACCTAGGGTGTGCAAATTCAGGCCCAGAAGGGCCGGCAGGCTCACAGGCAGCGCGCCCTAGTTAGGCCCAGAAGCCTGCTATATAGAGGAGTTCGAAAGAGCAGCCACGGATGGGTTTATAAACCAGTGCGGCTGCCCTTCGCTCGGCAGGTGGGACTAAACGCAGTGCACTGCGGGTGGTAGCGCACGACCATTAGTACCGGTTGGTGGCTCCAACCGGTACTAATGGTTGCCCTTTAGTACTGGTTGGAGCCACCAACCGGAACTAAAGGCCCTCGTTTCCCGCCGCTTTGCCTGGCCAAAATTTGCCTTTAGTACCGGTTGGAGCCACCAACCGGTACTAAAGGCCCCTCCTATATATACTACACTTACGGAAAATTAGTTCCATATCGACCACTTCTTCCTCCCCTCGCGCGACATCGCCACGCCGCCGCCTTGTGTGCCGTCGCCCTCGCCGCCCCCGCCGCCTCGCCGCCCCACCGCCCGTCGTCGCCGTCTCGCGCCGTCGTCGCCGTCTCGCCCCGTACTACGTCGCCTCGAGATCGCCCCCGGCCCGCCGCCTTTGTCGTTGTGCCGTCTCCATCGCCGCCCCCGTACGCCGCCGCCGCCCCCGTCGCCGCCCTTACGCCGCCGCCCCCCGGCCCGCTCTCATAACCACACATACACACATGCATAGACACACACATACACACATACACACACACACACTACACACACACATATGTACACACGCATACACACACACACAGAGTACTACACACACACACATATTTTCTGTTTTCTATTGTTTAGATTAATGTTAGATGAATTAGATAGAAAAGTTGTTAGCTAGATGAATATAGGACTAGTTTATTTTTAGTAAATGCTTAATTAGTTGAACTAGTTGAATTAATATAACTAGTTTATTTTTAGTAAGAAAATTTAGGTATATGAGATTATTTGAACTAGTTGAATTAATATAACTAGTTTAGTTTTAGTAAATGCTTAGTTGAACTAGTTGAATTAATATAACTAGTTTATTTTTAGTAAGAAAATTTAGGTACATGAGATTATCTGAACTAGTTGAATCAATATAAAGATGCAAGAATTTTTGTCTTGAATAAGATAGGTTTCAATGCTATGGAAACTATGGAGGTAAAGAGAGTTTACCTGAAAACTGAGCATGGTTATACTTTCAACGTCAAAGTATACAATGCAAACACGTACACCTATTTTGAATGCAAAACTTGGCAAGCACTATGCAAGGCTTATGCATTTGAGCCTGATATGGTTATCACCTTTGATATTCGTCCGGAAGATGATATTGAAGGTAATAGAGACATCTAGGTTGATGTGCACACGCCTTCAGTTCTACCATTATGTGAGTTCTTCTCAACTATATTTTTGTCTTTGATATTGCTTATTCAAAAATAATTGACAACTAATTTCTATTGACAGCTTATTTCCATTCAAGCAAACATGTCCGGCGCTTGGTAGACAGGACCTACTACTGTCCCGGAGCTGAACTAAACTGCGAGGAGATAAGTCATTATGTTTCATGGCTTGAGGATCTTCATCACTCTGTGCATTTGAAAACCGAACCGAAAAACCATACCGAAAATAAACCAAACCGAACCAATTTTACGGTTTTTATGGTTTCTGGTTTCGGTACGGTATGAACTTTTCATACCGATTTGAACTTTGATTTTTATGTATATACCGAAAAACCAAACGGTTAACCGAATAAACCAAAGTAAAAAAATAAATTTATATTTCTTGAGATGAACAACCATACAAGTTGTCATTTTTCTTGTACATGAGTCAAATTCACTACTAAGCACGTAATTTTTTCTTGTAACATACTCATTTTTCTCTTTTTAAAATGCTAAGCACATCCATAACCAACAACAGATGAGTCAATTCATGCATATATACTTATATATATAGTCATATAGTATTTTTGTAAAATAGTATGTGTTTTGATTCATAAATTTGCAAATTATTATTACGTCATTTTCAAATTCGCGCCAACTTTGGTTTTTATGGTATATACCGAAACCATACCGAAATAGTTTGGTATATACCGAAACCGAATCGTATTTTATTTTCATACCGTATTTACCAAAGTATTAATACCGTACAAACCGAAAAACGATATAAACCGAACCATGTAAACCGAATAAACCGAACGCACAGGGTGAGATCTTCATACTGTCAAGACAAATTTTCTTCCTGCACTTAGAAATGTTAGTACTCAAAACGTGCGACCAATAGTGATCGTATTGAACTACGGTCACATCTATTTAGGAATGATGGTAAGATTTTACTATTTGTCCTCAATGCATCTTTTGCATACATAATTTTTTTGCTAAACTTTCATTGCTAACTATATTCTTTAAGTACTATACTATATTCTTCAGCAGGGACTCCCGATGACAGTTGTGCCTGAGGGGATCGAGACTAAAGGTCGCATGTCAATTGTTAGCTTACGGCCAAGATATCCTACATTGCACATGAGTGCATTTAGGATTTCTAGAAGCGATGAATGCTTAATAGTGAAAGATTGGAGGAAAATTGTTAACGACCGCAGAGATGTACTAGGGGGCAACAATGAGAAGCGCAGCCCACGATTAGGAGACAGGTTCATCTGCATGCTCCAGTATGATGAATCAGGAGAGCTATACATGTTCTATGCTATTTTACCTGAGAGAGAGCAGCAGGAGTGATTCATGCTCTTAGTATTTGTCCTCTCATGTCCGTGTTCTTCGTCCTGAACTTAATCTCAAAGAGTGATTTGCTTTTGTGGTGTTATGAACGCTTATAATATCATGACCATCATGTTGAACTCGATGATATTTTTGCTTCTGGTACAAGTGAATGTTTCTTCTTTAAGCTAGTGTTGGTGGTGATTAGATAGCGGTAATGACTATGATGATTAAATAGTGATAATGACTACTATGATGATTTTTAGCTATAGCTAGAGTATATATACTCATGTGTTGATGATATGATGCAAGAGTTTTTATATTAATATGATGATGATGATGAGTTATTATATCATTTAATGAAAGAAACCGCATATTAGTTTCAGCTGGATGGATCCTAGTTAAGTGATCAAGTATATGACATATCCATATATATTAATTGGTGATCAAGTATAATTAATATATATGGACATGGCATATACTTGATCACTTAGCTAGTAGCTGTAGGATCTAATGCATCCAGTCGAAACTAATCTGCGGTACTTTCACCTAATGATTTAACAAATCATTATAATGTAAAACAATCACTAAATTAAATTGAAAACACAAAACTAAAGGAAAACTAAAAGAAAACACCCAAACATTTAGTACCGGTTGGTGTTACCAACCGATACTAATATCCTACACGCACCCGGGCCTGGCTCGTGCCACGTGGTGGCACTTTAGTGCCGGTTCATGACGAACCGGTACTAAGGGGGGGGGACCTTTAGTCCCCACGCTTTAGTGCCGGTTGCCGAACCGACACTAACGGCCGTTACGAACCGGCACTAAAGGCCGGTTCTACACTAGTGAAAGGTACTAATAACGTTATTAGACAGAAGATGGGAAGCCGTAGGTAAAACAGTATTAGGATTTTTGGAAGGAGACATGGATGAAAATAGTATAATAACATATATAGCTCCAGACCTAATGATGCCTGTAAAAGAATTTATTAAAAAAATGAGTTTTAGTTTCCAAACTAAAGGATATGAAGATTTCAAAAGAACAAATCTGTTAGTAAGCATAGAATTTATAGGAAGGCTCACTAACAGAAGTAGCTCTAGATATAGAGTAAATGTGAATGACGTTATTTATAGTATGCAATCAAAAGGTATAAAATTTATGAATCCACTTAAAATTGGTTCTGAAGAAAGAGCGGGAGAAGAATGGAAGATAGGCGAATTAATAGAGAAGAAAGAATTAAAGTTACGTGGAAACTACATAAGTTATCAAAATTGTGAAGGAAGTAGTAGTGTTAGGTTTATGAACTATAAAGCTGCATTAGTAGAAGGTAAAGAATCTCTAATGTCCGAACTGGAAATTAGTAGTGACAAAGATTAAAGTGCAACTGAATGCATGGAAAAGGCTAATTCAGACGATGAAGTAAATCATTAGGAAAAGAAGCTTAAGCATAGAGAATGGGAATATAGCAATGCTATGACAACAGATTGGCCCAAGACGAGGGAAAGCGAATTGTTTATCATTAGAGAAATCGCAAGATTAAAGAACTTAAAAAATTAGAAGAAGTTAGCCGCTAGTAGTCCAACCATGTCAAGCAAAGCCATAGCATCAGTAAAAAGGAGAGATGATATTAGTACTAATAATAATGTTTTCATTAATAAGGTTAAGAATATTGTTCAAAAAGATGAGGTTGTTAGTGAAGAAGAGCAATGGGACACAAATAATAAAGTTTTACTAGAAAGTTATGAGGAAGAAGAAGAATTAAGGAAAGAAATGTTGATAGAAGATCCAAATTATGATGATTCAGAACAAAATAGTGATTTTCTAAACTCACTAGATGATGTTGGTCTACATAATTTAGAGAATGCAATGGAAGCTATGGAAGTAGAAAGTGGTCATAAAAGAAAAAAGTATATGGCGAAACCTTAGTAAAAAGAAAAGGTGAAAAAGAAAGACCTACTAGATCAGCTGGACAATGGCCCCCAGAAAAAGATGACTACCAACCCACATAGATATATGGGTACTAAAAAAGAGATTTTGAAAAGCTAGTACAATACCAAAATTATAAAAATGATGGCGCTAAATTAAATCTCGCAGCTCATGACCTGATATATTTGCCGAATATAGCCAGCATATGGAAAGGCTTAATAGTTCAAAAATATATACAATACCAGTATACTATAGGTACTACGATAGAAGATATGCTAACATATCTTGAAACTTGTTTAGCAGAGTTTGTAAAAGCTTTATGGGAACAATGGGTAGAGTCATACCCTAATCAATATGAGGAATTAAAAAGGGCAGGAAGTAATCCCAATAACTTTGCAAGCGTCATTTCAAATATAGCAGAAGATGCAGAATTAGGACATACCTCAATACAAAATGAAAGATTGAGAGAAATAGAAAAATTAACATTAACTAGCTGGAAAGGCATAAAATAATTTTCCCAACATTATTTATACAATGCTACTACAGCTAAGCAAGGTTTTAATGTAGGTGTAGTAGAAAGATATTTTAACAAGTTGCCTGATCCGCTAGGATCCATGATATTTGAGAATTATAAAAAAGAATCAGGAGGAAATGTAGTAAATGTATCCCAAAACATAACATTTGTTTATAAACAATTAAGAAAGGTATGCACTAGTATTCAAGCTCAAAGATCTATGAAGAAATCAGATTATAGTTTTTGCAATAACATTGTCCAAATACCTCTAACATATGGAGAAAGGCATAGGAAAAATAAATATTATAGACCACAGAGGAGAGATAATAGAAACTTTAAAACAAAGAAAAGATATTTCTTAAGAAGGTCTGATAATAGAGCTCCATTCTTACATAAAAGAAATGTAAGAAGATATAATCCTAAGAAGTTTTATGATAAAACATGTAGGTGTTGTATATGTAACTCTCCCGACCACCTAAGTAGAACTTGCCCAAATAAAGACCAGAAAAGATACTCTAGTAAATATGAAGAATAAGAGAGAGTATTAATTATAGATAGTGTCAATACGAATATATTAGTATGCGATGATGAAATAAAAGATGATGAGTCAATATATTCAATCATAGAAACAGATGAAGTTGAAAATGAGACTCCAGAATATGAATCAAGTGAAGATGAAATAGACCTAATAGATGAATTAGCAGGTTTAAAAATTGAAATGATGAACCAAGTAGATTGTGACATGATTGGATTAAAGGAAAAGGTGATTATAATATGAAATGTGCTTTTTATATATATTATCCAAGCATAGATAATAGGTTCACATATAGCCTATGCTTAAAACAAGCTTGTGCGTCATGTCTAAAAGCTAGTAATCAGAAATGGAGACAGGAAATAGAGTTTGAACCAGAAGAAAGAACACTATCCAGTAGGTTAGAAACTTAGAAAATAGAATAAATAAATTAGAAGATGAGTTAGAAAGACTGGAAGAAGAGCTAGTGAATAGTAAAGAGCGACATAATAATATTGCTAAAAGCTCGGAGATGAAAGAACAAATGGTTACGGTAAGAGATAGAAAAGGAGACAAAATAATTCAATTAAAAGATGCAATAACTAGTTTCGGAAATAAATATATCATTCAATTACCAATCAAAGAAGTGCTAGGATAAGGATCCCAGTTAGAATAGTTCTAAGGCCAAATATTTCCTATAAAATATTGGCACTATTAGATACGGCTTGTACAAAGAATATCATCCATGATAAATATTTCGTGAGATGTCCCGAAATAGTCAAAACCATAGATGATAATAAAGCTGAAGTATCTACTGATATTTATGGAATAAAGAAAAACCATAACCAATTGGCATATAATATCAAAGCTTACATAAAAGGCATGAAGTATATAATAGATGAAATTACGTAAGATATTTATTGGTAATAAATGATGATATGGTAATAGGGTTAAGATTTTTACAACAATCTTTACACACCACGATTATAGACGAGGAAGGTGTTACATTTATTCCATATCCAAATAATCTTCCATACATATCCAAAGTACGGAAACAAAAAAAGCTTTACAAAATGTATAAATATCTAAGTTAGAAGATGAATATAGCACAGGTTCAGATCCCCTTGATATCTGCAGAACTTTGTGAGACCATAGAAGAATATCATATAGAACATACATGTACATAATTAAAGAATCCATGATGTGGACATACTGTGAACCATATGTCGATATTACAATAAAAGTAATAGTAAGAAAAGCTCAACAAGAATATGGGTCCTATTTGAAGACACTATAGCCGGGAATGGATATAATGTAATGGGAAAACATAATAGTTGCCTGACATATTTTCCCGAACATCACTTTTACAGAAATGAAGAGAAGAACACTCGCCGGTGGAAGCGATTGTTTGATATTTGGAGATGATAATAAATTGAAATTTTTTCCACCAAATACATTCAATTTCAAACCAAAAGATAATATCCATGTTGACGATATCGAAAGATGCTTATTGGATATTAAGGACATAATCAAAATACAAGAGAAAGGTTATATGCGATCTAATATCAATACCCCAGCAATATATTTTACACCAAGACCAACATATATTATGTTTGATAAAATACCTATGACATGGGAAGAAATCCAAATAAGGCGTGATAAAATCAATTATGCCTCAAATTGGGCGAACATAATGAATAGTTGTTATTTCAAGTATCGAGAAGTGATACAAAGAATACAAAGAAGTAAATTGCCCAAAATATCATACATAGATCAAGAATTGGATAAAACATTTGAAGACTTGTCAATAATAATAAAGAAAGATTTGAAAGAGGAAATCTTGAAAGAATTAAGACAAGAAATGGATGAAAATTTTGAAGAAATAAAAATAATAATTTGATAGCAAATATGATTTTCATCTGTCCGATGACGATCACATGGACATAGCTGGGCATGGCCAGCGTGTTGAATAGAAGTCCATATACCTGAATTGATATTACTATCAATTATTTGGGCGCGGAGGACCTATACACGAATATTGGTAGATATTGATAAAATATTATCAATAATATGGGCAGGCACTACTGCATGATGCTGCTACCGCGACACTACGATCAGAGACCCTTTGACGAAACTGTGTGTGCTGCATTAATCACAAATGGGGATGTAAAAAAAACCATCAAAAAAGGCGCAAAACATTCGCGATGGCGGAGCCATCAAACACGGTTCAGATTTTAGTTACGTGTGCGATTCGACCGTTCCTAGCGAGTCAAGCCTGGAGGTGTTTTAAGAACCGCGCCATGCAAGCCCAACAGTATTTGCATTTAACCAAACAGACCAACATGAAAAAGATGCTGCATATGGCCTGGTTGCGATTTTGTGGGGAACCAAACATGTCCCTGGCACTAGCTAGTAGTAGAATCCTGGCAAATCCTAAACGGTGCTCTAAGCACCCGTTATAGAGTTAACCGGCCCTGCCCATTTTCCCTTGGCACTAGTAGTAGAATCCGGGCAAATCCTAAACGGTGCTTTAAGCGCCGTTACAGCGTTAACCTTACAGGGCGCAAACCCTAGTCCATGATGGGCCTAGCCCATTTTCGGTTCTTTTTCAGAAGAAAACTGCTGCAAAAATCTGACTTGAGATCGGATGAAACCCGCGCCACGGCGGTGAACAGTAAAGGCGATAACTAACTCACCAACTTCACATTATTTGATCAGGTACATATCCTTCCATTCTTAGTTCCTTTTCTTTTTTTTCTTTTCTTTTCTTCTTTATTTTGTCTTTTTTGCTTTCTTATTTCAAACCAGCGAGTTTTTCTTCAAAATTGCAGAACGTTCTGTCAATTTCCTTAACATTTTTTCAAACTCATGAACTTTTTTTAAATTTGATGATTTTTTCAAATCCGATGAACTTTTTCCTAAATTGATGATTTTTCAAACTCGATGAAAATTTTCAAGTTCAATGTACTTTTTTTCAAAATCAATGAACTTTTTCGCAAAATTGATTAACTTCTTTTAATTTTTTCAAATTCGATGAAGGTTTTCAAAATTCGACGAACTCTTTTTCAAGATCGCTGAACTTTTTTTTCACGATCGATGATCCTTTTTTCAATTTTGTGAACTTTTTCCAACAAAAAAGAAAGGAACCCAGCCGACTTGATCTGGGCTGGTCATATGCATCCACCGTGAGTGGTTTGGCTACACACGTAATTAAGCACCAGGGGACTAGTCGTAGAATCCGTAAGCGTTTCCGAGATCGAAAAGGTGTAGTAGCTCCTGGAGGTGTCCTATCCGTGTGTGATAAGAGGTCGCGCGTACTAGTTGAGCTCCTGATCCGCGCTCGGCCGTGTGCGTCTCGGTCTCTTCTTCGATGACTTTCTATATATACAGCACCGAGCGATCGCCAAATCCAGAGTTAGATCGAAGAGGTAGCACCGTAGCAGTAGCACACACGCGAGCGACGACCCCTAACCCCACCTTCCGTCGCGATGAGGAGGACCCCAACGGCTGTCATGACGGTGGCAGCGCTGCTGCTGCTGCTGGTATCCCTGACGGCGGCGGCAGAGGACACGACGGCCAAGGAGAGGGAGAGGATCCAGGAGTTGCACGATCGGGTCTTGGCGGACTGGAAAGCAGGGCACGGCAAGAACATTAGGAGCGAGGAGGAGAGTCGACGGGCGTTTGCCGAGTGGAAGGCCGAGTACGGCAAGAAGTACAGCTCCGCTCGCGAGGAGGAACGCCGTTACGCTTTCTTCAAGGAGAGGCTCCGCAAGGTCGATCTGCACAATGCCGCCTTCGGCCCCAACTCAGTTTACAGAATAAAAAACGGGATGTTCAGCGACCGCACCGATGAGGAGTGGCGCTGCCTGACCCAGGGAATGTCGCCAGAAGAACCGCTTCCAATCTATATCTGTCATGGTAGATTATGTGTTCGCCGATTGTAAAATATTCTACTAGAGTTCATTATAAGTTCTTACATGGTTTCATCACAAATTGTTGGGTAATTTGCATAATTGTGTGATCCTATCGCTGACTCAAGTACACCACGGAAGTCAATCGATAGACTTCATTTTTCTTTAAGCGATTGATAGCAAATTTTTTTGAATTGGTATGACTTCATTAGGTAAGTCTTACTAGTTACATGGCCACCACGGAAGAAGAAACACGGGTGAATCTAGATATGGCACTTGCGTTTGTTGCCAGAAGTTGACAACTTTAGCTTGACAATCCTGCTTATGTTTAAAAGTTTAGATGCACAACTCTATCTTGTACGCAAATGTGGTTTCTGTTTCATTTATAATGCAAAGTTTATGATATCCGTGGAATTTTGTTTGGAAAACAGTTCCCTATATATGATAGATGATGAAAAAACAGTTAACAAGACAGTTAACAAGAGCTTTCACTGTTATTGCCCAGATGTTTGGAAACCAAAGGTTTATCGATAGTCTAAAGAAAACTATGTTACTCATGCAGCACACATGATGCATAGTAATCAGGTTTATCCCCTCACACCTCTGTGACCGCTTCTTCTCGACAGATCCTACAGAGCAGCGACTAACAGTCTCCCATCTACTTCTCCCTCACGTGTCTGTTACTCTCCCACCGGTTAGGGCTCATAATCTTGATGCACGGGGGCTCCATGAAAGTTTTGGAGTAGAGCTCTGGCACGCAGGAGAGCAGCAGCGGGAGCTCGTGACTGGCAACAAACGGATCTCCTATGTTCATTCCTCTGACGAGGCTTTGTGATGCTCTAGCTGTGGTGGCACGAATCAAGGAAGATAATTACGTCCTTTAAAAAAAGACTAGCAAAGGCCTAGAATGCTGTTACGCTTTCTTCAAGGAGAGCCTCCGCAAGGTAGATCTGCACAATGCCGCCTTCGGCCCCAACTCAGTTTACAGAATAAAAAACGGGCTGTTCAGCAACCGGACCGATGAGGAGTGGCGCTTCCTGAGACAGGGAATGTCGCCATATATACCAAGAGAAGAACCTAATCCACAAATGCTTCCAATCTATATCTGTGATGTTCGCTGATTGTACAATATTCTACTAGAGTTCATTTAAAAGTTCTTACATGGTTCCATAAAAAATTGTTGGGTAATTTGCATAATTGTGTGATCCTATCGCTGACTGAGGTACACCATGGAAGTCAATCGATAGACTTCATTTGTTTTTAAGCTACTGATTGATAGCAAAAAAAAAAATGAATTGATATGACTTCGTTAGGTAATTCTTACTAGTTACATGCCCACCTGTCGGATCTACCGCGTCGACGCCGATGAGTATTGGCGTCATGGTGCTGCTGGATCTCGAAGGCTATTGCATCAGTACCCGCTCTGAAGATGGATCAGTGGTAGACAGCGGCGACGACCCATGAGAGTGTGTCAGACCCGGTATGTGGCTTGGCTGGAACCTCCGGCTTTAGATGTTAGGCTTAGGTGAGAGGTCCGAGTATTCGGTTCAGCATTTCTGCACCCCTTCATCAAGTGTATAGGAGTAGCGACAGTTGTTGCCAAGATGACGGATTCAGACATATTGATGTACTACTTTGTAAGGTCTTTATAAATAATTAATAAAATGGCTGCATGCATCTCACAGATACAGAAGCCGGGGGTCATCCTCCTTTTCTAAAAAAAAGTTACATGGCCACCGTGGAACCAAATCCAATCCCCTGTAGCCTCTCGGTAGCACCATTACTCAAGAGAAGAAACACGGCCGGTGAATCTAGATATGGCACTTGTGTTTGTTGCCAGAAGTCGACAACTTTAGCATAATAATATTTCTTATGTTCAAAAGTTTAGATGCACAGGTCTATCTTGTACTCAAATGTGGTTTCCATTTCATTTATTATGCAAAGTTTATGACATCCGTGGAATTTTGTTTGGAAACAGTTTCCTATATATTACAGATGATGAAAAAACAGTTAACAAGATCTTTGATTGTTATTGCCCAGATGTTTGAAACTAAAGGTTTATCGCTGGTCTCAAGAAAACTATGTGAGAGTCGGCATTCAAAACCTAAAGAACACTCGCCTAGTTTCCAACTTTCCACGAACTTACTATTCGTCCATATTTACCTAAAGAACACTCGCCTAGTTTCCAACTTTCCACGAACTTACTATCCGTCCATATTTAGAGCAAGGATGGAACTCATGCAGCGCACATTATGCATAATAACCAGGTTTATCCCCTCACACCTTTGTGACCACTTCTTCTCGACAGATCCTACCGAGCAGCGACTAACAGTCCCACAGGAAACTAGCCTTGACATACATAATCCATGACGAATAGAGCAGGCAATTAACACCGTGGTCCGCGCTTTCTGGCACCCTCACCAAATGCTTGAAGTAAGAACTGGACACCCATAAACCGTGTTACCTAAAATCATCGGTCATGCAGGAGACGCTCGCACACTCATGAAAAAGTCTAATCTCCCTCAGGAAAGATCGCAACACGTTCCTACCAGCACAAGCGCAAATTAAGCGCACACCAATTTGGGCGGAAACTTGTTTAACCAGTTGCGAGAACTGTAACAGAAACGCAAGAAGTTACATGTAAGTCTTAACTGTGCCACTACATATCGCTGAATGAGGACTCTACCACTACCTTTTTCTCAATCGTGTGTGCCACTAATTCTTGCCATTTTTTCACCACACACAAGATGCAATTGACGCCGGTTCCGTTAGGTCAGCCAAACTTGCCATCTTGTTTGACTCCGTCCTCACATCAGGGACCCACATAATGGCGAAGTAGACCCACCACTTTGCCTCGTCGGCAGGAGACGACGCTGTACCACGTTCAAGGATTGTGTGATGATTGTGAAATACTTCCTCCGTTTATTTAAATAAGGTGTATTTGTTTTTTCAGAAGTCAAATAAGTGCATTTTGACCAAGGTTTTAGAAAAATATATCAATATCCGCAATACGAGATTTATATCATTTGATCCATAACGAAAAGTAGTTTCATATTTTATCTATTAGGTATTCCAGATGTTGTTATTTTATTTTATAATCTTGGTCAAACATTCAAATGGTTGACTAGCATGGAAACCAATACACCTTATATTCTGGAACGGGAGAAGTATTCTACTACACTTCACATGTTTTTATCACAACTTGTTAGGTCATTGCATAATTGTGTGATTCTATCGCTGACTGAAGTACACCATGGAAGTCAATCCATAGAGTTCCTTAGAACTGAAGTGATTGATAGCAAAAAAAAAAAAAAAAAGTGAAATCATATGTCTTCATTCCATAATTCTTACTCCTCCGTCCCATAATGTAAGACTTTTCCACACTAGTATAGTGTCAAAAACGTCTTACATTATGGGACGGAGGAGTGCTAGTTACATGGCCACCATGCATGGAACCAAAACAAATCCCCTGCCGCCGGCAGATGAGGCCACCCATCGTACTACTCGCATCTGAGGCCAACCGGAACTGCCATACACTCGTCACTGAATCCTACCGTCGCTCACCGCCGATACCGCTTCCTAACTGAGTAACACTGAAGAACAGCTCAATTCGTCCATCAGTTAACCTACGGTCATGATCTTCAGGTGACGCTTTGAGCTCATCCAACGGTCAACAGCGTTCCAGCAGTTTAGTTTAAACCCCGTTTTAATCGGTGCCTAAATGCGTTTGACATGTAATCACACTTAAGTTAAGTGTATCTCTAAACTCAGCGTGGTCCTATCCTTTTGATATAAAGGGATGGGAGAGGGTGGTCGGGTGGCACGCTGTCAGTAACAAAAAACATTGTTCTTCTTTCTTTGCAAGTTTACCATTTAACGAAAAAGGGTTTCCCCCCGATTTGTATTCCAAAGCAACCAACCGATACAACCAAGGATAGGTGCTGGGGCCGAAGCAGCACAGACACACCCAAAAGAAACAAAAGAGAAACAACAAGAGAAAAGAATGCCGACAACGGCGGTTCGACGGAAACGGAGAAGCTTCACGACCACTGTGCCCACCGAAGATCTCCCACCAAGCTCCAAGGCTCCGAAGCACCAGTACCAATCAGCACCTCCAAGAAGGACCGCGACGAGGACGACGCTGCTGCCAAGGGGCCCCAATAGCACAACAGACAATCTCTTAGCCGTGTGCGGTGCCCACCTCCACAGTTACACACCTCGGTCATATCATCGTAGTGCTTAGGCGAAGCCCTGCGCCAGTAACTTCATCATCACCGTCACCACGCCGTCATGCTGACGGAACCCTGCCTCAGCCTCAACTGGATCAAAAATTCGAGGGACATCCCGAGCTGAACGTGTGCTGAACGCGGAGGTGCCGTACGTTCGGTGCTTGGATCGGTTGGATCACAAAGACGTTCGACTACATCAACCGCGTTACTAAACGCTTCCGCTTTCTGTCCACGAGGGTACATGGACACACTCTCCCCGCTCGTTGCAATGCTTCTCCTAGATAGATCTTGCGTGATCGTAGGTAAATTTTTGAAATACTACATTCCCAACAGTGACCACGTCCGCGGTTACCTCCAGAAGTAGTCGGGTCGGAGAAGCGGTAGCAGGAGACTCCATGCAGGCGCCAGACCCCGGCCGGGTGGGGAAGATCGGGTCCGGGGCCGGCGGGCCATCCTCCTTCACCACCACAGGGGCAGACTCCGGGGGTGTGGGCGCGGGCGCGGGAGAGCCCTGTGGGAGCCCGGCAGAGGGGGGGCGTGACGGGGGGAAGCTCGGCCATCGGGGGAGCCGCCAGAATCAGGGGCAGCGCCTCCGGGGCCGAAGACGGGGAGCTGGGAGCAGGGGTGGAGCAGGCAGAGCGCGGCGAGGAAGCCGGGACGACGAGGAGGCCGACGCTGGAGATGTCAGTCATCTCGGTAGATGAGGTGGGGGAGGCAGCCGGCAGCACTGCGGGGGACGACTCGACATCGGGGGCCAGCTCACGTGATCAGCCTGCGCCAGCGCCCGCACCCCCACAACTCAGAGGAGGATTGGAGGGGGAGCGCGAGGGGGAGCGGCTACATCCCAAGCACTCGTTGTCGTTGTCTGGGTCTTCGTGGCGGGAGGGACGCGGGCAGCGGAGTGGGAGTCGTCGTGCTGGTCCGCGCCCCACCCCAAGGAGACCATCATCGAGAAATGGGGTGGCCGGCGAGTTGGGGGGCTCGGGAAGATCTTGAGGTCGAATCCCAGGTCGTTGAAGAAGACTCGAACGGTGGCACGGAGCTTGTCAGAGTCGAGGCATTTGACCTTGACCTGGACCTCCTCCTCTTTGCGGAGGGAGAGCTCATCCACCACCACCACCTTGCCGAGAATCTTGGACATGCGCGATGACCCACTCGGACTGGGCCACATCAGGGTGCCTGAGCTCTGAGAGCAGCTCTAGCTCCCTTTGTCTCATACTTCTCGATATGCACTATATCTAACCTAGACATGGCAACTGAAGAAACCAGAGTGTCAACCAGGGTCAGGCAGGATTTTCCTTGCCTACCAATCGAAGTTGCATCAATCTCCGCCCACGTGCCGCTCCAAACACTTCACTTGCCACCCGTTTGATGGCTAGACAAAAGATTTCCAATGATAATTCCCCTTTCTCATATTCTATATAAGAGTCCACAAGCATATACTCTAAAACTTAGACATCATCAATCTCACCTTGAACTATGCGAGATGAATGAAAAAAATAGCGCCACGAATTTGTTGTCTCTGCTGTCCCTGTGCGAGGACAAGAGGTAGTTGTGCCACCTAGTGGTGGGCGGATCGTGATGAGACGGCGAGGGGAGACCCTACGAACGGTGATGAGCGATCAATGCCGGCTAGAGCAGTGGCGTGCGCCAGATGCTGGCCAGGGCAGGTATGTGCGATCGATTGAGGCAAAGAAAAGGATTCTGGTTGATGAAGCCTCCCTTCTCAATGGATGGCCAGATCTATCTGGTACTCCGGTACCAGGGTACCTTAAAAGAGCTTTTTTTACATGAATAAAACATTTCTAGTATCGATATATTGATTAATGGATAGGTAATTTGTCCACCAACCTTCTGTTGAACGCTTTTGCTTGCCTTTATAATGCACACAACCCACTAGTAGTGCACATAGTGTGGCCTTCTTCTTTAGCCCTTTACATATAGCTTGCTCTTCTTGCTAAGACATCACACTCGAGCCAACATGAGTGGAACGCAAACTAGTACATATTATATATCAATTTGGAGTACTACGTATGTTGTGCGTGGGGAAGGAGAGGTATGAGGAAACACATCCTCTCTTCATAAAAGACATTACGTGTGGTAGTCGAGAAAAAAGCGCAAGGCATGAATGTCAGTAGAGGGAGGGTGACCATTAGCAGCACAGCGCCATGGTTAAGGACTTCTTTCCTTGTTAGCACTCAGTAACAAACAATACATTCATGAACGAGCAGATAAAAGATCTGTGGTAAATGACTTGGTTTAACCACACTCGGCCATTTCAGTTGGCGTTGAGGATCTCCTGTGTAATGGTTTCCTATATTACTCCTAGGATTTTATACACAGTAGTTCTTTCAATTGTCACACAAAGCACACGGGCTCGACTTGATGGCATGTTCATGGGGCAGCTAATTTCAGTGATTCATACTCTCTCTGGTCCCAAAATGCAACAACTCATAGTGTCTAACTATCAAAACAGAAGAACACTATTATGATCGGAGTAATAATAAACTCTTAGTACAATCCGTTGTGCTTTATACTTTGACTTTCAATTTTATTATTTTCAGTTAAAATATATTTGGAAAATTAAATACTCAAATTGAAGTGTCATTTTCAGTCACATGTTTTTTAAGTTAGGTTTTCAGCAACATGTTAATTGGCAAAACTACCTATAACACGGTTCAAGGAGATTTTTCCCTTTTTAAGTACATCAAAGTTCGTTAATATGCCTAATTCGCATAGATGCACCTATATGTATTGTTGTACGGGACAATCAAGCAACAAGTAATTTTACCTTTGCAAAAAAGAGTAAATTTTATTGCATCTCCTAGAATCTTATGGCTAGTCTTAGCCTCCATGTGGTTGGGCTTACTGTAGCATCCAGGAGGGCATGGCTTCCTGCAAAACCATGGCGTTCCGCCGCTTCCAGAGATGCCAACAACACAGTAGCACAAAAGCCGAGAAAGATGCCCGCCCAACCACTCCAAGAAACGTCGAAAGTTTCGACGCGATGGACCGAGACGTCCAAAAGCCTAATGCAAAAGGGCATCCAAAAAGAGGTGGTTCTCCAAGGTATTTTCACGGTGCCATCATGTTGAGTCATATGGATATATATACACTAGTACAAAATATGTGATCCAATTTGTAGTTTGGAGACATCGTCATTGCACAAAGCCCCAGCTAATTTCCAAGAACTGAAAAACATACTCCTCCTTCCCAAAATCTAGGGCGATTAGTTGTTAGCACAGAAATTAGCGCAAAGTCAGTTACGTGAGCAAATCGCAGGAGGGAGCCATCCACGATTGGAGATAAAAAAGGAAGGCATGCATGATTTGGGTGCTAACCCCACAAGAGGATTGGCCGCATCTTTTTATTTCCAAAAAAGTAGCGATCCTTGGCTGGGCTTTAATCAAAGGCCCCACGTTATGGGATTGCATGTAAATCCTAATACGCCTAAGATTTTGGGAAGGAGGGAGTAGTTTTTTACATGAATAAAACGTACTATCAGTATTGATATTGATTAAAGGATAGGTAATGTGTTCACAAACCTTCGGTTGAACGCTTGCTCACCTTTATAATGCACATTGCCCATGTACTAGTATTGCACATAGACGTGGCCTTCTTTAGCGAAAATGCCAAATGGAGACCGAGCTCCATGGAGGCCTTTATTTGAAAATTTTAAAATTCAAACTTTTCAGTTTAAAAAAATTCTGATAATCAATACACATATACCTAGATACATAATGTACATGTGTGCAAATTTTCATGTTAAAATGCATTAAAGTGTGAGCTATATAAAAAAGACAAATCTGAGGCCTTTTAGCATATGTACTGTTCATCTATAAAGTCCATGATATTTTTTTGTACAGCTCACAATTCAAGTTATTACATGCTGAAATTTTCAAACATACACTTTACATCTTTGCATACATGTGTATTTTTTAGAATTTTTTGAAACTAAAATTTATGAATTTTAAATTATTCAAAATAAAGGGCTCCATGGAACTCGGTCTCCAAAATGCCCTACTCCTTCTTCAGCCCTTTACATATAGCTTGCTCTGACATCATAGTCGAGCCAACATGAGTGAAACATAGACTAGTATATTATATACTCCCTCCGTCCGAAATACTTGTCATCAAAATGGATGAAAATGGACATATTTAGAACTAAAATACACTTAGATACATCCATTTCAATGACAAGTATTTCGGATGGAGGCAGTATCAATTTGGAGTTCGACCTGTGTTGTGCGCTGGGAACGAGAGGCATGCGGAAACACATTTTGTCTACTGCAATGATCATTAGCTTGCGACACAGGTGGAGGATGTTGGACAACAAGAACTGTCTACTTACCTGCCACAATCCATCTGAAGTCCTAATGCATGTCCTAAACCTGTGTGAAGAGAAGATTTTACGTTTGGTTTGTTCATTGTTAACTCATGGCGAGAAGCTTGCTTCGGTTGATGAGTTCCATTCCACATATCTCGGCATATCTCTGACTGGGTGCTCCCCAATGAAAAGCAAAGCACGACAACAGACTCTCTGATGAACTCATACTGCTTGGTCAGAACAATGCTAATGCTATCTTATGTAAAATCTGCACTTATCAAACAATATAAACTGATGACTCTACTGTCTGTCCATCTAGACGATGTATGTTTTATACTTATTGCTACCACTCAATAAGATACATTTTTTACACACTGGGTCTCAAATTCATCAACACTGAACATAAAAGTACACACAAATTATCTACAAATTCATTGGCCCTAAACACCTAGGTACAGAACGTACAGACTCATTTGCACTGTGCATTTAATTCCGTGTTATTCTTCCATCATAGCACAGGAAGAGGCGCATAAATATTACTTCCACCCAATAGCAGAGCAATGAGAAAAAGAACCCTGTAAGTGTCTGCGGGTTTATTGCTAGGTTCATGGAGATGGAATGGAAACAAGAAACTATTGATGAGTTGAGATATCACTGCTGCCACTCAGATACCTATCCTCTGCTTTATCAGAGCAAGAGATCATTGACGAGTTGTAGCACACAGGTGAGATCTTTTTTGTACTACAAAATATGAGTACCTTAACACGGGCCCACACCATTTACACGTATATATTAAGTATATGGTTCCACTTCATACTTCCAAACCCAGCATAGTATATATCCAATTGATAGGCACTCTTTTTCCTTTAGCCTACTACCCATCTTAGCTAGCTCTGCTTCTCAATTTGAAGCCGTGAAACCAACACAAATGAGACAATAGGAGGGGTTAGATGGGTGTGCAATGTGTTGGAAATGATAAATGGGAACGACATGACAATAGGAGGGGTTAGATGGGTGTGCGATGTGTTGGAAATGTGAGGCATCCGGAAAAACGTCCCTCCACTTGCCATTGCAAAGGAGGCATCGGTTGCTGACTTCCACCACAACACATGTGGAACATGTAGAGACCCGGATGTGGAGGTTAAAGGCTAGAGGGAACTCGGCTTTCATCTCGCGGGTGCAGGTTGGGCAACACTAGGGGTGGCCGCGAGCTCAGAGAATGGGACAGTGCACTGCTTTGATCTGGATCGTGCGTAGGACGGTAACATTGCTGCAAGCCTACATTAAAATATACTAAAATTTCCATTCAGAGAACTTGATTTGTTTTACGGCATTAACCTAATTTGCCCTTCGGTGGAAATATATCTACAGAAAATTACTACTGCTCTCTGAAAAATCGCTTTTATCAATGATATAAACTGACGAACTCTACTATCTGTCCATCTAGAATTGCATTGATTTATGTTTTAAAGAGATCGGAACCACTAATAAAAATATATGTTTTACAAAATGGGTTATATATTCATCAACAATGAACATACACATGCATAAATAAATGATCTGCAGATTCTTACAAACTGCACAAATTCATTGCCACTAAACACATACCCAAGCCTCTATTTCCGGGGCGTTTTCGCTCTAAGGTTTACCCAGTTGGTTGAAAGCAACTTGTGGGCATTTCCTTCCTTGACACGTGTATTACTTTGAGATATGGAGGGGTAAAAACCAGTGTGTGGCTGTGTGCTTTTGATTCAATTTTTTTGAACTTCATTGCTTCATTGTTGTGTAGTCGCCGTGTAGCTCTAGCGTTTGGTTTTCTTTTGGGTGTCGTTTTGTCATGGAAGCAGCTAGAGCATGCTGCTTTTTAATCTTTTTTATCGCCGTTCTAGCGTGTAGGTTATTTGAGCATGGGGCTTTTCTATCTTCCTTCCTTTTGTATGTGCCGCTCTAGCGTGCAATGCCTTGGGTATATGTGGCAGAAAGAGTGTACGTGGGTGTTTGCATGGCATGAGAAGCACGTATGTCGGGGGTGTGCGTCTGCGTGTAAGTACGAGGCGAGGGAAGTACGTAGTCATTTCAGCGATGCATGCATGTGGTCGAATGTGGACATGCCGCATGTGTGAGTGGACGACCAATTGGAACTGCCGGCAGCGGTGATCAGGCGATTCGTGAGCGGCTGCATATGCATGGGCCGACATGTGTTGTCCCTTGCTGCTGCCGGCGCGTTCATTTGTTTGGCGTTTCTTCTTTGGATGGATCCTGCATGGCCGGTGGTCACGTGCTTCATCTGGTCAAAGATTGCGGACATGCCGTCTCATGCGGGTTAGATGTTAATCATACTATTTGATTTGTTAATCTTCCCACCGTTACCTCCTTCTTCCTTATCTCTTCTTCTCGATGTCTCCGCTGTCGATGATCGTGGTGGTTCCGGAAGACTCCGGTCGAATCCTCCACCGCCATATGCATCAATAAAAAGCTCTCCTTTCTCTTCTCTGTGGCCATCGTCTCCCGCTTTCTCTCCGTTTGCGGCCTCGCAGGCGTCAGCCCGTGAAGGAGTGCATGGAGGAAGATGAATGAGGAGGCTGGTGTGCGCGGGGGTGAGGGACTGTGGCGGAAATGCACCAGGCTGTGGGCAGCCCAAGCTTCAAGGACGTCTCACCACCGGCGATGAGCAAGGAGGAGACACAACGGCGTCACTGCCGTGCGCTCCGCGGCTCGCGCCAGGAAGTGACGGAAGTGCTTCCGGATCTTGTGCGCCGCTCCCTTCTGCTCCGACATCCAGCGTG
This sequence comes from Aegilops speltoides, assembly GCA_021437245.1. Taxonomy (NCBI): domain Eukaryota; kingdom Viridiplantae; phylum Streptophyta; class Magnoliopsida; order Poales; family Poaceae; genus Aegilops; species Aegilops speltoides. The sequence goes on along the minus strand of CM038143.1, from coordinate 533,145,025 downwards.
CGCGACGCGTTGGCGGCGAGGGTGGGTCTTCTTGGCGTCCTGGTGCGCGTGCATGCCGTGGTGCCCTCTGGTGCCGACGAGGATTGGGCTGCTGGTTCCGCGTCGTCGAGACGGAGAGGAAGTGGTTGGTCTCGAGCGCGGCTAAGCGGCGTGGGACCGAGTGGAGCAGGAGCTGGCTGTGGTCAGGCGAGTTCGGCTCTTGCGGATGAGCAGTTACAGCTGCTCGACGGAAATCATTAGCTTGGCAGAATATTGTTCTGCTTTCTTAATCCCCACGTCACGCGTGCGACCTCGCTCTTCGCCCTTCTCTCCATGTAGCGGTGACGGAGCCATTTCCTTCCTTAGTTAGGCGAGGGCGTGAGGACAGCCAGGTCACAGCGGCACGCGGAGGAGGGCACGAGGCGCGGCGGTGCTATCTCCGGTCTTCTACCCCGAAACGACGGAGGAGGCTCTCAACGATTCATGAAGGGGTGGCGCGCGATGACTTGAGGGAGGCACGCGAGCTGCTCGCATCCTGGCACAACGCTCGCGGCTGGTGCAGGAGTTTGCGCCACTGATCTGTCCCTTTTCCTTTACGGCTTTCCTGCTGTTCTTGCATATGTGTGAATGAATTATACCATGAACGTGTGAATCTGTTAATGCATATGTGTGCTAGAAGCGATTTTGCATGGTACTACATATTTGATACAAGAAAATTAGTAAACTGACGAGTAAAATTTTGAAGATGCTATGCGATTCTTTTTTTTGTATTTGTGTTGATGATGATGACATGGACTTGGTTTAGGATTTAGTAACATCATCACTTAGATGCCAAATAGTTTAATCCCTAGCTAGGAAGTTGTTAACATAATCCCTCAGGACCCAACATTAGGAAAATGAGCTTATTTTGCATAGTTTGCTATGCAAAAGTGATGTGGAAGAAAACATTTGTTCGCACCAAACAAGGCCTACTAATTAAGCTCCCATAATGAAGTGGAATCAGACCCATCCATGTAGATTACTTGGCATATAAAATTGCCATGATCTTGATGAAGTATACTGCAGATGTATTATCTTGCTATATATCAACAATCAGCGAGTTGACGATTACATACATAAAACTTGCAATGATGAAGCACTCCATAACAAATAACAGTAAATAAAAACTGAGAACTTGATGTCAGTGCATAGCTTTTTCCCTCCCCTCCCTTCTATCCACTCCGCATCTGATACATACTACTACTGTTCAGGAATTATATTCTGCTCCATGATGTCAACGCACACTTTTACGTAAATTCTTTTATTTCAGTACCTGCAAATGTAAGTGTACATTTTGTTATTTCAGTACCTTCGGTGTAAGTGTTACTGTTATACCACAAGTTCACACATAGTAGATCTTGCTGTCAAAATTCATGTTTCCAAGCTTTGAGATCATCTATGTAGATTCATAGCATGAACAGACTATTTGCACATATAATTATATATAAACAATCAGCAAAAACTTCCACGTTAATCATCAGAAACAGTTTAGTTGCATTATTAGCACTATTTTGTCCTAATACTGCCTGTTACCAAGATCCTTCCTTGTAGGAAGTACTTGATATGTGCTGATACAAGGATGCCCTATATTTAGAAAGTATGCTGGGAGCTATAATAGCACCAGTTACGAAAACATGCAACTAATATTTATGTGGAGTGTGCAAGCTCTTTGATGATGATATAAGTAGGAGGAGTTCACGTTTTTGGGTGTTTTGTCTACTTTGAACAGGGCATATGGGATTGACCTTTGTGATTTCAGGTGCCAAAACAGTAGTACAATGTCATGATCATATTAGGAAGCTGAGTGTTTGAGACAGGCAGAAATATTGGCGCGCATATGCAACGATTTTTCTGATGTGGTGCCCCTTCGTATGCATCCACAGCACCCATTGACTGAAGACCGTATCATCAGTTACACATGTAGCTGCCCACCTATGAGACAGCTGGAACACTTTGCAAAGGCGCTCTATCATTTCAATATTGGTCCTAACCCCACAGGGCGGTATATCAGGATGATTTGATTTCAAGCTCCGGTCACGTCTCTACTCCCGTTTGAACTTCTCTGGTATCTTGTGTGTCTTTTCACTGTGCAAGTTCCCGTCGTGTTAGTTACCTTTCAGTATGACATGTTCAGTTACAATAAGAGAATCTTCTCCGGAATGTAATATTGTTTTCTTTCCATCTAAGTTGTATGCCGTCTGTAATATAGTTATGAATACAAACCTTTAATCTTAGAATGCCTTGTGGGATGATTACATTTCTCTTAGAATGCCTTGTGGGATGATTACAATGCAGTTGTTTCCCTTTAGTTGCCATCTGATGAAAAGAGTGTACACGCACAATATTCCAATACATGCAATACCCCCTATTAACGGGCGCGACGTGCCGCCGTGCGGGGTTCACTAGTAAGTACTAGCTGCCACCAGCCAAGACTCAGCACCGGTACTCTCCGAGTGCCCAAATGGATAAGATGTTCGTAAACTGGGAGTTACTAATGATGCAGCTTTTATTGAAGACTCCTATTATCATCAATTTACTTATACAAGGCCATTATGGAACATACATTTTGCATCTATACAAGGCCACTATCAGTAATCGAGGGAAAAAACTAATGATGTTTCCTCATAATAGCAACTTGTTCAATGCTTGCATGCATGTTGTCATAATGTCACTTAACTGCTTCCTCCACTCAGTTTTCTCGCATGCATGCGGTGTATTAATGATCCCAATAAACGAAAAAAAATTGGGTTGCAAAACATGTATTAATTTTTAGCTTGGTACCTGTAATTTGAGTTTGTGGCCTTGTATATAAAAATAGAGGGATGTGACCCTACAACGGCGCAGCATTGCTTTGATTGATAACCCACCCCTAGCTCTCCCCAGCCCCTCCTAGTCCACTAGCGCCTCGCCGCCTCGACTCCCCGCCAGCAGCCTCCTCGCCTGCCCCCTCCCCTTAACCATGGCGGCCCCAGGCGCTGACCTTGTCGACCGCCAAGCGATCCTCTCAGGCAAGCGTGTTTCCTCCGCACACCGCTGCCTCGATTTGGGGAGCTAGTCCTCAGCGCTCTTATACAGTGATATCGCCCGCGCTCTTAACTGAGGGCATCACATGGTTTGAGATCCATAGATATGTGCTATGCCGTTCGGAATATGTTTACGTGAGTTATTTTTGTAAACGTGGATAGTTTTTCAAATTTTGACTATTTTAATAAACACGAACACAATTTTCAAATTTGACGACATTACACTAAAAACATACAAAAAACAAACTCACAAACAATTTTTGAAATTTGTGCTTTTTGAAAATGCTATTTGTTGGATTTTTTGCAAACATTTAAAAAACAAAGTGTAATTTTTAAAGTTTAAGAACATTTTTTAAAATTTGAAAACTCCACAAACATTTTTAAAATTTGTGAACATATTTATTACTACCTCCAATCAATACTAAAGTTGCGACAATAATATGGATCAAAGGGAGTAAATGCGAATGTTTTTAAAAACTTTACTCCTTCCGATCCGTAGTACAAGGTTGTAGTAAAGCAGCGACAATTAGGATCGAGGGGAGTAATATATTTAAAAATTTGAGAATTCCTCAAAAACATCAGAAAGAGCCAAATAATTAAAAATTAAAGAACCCAGAAAAATCAATAAAGAAAAGAAATAGAAAAATGGTTCGGGAACCTTCTGGAAGATTGATAGATAAATTGGCAAGCCAAATCTATCACTAGATAAATCTCCACCAAGATTGACCAGATGCTGATTTGGAGCTAGCTATAGATTTGGGCAAGCTGAATCGATTCCAGGCCATAATGAAAATCCCCATTTGAGGCTCCTACACAGTGCATGGGTCATAAATAACCACCAATCGTGAATGGATTTGAAATTTGTATTTAACTTTTTTTTAAATCATGAATTGGAAAATAGTTCGTATTTCAAAAAAATATTCATCAAGTTCAGAAAATATCTTAAGTTTTCAAAAAAGTTCAAATTTGAAAAATGTTCTTGGATTACAAAAGACGTTTAGGAATTTAAGATTTTACTTCTGAATTGCAAACTGTTCAAAAAATTGAAAAACAATGTTCCCAAATTTATAAAATGTTCATTAATTCCAACAATTCCTGTATTTTAAAAAATTATCATGAATTTAAAAATTTGTGGCAGAATTTTGAAAAACATTGCTAATTAATTTGAAACTATTATCATATGTTTTAAATATTCATAAATTAGAGAAATGGTCCCAATTTTCAACAAATTATCATCAATTTGAAAAAAAATTCATGAAAATAGAAAATGTTATAAAATATCAAGATTTGGAAATTGTTCCCCATTTCCGAAAATATTCCGAATTTTTGAAAAATATTTATGAAATAAAAATTTAAAAATAAGAAGCATGCGAAGAAACAGAAAAAACCAAATAGAAATATAAAAGAAGAAGCCAAGAAAAAACAAATATCAAATAGAAAAGAATAGTCGGGGCTCCACACATTCAAAGAAGGTTATACAAGAACTAAAAGTAAAGGAGGATAGCTGGGCTGGCCCATATAGCAGGCGCTCTCGTAGTGTGCATTTGCGTGCTGTTCCCCGGAAAATTCTATTTGCCGCTCTGTGCCTCAAACAGTAGTCAGGGCTCCGCACAGGCTATCGACGGAGCGCTAAGGCGTGGTGCAGCCTATTAAGCTTACCAACCATACCGGTTTTGGGAACAATCTATGAATGTTCTGAGCCGATTTCAGGAACATTCTAGAAGGTTCCTGAACCGGTTTTTTCTTTTTATATATTTTTTGTTATTCATTTTGATTAATCTTTCCTTTTTTGTTTCTTCTCTATCTTTTTTATGTATTTTTTAATTATCTATCTTCTTGCTCTTTTCTTTTTGATTTTTTTTATTTTCAGCTTGTGTTTCAGGATTTTTTTTAAAAATGAATTTTTCAGATTTTGTTCGGATTTTCAGAAATGTTCCTGTTTTCAAATATTTGTTCAAAAATTTCATAAAAGTTGAAAATTTTCAACAATTGCTTGTCTTTTTATATTTTGTTCACAAACTAAAAAATATCAGTTTAACACATATGTTTCCATTTACAAAATTTGTTTAGAAATTCTAAAATTATTCATGTTTGAAATTTGTTCACAAATTCAAGAAATGTTTCTGTCTTTAACAAAAAATCAAGAATTAGAAATAGCTCAGGATTTTAAAAATGTTCCAATTTTTGTAAAATGTTTGCGTTTTCAAAATTTGTTCACAAATTCCGAAAAATTTCGAAAAAATTATTTCTGTACTCATATTCAAGAAAATCTGGGAATTTTAGAAAATGTTGCTGTTTCCCAAATTTGTTAACAAATTCAATAAATGTTTGTTTCCGTAAAAAATCCACAAATTAAGTTATGTTTGGGAATTTTAGAAAATGTTCGAATTTCCAAAATTTGTTTAGAAATTCAGAAAATGTTCGTGTTTTTGAAAATGTTTCTGTTTGTAAAAGAATCTTTTACAAAGTTGAAATGTTATGTGTTTCATAAAACACTCTGAATTTTTTCAAAAGAAAAAAATTGCGTCTGAATCTGAGCGTATGTTGCTTATTAAAGGTTTACGCTGCTGTATGTTCAGTAACCTTCGGTAGCTCAGTCGGTAGTACTGCGTGGCCTGTTCGCTGAGGTCATGTGTTCTATCCCCTGCGAGGGTGGATTAATTTTTTAGCTGGGAAACTGCGACTGTTCGCCGCAAAATGTGGCGCTTAGGTGCTCCCATGTTCCCCTGCCTACGCAAGGAATAGGAGGAACCTTGCCCATCGTGATCATATCACTCCACAACACCAATGGTAACAATGATAGTTGACGCCTTCTCTCCTCGCATGTCAAAGTTTGGGTCATCATTGTATTTGTCTATCTACAATGATAGGTGCTTAAACTTTGCATATCATAGGGTGGCTTTTTATATGCTGACTTGAAAGGATAGGCCACCAAGTCTGGCAGCTAAACTTCGGTTCATGTGCCTATATAAATGAAACGGTTAATAAACATAAATCAACGAAAACTCTTCTCCATTTCAGATTATTTTTTATTGTACGCACTTATTTTGTATGTGGTCTATGCTACACCGACGGAGTACCAACCATTGTTCAAGATGGTGTTTTAACCCAACTTCGTATGTGGCTGGAGCGGGTGGCCATGGTGGTTTTTACCTAACATGGGTGGGAGCATAATTTCTAATCTGTCCACCTCCTCCTTCGATATAAGTATAGTGTTGGTCATATGACTCTGCTATATGTCGGTTTTTTTTTCTAACTTTTGTTAGACCTTTAGTGTTTGGCCATGTGCACCTTAGTTATGCAGAGGCAGGGTGTTGCTCATCATGCTTTGTATTCATTTGATGCTACATTTTGAGTTAATATAAATGTTCTTTATCGAAAAAGATCATCTATCTATTTAACAAAAACAAACCATTTAATTGTGTCACAATGGTATTTTTCTGGTACTCCAATATATAATGATGAAGAACTTAATTATGGGTTAGACTATAGCATGCTCATCAGCTTTCCCTTCTGTACGGATTGCCGACACAGCCACACCTATAATAAAAGATGCAGTAGGTGTGTTGGTGCATATGTCACGCACACACAGAGGGAGAAAGAGAGAGTGCACGCATCCCAGTGGGAATGTGAGGCATCCAGGAACAAATCCTCTGGTCCTACCTTTGGTGGCTAGATAAATGAACAATTCACCGTGGGTCATCCTTATGGAGGGAAGGATGTCAACACTACATAGGTGGGTCTGGTCGACCCAAAACTACAGGGCCATCGTCTCTACCGATGAGGGTAGAAAATTCATCGCACTGGCTTTCATGCCAAGAGTGGCCCCCCTGAGTCATGTAACCTCGTTGTATAACTACGTGATAAGCGCTAGTGATGTGCTTGGACCGGAAGAAAATGGCAGACGGTTGGGAATGAATGACTTGTATGTGTGATTGCAGTGTTTGAATTGAAATGCATGGCAGCAAAAAAACTATCGAAGGTAATAAAAAATCCAACAAGGCCAGTGGGTCACTTAGCGATGACTACAAACACTAGAGCGAGTCGAAGGCGCACTGCCGTCATCACTGCTCCCTCGCTGGAGCCGGGCAAACCTTGTTATATTAGATAGTCGGAAAGTCGTCATGCTAAGGACCCATAGCACAACAGAGCAGCAACCATCATCGATGAAGAAAGTCGTAGATTGAAAGAAACAAACTTGTAAACCCCCAAATGAAGACCAGATCCAAACAGATCCACCGAAGACCGGCACCGACCAAACTTCCACAAGATCCGTCGGAGACACACCTCCACGCTCTCTCCGACGATTCTAGACGCACCATCGGAATGGGCATAGAACGTGGCGGATATTATTCCTACTGAGGGACATCACCGCCGCAAAGCCGCCCCAACCATGCAAGACGCTGAACCTAATTAACAAGAATGAGAACTAGGTCCTTCCCGCCAGTGGGGGGCCAAGGTCCTCCTCGCCTCCATGGCCCAAAGGCCATCGGAGATGAGGCGGACCAGCGGTGACGTCGACAGAAGGAGGAGGAAAGTCTGGGATTTTTTCTTGTGGGTGGACCGCTTTTGAGCTTATAGTTGAGGTTGTGCACATTTCTGGTATAGGAGTGCTTTCATATATATAGCCCTAGATTTACCTAGGCATCACCACCCATAGTACGCGATTATGCCAATGTTGTCGAATCAAACACATGGAGAATCTAATGCCGGAGAGTTAGAGCGTCCACAACCTCATCAATATCAACCTCTGCAGCAACTTCGAGGGTCGGTATCATGATGCAAAGCAGTGGCGGAGCTAGCAATTTTTGAAAGCCTGGGCATACTTTAATCTAAATTAGCAAAGTACTCCCTCTATGACTAAATATAAAATGTTTGTGCAGTTTTATTTAACTGCACAAACATCTTGTGTTTAGTTACGGACGGAGTACTTGACTATGGTATATATAATAAATAAATATCATGTAAATATGACCACCAATGTATTGTAATCCTAGATGTACAAGACAATGAGATATAGTAACAAATAACTTGTGAAATATCATCATATTATGTATGACCCGACAAAGAAAAAAAAAGCAATATCCATTGTTCAAGTGCATGTTCACACCACATGTATAGGATCTAAGAGGTAAAATATGATTTCAAAATTATTTAATTTTGCATTGAAAGGTAAAAACATTTGAGACAATGAAGCATCTTAATAAAATGTTAATTACGCCTAATCAAATATCTAGTTTGAAGCATTCTGGCCTAAAATCGTCTAACAATAGCATCATCAGCAAAAAGATATTAAAAACCAGCTCTCTTTCACACGCCGCACACAGTCACCATCTCATCAGTCGCATTCTTCGGCAGATTTGTTTTGGTGTATTAGGAATGGCAAATAGAAGAAGTTACTGGAAGTGCGTCTGTAGTTCATTAGGAATGGGAGGCATCTTGAAACGCATGGACTAACCGGAACTTGAAGGCGGCGCTCGCAGCAGTACTTTTGGGGGTGGAAGTATTGTAAGTGGTAATGCCATCAACAACTAGGTTAGTGATGAATGACAGGGATGTATAAGAGAGCAAGTCGTGTCTGAACTCTATGCTACAGGAAGAAATTCAGAACAGGAAGACTGTCAAATGTCTCTCAGCGACATACTCCCATAGAAAATTAATATTCTGTTATCGAAAGATATAGAAAAATATATATGAAAATTTTCATACAAAAACATCTGAGCTGCAACAGAAAAAAATTAGTGTCATAAGAGAATTTTTAGATGAAAAACCTGGCCAAAAATATTTTTCACTGTAACCAATTACAATCACAAAAATGATTATACAATTCACTTGTGTCTTCATTTACTTTTTGAGCTTTATAAGTTGATTTTCTCCCTAAAGTATATGCTTTGCTTTTGCGGGCACTAGCAAGAAGCTTCTCGTCCACCCTACTCTAACTTGCTGATTAGAATCGTTCTAACAATCAGCCAACAATGCGTACTTCTTTCCTAGTTGAGTGGATCTGCTTATTGCACCGTCGATTTTCATTTGGTGGTTACAAAAGTAGACTACCTACTCTATTTTTTCTTCAATAGGCAATCCTATTATATCAGTTCTAACAAATTACAACAAAGATATTTTTTTAATAAAACAAATCAACGAATAGAAGCCCTCAAACAACTCAAAATAGTCATGGTTGTATACAAATCCATACCTCCTACCCATGGAACTCAAAACTATAAAGTTTATTTTGAAGAATCATTTGTTAAAGAAGACAACGATGTATGTACATTCTCATTACAGTGAAACATCTCAAAACCACTAGGGATACACACTGGATAGCGTTGATCATCCACTTCGATTAGCACATCATCATCAAGAAACTCTCCCTGGGGTGCACCGTGTTAGCGATCATCCTCACTAGGCCTACGATGATAACCTGAAATGTAACTGCCACTGGTGTTGTCAACAACCGAGTATATCATTATGATTTAATTGTTGGAACTGATCTTGGAAAACAACCAAGAGAGAAAAGTAAGGGAATGTGGTCCATCACATCCCATCTATGAGCGTACCATGTTTTGACGTGCCAAAACAACTTTTGGTTTCGTCCCATGTTCCCTAGTGCCCCATAAATAAATGAGGTACATGTTCCTCTGTCGTGGGGAGGATCGGCTGGTATCCGTCCTGGTGATCAGATGGGGTATTGATTGGTAAATCTGTTACGATAGCCAACACCTAAGACTAATCGCCACAAGAGTTAACATGGATGCATTTGCGTAGTCCACGGTTATTAAAATTACTGGAAAACTGAAAATACCATTCAATCGATTGACAAGTGTCTGTGGGTTTATTGCAGAGCTATTGATTTTTGTACGAAAATCAGAAAGATTTGAGTGATCTGGGTTGAAGAACACAGAGAGAGAGGACAGAGGCGATGGATGGGGAATTTTCTGGATCTCTTCCGATCCATCTCTCTATTCTCTATCTATATTATATGTACATTTTACACTTGAGCCCTCTAGCAGATACATAAATCTCAACTCACACCAACACTCCCCCTCAAGATGGGGCAAACACATCACATAAACCCATCTTGCTACAAAAGATAGAGAACAACTTTTCTGGTAGACCTTTTGTTAGAACATCTGCTATCTGACTTGCTGAAGTCACATATGGTACACAAACCACTCCTCGGTCCAGCTTCTCTTTGATGAAATGACGATCAACTTCAACATGTTTAGTACGATCGTGTTGCACCGGATTATTTGCAATATCAATTGCTGCTTTGTTATCACAGTAAAGCATCAAAGGCTTACTATGACATAACCTCAACTCTGTTAGAAGAATCTGTAGCCATAATAGCTCACATAGGCCATGTGCCATGGATCTAAACTCAGCCTCGGCAGTTGACCTAGCTACAACATTTTGTTTTTTTTACTTCGCCAAGAGACTAAATTTCCGCCAACAAATACACAATAGCCAGAAGTGGATCCCGATCATCTAGGAAACTAGCCCAGTCTGCATCTGTATAACACTCAACTTGTAAATTCCCTTGCTTTGTATAGAGAAGACCTTTCCCTGGACACCCTTTAAGGTGTCGTAGGATTCTATTAATAGCATCCAGGTGAGCCGTTCTTGGTTTATGTATGAATCGACTCACAACGCTTACGGCAAATGCAATATCGGGACGAGTGTGGGAGAGATAAATTAATTTACCCACAAGTCTCTGGTAGCACTCTCTATTAACCGGATTCCCTACATCACTACTTAATCCGTAATTCTGTTCAATGGGAGTAGCAGCCGGTTTTGAACCGTACATGCCAGTTTCTATGAGCAGGTCTAAGATGTACTTCCTTTGTGTTAGAAATACACCTTTTTTGCTACCCAAGACTTCTATTCCAAGGAAGTACCTCAAGTGTCCTAGATCTTTCACTCTAAACTCTTGTGCAAGATGATGCTTCAGGCCAGCAATTTCCTCGGTATCATTGCCTGTCATCACAATATTATCGACTGTCATCACAATATCATCGACGTAAACTATCAAGATTGCTACCTTGTTATTGGAATGTTTATAGAACAATGTGTTGTCAGCATTGCTCTATCGATAGCCTCTTTTCAACATAGCTTGTCTAAAATGATCGAACCATGCCCTTAGTGATTGTTTCAACCCATACAAGGAATGATGTAGGCGTAGTACTTTTCCTGTATTATGACTGGACTCAAAACCTGGTGGAATTTGCATATACACCTCTTCATGAAGATCACCATAAAGAAATGCATTTTTACATCCATCTGGTAGATGCTCCAATCAAAATTAACTGCACAAGATATGAGAGTCCTCACAGAGCTCATCTTTGCCACAGGTGCAAAGGTTTCATCATAGTCTATGCCATAAGTCTGAGTGTAGCCCTTGGCTACAAGGCGTGCTTTGTATCTATCTATCTTACCCTCTGGGGTGTGCTTAATAGTAAACAGCCATTTGCATCCCACCGGTTGCTTACCTGGAGGTAGATTCACGAGCTCCCAAGTTTTGTTTTTCTCCAATGCTCTCATCTCATCCAACATTGCTTCCTTCCATTTTGGGTCTTCCAAGGCTACTTTCTAGCTATTTCGTATAGAAACAAGATCTAGAGAAGCAATAAAACTTTGGAGGGATGGATTACAATATTTGTAGGAGATGTAATTGGCTATATCATGTTCGTAGTCTTTAAGATATCCTGGTGTGTTTCGAGTTCTAGTTGGTCTTGGCAAGGCAATAGGTAAATTGTCTATAGGAGTAGAAAGTTGATTATCACTCTGCCCTGATGTGCTAGTAGGAGCTACAGAATTAGAAGGCATAGTATTGGTACCTGGGCCCTCACGTATTTGAGACTCCTCACCTTGAGATGGAAGTGATAAGTGTCCAGTGACATCGCCCTCGTCTCCATGACAAGAGTTATCATCGCTAACACCATCATTCTCCTCCCCCTGATTTTGAGTGTTATCAGTAGACAGAGAATCACCTAAAGTGGGAGCAAGAACAAGGACAGGCCCTTCACTTCCCCTTTCTTGCTCCTCATTAGGAGGTGACAAGGAAATACCAGACCCAACATTTGAGCCATAATACGGTTCATTCACGGAAAGTTACATCCATGCTCACAAAAAACGATGCTCTAAAGGACACCAGCATCTATAGCCCTTTTTTGAGGGGGAATAACCCATAAACACACATTTTAGAGCACGTGGATCTAATTTCCCAACCGAATTTCTATAGTCATGCACAAAACAAACAATCCCAAAGACCTTTGGAGGGACCACAAATTCATTAGAATTTAAAAGACATTCAGCAGGAGTTTTGTAACCTAAAACACGAAGAGGCATGCGATTTATCAAGTAAGTTGCAGTTTTAATTGCCTCACCCCAAAGGAATTTGGGCACATTCTTTGTAAACACCAATGAACGTGCAACTTCGAGCAAATGTCTACTTTTACGTTCAGCAACAACATTTTGCTCTGGTGTATTGACACATGATGTCTGAAGTTCAATACCATTCAAAGCAAGAAACAATTCAAACTCATGATTAACATATTCAGTACCATTGTCTGTACGTAGAATTTTAACACTAGTTGCATGCTGATTTTTAATAAGGGCACACAAGTCTTTGAAAATAGATAATACATCACTCTTATGCTTCAGAAGATAAAGCCAAGTGTATCAACTAAAGCAATCAATAAAGGTCACAAACCACCGGTGCCCAGAAACTGAGTGAACCTCACAGGGTCCCCACACATCAGAGTGAATTCTTTCAAATGGTTTTTCACTTCTAAGACCAATACTAGGATAAGAGCCTCTAGTATGTCTAGCTAGTTCACACGCATCACATACCAGTGCCTCTTTAGGACATAACTTAAATAAAGCAGGATAAATGCGGGATAAAACAACAAAAGAAGGGTGTCCAAGACTGCGGTGATGCAACAATAACTCATGACAGGAAGACAAACATGATGCAAGAGGCACTTCATCACTTCCATCATCAAGATAATAAAGTCCTTCATGCTCGGTCCCAGTCCCCAATTGTTTCCAAGTCCCTAGCTCCTGAAAAGCACAACAAGTAGGATAAAACCAACTTCTACAGTTGTGAGATTTATCGATAGAGCTAACAGATAATAGGTTAAATGGAAGCTTGGAAACGTGTAGAACATGAGGTAAAGACAATGACTTGGTGCACCGGATGGATCCACGCCCCGCAATAGGCACCATGGATCCATCTGCTACATGGACTTTGTCTTTACCTGAACAAGGTGTATAAGATACAAACAAGTTTGAATCGCCTGTCATATGATTTGTAGCTCCTATATCAATAATCCAAGGTTTTGATTTGGTGTTGGTGTTTGCTTGACAAAGGTTCATACCTTGGTGAGAAGTGGCAATTAGATTGGAATCAACCTTCGAAGTGCCTTGGGAGGAAGATCTGCTTTTTGAGAGTTTAAGCTTGGAGTTGAACTCTTCAAGAGCTCGTACATCTACCACTGGTGGCTCCCGTAGAGACGCGGTGTGGTTAGCCTACCTTCTATTCACACTCTGAACTCCCCCGTCCGAGATTTTCCTTTTTCCCACCATGATGGATATCCATGCAGCTCAAAACATCCAACCTTTGTGTGTCCTTTTCTTTTACAGCGATCACAAAACAACTTGTTTTATGTATCTTGCCAAAGGGCCTGGGAGTATGGCGGTATTGCATAGATAAAGCCGCACGGTCGTATCCACATTTTAGATCCTCCTCCTTGGGTTGAGGCAACCAGGTTTCTTCCTCGAGCACACTAGAAATAATATCATCAAGACTAGGCCATTCTGGTTGAGAGAATATGAGTTGTCGTCGAAGGTTAAGCTCCTGATTTAGTCCATCTAGAAACAACTTGGCCACAATTGTCTCAAACCATTTGTGATGAATGGACAGATCTTTCTTGTCAACTGGTTGAAAAGGATGATAGTAGTGCAGTTACAGCCGTTTCAATTCCCTAGCATATTCTGTTACAGACTTTGTACCCTGATTTAGATGAACTAATTCCTCCATAATGCGGGTTGCCTGCATTTTGTTTGATTTCCCAGCGAACTTCTTCTCCAAAGCGGTCCATACTTCCCAACAACCATGCTAAAACTCTATTGTCAACTTGTTGTCGCACTACTGGATCCATGCTTCCCAACAACCATACTAAAACTCTATCATTGATCTGTCTTGTGTGAGTATCACCACCTTTCTGCTTTTCTTCATCATCTACAAGTAGGTTCTCATAGCCATGAGAACTCAGTATCAATTGATCAGCATGGCGAGCCCAACTGACATAGTTGCCAGGACCTGATAACCTCACTGGATTTGGTTCCAGGGCATACTTAACTGTCTCTGGGACTTCTTTAAGCTGCTGCGGCTCAAGCAAGTTACTGAATATTTCATACATTTTTTCTATACTTGAATCCCCTAATTTGTCCTTAGTTTCTTCTGACATTAAAGTTCACGACGGCACTCGCTAATTTGTTGTAGCCTGTAGCACACTAGTCTGATTTAACTTGGCCTCTCCTTTGTTTGTGATGGAGACCTCACGCAAGACAATATGTGCCAAATAAAAAACTTGGAGATGAACCAGCGGCTTGATAGTTACCAGGAAGAAGTAGGACATCACTTTGGGGATGAAATTGACCACGTCGCAAACCACTTGACACCAAACCAGAGCAGCGCCGCAGACCTATGTCCGGGTCCAGCGGCGGTGGTGCAGCACCTCACTCCGGCGGACTGTAGAGGGGATAAAGACAGGGACACGGACAGACCACAGCACCACACACTACAAAAAATACACTTCCGTGATGATACGTGTTTGTCACAGTAGGTCGCGTTTTTTGTCATGCATGTACATCCATGACAAATTTATGACAGAATCAAGATAGTCATACCTGTGCTGTCGTAGAAGTGTTCCATGACATTACCAAAATTATCATCACGGAAGTGTCCACTTCCATGACGATAAATTGCGCGTCATAGAAGTGCTTTCGTCAAGGGTGACCGACACGTGGCATCCACCGTAACGGAACACCGTTAAGCTATCGGGTCGGTTTTTGGATCCGATAACCCATTAACAGCCCCGACCAATGGGGATTTTCCATGTGTAAAATCATCATTGGCTGGAGGAAACACGTGTCGGCTCACCGTTGGGACAGATGTCATCCACTCATTGGATGGAAGATGCCTATGGTACGTCGATACGTGGCACGACCCAACAGAGGCCCATTCCTTTGAAAAGGCCGACCTAGTTAAAATTAGCAGGCCAGCCCATATAAGGCCTACTTGTGTCAGGTCCATTTAAGCCCACGGCCCATACACTACTAGGGAAAAGCCTAGCAGCAGCTGGGTTTGGGCCTCTCGATGGCTGGTACCGGCGCTACTAATAAGCGCTTCTGACTAACGTATAGCGATGGCGCTGTTGTCCCACGCTATTGCTATAAATGATTAGCTGTAGCGCTCTTTAGAAAAGGGTGCTACTGATATTATCTGCAGCGCTGTTTACAGGGAAGCGCTACTGGTAAGGCGGCGCTACTTCTAAATTTCCCCCCTCGCTACTACTAGTTTTATTAGTTTTTTTCTTGCATATTTGTTTTGTATTTGAATAGGCTTTATACAATAATCTTTAGCATATCATACACATACAAATGTAATCATAGCATATACATACAAGTAGTCTCATCAAATCATGTCATCATCATAATCATCATCCAACACAAAGTGGTCTCTCGTCATCAATCTCGAAAATAGTGATACAAGTCTCGATTACTTGCGAATACATCATCATCCATCTAAATAATGATATACGCGAGAAGAGCTATCACTTTGAGTACATGAGTTTGTATCCCTCTCTCGCATTAGCGTGAACCTAAACTAACTACTGCCTGTCGCTCGGAAACCGGAAACCGGTACACCTGGGCCTGGCACTCCGGCCACTTGTCGTATATAAACTCCTGGCGTAGCACTTCTTCGCCATCTACGATCTATGCACCTGCATCGTCACATGAGTCGATGATATGCAACATATATAGTTGAGCAACAGAAAGAGACATACATGGCAAAAATAGAAACAACATATCATAAGCATAAATAACAAAGTTCATCGTACCCAAAATGCCCTAACTAGAGTGATTTTCGCTAGTCGAGGAGGAGGACGGTTTAATTACATCACAAATAAAGTTTCACCATGCATAACTCAAAGTTTTGTCATAAATAAAGTATGGACTAAACGGATACATTGTCATATATCAACAATCACTCCACCATGTCGTGCCATCCATCCATGTCAGGGAGATAGTCCTCGAGCTTAGTGAAAGTCTTCATGTCGAGACGCTGAGAGGCTATCCATGTTCGGACGTCTTCACGCGACATTTGTCCTTCTCCGTAGAACATCCCTGTTTTTCCGACGACCTTCTTCATGATGATTTGGGCAAGTTTGCGCTGGATGTTATAGAACTCAGCTCGAAGTCGATGATCCTTGATATCTCCTATGTCCTTTGCCCATTGCAGAATATGGGCATCGCCAGATCTAGGTGACATGTGAAGGTTCTGGTGATCTCGTCTGTACTCCAGCATGTGGTGTAGGACATAGAATCCATCATTAAGATAATCGTTCGGTTGCTGGATGCAGCAGAAGTCGGTCTTATGGCTGAAGGCGACCCTGCCGCCCCTTCTCTTCTTGTCCCTAACCTCTCCACCCCTTTCTTGGTAGTAAAACATAGCACTGTTGAGAACATCTTTGATGTGGGTGTAATCCTTTTTGTGAATGTTCTTCAACGAGTCCAAGTAAAGAGCGTGGGAGAATCGGGGGTAGAGGATGATGAGGACGGCGTGTCCGCCGCTAGGCAAAATAATTACACCTCAAATTAATTAGCCTCCACCGTGCAAATGAATTATTGAAATCGAAGGAAGGATAGCAGCGCGGATGACTTACACGGGATGATAAGGCACAAGAATCGCCTCCTTGTCCTTATTGGCGAGCATGAAACTGACGATGTAATCCCTCGCGTATTCACGTTGCTCTGCACAGACTCCCAAGAAGCCCTCATGCATGTAGTACGGGTCAGCGACACAGATATGACGTATCTGCTCAACCCCAATGATGTAGTTCATGTGCAAGGCATAAAAGCGGACAAACGTAAAATCCAGCTTCTTCACGTGAAACATGTCGAATATGTAATCGAATCGGAGGAAGAACTTATCTGCGGGGAAGCTGTCGACGTACGACATTTGCCGCGGAACGTTAACCATGTAGAGTGGGTATCCTGGATCTTTCGAGGCGATGAGGCCTTTCTCTACCCGCAGCACATCGTCATGAAGTTTCCTTAGATCGCCGAATCTAGCCCGTAGCGCTGTTGCAGGTAGCATTGGTTGAACGGGGATATGCCATTTATCCGCATCGGGGATATCTATACGGTCCTGAAGCCGAGGCTGCTGAGGCGGCTGGATCATAGAATCAGCTTTTTTGCCTTTCCTCGCTCTCTTCCTAGACTTCTTTACTACCGGAAGGTCGTCAATAATACGTTGAGACGGTAATTCAGGCAGCGACTCATGACGCTCAAACCCTGAGGAGGCGCCAGTATAGACGTACTGTTCAGCGCCATCGTCATCCTCATCCTCATCCATGGCGACGTCATCAGCGACTAATGGAGCCTCCTCCTTACCCCGTCTGCTATCACCCAACCCGACACCCGACGCTAATTGGGTAGGTGGGGTGTTGATGTTCATACCTTGCTGAGGCTGCGTGCTCGTGGGTGTGCTCCCGGCCGCCTCCAGATGAAGCAGACTCTTTGACCACAACAGGACCCACCCATTGCAACAATCACCAAGCCGCCGCGGGGTCTCGTCGTCATTCCCCACTAGTATTAGAGGAGGCAAATTCTCGTGACCCGGTTTGACACTGGCCACGGAAACCTTGAAGACGTTCGGGGGGATCGGCCGGCTGTGGAACAATGGTTCCTTCGGCTCCATTATCGTCGCCTTCCCCACGTCCACCTTCTGTTCACCATGGTGTACAATATGGTGCATGGGGTTTCGTCGGCCTGCAAAGAAAAGTCTGCGATGT
Organism: Aegilops speltoides; assembly: GCA_021437245.1. Classification (NCBI taxonomy): domain Eukaryota; kingdom Viridiplantae; phylum Streptophyta; class Magnoliopsida; order Poales; family Poaceae; genus Aegilops; species Aegilops speltoides. The sequence goes on along the minus strand of CM038143.1, from coordinate 533,126,904 downwards.
GAGACATCCGAAAGGCAACAAAAACGGGAGATTATACATTTATATTGAAGGGGGCCGGTGTGACAGATACCGTGAGGGCGTCGAGCTCAGCCAAAGACAAGGCACCACCGAGCACGTCCGGTGCGGGAGTCGGTGCGGGAGCAGGTGCGGGAGCTGGTGCGGGAGCAGGTGCTCCCAAGAAGTCAGCAAGGGGAAAGTCCTCTGCATTTTTTTTCTAGATTTTGCCTTGTCCAAGTGAAAACGCCTGTCACCAAGGAAGTAGACAAATCTGCAACCACCTGTTTTGCGGTAGCTACTGCATCGCTTGTTCGTTCGAGATGATTTCTTCTCAACCGCAATCTCAACCTTCTTGTCAATGTTTTCTTCAGTTAACCTCCGTCTTTCCTTTCTCTCCTCCGTGGTCTCATGGTAGTACTTCTTCCACGTGGTGCCGTCTCCGACACCGTGCACGCGTCCATGCGACGGTCGAGTATCCACCGGTTGTCGTTTCAATATGTTCAACGCCCGGTTGAATGGAGTGTCCCACTTGAGCCTCGCCAATGCCTCAGACGGCGACTCGCTTTCGGCCGCAATCCGGTGCTGCTCTCTCTGCAAAAGGCACAAGGATCGTTTACAAATATGACTAACGTGTGCAGTCGAATTGATCAGAAACTAAAATTACCAGCAGTCTCATGAACTCCGTAATGACCGGTGTTGTCTCGTAAACCTTCTTCACTGGGTCCCAATGGTGCCGGGCCCTCAGGACGTCACGCTCCTGCGGGACGGTAAAATCTGCCAAGGGGTCTGGGATGCCCAGACTCGCGGCTTCCGCGTCCTCCTTGGCCCATTTGGACCTCTTTCCGCCGTAACCACGGCTTCCGAGGTGGTGGCTCCCAATGTTCCTCTTTTGAAGCCCCTTGATGTACTTAGACTTTTTTTGGCAGCTTCGGCCTCGCAAGCCTCCTTGAATATTTGAAACTTCTCTTCCGTGATTATTGGATTATCCTTTACAATCTCAGAGTAGGGTTCCTTGTCGTTGATCTTTGCTTTCACTCAATTTTTCCAGGCGGCCAACGCGTCGCTAAACTTGGTCATGGCGTGTTTGTTGATCTTCTTCATTGCCGGGTCCTCGTCTGGATCTTCATATCCTTCTCATTCCGGCCCGGGAACAAGAATATCTGGTGAAACTTCTTTAGGAGGGAGCTCCTCATATTTTCTATCTTCTGTAGTTTCTCATCGTTGATGGTGGCGGTTGTCCATACGATGCAACCTATTTGATTGCCGTAGCACGCGCGCACTTCCTCGGGCGCCTTTGGCTCAAAATTGCCGTTGTCCACCTCCGTGACCACCAGTCTAGTAGTCCTGAGTTTGTTAGGAACCCGTTGCCTCTTTGCTTTTGGTTCTACACCGGCTCCGCTCCCCGAGGCAGCACCGATCTCAGCGCCGGTCTCGATGCCGATCTGAATCTCAGCGCCGGTCTCAGTCTCAGAACCGGTCTGCGTGTCGGTCTCAGTCCCCGATGCCATCGGTGGGCCCAACAACAACATCGGTTGATCGTCGGTAAGGCTAAAAAATTCGTCTGCCGCCCGGTAGACGCCGTCGCAATCACCAGAACCCTATCCTTCATCGTTGCTAGCCATGTTTCCTATGATTAAATCTAGTCAATTAATTCTAGACCTAATAAAATGAATAATGACATAAAAAAGGACTATTGTTTTGCAGGAATGTTGACTCCTTCCTGGTGCGGGAAATCCCGGGCACTCGATATGTCCTAGTTTGTAGCACAAGTCATGCCGAAATTCACGGAAAATTTCGGCATGACCTTTGCTAAAAAGTGGACAAATCGAGAACCTGAAATTTGCCGGAACAGAAATGAATCAACATTCTGGCAAAACATAGGCCACTCAACATCATTCCCTGGAAACAACAAAGCCACTTGGGCACAATCGAACAACTTCAATGAAAAGATATAACATGACCACTTCAATGAAAAATAAAATTTGCCTAAATTCTTTTCCTTGAAAAATAGTGGTCTTTTCAAAAATCAAAAACCTTTGCAAAATGACCTCACTAAACCTTTCTCTGCCTAGGACAGAACCGGAATTATGTTGATCCAGATATTCCTCTCTCTCACACAAACACACATTATTATCTCTAACCCTTCTCTGCCTAGGATAGAACCCAATTAAATTGCAAAGGAACTCAATTTCTATAACCCTTCTGACCTAATGCTCTAAAATAAAATTTTCCTCTAACCTAGCCAACCTACTTAACCTAGCTTGTTAATCCAACGAACCTAATTAACCTACCTATTTAACCTAGTTAGTTAATCTAGTTTACCTAGATAATTAACCCTAATTAAACTAGTTAACGCAGCTAGTTCTCTGTCAAAGCCCAAAATAAATTTTTGCACTAATTAACCTAGGCAATTAACCTAATTAAACTAGTTAACCTGACTAGTTCTGTGTCAAAGCCCTAACTAAATTTTTGCCCTAACCTAGATAATTAACCTAATTAAACTAGCTAACCTATGCATGAGAGAGAGAGGAGGGGTGGGGGCTTACAGAGGATGGCTCCGGTGGTGGCGACGGAGGCAGTGGTGGCGAGGAAGGCAGGGGCGTCTCCGGTGACGGCGAGGGAGGCAGGGGCGTCTCCGGTGACGGCGAGGGAGGCAGTTGTGGCAAGGAAGGATCCGGTGGCGTTGACGGGGGCTCCAGTGGCGTTGACGAGGCCGCGCAGCTCCGTGGCGTTGGGGGCGGCTCCGGTGGCGTCGACGGCGCACGGCTCTGGTGGCGTCGATGTCGGCAGGAGACGGCGGCGAAGTGGGGCGACGGTGAATCGGGGAGATGGCGGCGTGCGTGGTGGCTTGAGGGATTTGGGGGAGAAGTGGTGGCCGGGGGGAAACGGTTTTTTGGTTAAGTCAAACTTAGCGGTAGTGCGTTTGGTAAAATGCGCTATAGCTAAGATAGCTATAGCGGTTTTTACAAAACGCGCTGCTGCTATAGCTATGTAATTTTCTTCCATTTTTTAATTTCCTTTTCTGTTTCTATAGCGGGGGTCTAGGACATGCGCTGCAGCTACGTTAGCTACAGCGCCTCTTACAAATACACGCTGCTGCTATGCCTTCCTCCGTTTTTTCGCTTTTTCATTTATTTTGCTTTACATTTTATTTTTTCATTTCTCCTTTTTCTATTTCTTTCATTTTCATTTACTTTTCTATTTGTTTTTCATCTTATTTTATTTCCGTTAGTAGTAGCGCTCTTCTTAGGAAACGCAGCTGCTACTTATGCCCTAGCGATAGTAGCGTTTCTTCCAAGCCCGCTACTACTATGCGTAGCCTATCATTCTAGAAATGGGAATATTAGTAGTAGCGCTTTTGCCACTACACGCGCTACTGCTAAGGTTGTATCTGTAGCATGGTTTTTCTTCAATCGCTACTGCTATCTAGCACTAGCGCCCTTTTTTGACCCGCGTTGTTGCTAAATTTCTGTGTATAAGGTTTTCCCTAGTAGTGATACGAGATGAGCCAATTCGGCCCGACAACGGCCCGTTAGAGATTTGACACCATTGCAGCCAATCGTCAGTTCGACCCCGTTAACAGCCCGCTATATATCTGGGCTCAATATTGGCCCGATGAGATTTCGGCCTGTTAACGGCCCGTTTAATGGATGGGCCAATTTTCAGGATGTACATCTTTCGGCCTTTTAGCGACCCATTTAAATGTTGGGCTAGTTTCCGGCCCGGTATGTCTTTCATCCTATTGACGGCCCATAAATCTGATGGGCCATTTGTTGTCGGACCTAAGTTTTGGCCTTTTAGCGGGGTGTTGGGCCAATTTTCTGGCCCGGTGTCACTTTCAGCCTGTTGAAGACCCATAAATCAGTTGGGCCATTTTTAGTCGGACCTGAGTTTTCGCCTTTTAGTGACCCATTTAAGTGTTGGGCCAATTCCCGGCCCTGTGTGACTTTCGGCCTGTTAACGGACCATAAATGAGTTGGGCCATTTGTAGTCGGACCTTAGTTTTGGCCCTTTAACGGCCCATGCCCTTCATGGTCCAATACCAGCCCGGTTTCTCCTTCGGCCTCTAAAGGCCCACAACACAGTTGGGCCATTTACAATACGACCTGACTTTCGGCCTCTTAGCGGCCCATGGTCTTCATGGTCCAGTACAAGCCCGCTGTCTCTTTCGTCCTGCTAAAGGCCTACAATATAGTTGGGCCATATGTAGCCCAAACTTAGTAACGCCCTGTTAACGGCTCGTGAAATAAACTGGGGCCACCTGTTGCCCGCTTCGATGTCAGCCTGTTAACGACCCAGGAGGTAAGAGGGCCGACCATTAACTTTCGGCCTAGTAACAGCCCATTAACTTAATGGGCCGACTAAAGTTCGTACATGTCTTTAGGCCAAATTAGATAACTTGAGCCCATTACGACGAGCAATTATGAACAGGACCAAAACCGATCACGCAAAGGTACGGCATACAAGGAATAACGTTGCACATCTAGCATATATTACAGGAAATTACATCCACTGGGCAATCAAAGATTGATGCCAGTGCAAATAAATGAGCAGAACCTAACCATCTACAACGTCACAATCTGCAACCTCATCACAGATGACGCTCATAAGCATGTGGGAAAGTTCTTTCTGCATTGCTACACTGTCTCTGAAAACATTTATTAGTTGTTGTGTCGCACGACTCTGCACCTCTGATTCATCCAGCATTTCCATCATTGCTTCAGCCATTAATTGGTTCACAAACATACATTTATTCCGTTGCATTCGAGATAGAGGATACTGAACAGATTCAGATGGCGATTTTGGCAGGCTTGTATTATTGATAGTGGAGAGTGTCTCGACCACTGCATCATAACATAAATTAGGACGGGAACCAAACAGATTAATCATGAGTTATTGCCATATTACCTGGCCTAGATTTACTGGAAAGAAACAATGGGGTTGCCTTGCTGTTTTCAGAGTTTGTCTTCTTATCTTCAGCAGCCTGCACAAAATTAACACACTAGCATTGCTATCATTGGCCAAGTCAGATAATAGGAAAGCAACATTGACACAACGAACGTTTGGGCAAGTAGCCTACACCAAATTAACACAATATGGCACAACTATCATTAGCCAGGTAAGGTAGTACGAAAGCAACATTGACACAATGAATGAATGGGCAACCAGAGAAGCACTACAATTCAGTAATGTGCGTGATATGAGATAGTACATTCATGCAGCTCAGTATGCAAAACTATCAGGCAGTTTTCCTTACAAAAATCAACATTGGCGCCTTTAACATTTTGCTAAAACTAATTTTAGATCAGATAAAGGTTAGATTCACGCCGATTAACAAAATACATGTTGATGTAAAAATATAGTGATATACAACAGGTACTTACATCAGCATTGGAGCATAGAGAATTCCCGCAAGATATTTTCCTCGAATACGATCCCAATGGAGGAAGTCTTCTATCGTTTAACCTTATTTTCTAAAAGAGAGATGGGTAAGAAACATGTAGAAAATATGATCAAAATGCTATAAAATAAATTTCATGATGCGAGGATATGCACACGCTTCTTAGAATGGAGTTGACATTCTTTTGCTGGACTGGAGCGGACTAGTTCTTTGGCCACTGGAATCTGCTTATTATCAGTGGGAGTTGGGTTTCTCTGTGCTGGAGCAGTATCTATGAAAAATGGATTTGGTTTCTTATCTCCTGGCATTTGGATCTTTTGCAAAGACCTGGTTTGTAAACCTTCAGATTCTAACAGAGCCGTCTTCCCCTTGCATGCCTTATATAGAAGAATGGTGATTCAGTTATAAAACATGCTACAACAGAGATGGAATAGGTACTGAAGAATAGAAAGGCATGACATATTGACATGTATTCCCTCCATCCGGAAATAAATGGACGGGTCTAGGCGTATTTCAGTTCTAGATACATCTAGTTTTATCCATTTCTGCGACATTTAATCCGGACGGAGGGAGTATGATGTATGAGCTAGGGATACGACAGGACAACACAGTAAAAAAACACTGAAAAACCCATTGCAGAACCAAAGTATTCAAACCCACTAATATGAGATAGTACACTCATGCAGCCCAGGATGCAAAACTACCAGGCAGTTTTCCTTGCAAAAATCAACATTGTGGCCTTTATTCATACATTTTGCTACAACTAAATTTAGATCAGATAAAGGTTGGATTCACGCCGATTAACAAAATACATGCTGATGTAAAAATATAGTTATATACAACAGGTACTTACATCTACATTGGAGCACGGAGAATTCCTGCAAGAATCTTTCCTCATAAACGATACCATTGCAAAAATTCTTCTATCTGTTAAGCTTATTTTCTAAAAAAGAGATGTGTAAGAAACATGTAGAAAATATGATCAGCATGCTATACAATTTCATGATGCAAGGATACGCACATGCTTCTTCGAATTGAGTTGACATATTTTTGCTCGACTGGAGTGGACTAGTTCTTTGGCCACTGGAATCTGCTTATTATTAGTAGGAGTTGGGTTTCTCTGTGCTGGAGCAGTATCTATAAAAACTGGAGTTGGTTTATTATCTCCTGGCGTTTGGATCTTTTGCGCAGGCCTTGTTTGTAACCCTTCAGATTCTAACATAGTCGTCTTCCCCTTGCATGCCTTGTATAGAAGAATGGTGCTTTAAATATAAAACATGCGACAGCAGAGAGATGGAATAGGTACTGAAGAATAGAAAGGCATGACATATTGACATGTATTCCCTCCATCCGGAAAAAATGGATGGGTCTAGGCGTATTTCAGTTCTAGATACATCCTTTTTATCCATTTCGGCAACATGTAATCCGGACGGAGGGAGTATGGTGTAAGAGCTAGGGATACGACAGGACAACACAGCAAAAAAAACTAGTTGAATGTAAAACTATATGCTAGCGGAATACGTACGGAAATAACTAAGGCAACATACACGTGTATGATTGGGAAAATAAGATGGCATTGCAAAAGAGCACTAGAACAACACTTCAATGTAAAAAAACATGGTATGGCAGACAGATGAAGTACATACTGATGAATAACAATGCATAAGATATTCAGAAGCATGATCTCCAAATTAAGCAGATGGCATTGCGATAGAGTAGAATGACAGTACTTGAATTTGAAAACATGTTATCATGAATGGAATAGGTATTGAAAAACAGGAAGGCATGACATATTTACATGCATGATCAGCATGCTAAGCACATGGCATTGCAACAGAGTAGATACACTCCAGGACATTATATGCATGTTGTACCCATATCACAGGCCAAGTTAGAGCAAGGACCTTGTGGGGTGAAGTGGATTCATCATCTTTCTGCAAGTCTTCTGAAGAACTGCCTTTACATTGATATCAAGTTTATTGGCCTTTACATTGCTCCGTGAGGTTCTTGTGGATATATCAGTGTGTGCAATTATATCTGACATGCATGGAAGACAACTAGTAGTTAGATTTATGTAAATGAGTGCCTGTAGGAGACGACATAAATAGTAGGACTGGGGTTAACTAGCAGCAACAGGTCTCATAAACTAAAGGGAGAACACAGATGAAAGCTATAGAATATGTATCATTTGTACTCGAGATTAACTAGATGGCACACAAAAGTATTAAAGAACAACATAGGTAATGTTAGAAGTGGTATAATACTATAATCACCAGCATGTCGGATAGCATTGGCTGATGGATGATAACTATGGAACAGCGTTACCTAAAGAACAAGTATCTTAGCTGAACTATGGAACAGCGTGAACTCCTGAACAAGACCCGTAAGAGATCAACATGAATATACAGTGAAATGTGATGATCTATTTTCCGTGCTTAGATGAATAACAAAGCCATAAATATTGCACACAAGTAAGATGAGGGTACAACCTATCTGGCTGCCATCCATAGGAGTGAGCATCATGTGCTAACTTGTCGATGGCCCTACAGTTGTTGTGGCTGTCCATGTCAGGCACTCGCATTCGATGCAGGGAACTGTTGAGTGGGGACTGTAGCTCCCTTCTGGTGTATGCTTCCCTTGTTGGAGTAGCTACGGTGAGTCAGAAGACGGTGTGTCTGAAGATGCACATAACGCATAAAGTTAAGAACGACATATCTCTTTGATCCAAAGAAATACACTAAGAGATCAACAACAAGGTACGAGAGTGGTCACACGTCTGTTGACTGAAGACTAAATTAGGGTCACACGGTTTTATTTTATTTTAGTACTGTCCGATCTACGCCGGATGGCTTGATGGCCGTCTTGTGCCTCCTGGCTGACACTGTTCAGAATCTTCCCCGAAGAGCCAGCGACCAACGGCAGAGCAGCCTGCCTCCGCCATCCGTGGCCCCGTCCAAAACCCCGCTCCCCGCCCCACCATACTGCCGTGGTTGCGCCGCCCCCGGGCCAATCCACAAAGACTCCCTGTCATCCAGATCCGGCGGCGGTAGTACCTTCAACCCACGCAACTCTAAAAGATAGCCATCTAAGCGCTGCTTCTGCGGCGAACTTGCGGCCCCGTAGCCTTACGTTAGACACCAGCCAACCGGCAGCCTAGGAGCTCCACCGCCTCGAGGGGTGCTGCTTCCCATTGGGAATCGATTGGCCCAGAATAAAAATTCAGAAAACTGACACCTAAATAAAGTGATTTCATATGATGGTGCGACCTATCTGGCGGCATGGTGAAGTAGGCAGGTCTAGCTGCCGAGTCGATGAGGCCGGCGCGGTTGCGGTGGTGACTGGTGGCAAGGAAAGAGCGATGTCGCGACGGTCGACAGCTACGCGGAAGCAGCTCCAGGACTCGGCGCCGTGAACAACGATGGGGGTGAGTCGGCTCCGGTACGGTTCACGCGGCCGTCGTTGAGGCAGCACCAGCAGCACGGAGTAAGAGGCACACGGCCCAGTGCACGACGGCAATTGGAAAGCGTCTCCGGCATTAGGGAGGAGGGCGGCTGTGAAATTGGTGCGGTGGGGGGCGCCATGGAGGTGGGGTTGAGGTTTCGTGGCTCGGGAGAAGGGAGCTTCTCGGGGAGAAGGTGATTTGGCGCCCACGAGGTATGAATGGGGGCGGGCGGGGGAATTGGGAGGAGTGGAACCATATCTTACGGACGCATTTGTCTGAAATGTGAGGGGGAGTTACAGTTCTACCCTTGCCTATAGGCTTCTCGGCTTGGGTCTGTGTACTGAGGGTCGGAGATAGTAGAGTAACTTTGCTTCTCCCCAAATAGTGGGCGGGAGCGATTTCGGTCGAGGAGGGCGTGTTTTGAACTATAGTGGGCGCGAGCCAATTCGGGCGAGGAGAGCGTGTTTTGAAATAGTGGGCGCGAGCTATTTCAGGCAAGGAGAGCGTGTTTCGCGGACCATGGTTTATGAATTATTCGGCACATGTCATTTCGGCCGAGGAGAAGGCGCGCCTGGATGAAGTTACAAACCTACCCTCGATGTACAACGGGCCAATTGATGCGTGTCCCACATAGGACGGTAATTTCGCGTCTCCCATTTATTTGCTCGGGCGAATTCCACCGAGCAGAGAGGATGTTTAACGGTTCGTTCAAATTTTGGGAGAACGAGCATCCACGTCTACCTTACCAAGTCGATTTGAATCAAATTTGAAATATTAGCTTGCCACTTCTTTTTTAGATGGAGAGATGATGCTCGAGAGTAATGTGTTTTTACATGCTCGTTGCTAGGGATTTACTATATGACAAATAGTTGACCCACTCAAAAACGCGAATCAAACCCAAAATGAAATATCTCGATTCAATGAACTAGCTCGTTCAGTAGGTCAAAATAGTGAACTAAATCCAAAATTGAACACCTCAATCGAGTAGCATGTTGTACAGTATCATAGTACTCCATGAACACGTTGAAAGTCAAATTAATGAACTTGTTTGATATCAGCATATATCCGTTCATGTGTGGATTGCAGACAACATGGTCTCCAATTTAAATATTTGAATGCAAGTTTATATCAGTCTTTGATGCATAAAATGCGACCTCCCCCTCTCCCGGACTCCTGTTCTCTCTCTCTCTCTCTCTCACTCTCTCGCCGACAATCTTCAATTCTATCGCACGCATCCGACACAAAAACCTTGTTGGTCCCTCCCTCCCTCCCTCCTCTCTCTCTCTCTCTCTCTCTCTCTCTCTGTGTGTGTGTGTGTGGGGGGGGGGGGTCTTTCTAGTCCGCATTCATATATACACCATCTATAGGTCTCTCTCGCACACTATGTATGATACTCTAGCTAGTCCAAGCTAGATATCTTGGGTGCACTCATCGTACGCACACAAATTCCTTGGCTCTTTGCCCGTAACTCTCTCACGCACCACTATGTCGTCTCGGAGCTCTTCCCCCCTCTCTCAAACTCTCCATCCACCTGGGTCACACATACACATGCATATCTCACTCGCACTCGATAGGCCCATCTAAAACTCTATCTGTCTCCATCGTTCTCTCTCCATCTCACACGCACACACACACACACAGTCTCATGCCCAGCTAGCCAAGTATGATGGTCTCTCACTCAATTGTAGGCACACGCAGGCCCCCCTATATGTATATGACTAGCTAATCTTAGTCTCCATCACAAACATGTGCATGGTCTATCTCGATTTCTCTCGGGGCATCTTTCTATCGCGCACGCACTCCCTCGATCTCCCACCCATATAGTCCCCTCACGATCTCGAGGGGATCTCTCTATCACAAACACACCCTCTCTCCCTCCCCTTGCGTCCATGCCATCCATGTGTCCCTCTCGACCTTTTTCCCTTGTTGGCCAGACCTCTATTGGACATGTGCTACAGGGATGTCTCCCTCCGTTGCAAACAATCACACACTAGCTATCTTCGTGTATCTCCTCGCCTCGCTTTTCCATCTCAGAGATGCATGCTTTATATGTTCGCATAAGAAACGAAAAAACACACTCTCTCTCTAATTTATCTTTTGTTGTCACTTTCTCTTTCACACACATACTCTTTTTGCACACTTACTCATTCTCCTTCACACGCACTTGATCTGTCTCGACTGAGGCACTCACCTTCGTCCATAGCACATATATTTATTGAAAAGTCAAACATCACAAAGTTTGACCATGTACGTGGAGAAAAAGAATTACATCTAGTATGGCAAACATATACCATTAGATTCACCATGAGATGTAGTTTTGTATGATGTATCTTTGGTATTGTAGATATAAATAACATTTGCGTAAACCTGATCAAAGTTTCCAAAGTTTGACTTCTAAAAAATTACATACCTTTGCATCATCGAGCGGATGGAATATCTCTTTCCCCCTCTCAGCTATCTGACGCACCACTCAGCCTTATCGGGGCTCCTCAATCTCTCTCAAACTTTATTGGTCAGTTTGGATCGTGACCTGACCCTCATGCCTTGATGGTCGGTACTGCCTGGTGTGGACGTGAGATGTAAAATATTTCTGCCTGGCCAGGCTTGTGTGGTGCTGAAGCGTTTGGTTCATGACTGGGCCAGGCAAAGCATCGACGTCCCATCAATCAATCCATGCATCAATTATTTAATGCTAATATCGATCCATGTTGCGGTTAGCCTCGTGGCCGCACGACCAGGCACGGCCGGGCATTTGAAATCGGTCGCCTGGGCCAGGCTACTTGCAGTGTGTGGAGTTCAGCCAGGCTAATTAAAGTGCAAGGGAACCCAGCCCGGGCGGGCTTTCTTTTTCACAGGGTAGCAACCAAACAAGCGTGCATGAAATCCAGCCACAACCCCAGGCCACGCAAAAGATGCTCACGACGCAAGCCAAACGGGCCTTATATCTCCCTGGTTCACACATACACATGTCTCGCTCGTGCTATACATATAGACCCATCCAACACTCTCCGCCCTTGTTCTCTCTCCATGTGACACGCACCCCCATAAGTACCATAATCCCTCACTCCATCATAGGCTCTGTTTAGATCCATGGGTTAGAGTTAGTTTGGGTCAGTTTTGGAGCCAACTAACCCAAAAAGATCCAAACAGGAGGGTTAGTTTAGGTTAGATGCGTCTAACCCATCCAAAAAACTAACCCACCCAGGAGGTGCTTATTTGGGTTAGTTCTTGTCGGGACCACTAATAAACACTTTTTTCTCTCGCTCTCCCCGCAGCAGTTCCAACCTCACTTCCTCGAAGCTTCTCGTCCTCTCCCTCCCTCCCTCTCGCACCGCCCGTGAAGGTGCCTCGCCGTATCCGCGCTCCATCTAACCCTGCCATCCAAACACCTCTTTACTTAGAGTTAGTTCAGGGTTAGAATCTAACTCTAACCTCTAACTGAGTTAGAGTATCCAAACAGGGCCATAGGCGCAAGCACTCCCCCCCCTCCTAAGTATGATTATCTCTTACTAGCCATCAGGAACACATGTATTGTCTCCTTCCATCCATACGTCTATCTTGATATCTCTTATGGCATCTTCTATCGCGCACACACCTTGTCACTCGATCTCCCACCCATGTAGTCCCATCACGATCTCCAGGGGATCTCTCTATGACAAACATACACTCTCTCCTCCCCATGTCTGCATTTTCTCCGTATGTCTCTCTCGACCTCTCTCCCTTGTTTGTCAGACCCCTCTTGGCCACGTGCTAGGGGTCTTCCTCTCTCGGTTCCAAACAACCACACACTATCTCCTCACCTTACCTCCGTTGTCGAAGATGCATGTGTGATATGTTTGCATAAGACACGCACGCTTTTTCTCCACTTTTATCATGTGTTGTCCATGTCTCTTTCACACATGCACACATACTTTTTTCACTCTCTCTCTCTCTCTCTCTCTCTCTCTCTCTCTCTCTCTCTCTGTGTGTGTGTGTGTGTGTGTGTGTGTGTGTGTGTGGAGGGTCTTTCTAGTCCGCATTCATATATACACCATCTATAGGTCTCTCTCGCACACTATGTATGATACTCTAGCTAGTCCAAGCTAGATATCTTGGGTGCACTCATCGTACGCACACAAATTCCTTGGCTCTTTGCCCGTAACTCTCTCACGCACCACTATGTCGTCTCGGAGCTCTTCCCCCCTCTCTCAAACTCTCCATCCACTTGGGTCACACATACACATGCATATCTCACTCGCACTCGACAGGCCCCTCTAAAACTCTATCTGTCTCCATCGTTCTCTCTCCATCTCACACGCACACACACACACACACACACAGTCTCATGCCCAGCTAGCCAAGTATGATGGTCTCTCACTCAATTGTAGGCACACGCAGTCCCCCCTATATGTATATGACTAGCTAATCTTAGTCTCCATCACAAACATGTGCATGGTCTATCTCGATTTCTCTCGGGGCATCTTTCTATCGCGCACGCACTCCCTTGATCTCCCACCCATATAGTCCCCTCACGATCTCGAGGGGATCTCTCAATCACAAACACACCCTCTCTCCCTCCCCTTGCGTCCATGCCATCCATGTGTCCCTCTCGACCTTTTTCCCTTGTTGGCCAGACCTCTATTGGACATGTGCTACAGGATGTCTCCCTCCGTTGCAAACAATCACACACTAGCTGTCTTCGTGTATCTCCTCGCCTCGCTTTTCCATCTCAGAGATGCATGCTTTATATGTTCGCATAAGAAACGAAAAAACACACTCTCTCTCTAATTTATCTTTTGTTGTCACTTTCTCTTTCACACACATACTCTTTTTGCACACTTACTCATTCTCCTTCACACGCACTTGATCTGTCTCGACTGAGGCACTCACCTCCGTCCATAGATTTATTGAAAAGTCAAACATCACAAAGTTTGACCATGTACGTGGAGAAAAAGAATTACATCTAGTATGGCAAACATATACCATTAGATTCACCATGAGATGTAGTTTTGTATGATGTATCTTTGGTATTGTAGATATAAATAACATTTGCGTAAACCTGATCAAAGTTTCCAAAGTTTGACTTCTAAAAATTTACATACCTTTGCATCATCGGCGGATGGAATATCTCTTTCCCCCTCTCAGCTATCTGACGCACCACTCAGCCTTATCGGGGCTCCTCAATCTCTCTCAAACTTTATTGGTCAGTTTGGATCGTGACCTGACCCTCATGCCTTGATGGTCGGTACTGCCTGGTGTGGACGTGAGATGCAAAATATTTCTGCCTGGCCAGGCTTGTGTGGTACTGAAGCATTTGGTTCATGACTGGGCCAGGCAAAGCATCAACGTCCCATCAATCAATCCATGCATCAATTATTTAATGCTAATATCCATCCATGTTGCTGTTAGCCTCGTGGCCGCACGACCAGGCACGGCCAGGCGTTCGAAATCGGTCGCTTGGGCCAGGCTACTTGCAGTGTGTGGAGTTCAGCCAGGCTAATTAAAGTGCAAGGGAACCCAGCCCAGGCGGGCTTTCTTTTTCACAGGGTAGCAACCAAACAAGCGTGCATGAAATCCAGCCACAACCCCAGGCCACGCAAAAGATGCTCACGACGCAAGCCAAACGGGCCTTATATCTCCCTGGTTCACACATACACATGTCTCGCTCGTGCTATACATATAGACCCATCCAACACTCTCCGCCCTTGTTCTCTCTCCATGTGACACGCACCCCCATAAGTACCATAATCCCTCACTCCATCATAGGCTCTGTTTAGATCCATGGGTTAGAGTTAGTTTGGGTTAGTTTTGGAGTCAACTAACCCAAAAAGATCCAAACAGGAGGGTTAGTTTAGGTTAGATGCATCTAACCCATCCAAAAAACTAACCCACCTAGGAGGTGCTTATTTGGGTTAGTTCTTGTCGGGACCACTAATAAACACTTTTTTCTCTCGCTCTCCCCGCAGCAGATCCAACCTCACTTCCTCGAAGCTTCTCGTCCTCTCCCTCCCTCCCTCTCGCACCGCCCGTGAAGGTGCCTCGCCGTATCCGCGCTCCATCTAACCCTGCCATCCAAACACCTCTTTACTTAGAGTTAGTTCAGGGTTAGAATCTAACTCTAACCTCTAACTGAGTTAGAGTATCCAAACAGGGCCATAGGCGCAAGCACTCCCCCCCCCTCCTAAGTATGATTATCTCTTACTAGCCATCAGGAACACATGTATTGTCTCCTTCCATCCATACGTCTATCTTGATATCTCTTGGGGCATCTTCTATCGCGCACACACCTTGTCACTCGATCTCCCACCCATGTAGTCCCATCACGATCTCCAGGGGATCTCTCTATGACAAACATACACTCTCTCCTCCCCATGTCTGCATTTTCTCCGTATGTCTCTCTCGACCTCTCTCCCTTGTTTGTCAGACCCCTCTTGGCCACGTGCTAGGGGTCTTCCTCTCTCGGTTCCAAACAACCACACACTATCTCCTCACCTTGCCTCCGTTGTCGAAGATGCATGTGTGATATGTTTGCATAAGACACGCACGCTTTTTCTCCACTTTTATCGTGTGTTGTCCATGTCTCTTTCACACACGCACACATACTTTTTTCACTCTCTCTCTCTCTCTCTCTCTCTCTCTCTCTCTCTCTCTCTCTCTCTCTCTCTCTCTCTCTCTCTCGTCAGGGACTCTGTCACGTCCATAAGCATATGGATGTTTTGAAAAGTCAAACCTCAGAAAAGTTTGACTAGGTATATCTGGAGAAAAACATTTACATCTGGAACGATCATTAGATTCGTCACAACATGTACTTACTTTATACTATCATTTATCTTTGGTATTGCCGATATATGTAATTTTTTATAAACTTGGTCAAAGTTTCAAAAGTTTGACTTTAAAAAAATGCTGTAACTACATAATCGAACGGAGGGAGTAGCTCTTTCTCTCTCTCTCTGCTATCTCTCACGGGCCTCCCCTCTCACTCGAACTCTCTATACCGACGGATTATACGCTCACTGTGTCAGCGTATAGCTCTGTATATTGTTTAGTTGACCGGTCAACCAATCCATATGCTGCATTGTCAGCTCGTGTTCTATATCTTGGTGTGCTGGCCCATGTGGAGTGGGCGAAAATAAGTAAACTAGAGGCCCATCTGACACACGGTGAAGGAAACAAAGTTGAAACCACTCGGGGTAGCACCCCGCACGCTAGTAAATTGAGGGCGCATTGAGGACAAACTTCTTGCTGCGAAGGGCGACTTTTCAAGCACAATTCACCACTGCGCGGCGGCATGCACAAAAGGACGCACTCGCACACACCAAGCACACAACACACACCAGCACACGTGTACACCGGCGTCGCCGCCGGTTGAGATGGATGGCGAGGCAGCCAACAAGAGGAGGCCGCTCGAGCCAAAACCACATCCGGCGAGCCTGGACTTCATCAGCAGCCTCCCCGACGACATGCTGCTCGTCATCATCGGCCTCCTCCCCACCAAATCTGCCGTGCGGACCACCCTGCTCTCCCGGTGGTGGCGCGCCCTCTGGCGCTGCGTCCCCCTCAACCTCACCGTCGACAGCTGCCTCTGCGATGGGGATTGCAAACGCATGGCCGTAGTCTCAAAGATCCTTTCATCGCACCCTGGGCCAGCGAGACGCCTTGACATCCGCATGTTTAGTACCAACTGCAAGGTCCAACCCAAGTTCTACGAGTGGTTCTTATCCCCCGCCCTAGATCAGCTCGAGGAGCTCAGCTTTGAAGCTCGACAATGTCACTCTCTGCCGCCGTCCGCGCTCCGCCTCACGCCAACGCTGCGCCGCGCTAGCTTCAGCTCCTGCTATCTTCCCCAGATTGATGTCGCGCCCGCCCTTCTTCTCCCTCAACTCAAGCAACTCGACCTCTTCGACATTGTCATCTCGAAGAAGGCTATGGACCACCTGCTCCGCAGCTGTACTGCGCTCGAGTACCTTCGTCTTGAGCAGATCCATGGGTTCATTAGCCTCCACATCGCCTCGACGAATCTCCGATGGATTTATGTGTCTTGCTGGCCCCGCAACAAGACATCAATTGGGAAGAGATCACTCCAGTTATTCCACGTTATGGTCATTGAGAATGCGCCTTTCCTTGAGAGATTGCTTGAAAGAACATGCGGTGCCCCCATGTGTGGTTTTGGTAATTGATGACAATCTCTATGGACTAATGGTTGCCTTGAGTTACATTTGAAGGGTTTGTCCATAGGCTTTTCTTGGAGTCCATTTGTTGGTTTCAAGGAGAGTTTGTGATGACCACCGTGCTTTTAAGGAATTATCCCAAGATTGGTCATGTGAGTGTTGAGCTTATTGCAAGCATGTCTTGAAGAAAAAGATTGTGTGATCATTCATGTCTACCTTCAAGAAATCATCCAAACTAAGAGAGTTGGAAAGATTCAAGGTTGATCAAGACTAAGTCAAGAGTGAATCAAGTTGATCAACTCACAAAGCGTAAAAGATGTACCGAGGGGGATCAAGTGATCCCATGGTACGGTAAGCATTGTCCATTGCGCTTTGCGTACTAACCCATGGTCTATGTGAGAGTTCTATGTGGGGTTAGGTACATGTCCATGGGCTTGCGTCAAGAGGAAGATATCATACAACCCATGGAAAGGCATCAAGTGGTGATCATCATCAAATTTGTCGTGTGCAAGTTCAAGTGGAGCATCACGAAGAGATCAAGTGCTTGGATCTTGCCATCCATTGTGGTGTCAATGTACTTGTGAAGATGTGCCGAAGAGTGGCTCACCCATAGTGGACTATGGGGGAGCAATCATCTAGTCTTCATCGAGCCAACGCAATCAAGAAAGGAGGTCCAACTTGAGGGAGTCAAGATCATCATCATCTAGCTCAAGTGGATCATGTGCAAGGCAAAGGTTTGCCCTTGATAGGTTTTCTATTTTACCGGTCTCATGGTGGTAGTTGGGAGACCGGGTTATAGGATCGATAGCCGTACTATCAAGGGGGGCTCTCAAGTGAGTAACTTGATCATATCGTTCTTCGAGAGCTCAAACCATTGCATCCTTGCATCATGTTTCTTGGTTCTTGTTTGGTTCTCTTGGTGAGTCTTAGAGCTTATGGTCATCTTGATGACAAGCTTGAGTTCATCGAAAACGGAGTTTGCATGCGTCTTCTATGATGTTTTCGGTGTTGGAGGTTTTACCGGTCTTATCCGAGGAAGGGTTCTCACCATTTTCTTTTTGGCCTTTTATCATTTGCTTATTATTGTTATTTCTATCAATATTGTGTTAGCCCTTGTCGCTAGCTTTCCAACAAACTTGGTTTCGTCGAATTCGGAGTCCGAATGAAGAAGTTGTGGTGGTTTTGGTGTTCTGAAAAGGCTGCAGCGGTACTACCGCGAGTAGGAGCGGAAGTAATTTTTTTACTACCACCCTTGGGAGCGGTACTACCACCCTTGGGAGCGGTACTACCGCTTTGAGTAGTACTACCGCGGCTACTTCCGTTGCTACTTCCGCTCGGGACCAAAATCTCGTCACAAGTCCAGCGGTGGTAGGCACGGATGTAATTTTTTAGTACCGCTCGCAAGCAGTAGTACCTCTACCCCTAGCAGTAGTACCGCTACCCCTAGTGGTAGTACCGTGATGTCAAGCGGTACTACCGCTCCCCACCTATAAAAGGGGGTCTTCTTCCCCATTGAACCTTATCCTTTGAGCTCGTGTTCTTCCCCCATTGTTGACCTTCTTCGAGCTTGCTAACTCTCAATCCCTCCGTGGATTCTTGCTAGTTTTTGAGGGAAAAGAGAGAGGAGATCTAGATCCACATATCCACCAATCACTTTCTCCTCTATGTGAGGGGAACCTCTTGGATCTAGTTCTTGGAGTTCTTGGTGTTCTCCTTCTTGTTCTTCCTCTCATTTTCCTCCCTAGCATTAGTTGCTTCGGTGGGATTTGAGAGAGAAGGACTTGGGCACTCCGTGTGCCCTTGCCATTGCATTTGGTGCATCGCTTTGAGTTCTCCACGTGATACGTGGAAGTTACAAGTTGAGAAGCTTATTACTCTTGGGTGCTTGGTGCCCTTGAGCTTGTTCATCTTGGGTGCTTGGGCGCCCTAGTCGGTTGGTGGTGTTCGGAGCTCAATCATTGTGGTGTAAAGCTCCGGGCAAGCGTCGGGGTCTCCAATTAGGTTGTGGAGATCGCCTGAGCATTTTGACGGTACCGTGACCGCCCCAAGGGTTGCCAAAGTGTATGGGTTCGGTGACCGCCCCCAAGGGTCGCCATTTGTACGGGTTCGGTGACCGCCCTCAAGGGTCCCTTAGTGGAATCACGACATCTTGCATTGTGCGAGGGCGTGAGGAGATTACGGTGGCCCTAGTGGCTTCTTGGGGAGCATTGTGCCTCCACACCGCTCCAAACGGAGATTAGCATCCGCAAGGGTGTGAACTTCGGGATACATCATCGTCTCCTCGTGCCTCGGTTATCTCTTACCCGAGCCCTTTACTTATGCACTTTACTTTGTGATAGCCATATTGTTCTTTGTCATATATCTTGCTATCACATTGTTGCTTATCTTGCTTAGCATAAGTTGTTGGTGCACATAGGTGAGCCTAGTTGTTGTAGGTTTTGTGCTTGACAAATTAACGGTAGGTTTATTCCGCATTTGTTCGAGCCTCTACCGTAATTATTTTAAAACGCCTATTCACCCCCTCTAGGCGACATCCACGATCTTTCAGTTGGTATCGAGCCTCGTCTCTCTTTGTTGGGCTTAACCGCCTAGAGAGTAAAGATGTCGACTAGAGGATTAGGATTCTCGACACTCCTAGTTTCGATGGCACAAATTTTGATGTTTGGGTAATTCGCATGCTTAATCTCTTTAGGGTCATGGACCCAAATTTAGAGCGAATTGTAGATATGGGTTTTTCTCCTCCAAAGGATCCCCAAAGATTATCTTTAGAGGATGATAAAAACTCTTATCTCAATGCTCAAGCCTCTAATGTGCTTTTCGATGCTTTGAGCAATGTAGTTATATTTCAACTCATGCCGTTTCGGGATGATCATGAGTTATGGACAAAGCTTCAAGATAAATATGGTGTGTCCAAGTTTTGTGGGGATGGTTGTTCTCCCTCCACCTCCGGTCATATAGTCTTCTCAACTTCTTCTACTTCACCTACATGTGGTTTGCCACAAGGTAATGATATGGTGAGTAGTGTTGGCCATTGCAATGATGATAGTATGCTTATTGTAGATGGTCCTTCATCACTATATTATTGCAATACTCCCTCTTTGGGCTTTAACACTTCGAGCACTCCAAATGTTTCACATGCTTGTGTTGATAGTCCTTGCATATCATGTAGAAATTGCGTGACTAGACCTCATGATGATATGCTTGCTATGTCTTGTTGCCATGATAAAAATGCATCTATTTCCTCGAATTGTTGTGCTAACAATGTAGAGGAAACCGAACACTCCATGGAACAAGATGTGGTGTTTAATGGTGCCTCAAGGAATCCTACATCATCATCTATTGCTTTTTGCCTTATGGCTAAGGCGTCAAAGGTAACTCCTACTTTGTACCCCAATATGTCTCTTGATGATGGTGTTGATGCTAATGATGAAGAGAATGATAATGTTGCCTCCTTAAAAACTAAGGGGGAAATGATTTTTAAAGCTCTTCATAAAAATAAAATTGCTCATTCCAACTTCATGGAAATTATGTCCATTGCCATTGATGGCAAGAAATACATTGAGGAGTTGGAATCTCATCTCGAGGAGCATGAGGTCACCATTGAGAAAATGGAAGCTCATGGGCGTGATTACGCAAATGAGATCGCGGAGCTATCTCAAGCTCTTGAACATGAACAAACCACCTCCGAATCTCTTGAGGACACTTTTGCTCTAGAATTATCTAGAGTGAGGGAATCTCATGATAGAGCTCTTGAGGTGGCCAATGATTTCAAAACTAAAAATGCTAAGCTTGAAGTTTCTCATGCTAGACTCCTTGAGGATTTTGAGCACCTCGAAAATGGCTCAAGGGTCATCAAGGGTGAGCTCATCAAACTCACCGAGTCTCATGCCCAACTTGAAGCTTCTTATTTAAAAGAGCTTGCCAAGTTGTCCTCTCCTATTGTTGTAAATGATGATGCTTGTGCTACTAACTCTATTACTTGTGAAGCATCCATTTTGAAGGAGAATGTTGAGCTACGGGCTCAACTTGAGGTGCTATCTAGCAATTATGGGAAATTGGAAGAAAGTCATGAAAAGCTCTCAAGCTCTCATGATGATCTTCTAGTATCCCATAGTGTGCTAAAGATAGCTCATGAGGCCATGATTGCCAAGGTAACATCTAGTGAGCCTCATGTGGATACTAGCACTACTTCTAGTCAAAATAGTATATTGCCATGTGCTAGTCCTTGTAATTCATCTACTCACAATATTGGTACATCTTGCGATGAATTGCTTTCCTTGCCTTGTTGCTCTAATGATGAAGCTTATACTTCCTCTAGTACTTGTGTTGAGACTAACCATGTAGAGGAAATCAAAGAGCTCAAGGCCCAAGTCACTTCCTTGAAGAAAGACTTGGAAAAGAGTCATCAAGGGAAATCCACACTCAACAATATCTTGAGTGTGCAAAAATTCCCAATGACAAAGGTGGACTTGGATTCAACTCCAACAAGAAGAATAAGTCCAAGATCAACAAGAAGAAGGGCCAAAAACAAGTCAAGGATTCGCCAAGATTATTTGCTTCAAGTGCAAAATTGAAGGGCATCATGTTAGATCTTGCCCATTGAAGAAGAAGGCTATTAGTGACAAGCAACAAGGGAAGCGGCTACAAGTGCATTCTCATGCTCAACCTCAAGTTGAAGAAAGGCCTCTTCCCAAGAATACTCAAGCTAATGCTTCTCAAGTTGAGAAATCAAATGAGAAGAAAGTGAAGAGTAGACGTTGCTACTTATGTCGTGAGACAGGTCACGTCGCTTCTTCATGCACTAGTGGTAACTTATCCAACCCAATTATTATTGATGATATCTATTCTCTTGGGAAGGATAAGGTTGGCAATGTGTTTGCCAAGTTTGTTGGTACTCAAAGTGGTGTCAAGAAAAGAACCATTTGGGTAGCCAAACCTATTGTGACTAACTTCTTAGGACCCAACTTGGTTGGGGACCAACAAGCTCAAACTTGATCAATAGGTGTTGTTGGAGGGCATTGGAGACTTGGCTAAATTATGAAGAATTAAGGGGACTTCATCATTCTTTTTGTCTCAAGCCAAGTCAATTGGATTATCAAGTTTCTATCTTATATCCAATGTGCCTCCTTGCGGTAACTTGTACTTAAATTGTTTAACTTGAAAGTTACTTGCCCCCTTGCATGTTTTGGTTTTGTTCCTTGCATGTGTTTGTATATGTTGTGATTCCAACGTGCTTACCTTGAGCAATCAAGTATGTGTGTGTTGGTTTGCACATCATGTACGTGTGTGTCGTGCGTTGAGCCTTTATGCTTCTTATTTGTATCCTAGTTGGCTCGTGCGAGAGATTAATGGAACATCCCATTTTGGGGAGTGATGTACTTTGTGCACCCACAATCCTATAAATGTGTGTACATGAGGAATACCATCTAGTATTGATATTACAATATTATCTAGTCGCTAGGTGGTATATCTCTCATGAGAAATTCAAATTCTAAATAGTCCATTAATTATCTCTTGTTTGTTCCTCTTATTGCCTCTTGTTAAGTTCTTATTGGTATCACATTATGGGGGAGTAATATGCTAAGTGCATATTACAAGCCTAGAAAATGTGTACATTTGAGATATTGTCACCTAGAATTGATATTGTAGATTATCTTGTTCCTAGGTGGCATGTTAGCTCTACAAGTTACAATTTGCTTGTGGTTGGTGTGAAGATGGTGTCGGATATTCTTGTTATCTACCACCGGGAATTATTTCCAAATACTTCTTGTCTTTGACAATTGGTAGTCTTATGTGTGGTAGAATTTGTTGATCATCTTTACATTGGCTTTTGTTTTACTTGCCTTTTCTCTTGCCAAGGTTTGTGTCAACTCCCGTTGTCTTCCATACCACTTGTGGATCTTGTTTATTTCTTGTTCTTGTCTAGCGTTCTCTAGATATAGTGAAAGCGGTGATCCCACCTTGTGCTTTTTGTATTAAAATACAAATCCTATATAATGCACAACTCGTGGGGGAGCTATTCTATTTTCTTTAGAACACTCCTTTT
The DNA here is from genome assembly GCA_021437245.1 of Aegilops speltoides. Taxonomy (NCBI): domain Eukaryota; kingdom Viridiplantae; phylum Streptophyta; class Magnoliopsida; order Poales; family Poaceae; genus Aegilops; species Aegilops speltoides. The sequence goes on along the minus strand of CM038143.1, from coordinate 533,103,871 downwards.
GTGATCCTTCTCAAGTGTGTTTTGGTGGAAGGCAAGCCTTTTTCTTTTGGTACTTTGTGCCATCATGAAACTTTGTCGAGAGCTTGGTTTGTTTGGAACCATCCTCTCTTTGGGAGTTTGACATCTTTAGTTTAGTGTGTATCAATGGATATCTCATTCCTTGATGTATCTTTATGATATCTTCCAAGTGATGATTTCTCCATTTGGTATCCTTTTCACTTGGCATTTCTTCGTCTTTTGGTTTCGGGTTTTGAAAGTCTTGAGCATGCATGTTTACTTCATGTATTTCATTTGGCATGCTTTCTTTCTTTGACTCAATATATAGCGGAAACTCCACCTAGTCTCAATTTGGATGAGATGTGCATGAAATTCATTATCATATCTATATGCACATATATATGTGGAGTTTGTCCTATGTATTGGTGTTTCTAACTATTTGGTCCCGATGAGTTTGGGTACCGTTTAGTTTGTGTTGTTCTTCTAGGAACATTTGGAGATGCATTGGATGCTCGGCTCACTCACAAGGAAGGTGTTGTCACCATGTGCATATTGGAGTCAAGCTAGGATGATCAATGAACTACTATCTACCTTCAATTGGTATCTACTACATCCTTCCGATGATATCTCGGTAACAAGTATCTATTCATGCTTTCCCTTCTTGCATTCAACCTTGTGTAGGTTGCATCTTGGCATGATATTCATTTCATATCTTGTGATACTTGTTTCCTTTCTCAAATCATCCCAACGATGATCTCTTGTTGCTCGTTGTGATGTCTTTGATGGATGTGTGATTGGAATTCATTTATATACAATAAGACCATATCTAGCCAAGTGCTATGCTTCCAAGAAAATATCTTATTGGTATATTTATGACTTCCTTGTGGATATCTTGTTCCTTCGTGTTGTAACTATTTCGGGTGTACATCCTTCCTTGTAGATATATTCGTCTACATAGAACCTTATACACTTGAGAGAAATTACATCTCTAGTTGATATCCTTTCTTTCACGTCCACCCTGTCTTTCTTTTGTTATTTCTTTGGTGGCTCCGTGAAAGCTCTTGCCTTGAGCGTGTGTCCTCTATCGTTGCATCTTGATGCACTCTTGTGTGGTGAAGATTATTTTCCTCATGCTTATCTTTACAAGGTTTTTGCCATCTTAATTGGCATCCCTCGTCTTGATGAGGCTTTCATCTTCTATCTTCACCACGGGTTGTCACAAGCATAAGTTCTTTATATGCTTATTAGTAAGCTTATGAACCCACTTGCTAGTTGTGTGTGTGGGAATGATAGGCCTTGCACCGTGTGCCTCATTATTTCAAGACTATGTTGATGCCTAATGCTCATCCTAATTTTAGTCCTCTCAAGTGCTTCGCCATGACTCACACACGTCATTTTGGTTGAGTCTATTCTTAAGTTGCCTCTTTTACATGTTGCTCAACCATGTACTTGTTGCAAGCGCTAGGCTTTGTTTCCTATATGCTCACTTGCACTGGATGTGAGTTTCTATTGATTTTGGGGGATCTATGATCCTATTTTGTGCACTTTGTATTCAAATACAAAAATTCTTATGTGTGCACAAATAATGGAGAGCTTCTCTAGTTTCTTTAGAACACTCCTTTGCGTTTATCATAATATCTTTATTCTTGTGGCATGTAGGATCATTGGTCTAGTAGGTTCAATTGATATCCGTTGATTGCTTGCTTCAATTGGTATCTTCTGATTGCTTGTGTCTCTCTCTGTTATGTCTTTGTGTCATATCATTCTTTAGCAATCTTTGTGCCTCAATATAGTTTGTCTTCCTCCAAGTATTTACCATTGGATTTGTGTATGGCATTTCACTCTATTTTTGAGAGATACACAATTTATGGAGGAACACTCCTTATATTGGCATTCTAAGCTTTTCACCCATTTTGGCAATCGATGCCAATGGGGGAGGAGTTTCAGAGTGTTTTGTGGAGAAGTTTAGAGAGTTATCTCCTCTTGCTTTAGTTTTGCTCCGTAGTATTTGCATCTCATTCTCATGCATCATTGGTTGTTGCACTGCATGGTGATGCATAATTCCTTGTATAAACTCTCTTGAAAGTGATTGTCATCAATTACCAAAATGGGGAGATTGAAAGAACATGCGGTGCCCCATGTGTGGTTTTGGTAATTGATGACAATCTCTATGGACTAATGGTTGCCTTGAGTTACATTTGAAGGGTTTGTCCATAGGCTTTTCTTGGAGTCCATTTGTTGGTTTCAAGGAGAGTTTGTGATGACCACCGTGCTTTTAAGGAATTATCCCAAGATTGGTCATGTGAGTGTTGAGCTTATTGCAAGCATGTCTTGAAGAAAAAGATTGTGTGATCATTCATGTCTACCTTCAAGACATCATCCAAACTAAGAGAGTTGGAAAGATTCAAGGTTGATCAAGACTAAGTCAAGAGTGAATCAAGTTGATCAACTCACAAAGCGTAAAAGATGTACCGAGGGGGATCAAGTGATCCCATGGTACGGTAAGCATTGTCCATTGCACTTTGTGTACTAACCCATGGTCTATGTGAGAGTTCTATGTGGGGTTAGGTACATGTCCATGGGCTTGCGTCAAGAGGAAGATATCATACAACCCATGGAAAGGCATCAAGTGGTGATCATCATCAAATTTGCCGTGTGCAAGTTCAAGTGGAGCATCACGTAGAGATCAAGTGCTTGGATCTTGCCATCCATTGTGGTGTCAATGGACTTCTGAAGATGTGCCGAAGAGTGGCTCACCCATAGTGGACTATGGGGGAGCAATCATCTAGTCTTCATCGAGCCAACGCAATCAAGAAAGGAGGTCCAACTTGAGGGAGTCAAGATCGTCATCATCTAGCTCAAGTGGATCATGTGCAAGGCAAAGGTTTCCCTTGATAGGTTTTCTATTTTACCGGTCTCATGGTGGTAGTCGGGAGACCGGGTTATAGGATCGATAGCCGTACTATCAAGGGGGGCTCTCAAGTGAGTAACTTGATCATATCGTTCTTCGAGAGCTCAAACCATTGCATCCTTGCATCATGTTTCTTGGTTCTTGTTTGGTTCTCTTCGTGAGTCTTAGATCTTATGGTCATCTTGATGACAAGCTTGAGTTCATCGAAAACGGAGTTTGCATGCGTCTTCTATGATGTTTTCGGTGTTGGAGGTTTTACCAGTCTTATCCGAGGAAGGGTTCTCACCATTTTCTTTTTGGCCTTTTATCATTTGCTTATTATTGGTATTTCTATCAAGATTGTGTTAGCCCTTGTTGCTAGCTTTCCAACAAACTTGGTTTCGTCGAATTCGGAGTCCGAATGAAGAAGTTGTGGTAGTTTTGGTGTTTTGAAAAGGCTGTAGCGGTACTACCGCGGGTAGGAGCGGAAGTAATTTTTTTACTACCGCCCTTGGGAGCGGTACTACCGCCCTTGGGAGCGGTACTACCGCTTGGAGCAGTACTACCGCGGCTACTTCCGTGGCTACTTCCGCTCGGGACCAAAATCTCGTCACAAGTCCAGCAGTGGTAGGCACGGATGTAATTTTTTAGTACCGCTCGCAAGCAGTACCGTGATGTCAAGTAGTACCGCTACCCCTAGCAGTAGTACCGCTACCCCTAGCGGTAGTACCGTGATGTCAAGTAGTACCGCTACCCCTAGCAGTAGTACCGCTACCCCTAGCGGTAGTACCGTGATGTCAAGCGGTACTACCGCTCGATGCGGGCTGTCAGCATAACGGTTGGTTTTTTCCCCACCTATAAAAGGGGGTCTTCTTCCCCATTGAACCTTATCCTTTGAGCTCGTGTTCTTCCCCATTGTTGACCTTCTTGAGCTTGCTAACTCTCAATCCCTCCATGGATTCTTGCTAGTTTTGAGGGAAAAGAGAGAGAGATCTAGATCCACATATCCACCAATCACTTTCTCCTCTATGTGAGGGGAACCTCTTGGATCTAGTTCTTGGAGTTCTTGGTGTTCTCCTTCTTGTTCTTCCTCTCATTTTCCTCCCTAGCATTAGTTGCTTGGTGGGATTTGAGAGAGAAGGACTTGGCACTCCGTGTGCCCTTGCCATTGCATTTGGTGCATCGGTTTGAGTTCTCCACGTGATACGTGGAAGTTACAAGTTGAGAAGCTTATTACTCTTGGGTGCTTGGTGCCCTTGAGCTTGTTCATCTTGGGTGCTTAGGCGCCTAGTCGGTTGGTGGTGTTCGAGCTCAATCATTGTGGTGTAAAGCTCCGGCAGCGTCGGGTCTCCAATTAGGTTGTGGAGATCGCCCGAGCATTTTGACGGTACCGTGACCGCCCCAAGGGTTGCCAAAGTGTACGGGTTCGGTGACCGCCCCAAGGGTCGCCATTTATGCGGGTTCGGTGACCGCCTCAAGGGTCCCTTAGTGGAATCACGACATCTTGCATTGTCGAGGGCGTGAGGAGATTACAGTGGCCCTAGTGGCTTCTTGGGGAGCATTGTGCATCCACACCGCTCCAAACGGAGATTAGCATCCGCAAGGGTGTGAACTTCGGGATACATCATCGTCTCCTCGTGCCTCGGTTATCTCTTACCCGAGCCCTTTACTTATGCACTTTACTTTGTGATAGCCATATTGTTCTTTGTCATATATCTTGCTATCACATTGTTGCTTATCTTGCTTAGCATAAGTTGTTGGTGCACATAGGTGAGCCTAGTTGTTGTAGGTTTTGTGCTTGACAAATTAACCGGTAGGTTTATTCCGCATTTGTTCGAGCCTCTACCGTAATTATTTTAAAACGCCTATTCACCCCCCCTCTAGGCGACATCCACGATCTTTCATTGCTTGTATCGGATCTAGAAGGTCCAACAAAAATCAGGGTCATTGACGCGCCGAAATTGACAGCGTTGGTGTACTCGTCTTCCCAATTCTCTGAACTCTTTATTGGATCCGTAATCGTTCAGGTACATCACTCATCTTCTTCTCCGTCTTCTTGAAATTCACATTTTTAAATTTCTTCTTGATGTATTTACGACCGTCTTCCAGAAAATGATTCCAACAAGCTTGACCCAGTCCATGCGCACAGTGAAGATCTTAGCACTAAAATCTAGCGGCCCCAATCTGGATCAAGTTGTTGGACTCCTTACATGCTTTCCATGCACGGAGAAGCTACTCATCGAGGTGAAACTTCTTTTCTATTAGTAAACGGTAATCACAACGTAGCTCAATTTTTTCGTAATTTTCCCAAATTACGATGACAAGTGTAGTGTTCAAAACTACATCTACGCACTGCACCGAAAGAAATGTTTTTAGTATTTTTTTCTCACGTGATCACCTGCATCATTTGTATGCTGTACTACTATAGTAGCCTAGGCTAGTCATAGTGGAATGTAACTTAGACTACTCCAGTAACTCTATGGTTACCCTAAGGGCAAGTACTACTACTACCTCCGCTCTTCCAATTTTGTAGTATCAAAATTTGACCATAGATTTAACTTACAAAATGTTAATGCATGTCACTAAGAACTATATCGTTGGATTCGTATTTGAACATAATTTCAAATGGCGTAATTTTTAGTGACATGCATTGGAATTTTCTTAGGTAAATCTATGGTCAAAATTTTATACTAAATACGAGGTAGTATTCCCTCCGTCCCAAAATTTTTGTCTTACATTTGTTTAGATACGGATGTATCTAACACTAAAATTAACTAGATACATCCGTATTTAGACAAATTTAAGACAAGAATTTTTGGGACGGAGGGAGTACAAAAGTGGGCTATGTAGGCCAAAACATGTGCCGAATTCACTTGTGATGCATTTGGCATCGATGCCCCTCCATTGCTCACCTTGTGTCCCAATCTGGAGCACGCACTTTGCTCCGGTGCCAAATTAACTTACGCAATGAAAAAACACATCGTGGGAGAGAGAGAGGACTGAGGCAATAAAAAGACACTTGTTTGGGAGAGTGAGAGGCTGGTGTAGTTGGTTTGATTGATTTGTTTATACATGTGGGTCTGTGTGCATAGCGGTGCCAACTCTCTCACATCGCGAGAGCGGTGCCAAAATCTTTTGATTTGACATCGATGCGTATTATGTGGTATACTTTTGCGAAATATGGCATCGGCCACATAGTGGAAGGCAACAAATGCCCAAGCTCTTCACGTGCTCCTAGTTAAATGAGAGGAAACAGAAACAGAGAGAGAGAGAGGGAGAGAGAGAGAGAGTGAAAAAATATCACTAGCCAGCCAACCCTATCGTATGAGCGAATGATATTGGTACCTCTTGATGACACGGGAATCTTATGCAGCCAGCTGCTCTAATATGTTCTCATCATTTGCAGATAAAAAAAGACCCGAAAGTGAAAAATGTGCTGCACTATAATAATCTCATCGAATGCCTTGATCTCCATCTTACAGAAATTGATTTGATCGACTACCGAGGCAGCACATCTGAGATTAAATTGGCCAGGTTCTTTGTTCTGGAGGCAAGTGTGCTCAAGGTAATGAGGTTTGGCGTTCTCTGGCGCAACAATGAATGGCGTGCTGATCACCGCAAGCGTCTAAGCCTAAATGACAAAGTCTCCGCAGAAGCTGAATTTGTTTTTGAAACATCAAGTGGCCAGAGATTCGAAAACTTATTTGGCCATTAGTGACTTGTCAGGGCGGTGGATTTTAGTTTGTACGATAACGCTGCATCCACCTAAAGTAACGAAAGTTCTTACGTGAACTTCCTAGTAATTCCCTCTTCCTATGTGCAGCATTACTCCTAACATTTGTAATATCAGTTTGAAACTTGTAATATTGCCGTGTCCTATTCCTGCGTTTTCAAAATCCTGCGAATCAAACAGGTCCTGAGTTGGTGATGATGTTGTGCCTCCCATCTTTCACCAGTAGCCATCGGATCTAGATCTGACGCATACAAACCAAGCTTCTCCATTTTTGCAAAAAGATGCCAGCACTTGTTCCCTATTTACAAACAACTCCTTGTCTCTCACAATCAGCCTTATCTCCTCCCCACCATATCTAGAAGGCCGTGGAAAAATCTGGCGCGATGGTCGCTGCCGGAGCAGTCCACCCCCAATCTTGGTGTTTCGTGCAATGCACGGGCATCTACGCACGGGAAATTATGTCAAACAGGGCTAGTTGTAAGCAGGCTAGCTCTACAGCCATGATGATAGTGACTGCAGACGGTGAGGCCGACTATGGTAGTCTCAAGTCATTGAAAGCATGCACGGTCCACATCTCTCATTGGTTGATATGTCACGAAATAAGAAACAAGGAGGGAGTTAATGCACCGTGCCTAAGTGTTTTGGGATTATTTGGTTTTCGTAATGTGACTTACACAACATTTTTGTTTACATGCATTAACATTTTTATTAGTTAAATCAAAGGTCAAAACTTGGCGCAAAATGCAAAGGGGACCAATAAACTAGTAAACATCAAACTTCTCTCGTTTGGCCCCAACTAGAGGTCCGGTGAGATGACTATACTACACCGGCACAGACGGGGGCGCAGCTTCATTGACTTACGGCAACTGCCTTTGGGTGAATGACATGTGGGCCCAGGGGGTGGCTGGCCCACCTATCATACAGCCAAAGGCAGGTGCAGTAGAGGGCCGAGGAGTAGTACGAAATCCTACGCACCTACGCACGATAACCAAGGGCAAGAGTGATCACTCGAATCGCAAGATCAGTTGACTAGTAGAAGCTAAGCTAGACCCATGGAGGCGATGAGCGTGAGCATCAGCCGGTTGTGCCAGATGGTCCACGACGCCGGCCTACAGCCCGACAACGAGGAACGTCTCCAGGTAGTATTGCTTGAGGCCGGCAGGGCGAGGGGCCGCTTGGACGACAGCTTCGTCTCCTTGTTTGACGAGGTCCTCGTTGGTTTCCTCGACAAGTTCACCTTCGTCAAGAAGCTCGCGGACGACTTTGACGCAAGCCTTCAGCCGACGAGCCCAGGCTCTGCAATGCCCGCCACCCTCAATGGCCACTATGGTGACAACCTCTTCGACGCACTGGTGGCCCTGCGACTGCCAGCCGTCACGCCGGAGAATTTCCACCTTGAGGTCGCGCTCGCCGCGCAGCGCCTGGCGCAGCAAGACACCATGGACATAATCAGCCACGTCTACATGCATGCAAGAGGAGGACGATAGGACGCTGGCCTTCTTGGACCGCAGGGCAACCTTGGACGCACTGTTTAAAAGCACATTGAGCTCGCCGCCAACGCCACTGCTCCTCACACGTCGGTTGGTGACCCAGCGCACTAGGGCGTGAGGATGTCATTGATGGATCCATATGTATTTTTATCTTTCCGTCAAATCCATGTAGTAGTATATGATACTACAGTAATTATATTACCTTTCGCATCAACTTCCTAATTTTCGTACGTACTCCATGCATGAACGGCGCCAGAACCAAACTTCTCGTTACTCTAGGCAAAATCGTTATTTTCTATCTATTGATCGCGCCATGCAGCAGAACCAAATTTTACAAGTTACGAGTTCAAAAGGAAAAGCCTGTCGTGTTCGCGTCGCACCCCCACACGGTTGGTCCGGCACGCCGCTCAAGCGGGAATGCGTGCGGTGTTGCATTTTCACTTACAAGTGGGACCATAGTTGAGCAAACCGACTATCAGCAAACTCCCACCCCGCCCACCACGCGATGGCTGAGAAAACAGGAGGGAGAAGAGATGGCTGTAGCACGGACACCAAGAAAATTGGTGTCGGATGGCACTCGTGTGGGTGGCGTGTGCCGTAGTGCTAGACGTGAATGCTAGTTATGGCCCATGCCACCCCACTATATCGAGCCTATATCGAGGTACAGTACATAGAACAAATTTCCTGCAGTCCGTGCTCAACACTCCTTTATCTTTCTTCTCAGCCAGCCAGCGGACGCGCGGAGCCCATTGTCTGTTTGCTCACATGCGGTCCCACATGTCAGTGAAAACGCAAGAGGACCCACTGAACCTGCACATCTTTCACCTCGACGTGCTGGTGATGAAAAACAAATCCAAGAAAAATCTTCGGTGGCCGTTTTTGGAGTTACTCAAGAGTAGTAAGATTCTATTTACAGTTTAACCCAAGATGCACATCTTGTGGCTGCAACTTATCAACTACCACCCTATTTTCTTTCATGACACGACCTGGATGCTGGATGTCCCACGTGTCGGAAAAAGGAGGAAGAACCCGACCAAATCTTCGGTTGTGCTCTCGGATTAGACTAGTTGTGCTAACTTAAAAATTTTATTGTGTACTCCCTCCGTTCCAAAATACTTGACTTCCATTTTTCCAAAAATGGATGTGCCTATATACTAAAACATGTCTAGATACATATATATTTTGACAAATACTAGAACAGAAGGAGTAGAATGGATGCAAGTTTTTGTATTTGGAAGAAGAGTACATCCATATATTGATAGAGCGTTGGAGTTGGCCTTACAAGTGGGACCGCAGTTGAGGAAACCGACTATCGGCAAACCCCCACCTCGCCCGCCGCGCGATGACTGAGTTAGAGAAACGATGAGGTTGAAGAGATTGCTCTAGCATGGACTCCAAGAAATTTGGTGTCAGATGGAAGTCGTGCTGCTGGCATGTGCCGTACTCCTGGACGTGAATGCTTGTTCTGGCCCATGCCACCTTACTACTCCTACTACTTACTAGTATATAGTACTACTAGTATCGAGGATTCGAGGTGCTGGTTACGTATGGTTACGGTAAAAACACCCGCACGACGCGCGAAGCATGTGAAGCTAGTACTACAAATAGTATACTACTATTGTTGATGATTGGCCTCATCCGATAACCTATTGCAATGCACGTACAATTATGTATTCGAAAAATATTGTTTTGCCTCGTTGCACCACTCACTCACAGAAGCAACTCGAAAGCCATTCATAAATTTAGTAAGTTTATCACAGGCATGTCATTTTATTACATACAACAGGTCATCAACGCACATCGACAACGAGGATACATTATAAATACCAAAGTTTTCACCACACAACAAATAACAAGAAATGAAATGAACTTCAACTCAACCATTCCTCGGCGTTGGAAACGCTTGCTTTGAACCACAAGTGATTCTCTGGGACGGGCCATCCATTGTCGATCTGGAGACCAACGTAGGACTGATCATCTAGGCTGAAGCGGCCTACTATATCAGTATCAGGGTAGGGAACCACCCAAATGTCCGAGGTATAGACACAGTTGCTTCTCATAAATGGTAGTAACGTTGTGTCAACAGCAGTTGGATCGCCTTTCACCATCATTGGATAGTTTTGTCCAAGGAAGAGCGAATTTTCTCCAAGACTATCAATTCTGTACCAGGGAGAAGGAGTTGGCGCTAACACACTAGTATCCATCCCGAATACAATGCAACGGGTGTTGGAATAGATCCGGAGAGTGCGACCATGGGAGACTACACCTGCTTCCTTAGCAGTAACATCATCAGTGGGCTGTAAACACATGAGAAGAGGTGATCCATCGGAATTAGTTGCCAGGTGCCAAATAGTATATGGGCGCTGCTCGTCCTCATGCTCGTGATCATCACCATCATCATCTCCCCCTTGGTTATAAAAATCTTCAAGTATAGGTGGTGGAATGTTCACAGGACCTTGGAAACACAAGAAGAAGGTTAATTAGTAAGACTGGCCATAGTGGGGGTAACATAAGTAGTATCATGCACTTGTGACTTGCAAACATGCTTATGTGGCAGGCAATTAAGGAAGAGAGAGATGGTTATAGTAACATAGGTAGATACCATAACATAATAAATGTGATGCTACTATGTGTCATGCATGGCAATAAATGAGACCACCTATGATACTAATCTAAGGTACTATGCACTATAGAGGTAGTAACATAAACTAGTAACATATGCATGTTACTAGTCTAAGTTACTCCCCACTATGACCAGCCTTGCTAACCCGCATGCATGTGGATGAAACAATTATAATTATGGTGAAAGACAAACGTACCGAGACAACGAGGATGCCATGCAAAAACAGTGCCACGAGTGGTGGCAGCAAACACAAGGCCCTCATATTCAATTGCATCACAGTACTCATCCGTGTGCAGAAACTGATTTTTGAGCAATATCCATCCAGTCAAACCACTGACGACAACAACAAGCTTGTCGAAGATAGCAACAACTTCATAGTTGTTGTAATTCTAAGAGCGGTTGGGGACTTGAGAAATTGCTATCTTCCGTAGAAGACAGTCACCATGATTGTATTTGAACGTGCGTACAATACCGGTGTGCTCAACCACTGGGCAGTCTGCTGAGATTTTTGGAAGTGGAACCCGGTCACAAGTGTACACATTCACAAGTTCCCACTCGCAGTTGGACCCATGTAAACAACCCAATCTCCATTTGCGCCTGCCCAAGCCTTGCCCTCAAGCGATGGCATCTTAACATCATACGTATCATTATCAAGCGGCATCAACTTGCACAGGGCGAGGCCTCCGTCGTGACGGCGCCAGTCATCAGGATCACGGCGAAGAAGATAGGGGAGATCAAACCGCTCCTTGACTCTTGGGTTCCATGTAATGATGTTATTAGTTGAGTCGAGAATGGGCTTGAACGAACCTGCCATGCTAGCCGAGGTGATGATGTCGCACCGATCAATGAGTTCCTCCACCACGTCATCTTTCAGATCGGGGCAAGAATAACAGGGTCGTTTCCGTCCTATTCCCTCCATGAGAAGACGATCGAACAATGGCAGAAGAAAGTGTGAAGGACTGAAGGAAAATGGAGGAGGGAGAGGAAGAGCGTGCGACAGCAGTTCCAAATCGAGAGTGAAAGGCGAAGCGTCGGTGGACGGTTGCCAGTTTGCCACGGTTCATGCAGGGGCGCCCCGGCCTACACGTCGGTTTAGAAATACTCCTACTACTCGCTGTCGTCTCAGTGATATGTGGAACGGGACCACATGTCAACGAGACATGGTGTGTAATTTCTCGTGCAAAATGCGATCTGGCCGCGTTGGCCCAAGGTGCCGCATTAGTTATCGGCCTTTACTTTTTTAATGGCACGCCATTCAGTTTTGAAGCACGACTAACTGGTACTGTACGCAGAGAAAATATAAACTACTCTACCACTACTCCACCTCCAGTACTAGTAGTATAAAGAAGATATATAGGCTGGAGCTTCAGCGCTTTCTTGCCAAGGGCTGCCCACTTGCTTCTCACAGTACCACCCTCTCTCCACATCTAAAAAAGACGGCCCCTCTCTCCCTCCTCACCGGTGGTCACAGATCCGCCAGGGAAGAAAAGGACGTGCAGCGTTGGCCTTGCTTTCGTCGTCGGCGGCGAGTCACGTCCTTCGAGCGACAAGGCCGTCCTCTCAGACCTAGCGCCTGTGCGGGATCGTTGCCGTAGTGTGTGCAGAGGACGACGACCACGAGCGAAGCCACTTCCCGCCGACCCTCAGGTATGCTACCTCTTTTTGAACCATACCCTTGTTCTATTGCCCCATCTGGCACATCGTTGCATGTGGATCTTTTTCCACTCCACCATCTTCCCAATTTGCTATCCTCTGCTCTGCTGGCCACGCAGACGAAAACCATAATTTGCACTATTAAAGGAAACCCTACTTCATGCAGACTAATGCATGTCTGGGTTGAATAAGGAAAGGAAGGGAGACTGTATTGTCCAAGAGAGTAGGCATCGAACCCGCATCTAGGTTGAAAAGGGGAAAATCAGTAGCTAAGGAACGAGTCTCGTGTCTCTTGGTTGAAGAAGGGTAGAAAGGCATGACAACGCAATAGAGAATGACCAGGCCGATCGGTTTGTTGTCCTCACATAGGAAAAAGGTGGCTAAAGAGAACAAAAATGGGACGTAATCCACATATGCTGCCTGGATATTTGTTGCTCTGGGCAACCATACCTCCCTCACCACTCTGCGTCCGTGGAGGTACATCGTACTGGTGCGCCCACTATCCGAATGGGCCTCCCATGCTCTTATTGCCACTTTTTTGCTGTTAGTATAACGCTAGCAGTCAAGTCAAGCAGTGCTACTGCTAAAGTGATGCCACATTTAACTAATGCCGCTCTCAGTCTAATGCCACAGATAAATTTAAGCAGTGCCATTTAATGGCACTGGATCATTTCAGGGTTAGCTGTTGATTGTGGATGTATTAAAGATTTTTCAGCTAAGGCATTCTAATGTTGTTGCACAGCCAGTATACCAACGATGAAACTTGTTACTACCTTCACATTTTTGCACTGTTAATGCTTATAGATTACATACCTCACTTTCATGAGATAAGTTATTTTTTTTTGTACAGTGTCACCAAAATGCCAAGGCGCTGATGTGATTTTATTTTGGTTAAACTGCACAGACAATTATGAAGACAAGAGGAAAGGTCAAGAGTGGGCACCTCCTCCTCCGGCTGTTCTCTTGATAATCAAGAGGAAAGATCAAGTTTTTATGTTTGATCAATTATCAAGATTGGGATAGCAATTTTTAAGGTCCCCCCGAGTTCGATATGATATTTACCTTGGAGGTACATGGTTTGCAATTTTTTTGTACTGTCATTAGTTAATAATGCTAGTTACCTTCAGACTTTTGTATTTGGGTTAATGCTCATGCACAGCTAGTATACCAATGCTGAAACTTGTTACCTTTACATTTTGTATTGTTAATTCTTATAGAAACCTTCCAGTGCTAGAGTTTATTGAAATCTGTTCAGTAAAACCATTATATTGTACCCTGTAATAAACTAACTACTCTACTGTTGCACTAGCCACTGGATTAGTGTATATTTGTAGTATTCGAATGGTGTTGCATTAGCGTATGGACATAAATAAAGTGTGGCAAGCTTTCCCAGATATGTGCCCAAAAAAACTACTACCTGTTTTTCTAAATACTAGACGTTTGGGTACTTTAAATTGAACCGCGAAAACGTCTTATATTAAGGAACAGAGGGTGTAGAGTTCACTCAAATTATCCCGGTAAAGCTAGTAACACCTTTGTTAAAATTAATGTTCATTATGTTATCGGAGGAGGTCTGTATGTTTGTCTCTAATGCCTGTCTACTACATACCCGACATCATGATGTAATGTTAAGTCATTTCCTTTTGTACAGTGTAACTAAATTGTCAAGGCGGTGATGGCATTTTATTTTAGTAGAACTGCACAAAATTTGCTTAAAAGAAGAGGAAAGGTCAGGAATGGCTCAGTTTTTCAGAAAAAACTATGTATGCCTTCCTGACATCAGCCGTTGTTGCTTTATTTATTCCTTCAAACAGGTGGTTAGAAACAGTCATGCTACCTTTTCCCATTAAGAAATTGGTATGCTTATATTTGTGAGTCTATGCTTCAACTAGTGCCACTTTTATAGTAATCACACTTTCAATATCTATGCAAACAGGGATGCTCGATTTTAGTGGAGCTGCACAAAAAGTCCAACTGGTTCAACATTAGGAGCATGTTTTTTTCCAAACCTTTATATCCAATTGGTGGCACTATGAGCTGTTGATTACGAAGGTACATGGTTTGCTACTATCTTGCTACTCTTTTTGTACTGTTATTTGGTAGTAATACTAGTGGTTTGCATGTGAATTTATTGGCAGGGTGGACTTACATTGGAGGTGCAAGACAGGATTCAATGATTGGATGCTCAATTTTGGTTGTATCGATTTCACCTCTTCCATCACTGCGAACATGGTGTGGTATATGTTTACTAGCTGCTTGATATTTGTGCAGACAGAGATGTCTGCCCGTTGCTATTTGGCAAACAAACAAAGTGTCCGCAATTTTGGTTAAACTGCACAAGAGAATAGTATAGTCACTGCATGCAGTGCCATTTGAAAATAGACACAAAGATTGGATAGTCACTTCATGAACTGCAGAAAAGTAGTACTGTACTATTTACTGGCTAACACTTGGTGCTTCATTGCTTTGGTCTGATTATACAATGGGCATCATTTTCCCTAAGTTAAAGTTTGTATTCCGAAAGTAGTCTTGCGGTGTGATCGAGAGAAGACCAAATCATATTGCAGTGGATGTTCCTCCATCATGTGTGGTTCATTCTCATGGTTCCAGCTATTGGTGAAACCACTTACGTTTGCAAGAGGAATTGTAGACTTCACAAAAAAATTTGTCTTTCAGTCTGTACTGAATGTTGGCCAAGAGAAGCATCCATGTTAGTAGGAAGAACAGATGTTTTTTCTAGATCTTTGCTTTTGGAGCTACATATTTGTATATGATCTGTGAATCATTGAGATGCATTAACATGTTGATCTTATGTATGGGAATCATACTAGTTAGTTTTAGTTGCGACGCAAGATCCGAAGTGGCTGATCTTTGCTTTTGGAGCTACATATTTGTATATGATCTGTGAATCATTGAGATGCATTAATGATTACTTATTTCTATTTGCTCGGTGTTTACAAGTTCTTGATCGATCACTAGCTAGCCTACAAATGGGCACTGGCAGTTTTATTTGCGGCGAAGATGCGAAGTGGCAGTTTTTGAATAAAATGCCTACCTCTCAAGAAAGCGACAAGCTACACTATCGATCCTACGGATAAAAATGCCTACCTCTGAAGAAACTGACAAGCTACACTATCGATCCTACACGGATAAATAGCGTATCACGCACGTACTACCTCCTTTTCGGTTTGCAGGGCTCAATTCAAGAAACGACCTACTCGATCCTACACGAATAAATAGCGGATCACGCACGTACTAGTACCTCCTTTCCGGTTTGCAGGGCTTAATTCAAACCTCTCACCAACAAAGGTACTCCCTCCGTCCGGGTTTATTAGTCCCATGAGCAAAGCAGCAAGACCAAGGCATGGCAATAATTAATGACATGTAGAAGTTTAAGCCTAATTAATTCGAGCGATTTAAGTGGCTGCATGCGTGCCCTTGGCTGCGACTCGTTGCATGCTGCTTTGCGTACTGCCTACGAGCGATTCTGAGTGCCTGCATGCAGCCAGCCGTAATTAAGGCAGCTAACTGATGCGAAAAAAGATACGCTTTAATTGTTGCGGGCTTTTTAAATCCGTGAAATCATTATTGACAAGGAGGGAGATGATTCGAGTGCACTCGTTTGACCGCCATGCCGGCGTGCGACCCAGACGGGACGGGACAGCACAGTCATAATTTCAGTTTCCCTAGTTTTCCACGGCAAGCTGGCGCGCTAAGCCATTATGCATTGAATTCTGATGACCGTCGCGCTACCTTCCCTCTATAAGTACTGTTTCCCGACATTCTCCAGTGCCACCGTGACCCAACTCGCCATATCCTCATAAGCCCCGACCAGCCCGACGTCGCTCGCCATGTCCGCCATGCCCCCGCCCGTCCGCGGTAGGCGACGCCGGAGGCGATCACCACCGGAACTAGTGTTCGGTTTTTCACCGGAAGGCAGACAGAGGGAGGAGGCATTCTATATGTATTTAGATGGCAATGCACAGATCAAGGAGTTGTTGGAGCGCGACCGCATGGCGGAGGAGCAGGAGTTGTTGGAGCGCGACCGCCTGGCGGAGGAGCAGCGTAACGCCGATTTGCGCCGCTAGCAGGACATGGAGCAGCAGCGCACCGACGCTCTGAGTCACGAGCAGAGCGCCCGCAACTGGGCCGACTACATGGAGGCGGGCGCCCGGCAAATAGCCCTGGAGGCTGTCGGGCACGCACGCGTTCGCGACGCCGATTTTTACTACCAGCTCGTCAAGTGGGTTTCCCGCTTGAAGCCGAAGCTTCGGTGGACCACGCCGGCATGGAAAGGGCCAACGCACGCGAGCAACGCGCCCTATCGCACCTCTGGCAAGTCCGAGGCGAGGCGCAGGACGCCGGTGCCGGTGTTTAGCGTGTACCACCGGCATCGTCTAGTTAGCTAAGAGTAAGTTAGTACTTGTCTAGTGGGAGTAGATAGTTAACTTGGCTATGATGTTTGTCAATGTGGAAGTTCAGTACTCTATATGTGGATCAGACCTGTTACTTTGCTCTCAATGTTGAACTTTCCGTTTGAACGTATGGAATGGACTGTTATTTTTTTAAATGGATTGTATTTGTCCTCCATGGGTTTAGAGGCTGACTTGTGGGTCTAGCAAGTTGACGCGTACACAATCAGGAGATGATTGTACGTGGAGAGGATGACAGTAGGGACCCGCCAAGGTCATGGCAGTACGCAAGCAAGTGCCTCCTTATTTCAAGCCAATAAAAAAATGGCTCCTCCTAGTGGATTTCTGACATCTGGGTCATATGCCATTGTCAACGTAGTTAGTAAACGAGAGAATTGCACAACGAGCGGCTGCCACCAGGTACCCAGCAGCTCGCCCAATTATTTTTGTTTTGGGTTAATTTGATAAATGCCTCCGAGAAATGCCACTGCAATTTCCAAACTTTGAAAAATGCCATTTCATGCCATTTCTAGTGGCATTTTTTGAAGTCTGGAGTGGCGTTTTTCAAAGTTTGCAAAAATTGCAGTGGCATTTTTCAAAGTTTGGAAATTGCAGTGGCATTTTTATGGATCACTATAATTGGAGTGGCATTTGTCTAATATGTTTTTGAGACGGAAGCAGGGTGTCAACTGGGTTGTGCGGGACACTCTGGCCTGTCTAGACAGCCTTTTCTTTTATGTTTACCACAGAACTGCCCAGTAGTTTTTTTTTCTTTTTGAATTTTTTTTGTGATTTGTCAAGTAAGTCACTTTATCAGGCCTGTTGGGCTAGACGAGAAGAGCCACATTCGGCTGGCCGAGAAAATGGCATATAAGTAATGAGAAATGGGTTGTACATTTTTAAAACATATCAAACCGGCAATTAGTTTCAAATATTTTTTTTTCATTTCGAGATTCTAAATTGCATTGATTTTTATGCGTGGATAATTTATTGGATTTTATATTGATATACCTTTATTTTTAAAATCAGTCTGAATGTGACTCGAAATTTCGGGATTAAAAACAGTTCAGACCGCACCGACATATGCAAAATTTCGTATAATTTTTTAACCGTGGCCACAATATGGGTTGTAATGCTAACAAAAAGAATATGGGCTCCAAAAAAACCAATAAGAATTAGCAAATGGGCTGTAAACTATTTGAAATAATGGCAGATGGGCTATATGCTGTTTTCCACAGATTTGAGGCTTTCCACAGATGGCCTGTACGGCCGTCGTGCTTCTTCAATCTCTGCTCTTCCTTCTCCAGCCGCTCAAACAAGCGCCGGCGGGACTGCCTGCTCCCTCCTCCCATGGCCGGCTGTCTTTGCCTTGTGAGCCTCACCACCGCCCAACGTACTCCCATCGCTGGCCTAGCCATACCTCTACTCACCCTCAGTCCCACACATGCTGTTATTCTCCGGCGACGGCAGACGAACCAGTAAACCCTCGTACTCCTCCGCGTGGGAAATAACTGCCGAGTATTCCCTGGCTCCGTGTCGTTCCCTTCCTATGCCTCGCCGTCGTCCACTGCCCTGGTGCTGTCGGTGCGGCCTGGTTAACATGGTCAATGAACGACATCCATCGGAAGTGGACTGTACGTGGAGAGGCTGATAGTTGGGTCCATGGCCGCATGCAAGGAAATGCCTCCTTATTACGCGCAACATAATGATTCCTCCACCTGACATCTGGGACCCACTGAAAGGGCCTCTGTATTTCGCAAAAAAAACGTTACCACCACTGACAGCTTGGACCCACCAGCTATATCTTTGCACGCAAGGAAGTGCCTCCTTATTATGCCCAAAAAAAAGAATACTCCCATTGCTAGCTGGGACCCAATATAGTGGGCCTACTAAGTTGACGGGGATGAAGGGCTTTGTCAACTTAGTCAATATGCATGATTCTAGCTCGACTGACCGTACGATGTCCATCCAACGGCCGTAGTGCTTCTTCAACCTCTGGTCTTCTTGCTCCAGCCGCCCAAAGCAGCGCCGGTCGTGCCGCCTGCTCCTACCTCCCGTGGCCGGCTGTGCTGCCGCGGAGGCCTCACCTTCCCCATACTACTCCCATCGCTGGCCAGGCCATCCCTCCACTCCAATCACCCACACCCCCTGTTATTCTGCGGCGACGGCAGCGCAGCCGAACCAGTGAACCCTCGTACTCCTCTCCGCGTGGGCATCCACTGCCGCATCTTCCCCGGCTCCGCGTGTCCCCTTCCTAGGCCTCGCCGTCGTCCACCGCCGTTGTGCTCTCGGCACGGCATGGTCAATGTGGTCAACGACCGAATTCCATCGGAAGAATACTGTACGTGGAGAGGCTGATAGCTAGGTCCACGGCAGCCGCAAGGAAGTGCCTCCTTATTACGCGGAAAATAATTATTCCTCCACCGGACAGCAGGGACCCACCGGATGGGCCACCAGTATTTCGCGAAAAAAACGTTTGCCCCTGACTGCTGGGACCTACCCGACGGGCCACCGTATTTCACGAAAAAAACGTTCCCCCTGCTGTCTGCTCGGACCCACCAGAAGTGCCTCCTTATTACGCACAAAAAAATGAATACCCCCCAGCTAGCTGGGACCCACCTTTGTGGGAGGCTGACATGTGGGCCTACTAAGTTGACGGGGATGGAGGGCTTTGTCAACTTGGTCAATATAAATGATTCTAGCTCCAATGATTGTACGATGTCCATCCAACGGCCGTAGTGCTTCTTCAACCTCTGGTCTTCTTGCTCCAGCCGCCCAAAGCAGCGCCGGTCGTGCCGCATGCTCCTGCCTCCCGTGGCCGGATGTGCTGCCGCGGAGGCCTCACCGCCCCCTACTATTCCCACCGCTGGCCAGGCCCTGCGGCGACGGCAGCCTCACACCGCAGCCGAACCAGTGAACCCTCGTACTCCTCTTGGTGCGGGCTTCCACTGCCGCGTCTTCCCCGGCTCCCCATCATCCCCTTCCTAGGCCTCGCCGTCGTCCACCGCCCTGGTGCTCTCGGCGCGGCGTGGTCAACGTGGTCAAGGAACGGCTTCCATCGGACGTGGACTGTACGTGGAGAGGCTGACAGCTGTGTCCACGGCCGCAGCAAGGAAGTGCCTCCTTATTACGCGCAAAATAATTATTCCTCCACCTGACAGCGGGGACCCACCAGACGGGCCACCATATTTCGCGAAAAAAACATTTCCCCACCGCTGGGACACACCAGCTACACCTTATACGCAAGGAAGTGCGTCCGGGCAAAAACGATTCGCCCGACCTGCTGGGACCCACCAGCTACATCTTCGCATGCAAGGAAGTGCGTCCGGGCAAAAAAACGATTCACCCCGACTGCTCGGACCCACCAACTACATCTTCGCAGGCAAGGAAGTGCCTGACAGTCGGGACCCACCTGGTCGAAGCGCACGTGGCGTTGTCATTCGGTCGCGTGACGTGTACTACATCTTTGGTCGTAGTAAGCGGCGCATGTACACGTATACACGATGGCGAGGTGCAAGAAAGAAAATACGCCACGTATGTACATACGGGCAGGGTTTCAACGCCTACCGCACATACGTACATGGCTGGGTCGAACGGAGAAACAGCGTCGTCGTCGTGTTCATGGGGAGCCAGCTGGCTGGGTCGAGCGGAATGCGTGGTCGTGTTCATCGGGAGGCTTGGGACGGAACAGAGCGATGGAAGCGAGGCTGGCGTACCGCACAACGGAGGAAGCGGCCTTGTGTTCGACCGCCACGTCAAAGCGGGTCTTGTTGATCGGGAGGGCTGGCGTACCGCCAAAGCGGAGGAAGCGGACCTCCTACGGTCGAAACGGGGTCCCGTTAATCGGGAGGGCTGGCGTGCCGCCAAAGCGGATTTAAACGGACCTCCTACGGTCGAAACGGGGGTCCTGTTGATTGGGAGGGGTGTGGCGTACCGCAAAACGGATGAAACGGACTTGTGTTGGAGCGCTACGGCCGAAACGGGGGGGGGAGGGAGAGGTGTGGTGTACCGCAAAACGGGACTCCACGGGATATTGTTCATCTCCGCCGTCGACCTTATCCAGCCTCCACGGTCTACCGTCGACCTCCTCCAGCCTCCACGGGCTCGTGTTCATCCAGCCTCCACCGCGCGATACTCCACCGGCTACTGTTTAACCACCCCTCCACGGGCACCCCTCCACCGTCTACTGTTCATCCAGCCCTCCACACCACGGGTTCCTGTTCAACCACCCCTCCACGGGAACCCCTCCACATTCTACTGTTCTGAAGGAAATATGCCCTAGAGGCAATTATAAAGTTATTATTTATTTCCTCATATCATGGTAAATGTTTATTATTCATGCTAGAATTGTATTAACCGGAAACATGATACATGTGTGAATACATAGACAAACATATAGTCACTAGTATGCCTCTACTTGACTAGCTCATTAATCAAAGATGGTTATGTTTCCTAACCATAGACATGTGTTGTCATTTGATTAATCGGATCACATCATTACGAGAATGATGTGATTGACATGACCCATTCCGTTAGCCTAGCACTTGATCGTTTAGTATACTGCTATTGCTTTCTTCATGACTTATACAAAGTTCCTGCAACTATGAGATTATGCAACTCCGTTCTTGGAGGAACACGCCGTGTGCTACCAAAGCGTCTAGCGCACAGGTAATTATAAAGGTGCTCTACAGGTGTCTCCGAAGGTACATGTTGGGTTGGCATAATTCGAGAGAAAATGCCCGACCACAGCAGAAGATAGAGAGAAAATGAAAAATGTTCCCCATGCTTCAGCCATAGGCTCTATCATGTATGCAATGCTGTGTACCAGACTGGCGTATGCTTAGCAATAAGCTTGGCAGGAAGGTACCAAAGTAATCCGAGTGGATCCATGGACAGCGGTCAAGAACATCTGAAATACGAAAAGGACTAAGGATATGTTTCTCGTATATGGAGGTGACAAAGAGCTAGTCGTAAATGGTTACGTCGATGCAAGCTTTGACACTGATCCGGACGATTCTAAATCACAAACCGGATACGTGTTTTTATTAAGCAGTGGAACTGTAAGTTGGTGCAGTTCTAAACAAAGCGTCGTGGCGGGATCTACATGTGAAGCGGAGTACATAGCTGCTTCGGAAGCAGCAAATGAAGGAGTCTGGATGAAGGAGTTCATTTCCGATCTAGGTGTCATACCTAGTGCATCGGGACCGATGAAGATCTTATGTGACAATACTGGTGCAATTGCCTTGGCAAAGGAATCCAGATTTCACAAGAGTACCAAGCACATCAAGAGACACTTCAATTCCATTCGGGACCAAGTCCAAGTGGGAGACATAGAGATTTGCAAGATACATACGGATCTGAATGTTGCAGACCCGTTGACTAAGCCTCTCTCACGAGCAAAACATGATCAGCACCAAGACTCCATGGGTGTTAGAATCATTACTATGTAATCTAGATTATTGACTCTAGTGCAAGTGGGACACTGAAGGAAATATGCCCTAGAGTCAATAGTAAAGTTATTATTTATTTCCTCATATCATGATAAATGTTTATTATTCATGCTAGAATTGTATTAACCGGAAACATGATACATGTGTGAATACATAGACAAACATATAGTCACTAGTATGCCTCTACTTGACTAGCTCATTAATCAAAGATGGTTATGTTTCCTAACCATAGACATGTGTTGTCATTTGATTAATGGGATCACATCATTAGGAGAATGATGTGATTGACATGACCCATTCCGTTAGCCTAGCACTTGATCGTTTAGTATCTTGCTATTGCTTTCTTCATGACTTATACAAAGTTCCTGCAACTATGAGATTATGCAACTCCGTTTACGGAGGAACACTTTTTGTGCTACCAAAGCGTCACAGCGTAATCGGGTGATTATAAAGGTGCTCTACAGGTGTCTCCGAAGGTACATGTTGGGTTGGCATAATTCGAGATTAGGTTTTGTCACTCCGATTGTCGGAGAGGTATCTCTGGGCCCTCTCGGTCATACTCATCACCTAAGCCTTGCAAGCATTGTAACTAATGAGTTAGTTATGAGATGATGTATTACGGAACGAGTAAAGAGACTTGCCGGTAACGAGATTGAACTAGGTATTGGATACCGACGACCAAATCTCGGGCAAGTAACATACCGATGACAAAGGGAACAACGTATGTTGTTATGTGGTTTGACCGATAAAGATCTTCGTAGAATATGTAGGAACCAATATGGGCATCTAGGTCCCGCTATTGGTTATTGACCGAGAATGGTTCTAGGTCATGTCTACATAGTTCTCGAACCCGTAGGGTCCGCACGCTTAACGTTACGATGACAATTTTATTATGAGTTTATAAGTTTTGATGCACCGAAGTTTGTTCGGAGTCCCGGATGTGATAACGGACATGACGAGGAGTCTCGAAATGGTAGAGACATAAGGATTGATATATTGGACGACTATATTCGGACACGGAAGTGTTCGGGAGTTTTCGGAGAAAACCGAGTACCGGAGGTTACTGGAACCCCCAGAAGTAATGGGCCTTGATGGGCCCTATTGGAGAGAGAGGGGCGGCGGGGCAAGTGGCGCGCCCTCCCTTGAGTCCGAATAGGACAAGGAAGGGCGGCGCCCCCTGCCTTCCCCTCTCCCTCCTTCCTTCCCCTCCTTCTTGGAATAGGAAGGGAGGGGAAACCTACATAGAGTAGTTTCCCCCTCCTAGGGCGCGCCTCCCCTTAGGCCGGCCCCCTCCTCCTCTCCCCCTTTATATACGGGGGCGGGGGGCACCCCATAGACACACAAGTTGATCTACGGATCCTTCCTTAGCCGTGTGCGGTGCCCCTCTCAACCATATTCCACCTCGGTCATATCGTCGCGGAGTTTAGGCGAAGCCCTGCGCCGGTTGAACATCATCATCGTCACCACGCCGTCGTGCTGACGGAACTCATCTCCGGAGCTCGACTGGATCGGAGGCCGGAGATCGTCATCGAGCTGAATGTGTGCTGAACTCGGAGGCCCCATACGTTCGGTGCTTGGATCGGTCGGATCGTGAAGACGTACGACTACATCAACCGCATTGTGCTAACGCTTCGCTTATGGTCTCACGAGTGCGTGGGCGAACACTCTCCCCTCTCGTTGCTATGCCATCACCATGATCTTGCGTGTGCGTAGGAAATTTCTTGAAATTACTACGTTCCCCAATAGTGGCATCTGAGCCTAAGTTTTATGCGTTGATGTTATATGCACGAGTAGAACACAAGTGAGTTGTGGGCGATACAAGTCATACTTCTTACCAGCATGTCATACTTTGGTTCGGCGGTATTGTTGGATGAAGCGGACCGGACCAACATTACGCGTACGCTTACGCGAGACTGATTCTACCAACGTGCTTTGCACACAGGTGGCTGGCGGGTGTCAGTTTCTCCAACTTTAGTTGAACCGAGTGTGGCTACGCCCGGTCCTTGCGAAGGATAAAACAACACCAACTTGACGAACTATCGTTGTGGTTTTTGATGCGTAGGTAAGAACAGTTCTTGCTCAGCCCGTAGCAGCCACGTAAAACTTGCAACAACAAAGTAGAGGACGTCTAACTTGTTTTTGCAGGGCATGTTGTGATGTGATATGGCCAAGACGTGATGCTATATTTTATTGTATGAGATGATCATGTTTTGTAACCGAAGTTATCGGCAATGGCAGGAGCCATATGGTTGTCGCTTTATTGTATGAAATGCAACGCATACTGTAATTGCTTTACTTTATCACTAAGCGGTAGCGATAGTCGTAGAAGCAATAGATGGCGAAGCGACAACGATGCTACGATGGAGATCAAGGTGTCGCGCCGGTGGCGATGGTGATCACGACGGTGCTTCGGAGATGGAGATCACAAACACAAGATGATGATGGCCATATCATATCACTTATATTGATTGCATGTGATGTTTATCCTTTATGCATCTTATCTTGCTTTGATTGGCGGTAGCATTTTAAGATGATCTCTCACTAAAATTATCAAGAAGTGTTCTCCCGAGTATGCATCGTTGCCAAAGTTAAATCGTGCCCGGACACCACGTGATGATCGGGTGTGATAAGCTCTCGTCCATCTACAACGGGTGCAAGCCAGTTTTGCACACGCGGAATACTCAGGTTAAACTTGATGAGCCTAGCATATGCAGATATGGCCTCGGAACACGGAGACCGAAAGGTCGAGCGTGAATCATATAGTAGATATGATCAACATAGTGATGTTCACCATTGAAAACTACTCCATCTCACGTGATGATCGGTCATGGTTTAGTTGATTTGGATCACGTAATCACTTAGATGACTAGAGAGATGTCTGTCTAAGTGGGAGTTCTTAAGTAATATGATTAATTGAACTTAAATTTATCATGAACTTAGTACCTGATAGTATTTTGCTTGTCTATGTTTGTTTGTAGATAGATGGCTTGTGCTGTTGTTCCGTTGAATTTTAATGCGTTCCTTGAGAAAGCAAAGTTGAAGTTTGATGGTAGCAATTACACGAACTGG
This sequence comes from Aegilops speltoides, assembly GCA_021437245.1. Classification (NCBI taxonomy): domain Eukaryota; kingdom Viridiplantae; phylum Streptophyta; class Magnoliopsida; order Poales; family Poaceae; genus Aegilops; species Aegilops speltoides. The sequence goes on along the minus strand of CM038143.1, from coordinate 533,078,554 downwards.
GTCCGTAACCTGAGGATTATCCTCATTGCTGCCTGAGAAGAGTTACGTCTGGAAGCACCGCTGGGTGCCGAACTGTTGTTGATGTAACCGACGGCGTTAAACGTCTGGCGAGCAAAGCTGATGACTACTCTATAGTTCGATGTGCCATGCTTTACGGCTTAGAACGGGCCTTCAACGGCGTTTTGAGCGTCATGGAGCATATGAGATGTTCCAGAGTTGAAGTTAATATTTCAAGCAAATGCCGAATTGAGAGATATCAAGTCTCCAATAAGTTCTATAGCTGCAAGATGGAGGAGAATAGTTACGTCGGTGAGCATATACTCAAAATGTCGGGTATAATAATCACTTGATTCAACTGGGAGTTAATCTTCCGGATGATAGCGTCATTGATGAATTCTCCAATCACGCCACCAAGCTACAAGAGCTTTGTGATGAACTATAATATGCAAGGGATGAACAAGACTATTCCGGAGCTCTTTGCAATGCTAAAAGCTGCGGAGGTAGAAATCAAGAAGGAGCATCAAGTGTTGATGGTCAACAAGACCACTAGTTTCAAGAAAAAGGGCAAAGGGAAGAAAAAGGGGAACTTCAAGAAGAACAGCAAGCAAGTTGCTGCTCAAGAGAAGAAACCCAAGTCTGGACCTAATCCTGAAACCGAGTGCTTTCTCGCAAGCGGATGGTCCTTTGGAAGCGGAACTGCCCCAAGTATTTGGCGGATAAGAAGGATGGCAAAGTAAACAAAGGTATATGTGATATACATGTTATTGATGTGTACCTAACTAGAGCTCGTAGTAGCTTTGGGTATTTGATCTGGTTACATTGCTAATATTTGCAACTCGAAACATGGACTACGAAATAAGCGAGCCTTGGCCAGGGCGAGGTGACGATGCTGGCGTGGGAAAGCGGTTCCAAAGTCGATGTGATCGTGGTCGGCACGCTACCTCTACATCTACCTTCGGGATTAGTTTTGACCTAAATAATTGTTATTTGGTGCAGCGTTGAGCATGAACATTATATCTGGATCTTGTTTGATGCGAGACGGTTATTCATTTAAATCAGAGAATAATGGTTGTTCTATTTATATGAGTAATATCTTTTATGGTCATGCACCCTTGAAGAGTGATCTATTTTTATTAAATCTCGATAGTAGTGATACACATATTCATAGTGTTGAAACCAAAAGATGCAGAGTTGATAACGATAGTGCAACTTACTTGTGGCACTACCGTTTGGGTCATATCGGTGTAAAGCGCATGAAGAAACTCCATACTGATGGACTTTTGGAATCACTTGATTATGAATCACTTGGTACTTGCGAACCGTGCCTTATGGGCAAGATGACTAAAACGCCGTTCTCCGGAACTATGGAGCGAGCAACTGATTTGTTGGAAATCTTACATACTGATGTTTGTGGTCCAATGAATATTGAGGCTCGCGGCGGGTATCATTATTTTCTCACCTTCACAGATGATTTGAGCAAATATGGGTATATCTACTTGATGAAACACAAGTCTGAAACATTTGAAAAGTTCAAAGAATTTCAGAGTGAAGTGGAAAATCATCGTAACAAGAAAATAAAGTTTCTACGATCTGATCGTGCAGGAGAATATTTCGAGTTACGAGTTTGGCCTACACTTGAAACAATGTGGAATAGTTTCGCAACTCACGCCACCTGGAACACCACAACGAAATGGTGTGTCGAGCGTCGTGTCGCACTTTACTTGATATGGTGCGATCTATGATGTCTCTTACTGATTTACCGCTATCGTTTTGGGGTTATGCTTTAGAGGCGGCGCATTCACGTTAAATAGGGCACCATCAAAATCCGTTGAGGCGGCGCCTTATGAACTGTGGTTTGGCAAGAAACCAAAGTTGTCGTTTCTTAAAGTTTGGGGCTGCGATGCTTATGTGAAGAAACTTCAACCAGATAAGCTCGAACCCAAATCGAGAAATGTGTCTTCATAGGATACCCAAAAGAGACTGTTGGGTACACCTTCTATCACAGATCCGAAGGCAAGACATTCGTTGCTAAGAATGGATCCTTTCTAGAGAAGGAGTTTCTCTCGAAAGAAGTGAGTGGGAGGAAAGTAGAACTTGATGAGATAATCTGTATCTACTCCTTATTGGAAAGTAGTTCATCACGAGAACCGGTTCTGTGACAACTACACCAATTAGTGAGGAAGCTAATGATAATGATCATGAAACTTGGATCAAGTTTCTCTTGAACCTCGTAGGTCCACGAGTAAGATCCGCACGAGTGGTACGGTAATCCTATTTCGGAAGTCATGTTACTTGACCATGATGAACCTACGAACTATGAGGAAGCGATGATGAGCCCAGATTCATAAAATGGCTAGAGGCCATGAAATCTGAGATGGGATCCATGTATGAAAACAATGTGTGGACTTTGGTTGACTTGCCCGATGATCGGCAAGCCATTGAGTATAAATGGATCTTTAAGAAGAAGACTGACGCTGATGGTAATGTTACTATCTATAAAGCTCGACTTGTTTCAAAAGGTTTTCGACAAGTTCAAGGGGTTGACTACGATGAGACTTTCTCACCCGTAGCATTGCTTAAGTCTGTCCGAATCACGTTAGCTATTGCTGCATTTCATGATTATGAAATTTGGCAAATGGATGTCAAGACTGCATTCTTGAATGGATTTCTAGAAGAAGAGTTGTATATGATGCAGCCGGAAGGTTTTGTTGATCCAAAAGGTGCTGACAAAGTGTGCAAGCTCCAGCGTTCCATTTATGGACTGGTGCAAGCATCTCGGAGTTGGAATAAACGCTTTGATAGTGTGATCAAAGCATATGGTTTTATCTGAGACTTTTGGAGAAGCTGTATTTACAAGAAAGTGAGTGGGAGCTCTGTAGCATTTCTAATTTTATATGTAGATGACATATTATTAATTGGAAATGATATAGAATTTCTAGATAGCATAAAGGATACTTGAATAAAAGTTTTTCAATGAAAGACCTCGGTGAAGCTGCTTACATATTGGGCATCAAGATCTATAGAGATAGATAAAGGCGCTTAATAGGACTTTCACAAAGCACATACCTTGACAAAATTTTGAAAAAGTTCAAAATGGATCGAGCAAAGAAAGGTTTCTTGCACGTGCTTCAAGGTGTGAAGTTGAGTCAAACTCAATGCCCGACCACAGCAGAAGATAGAGAGAAAATGAAAAATGTTCCTATGCTTCAGCCATAGGCTCTATCATGTATGCAATGCTATGTACCAGACTGACGTATGCTTAGCAATAAGCTTGGCAGGAAGGTACCAAAGTAATCCAGAGTGGATCATGGACAGCGGTCAAGAACATCTGAAATACGAAAAGGACTAAGGATATGTTTCTCGTATATGGAGGTGACAAAGAGCTAATCGTAAATGGTTACGTCGATGCAAGCTTTGACACTGATCCGGGCGATTCTAAATCGCAAACCGGATACGTGTTTTTATTAAACGGTGGCGCTGTAAGTTGGTGCAGTTCTAAACAAAGCGTCGTGGCGGGATCTACATGTGAAGAGGAGTACATAGCTGCTTCGGAAGTAGCAAATGAAGGAGTCTGGATGAAGGACTTCATTTCCGATCTAGGTGTCAAACCTAGTGCATCGGGACCGATGAAGATCTTCTGTGACAATACTGGTGCAATTGCCTTGGCAAAGGAATCCAGATTTCACAAGAGGACCAAGCACATCAAGAGATGCTTCAATTCCATTCGGGACCAAGTCCAAGTGGGAGACATAGAGATTTGCAAGATACATACGGATCTGAATGTTGCAGACCCGTTGACTAAGCCTCTCTCACGAGCAAAACATGATCAGCACCAAGACTCCATGGGTGTTAGAATCATTACTATGTAATCTAGATTATTGACTCTAGTGCAAGTGGGAGACTGAAGGAAATATGCCCTAGAGGCAATAATAAAGTTATTATTTATTTCCTCATATCATGATAAATGTTTATTATTCATGCTAGAATTGTATTAACCGGAAACATGATACATGTGTGAATACATAGACAAACATATAGTCACTAGTATGCCTCTACTTGACTAGCTCATTAATCAAAGATGGTTATGTTTCCTAACCATAGACATGTGTTGTCATTTGATTAATGGGATCACATCATTAGGAGAATGATGTGATTGACATGACCCATTCCGTTAGCCTAGCACTTGATCGTTTAGTATACTGCTATTGCTTTCTTCATGACTTATACAAAGTTCCTGCAACTATGAGATTATGAAACTCCGTTTACGGAGGAACACTTTCAGTGCTACCAAAGCGTCACAGCGAAGCGGGTGATTATAAAGGTGCTCTACAGGTGTCTCCGAAGGTACATGTTGGGTTGGCATAATTCGAGATTAGGTTTTTTCACTCCGATTGTCGGAGAGGTATCTCTGGGCCCTCTCAGTAATACTCATCACCTAAGCCTTGCAAGCATTGTAACTAATGAGTTAGTTATGAGATGGTGTATTACGGAATGAGTAAAGAGACTTGCCGGTAACGAGATTGAACTAGGTATTGGATACCGACGATCAAATCTCGGGCAAGTAACATATCGATGACAAAGGGAACAACGTATGTTGTTATGTGGTTTGACCAATAAAGATCTTCGTAGAATATGTAGGAACCAATATGGGCATCTAGGTCCCGGTATTGGTTATTGACCGAGAATGGTTCTAGGTCATATCTACATAGTTCTCGAACCCGTAGGGTCCGCACGCTTAACGTTACGATGACAGTTTTATTATGAGTTTATAAGTTTTGATGCACCAAAGTTTGTTCGGAGTCCCGGATGTGATCACGGACATGACGAGGAGTCTCGAAATGGTCGACACATAAGGATTGATATATTGGACGACTATATTCGGACACCGGAAGTGTTCCGGGAGTTTTCGGAGAAAACCGGAGTACCGGAGGGTTACCGGAACCCCCCCCCCCCAAGGAAGTAATGGGCCTTGATGGGCCCTATTGGAGAGAGAGAGGGGCTGGCCAGGGCAAGTGGCGCGCCCCCTTCCCTTGAGTCCGAATAGGACAAGGAAGGGGGGGCGGCGCCCCCCTTGCCTTCCCCCTCTCACACTCCTTCCTTCCCCCTCCTTCTTGGAATAGGAAAGGGAGGGGGAAACCTACTTGAAGTAGGTTTCCCCTCCTAGGCGCGCCTCCCTTAGGCGGCCCCTCCTCCTCTCCCCTTTATATACGGGGCGGGGGCACCCATAGACACACAAGTTGATCTACGGATCATTCCTTAGCCGTGTGCGGTGCCCCCTCTACCATATTCCACCTCGGTCATATCGTCGCAGAGTTTAGGCGAAGCCTGCGCCGTAGAACATCATCATCGTCCACCACGCCGTCGTCTTGACGGAACTCATCTCCGAGCTCGGCTGGATCGGAGGCGGAGATCGTCATCGAGCTGAATGTGTGCTGAACTCGAGGCCCCATACGTTCGGTGCTTGGATCGGTCGGATCGTGAAGGCGTCGACTACATCAACCGCGTTGTGCTAACGCTTCGCTTACGGTCTCACGAGTGCGTGGGCGAACACTCTCCCTCTCGTTGCTATGCCATCACCATGATCTTGCGTGTGCGTAGGAAATTTTTTGAAATTACTACGTTCCCCAACAGTGGCATCTGAGCCTAGGTTTTATGCGTTGATGTTATATGCACGAGTAGAACACAAGTGAGTTGTGGGCGATACAAGTCATACTTCTTACCAGCATGTCATACTTTGGTTCGGCGGTATTGTTGGATGAAGCGGCCCGGACCAACATTACGCGTACGCTTACGCGAGACTGGTTCTTCCGACGTGCTTTGCACACAGGTGGCTGGCGGGTGTCAGTTTCTCCAACTTTAGTTGAACCAAGTGTGGCTACGCCCGGTCCTTGCGAAGGATAAAACAGCACCAACTTGACGAACTATCGTTGTGGTTTTTGATGCGTAGTAAGAACGGTTCTTGCTCAGCCCGTAGCAGCCACGTAAAACTTGCAACAACAAAGTAGAGGACGTCTAACTTGTTTTTGCAGGGCATGTTGTGATGTGATATGGCCAAGACGTGATGCTATATTTTATTGTATGAGATGATCATGTTTTGTAACCAAAATTATCGGCAACTGGCAGGAGCCATATGGTTGTCGCTTTATTGTATGAAATGCAAGCATCTGTAATTGCTTTACTTTATCACTAAGCGGTAGCGATAGTCGAGAAGCAACAGATGGCGTAACGACAACGATGCTACGATGGAGATCAAGGTGTCGCGCCGGTGACGATGGTGATCACGACGGTGCTTCGGAGATGGAGATCACAAACACAAGATGATGATGGCCATATCATATCACTTATATTGATTGCATGTGATGTTTATCCTTTATGCATCTTATCTTGCTTTGATTGACGGTAGCATTTTAAGATGATCTCTCACTAAAATTATCAAGAAGTGTTCTCCTGAGTATACACCGTTGCCAAAGTTAAATCGTGCCCGGACACCACGTGATAATCGGGTGTGATAAGCTCTACGTCCATCTACAACGGGTGCAAGCCAGTTTTGCACACGCGGAATACTCAGGTTAAACTTGACGAGCCTAGCATATGCAGATATGGCCTCGGAACACGGAGACCGAAAGGTCGAGCGTGAATCATATAGTAGATATGATCAACATAGTGATGTTCACCATTGAAAACTACTCCATCTCACGTGTTGATCGGTCATGGTTTAGTTGATTTGGATCATGTAATCACTTAGATGACTAGAGAGATGTCTGTCTAAGTGGGAGTTCTTACGTAATATGATTAATTGAACTTAAATTTATCATGAACTTAGTACCTGATTTACTTGATATGGTGCGATCTATGATGTCTCTTACTGATTTACCGCTATCGTTTTGGGGTCATGCTTTAGAGACGGCTGCATTCACGTTAAATAGGGCACCATCAAAACCATTGAGACGACGCCTTATGAACTGTGGTTTGGCAAGAAACCAAAGTTGTCGTTTCTTAAAGTTTGGGGCTGCGATGCTTATGTGAAGAAACTTCAACCAGATAAGCTCGAACCCAAATCGGAGAAATGTGTCTTCATAGGATACCCAAAAGAGACTGTTGGGTACACCTTCTATCACAGATCCGAAGGCAAGACATTCGTTGCTAAGAATGGATCCTTTCTAGAGAAGGAGTTTCTCTCGAAAGAAGTGAGTGGGAGGAAAGTAGAACTTTATGAGATAACTGTATCTACTCCCTTATTGGAAAGTAGTTCATCACGAGAACCGGTTCCTGTGACAATTACACCAATTAGTGAGGAAGCTAATGATAATGATCATGAAACTTCGGATCAAGTTTCTATTGAACCTCGTGGGTCCACAGAGTAAGATCCGCACTGAGTGGTGCGGTAATCCTATTCGGAAGTCATGTTACTTGACCATGATGAACCTACGAACTATGAGGAAGCGATGATGAGCCCAGATTCCGCAAAATGGCTAGAGGCCATGAAATCTGAGATGGGATCCATGTATGAAAACAATGTGTGGACTTTGGTTGACTTGCCCGATGATCGGCAAGCCATTGAGTATAAATGGATCTTTAAGAAGAAGACTGACGCTGATGGTAATGTTACTGTCTATAAAGCTCGACTTGTTTCAAAAGGTTTTCGACAAGTTCAAGGGGTTCACTACGATGAGACTTTCTCACCCGTAGCATTGCTTAAGTCTGTCCGAATCATGTTAGCTATTGCTGCATTTCATGATTATGAAATTTTGCAAATGGATGTCAAGACTGCATTCTTGAATGGATTTCTAGAAGAAGAGTTGTATATGATGCAGCGGAAGGTTTTGTTGATCCAAAAGGTCTCGACAAAGTGTGCAAGCTCCAGCGTTCCATTTATGGACTGGTGCAAGCATCTCGGAGTTGGAATAAGCGCTTTGATAGTGTGATCAAAGCATATGGTTTTATACAGACTTTTGGAGAAGCCTGTATTTACAAGAAAGTGAGTGGGAGCTCTGTAGCATTTCTAATTTTATATGTAGATGACATATTATTAATTGGAAATGATATAGAATTTCTAGATAGCATAAAAGGATACTTGAATAAAAGTTTTTCAATGAAAGACCTCGGTGAAGCTGCTTACATATTGGGCATCAAGATCTATAGAGATAGATCAAGACGCTTAATAGGACTTTCACAAAGCACATACCTTGACAAAATTTTGAAAAAGTTCAAAATGGATCAGGCAAAGAAAGGTTTCTTGCCTGTGCTTCAAGGTGTGAAGTTGAGTCAAACTCAATGCCCGACCACAGCAGAAGATAGAGAGAAAATGAAAAATGTTCCCTATGCTTCAGCCATAGGCTCTATCATGTATGCAATGCTATGTACCAGACCTGACGTATGCTTAGCAATAAGCTTGGCAGGAAGGTACCAAAGTAATCCAGGAGTGGATCATGGACAACGGTCAAGAACATCTGAAATACGAAAAGGACTAAGGATATGTTTCTCGTATATGGAGGTGACAAAGAGCTAATCGTAAATGGTTACGTCGATGCAAGCTTTGACACGATCCGGACGATTCTAAATCGCAAACCGGATCGTGTTTTTATTAAACGGTGGAGCTGTAAGTTGGTGCAGTTCTAAACAAAGCGTCGTGGCGGGATCTACATGTAAGCGGAGTACATAGCTGCTTCGAAGCAGCAAATGAAGGAGTCGGATGAAGGAGTTCATTTCCGATCTAGGTGTCATACCTAGTGCATCGGGACCGATGAAGATCTTCGTGACAATCTGGTGCAATTGCCTTGGCAAAGGAATCCAGATTTCCCAAGAGGACCAAGCACATCAAGAGGCGCTTCAATTCCATTCGGGACCAAGTCCAAGTGGGAGACATAGAGATTTGCAAGATACATACGGATCTGAATGTTGCGACCGTTGACTAAGCCTCTCTCACGAGCAAAACATGATCAGCACCAATACTCCATGGGTGTTAGAATCATTACTATGTAATCTAGATTATTGACTCTAGTGCAAGTGGGAGACTGAAGGAAATATGCCCTAGAGGCAATAATAAAGTTATTATTTATTTCCTCATATCATGATAAATGTTTATTATTCATGCTACAATTGTATTAACCGGAAACATGATACATGTGTGAATACATAGACAAACATATAGTCACTAGTATGCCTCTACTTGACTAGCTCATTAATCAAAGATGGTTATGTTTCCTAACCATAGACATGTGTTGTCATTTGATTAATGGGATCACATCATTAGGAGAATGATGTGATTGACATGACCCATTTCGTTAGCCTAGCACTTGATCATTTAGTATACTCCTATTGCTTTCTTCATGACTTATACAATGTTCCTGCAACTATGAGATTATGCAACTCCCGTTTACCGGAGAAACACTTTGTGTGCTACCAAAGCGTCAGCGTAATCTGGGTGATTATAAAGGTGCTCTCAGGTGTCTCCGAAGGTACATGTTGGGTTGGCATAATTCGAGATTAGGTTTTGTCACTCCGGTTGTCGGAGAGGTGTCTCTGGGCCCTCTCGGTAATACTCATCACCTAAGCCTTGCAAGCATTGTAACTAACGAGTTAGTTATGAGATGATGTATTACGGAACGAGTAAAGAGACTTGCCGGTAACGATATTGAACTAGGTATTGGATACCGACGATCAAATCTCGGGCAAGTAACATACCGATGACAAAGGGAACAACGTATGTTGTTATGCGGTTTGACCGATAAAGATCTTCGTAGAATATGTAGGAACCAATATGGGCATCCAGGTCCCGCTATTTGTTATTGACTGAGAATGGTTCTAGGTCATGTCTACATAGTTCTCGAACCCGTAGGGTCCTCACGCTTAACGTTACGATGACAATTTTATTATGAGTTTATAAGTTTTGATGTACCAAAGTTTGTTCAGAGTCCCGGATGTGATCACGGACATGACGAGGAGTCTCGAAATGGTCGAGACATAAAGATTGATATATTGGATGACTATATTCGGACACCGGAAGTGTTCCGGGAGTTTTCGGAGAAAACCGGAGTATCGGAGGGTTACCGGACCCCCCAGGAAGTAATGGGCCTTGATGGGCCCTATTGGAGAGAGAGAGGGGCCGGCCAGGGCAAGTGGCGTGCCCCCTCCCCTTGAGTCCGAATAGGACAAGGAAGGGGGGGCGGCGCCTGTCGTGGTTCTAAGTCTGATAGTAGAGTGGGGGTAGGTAAGGAGAGGCAAGGTCCTAGCTATGGAGAGGTTGTGAACACAAGAGATGTACGAGTTCAGGCCCTTCTCGGAAGAAGTAAAAGCCCTACGTCTCGGAGCCCTGAGGCGGTCGAGTGGATTATGAGTGTAGGTATTACAAGAGTGCGAACCCCTCTATCTGTGGAGGGGGGTGGCTTATATAGAGTGCGCCAGGACCCCAGCCAGCCCACATAATGGAGAGGTTAAAGTACATTAAGCCCGGGGGTTACTGGTAACGCCCCTCATAAAGCGCTTTAACTATCATTAAGTCTATTCAATAGCAAACCGTTGCGCTACAGAGTGTCTTCTGACCTTCAGGTGGTCGAGTGCGTCTTCATGGTCGAGTCCTTCCAGTCAGTCGAGTGGGCTCCTCTATGGTCGACTGGAAGATGATCTCTTCTAAGAGTGTCCTTGGGTAGGACGTTTAGGTTAGGCCTATGACCCTACCCTAGGTACATGAATCCATCATTAGCCCCCGAATGGATTGAGGCTTGAGTGAAGGAGGAGTTGACGTTGTTTCCGATTGCCTTTCGCACACTGGCTACGTGTTGTCTTGTATCAAGATCTTCTCTGTTGATAACAAGCAACTTTTCTTCAGTCGACTTGATCCATTCTTGTTCTTTAGTCGAGTGACCTTCTTTTACTTTGCTATTCCCGAGCGATGGATCGCAGGAAATCTTGCACTTGACAGACCGATCTGTCCCTCGCGGATCTCGCGGGATACGAAATTTGGGGAAGCGCGCGAAGCGGAACGGACTGCGGCGCTCGGATGGGACATAACAGGGACGCCTCGATTTCCGTGCCGCTTTTTCCGCCACGTATCGCGCAGTGCAACTGTTCGGGATATGATTAGATTGTTCGGGTCCACCTGTCATCCACTCGGAAGGGATGCTATAAATGCGACTCGCGGGGGCTTCTGCACAGTACCCCGTTCTTCCTCCTCTGCCCTCTTCGTCTCCGCCCTCCGCAACCGCTGCTGCTCCTGCTACCTCCTCTCCCGCGCATTCCGCCGGCAGCCATGGGCAAAGAGAAGACGGTGGTGTTGGAGCGTGCGAAGAAGGCGTCGGCGCGGAGAAGGCGCGTCGGCCGAGAAGGCGAAGGGGAGATCTACCAGCCGCGGCGGTTCCTCGTCGAGATCCCGCTTGCCGAAGGGCTGGGTCCAGGGAGATTGGATCCAGTCGACCATCAGGGAGAAGGATCTCCTCGATATGGCCAACGACGGGTTGATCCCCCACGGCGCCGCGAGGCTTCCTGGCCAAGAGTGGCAGCCTCAGCCGGAAGAGGGTGAGTGTGTGCTCCTGGCCACCCATGTCGACCGAGGATTTTCGCTGCCACCGAGTGTTTTCTTTCGGGGTTTTCTGAATTTCTTCGGAGCCCAGCTCCACCATTTTACTCCAAACTCCATCGCGTATCTTGCTGCGTTTGTGTCTATGTGCGAAAACTTCTTGGGCTGTCGACCGCACTGGGGTTTGTTCAAGTATATCTTCACATGCCGCCTCTCGGTGTGAAGAAGGCAAGCCCTAGTGACGAGAAGACCCAAGTAGTTCAGATGTGCGGTGGCTTAGGGGTCCAGTTGAGGAATAAAAGCACCTTCCAGCTATGTCTTTTCCCGAGTCGGTCAGGGGCTGGCAGTCGACCTGGTTCTACTGCCGGAACGAGACGACGCCGGAGACGATCGGCTGGTCTTCCTGCATTCACCATGAGTCGAGTGAACAGACCCTCCTCCCTGAAGGTGGTTCCAGAGGAGAGAGCTGAGGTGAAGATGTTGATGGATCGCGTGGTGCAGCTGGTTCGGGATGGCGTGACTGGCATGGACCTCTTGGAGGTTTTTCTTCGGAGGCGAATCCAGCCTCTTGATTCGAACCCTTTGCATGTGGCTGTACTGCGGCACCGAAGACGAGACTCGCGTCCACCCGGAGGCAGTCGACGATGCCATAGTGGAAAGATGGATGGCCGCGATCACTGGGAACAAGGACAACCCTCGCGGATCCCGGAGGATTTCCCCACTTGACCACAACAGCGTTCCAGAAAAGGTACATTTGCTCTGTTTTCCATTGTATATCCGTCGAATGTGTTTCTGTGATTTGGTCGACTGAGCTCTGTTTTGTTATTTCCAGGCCCATACCGAGCTATACTCAATGCCCAATGGCGCTCAGACTCTGACTGAGGAGGGGGAAGCCAGCGGGGGCGAGAGCCAGGAAGAGTGGGATTCAGACGCTGCAGAAGATGACGATGACGACGATGATGACGACGAGGATGATGATGACGAGGATGAAGAGGAGGAGGTTGCACCACCGCGCTCGGAAAGGCGGTCAAAACTTGTGCACGACCCTTCGACTGAACGCGGTAAAGGAGTTGCGACTGCCTTGCAGTCGACCAAACGCCCTCGGACCGCTTCTCCGGTGCCGACTGAGAAGGCGCCGAAGCAGTCGAAGGTAGCTCCGTTGAAGCCAGCCAAACCTTTGCCAAAAATGAAAGTGTCCATCCCCACCATATCAGGGTAAACAAATCACCTAAGTTTTCTTGTTCTGTACAAATTCTGTCTCTGGTTGATACTTGAACTGGTCAATCGATTCTTTGGAACTTGGTCTGCGACTTCGAAACCTCGTGCAAAAGTGAGGACCATGAGATGGAGGACGCGGCGACTTCAAATCCAGTCTGCAACTTTAAATCTTGTTCTTGGTCGGTGATTCATAATTTCTGACTTTGACTTTTTCTCAAGCTCCAACCAGCGACATTATCACCCTTCCGGCAGCGATGATGAGGATGAGGAACCATTGAGGACTAGGAGGAGCAGGAAGGCATCTACCGCCAAGCAGCCCAAGATGTGATGGCGCCGAGACCATTGCGGCGGAAGGGAGGCGGCTTTCGACACACCGTGTCCGCCAGCGGTGCCGTTGGCGAGTGCTCGACCCACTTCGTCGAGTCTGGGCAGCCTTCGATCTTCGCCACGCACCACGCCCCGGAGGACCAGGCTAGTGCTGCTAAGGAGGCGATCCGTCAGCGAGGATCATGATGGAGCGGTGAAGATCGTTCGGGATGCGAGCCAAGCAGCTTCGACGCCAGCTCCGCCCTTGAGCAATGTTGGTCGATCGACCACCGCTGCTCTGTTAGGATATGTTATCAAAACTTTTCTTTCGGAATTATAGCAGTCACCCTTTGGGTGTGTTGGTAAAAACTCCGTGTTAGCGGGGCACGCTGAGTGCACCCGCTGGGTGTAATCCCCAAGGCTAAGGTCATTGCTGGCGATCGGTCTTAAACTTTATAAGTAAATCTTGATCATCACTCGAATAAAGCGAATGGGTTTACGAAACCGGTGGGGGGCACGCTGAGTGCACCCATCGGTGTAATCCCCGAGGCGTGGTCGATGCTGGCGATTGATTACGATCTGAAGAAGTTTGGTCGACTCTTTTTTTTTTGGTCGACTGGTCGACTCTGTCTTGAATAAGACCAGTGGGGGCACGCTGAATGCACCCACTGGGTGTAGTCCCCGAGACAAAGGTCGAATGCTTGCATTCGACTGTAGTCTTAGAAACGCATCATTTTTCTTTATTCACTCGGCAGTGAATCATCTTTGACATTTTGCCGATTGACTCTTCGTAGAAATCCTGTGATCTTGCGACGCGCTATACTGAACTGGAGCAGAAGCATATTCAGCTCGAGTTGGACTTGAAGCTAGTGCAGGAGAATCTGACGAAGGCAAAGGAGGAGACCAAAGGTATGTTTGGTGAGACTTCGACGACTCTTTTCTCCCATCATTTGCTTCAAACCTGACTTTCTGTAATTCTGGTGCAAGGTGAAGGAGGCCCAGAGGAAGAAGGAGCTTGAGCTGTTTGAGAAGATCAAGCTCGCTGATGAAAAGCTAGCCTCAGTCACCAAGCTGGAACAGGACAACACCAATCTGAAGGCTGCCCTAGCCATTGCCACCAAGGATGTTGATCGACTGAAAGCTGACAAGACTACTCTGACTGAGAGGATCAACTAGTTGGCCGGGAAGAAAGATGACCTGGAAGGCTTCTTGGGTGGTCTTGCTAAAAAATTGTTCCTTATGCTCGAAGGTAATCTTCTTCACTCGACCAATTCTTCCAACGGTTATGTTCCCAGTCGACTATTTTCTTGATTCGGGGTTTTGACTTTGCAGAGTTCTGTCGCAACTTTGAAGAAGAAACCAGCCAGCTGGAGACGAACCTTGACCCTGTCAATTCTCCGGTGAATGATGAAACTGCCATGAACATCTTTATTTGGAGTCCGTGTTCTTTGCTGTTGTGGATTACCTCGCAAGGCTGAAGGTTGCTACGTCCGCATCGACTCGACGCCTCGCCTGTGGAGACACTCCAAAATGACCTCGAGTCGTTGATGGCTCGACTGAACGCCGTCCCTGACCGAGTGCAAGAGTGGAAGAAGTCTTCGGCTCGGTGTGGCGCAGATGTCGCCCTGTGTCTGGCGCGAGTCCATTGCAAGGATGCCCGAGAAGATAAGCTGGCGGCTCTCCGAGTGGCCAACACCAAGAAACACGACTTCAGGACTTTCATGGAGACTTTCATCGCTGCTGCTACACGGATTGCAGACGGGATTGACCTTGACGAGTTCGTTGCTCCATCCAGCCCTCCACAGGAGGGGTAAAAAAACTTTCCTTGACTTTAAATTTGCCTCGGTATGCCGAGTGGAGTTGTAACCGATAAAACCTTAACAGGCTTAGTGCCTGAGCACTCTCGGTTCTTTTAGGTATCGACCTAAATTTGGATTGGATGTTTGGATATGATTGCTCTTGGCTTGAATTGCCCTTTGCAGGTTAACAGCGAGATGCCGACTGCAGTCGACTTATTCCTTAGGCGAGCACTGGGCTGCAGCTAAGCCTCCGAGTGAGAGGTTTGCTCTTCACTCGGTAGGATTTTTATTCCTTAGGCGAGCACTGGGCTGCAGCTAAGCCCCCGAGTGAGAGGTTTGCTCTTCACTCGGTAGGATTTTTATACCTTAGGCGAGCACTGGGCTGCAGCTAAGCCCCCGAGTGAGAGGTTTGCTCTTCACTCGGTAGGATTTTTATACCTTAGGCGAGCACTGGCTGCAGCTAAGCCCGAGTGAGAGGTTTGCTCTTCACTCGGTAGGATTTTTATACCTTAGGCGAGCACGGGCTGCAGCTAAGCCCCGAGTGAGAGGTTTGCTCTTCACTCGGTAGGATTTTTATACCTTAGGCGAGCACTGGCTGCAGCTAAGCCCCAGTGAGAGGTTTGCTCTTCACTCGGTAGGATTTCCGTTGTATTTGTGGCGAAGCTCGGAGGAGAGGGTAGCAGTCGACCTGCACCTCGTCCTCCTTGCGAACGCACATCATACTTATGGTGTAGCTCGGAGGAGAGGGTCGCAGTCGACCTGCACCTCGTCCTCCTTGCGGGTACACATTGTACTTAGGCGAGTCCTTGGACTGCAGCTAAGCCTCCGAGTGGAAGTCTGGCTTACCACTCGGTAGGATTTTTAATAACTTAGGCGAGCTCTGGGCTGCAGCTAAGCCTCCGAGTGGAAGTCTGGCTTACCGCTCGGTAGGATTTTAATAACTTAGGCGAGCACTGAGCTGCAGCTAAGCCTCCGAGTGCAAGTCTGGCTTACCACTCGGTAGGATTTTAATAACTTAGGCGAGCACTGAGCTGCAGCTAAGCCTCCGAGTGCAAGTCTGGCTTACCACTCGGTAGGATTTTTATAACTTAGGCGGCGGATCAAGCAGCTAAACCTCCGAGTGGAAGTCCGCTTACCACTCGGTAGGATTTGTACAAACTTAGGCGAAACGGATTCGCAACTAAGCCACCCCATTGGGGGAAAATTTTCTTGGACAAAAATAAAAAGTGACAAAAATTATGAAGGAATTATGACACTATTATTTCGAAGCTCATGAACTACAGAAGTATTTTATTACAACTTTTCCGGGTGAAAAACTTTAAGTATAAAACGGGCGGAGCAGATCTGCGTTCCAAGCTCGGGGCTCTTCGATATTGTGTTCGACGTTGTAGAGACGATATGCCCCATTGTGGAGAACCTTTGTGACGATGAAGGGCCCTTCCCAGGGGGGAGCGAGCTTATGTTGCTTCTGCTGATCCACTCGAAGGACCAGATCCCCTTCCTGGAAGGCTCGACCTCTCACATTTCTGGCGTACCGGCAACGCAAGTCTTGCTGGTAAATGGTCGAGCGGATCAGAGCCATTTCCCTTTCCTCTTCTAGGAGGTCGACTTCATCCTGACGTGCTTGCTCAGCTTCTGCTTCATTGTAAAGTTGAATTCGGGGAGCATTGTGAAGGAGATCACTTGGTAGGACTGCTTCTGCTCCATAGACCAGGAAGAAAGGAGTTCTCCCGGTCGACCGTTTAGGCGTAGTTCGCAAACCCCAAAGCACTGAAGGGAGTTTTTCAACCCAAGCTCCAGTCGCATGCTTGAGATCTCGCATCAGTCGGGGCTTCAGACCTTTGAGGATTAATCCGTTGGCTCGTTCTGCCTGTCCATTCGACTGTGGATGGGCGACTGAGGCGTAGTCGACTCGTGTGCCTTGGGCGTTGCAGAAATCCCTGAATTCTTCTGAGTCAAAATTCGACCCATTATCCGTGATAATGCCAAAAGGGACCCCATATCTGAACGTCAGCTCTCTGATGAAGGAAACAGCAGTACCGGCGTCAAGACTTTTGATTGGCTTAGCTTCAATCCACTTGGTGAACTTGTCGACTGCTACCAGCACATGCGTGAAACCGCTCCGACCTGTTCGCAAGGGACCGACCATGTCCAACCCCCATACTGCAAAAGGCCAGACGAGTGGAATAGTCTTCAGGGCTGACGCAGGCTTGTGTGACATATTGGAGTAGAACTGGCATCCTTCGCACTTGTCCACTATTTCTTTCGCCATCTCATTTACTCTTGGCCAGTAAAATCCGGCTCGGTATGCTTTGGCTACAATGGTCCGAGAGGACGCATGGTGACCACAGGTCCCCGAGTGGATGTCATTGAGTATGACTCGACCTTCTTCTGGCGTTATGCACTTCTGTCCGACTCCCGTCGTGCTTTCTCTATACAACTTCCCTGTGATAACAGTAAAGGCTTTGGATCGACGGACGATCTGTCGAGCCTCTTCCTCATCCTCTGGGAGTTCCTTCCTCGGAATATATGCGATGTATGGAATTGTCCAATCGGGAGTGACCACTAAAACTTCCATGACCAAGTCGACCACTGCCGGGACCTCAACCTCAGTCGAGTCCGTGGCACTCTTGGGCTGTGGAGCTTCCTCTGTGAAGGGATCTTCTTTTACTGACGGAGTGTGTATATGCTCCAAAAATACACCACTCGGAATGGCTTCTCTTTTGGAGCCTATCTTCGCCAAATCATCCGCTGCTTGATTTTTCAGTCGGGGGATGTGATGGAGTTCCAACCCCTCGAACTTCTTTTCCAGCTTCCTCACTGCATTGCAGTATCCAGTCATAGCTGGGCTTCTCACGTCCCACTCCTTCATCACTTGATTAACCACTAGATCCGAGTCGCCATAGACCATCAGGCGACGGACGCCGAGTGAGATGGCCATGCGCAATCCATATAGGAGGGCCTCGTACTCTGCCTCATTGTTGGAGGAATCAAAGTGAATTTGGAGCACATACCTAAGCTTATCTCCTCCGGGGAAACCAGAACAACCCCAAAGACCGTAAGCGATTCAGCATCTTGGAGCCGTCAAAGAACATGGTCCAATGCTCCGAGTGAACTTCATCGGCTGCTGTTGTTCAATCCACTCGGCGAGGAAATCCGCTATAGCACTGGGACTTAATGGCCTTCTTTGCCTCGAATTTGATATCAAGGGAAGAAGTTCAATCGCCCATTTCGCCACTCGACCGGTTGCGTCTCTGTTATGCAAGATCTACGATAAAGGGCGTCACGATTTAATCGTGATAGAATGATCGGAGAAATAATGAGCAACCTTCTTTGTGGTCATGTATATACCATACACAAGCTTCGATAATGAGGATATCTCTGCTTGGATGGAGTCAAGACTTGGACAAATAATACACCGGCGCTGAACTTTGAAGGCCTTTCCTTCCTCTTCCGCTCGACCGTAAGCACAAGATCGACAACTTGCCCGGTGGCTGCAATGTAAAGCAACAGAGGCTCTTTGCTGATTGGAGCAGCAAGCACCGGCTGGGTGGAGAGCGAGCTTTAGCTCAGCAAGCGCTGCATCAGCTTCGAGTCCACTCGAATTTGTCGGCCTTCTTCATCGATCGGTAAAGAGGTAATGCCTTTTCACCGAGTCGTGAGATGAATCGACTTAAAGCGGCCAAGCATCCATAAGCTCGGGCGTCGTGCACTCGCCGCAGGCGTTTCATTCGGAGAATAGTGCCGATCTTTTCAGGGTTAGCATCGATCCTCGTTCGAAGCGAAAACCGAGTAATTTTCCACCGGGAACTCGAATCGCACTTTGACGGATTGAGCTTGATATCGTACCTTCTGAGGTTGGCAAATGTTTCGGCGAGGTCAGCAAGCAGGTCGGAACCTTTTCGCGACTTAACAACGATATCATCCATATACGCTTCCACATTCCGACTGATTTGAGTGAGAAGACACTTCTGAATCATTCGCATAAATGTGGCTCCGGCATTCTTGAGGCCGAACGACATGGTGATATAGCAGAAGCACCCGAATGGAGTGATGAAAGATGTTTTTATTTCATCGGGCCCATACAGACGGATCTGATGATACCCGGAATATGCATCTAGAAAAGACAATCTCTCACATCCCGCGGTCGAGTCAACAATTTGATCTATGCGGGGGAGAGGAAAATGATCCTTCGGGCAGGCCCGATTGATGTGCAAGCCACTCGGAGTGATATATCTCTCGGATGAATCCCGCTGCCAACAGTCGAGCCACTTCTTCACCAATAGCTTTTCTCTTCTGGACGGCGGACCGCCGAAGATGCTCTTTGACTAGTTTTGCTGACTTGTCGACTCGTAGGCGATGCTCAGCCAGTTCCTCAGGAACACTGGCATGTCGGTGGCTTCCATGCGAAAATGTCCCAGTTCTCACGGAGGAACCGGATGGCGCTTCTTCCTATTTGGTCGAGTGTTGTGGAGATGTGGGTCGGGCTGCATTGGGATCGGTCGGGTGAATATGGACTGGCTTTGTCTCACGGATTTAATCTGAAATCGCACTCGTGGTTGGCTTCTTGGATCGTAACAAATCACTCGGATCTGCGTTTTGCTTGTATTCGTCGAATTCGACCGCTGTCACTTGGGAGTCGGCAATTTTGGAGCCCTTCTGAAAGCACTCTTCTGCCTTCTTCCGATCGCCGGTGACAGTGATCACTCCCTTTGGGCCTGGCATTTTCAGTTTGAGGTACACATAGCATGGTCGAGCCATGAATCTTGCGTAGGCTGGCCTCCCCAAAATGGCGTGGTATGCACTCTGAAAATCCACAACCTCAAAGGTCAACTTTTCCTTGCGAAAGTGCTTGGAATCACCAAAAACCACGTCCAGGGCTATTTGGCCGAGTGAATTGGCCTTCTTCCCTGGCATGACTCCGTGGAAACTCATATTGCTGGTGCTTAATCGGGACATCGGAATGCCCATCCCTTTCAACGTATCCGCATATAACAAATTCAGCCCACTACCACCATCCATCAGCACTTTCGTCAGTCGAGTGCCTTCGACAACTGGATCGACCACCAACGCTTGCCGCCCAGGGGTGGCAATGTGAGTCGGATGATCAGATTGGTCGAATGTGATGGGTGTTTGGGACCACTTCACATAACTTGGCTTTACTGGGGCAACCATGTTTACCTCACGGTTAATGACTTTCAGTCGACTTTTGCTTTCCACATCCGCGAAGATCATCAGAGTGGAGTTGACATGCGGATATTCTTCCTCACTGTCCTCTTTGTCTCCGGCCTTGTCTGGCTCCTTCTCCTTGTCCTTAGACTGTTTGCCCTGAAACTGCTGGATCAGGAGCCGACATCGGGCAGTGGTGTGCCGGGTAAATGATGTTGCCCTCTTCATCTTTCTTCGTGTGAATATGGCATGGCATATCCATCACGTCATTGCCTTCTTTATCTTTTACTTTCTTTGGATTCCGGGATCCTTCGGCTTCCCCTTAAACTTCCCCGAGTCACGGCGGGGCCTCTCCAGAGCTCTTGGCTCGGCTTTCCGTTTCTGCTTCCGACTGGAATTTCCCTTCTCCGACTGACTTGGCTTGTATTTGCCGCTTCGGAGTCGGTCTTCTTCCTCGCCGTTGGCGTACTTGCTAGCAATCTCCATCATTCGACTCAGGGTCATGTCCCCGGTTCGACCAAACTTCAGGCTCAATTCTCTGTTCTTGACGCCATCTTTGAAGGCGCAAACTGCCTGATGGTCAGACACATTTTCCACAGTATGGTGCAAAGTAATCCACCTCTGAATGTACTCTCGGAGAGTTTCATTGGTCTTCTGCACACAAACTTGCAGCTCTGTCAAACCAGCCGGTCTCTTGCAAGTCCCTTCAAAAGTCCTGATAAACACTCGGGACAAATCTTCCCAAGTATATATACTGCTAGGAGGTAACTGATTCAGCCATGCTCGCGAGAACCTTCCAACATGAGGGGCAATGCTTCATGGCCACCTCATCATTCCCACCCCGATCTGAACAGCCACTCGGTAATCTTCAAGCCAAGTTTCGGGCTTGGATTCCCCGATGAACTTGTCGACTCCTGTTGCCAATCTGAAATTGGGGGAATTTCTGCGGCTCGATAGCCTGCTAAAACATTAGGACCGAGATGTGCACTCATTGCTGGTGGGTGCATCTCTCTCGGGTCCACCTCGATGGGCTCTGTTCCGGTCGACCAAGCCTTGCACGATAATGGATCGCGCGTCGAAGCCTGGTTCCCTGGGGTCGACTGGAATTCTTCGCCCCGTACTGAACTGACGTCTGTCATCTTGTCGCCGAGGAGCGTGTGACCCTTCCCTCGGAGGGGAAAGGGGCACTCGACGCCTGTCATCCCGGTCTCCATACTGCTCTCGCCGGTTGTCGCGCCCTTCTCGCCGCGGAGGCGATCTGGGGCTGTGAGCGATTGGGACGAGATTCGCAGCGACGGATCGATCATGAATCTGTTGCGCGATCGCGACACGGCTGAGTTCTGGTCTCTTGCTGCTCGGAGTAAATCTCTGATTTGCTGCAAGCCTCTCCCAGCTTCCGACTGGGACGGTTGGATGGATTCTGCTATACGAGTTGCAGCTGCTAAATTCTGAATTGGCGTGCGGTATACCTGAGTCGGTGGGAAGAGTCGGCGTCGACCGCTTCGAGGATTCGTTGCGCTGCTGCTTCGTCGAGTGTTCGCTGAAGATTCTCCAAGCGAGCGCGTTCAGCCACGTTGGCCAGACGTGCTTCCTCCAAGGCGCGAGCCTCGGGGGTTTCTCCGTCGATGGGAGTATGCGGGGCATCCATGTTCTGCTTGGTGAGCTCTTCTCTCTGCAGAGAGTCGAGTGTCTCGGGCTGGTACTCTTCGTGCTCTTGCACGGGGTCTCCTCCCCCGGCGGCTCCACCGCCATGGGCGAAGCCGGGAGGACTGCGAGGGCCATCGACCATGAGGATCTCTGCCGCTGGCTCACTGCTATCACACTCGGATGCAGTCTCTATGGAGCCAGTCGACAGATCGAACAGGCCGTAGAGGGACTCGTCGGGCTCGATAGCCGCGACCTGAGCGGTGGCTGTCTGGCGAGCCACCGCGTGCTTCACCCACCGCTGGAGTCTCGACCGACCAGAGCGCTTGCGCTGGTGGGAAACTGGGTGGGCGACCGATAAAGGAGTCGACCGATACGGGGTCGACGGTTGCCGCAGCAGAACGCCGCGAACACATGCGCGAAAGTGCGTCGCCCCGCGGACGGGGAGCGCCTCGATGTCAAGTGGAGCCTCCTGGAGCCACGCGGAGTCGTCGGCGACAAAGGTGAGAGCACCGAGACGGATCTCGCGCCCCTCAACCAAAACTCCAGCAGTCATCATGATGAAGGTACTCGGAAGTACTGCAACTCCTCCACAAATCGCTAAAACACCGGCCCCACGGTGGGCGCCAACTGTCATGGTTCTAAGTCTGACAGTAGAGTGGGGGTAGGTAAGGAGAGGCAAGGTCCTAGCTATGGAGAGGTTGTGAACACAAGAGATGTACGAGTTCAGGCCCTTCTCGGAAGAAGTAAAGCCCCACGCCTCGAGCCCCGAGGCGGTCGAGTGGATTATGAGTGTAGGTATTACAAGAGTGCGAACCCCTCTATCTGTGGAGGGGGGTGGCTTATATAGAGTGCGCCAGGACCCCAGCCAGCCCACATAATGGAGAGGTTAAAGTACATTAAGCCCGGGGGGTTACTGGTAACGCCCCTCATAAAGCGCTTTAACTATCATTAAGTCTATTCAATAGCGAACCGTTGCGCTGCAGAGTGTCTTCTGACCTTCTGGTGGTCGAGTGCGTCTTCATGGCCGAGTCCTTCCAGTCAGTCGAGTGGGCTCCTCTATGGTCGACTGGAAGATGATCTCTTCTAAGAGTGTCCTTGGGTAGGACGTTTAGGTCAGGCCTATGACCCTACACTAGGTACATGAATCCATCAGCGCCCCCTTGCCTTCCCCCTCTCCCACTCCTTCCTTCCCCCTCCTTCTTGGAATAGGAAAGGGAGGGTGAGGGAGTCCTGGACTAGGGGGTGTTCGGACAGCCGGACTATCAATATCCGCCGGACTCCAAGACTACGAAGATACAAGATTGAAGACTCCGGCTCGTGTCCGGATGGTACTTTCCTTTGCGTGGAAGGCAAGCTTGGCAATACGGATATGTAGATCTCCTACCATTCTAACCGACTCTGTGTAACCCTAGCCCTCTCCGGTGTCTATATAAACCGGAGGGCTTTAGTCGGTAGGACAACATACATCTCAACAATCATACCATAGGCTAGCTTCTAGGGTTTAGCCTCCTTGATCCCGTGGTAGATCCACTCTTGTACTACCCATATCATCAATATTAATCAAGCAGGATGTAGGGTTTTACCTCCATCGAGAGGGCCCGAACCTGGATAAAAACATCGTGTCTCTCGTCTCTTGCTACCATCCGCCTAGACGCACAGTTCGGGACCCCCTACCCGAGAACCGCCGGTTTTGACACCGACATTGGTGCTTTCATTGAGAGTTCCTCTGTATCATCACCGATTGGCTTGATGGCATCTTCAACCAGCAACGCTATCCAGGGTGAGAATTTCCTCCCCGGAAAGATCTTCGTATTCGGCGGCTTCGCCCTGCGGGCCAATTCACTTGGCCATCTGGAGCAGATCGAAAGCTACGCCCCTGGCCGTCAGGTCAGATTTGGAAGCTTAAACTTCACGGCCGATGTCCGCGGAGACTTGATCTTCGACGGACTCGAGCCATAGCCGAGCGTGCCGCACTGTGACGATGGGCACGATCTAGCTTTGCCACTGAATAGTGCCTTGGTGGCCGCACACGGATCTGCTCCGGCCATTAGTCCGGAGCCGATCGCCCAGATCGAGGGCCGGTGGATAGACGCCGCCCTGGGAACTTCAACATCCACGGCGATGGAGCCGAACACCAATCTTGTCCCCGCGAAACTTCGTGATTCGAGGCGCGGACTCCTTGCGGACTCAACCTCCGCGCCTACCAATCGATCCGGATTGGGCACGGTTATGGAATTCACCGCGCGGACATCTTCCAATGCTTGCCTTTTGGCGATATCTTGAATTCACTAAAGCATCTCTCGTTATCGGGAGAGTCTGGCGGATTATGGCCAGGATGGTTGGGATACTGACGACGAAGAAATTCAGAGCCCACCCACCACCCACTTTGTAGCCACCGTCGGCGATCTAACCGACATGCTAGACTACGACTCAAGACATCGACGCTATGGACGATGATCTTTGAGACGAACAGAACCAGCGCCCACGAGTGGCTGGAAGGCCACCTCGTCATACGACGTATACATGGTGGATACCCCAAAAGATGGGGACGGCGAACAAACAGCGGAGGCAGATCCCTTAAATAAACAGCCCAAGCGCCGGCGTCAGCGGCGCCGCTCTAAATCTCGCCACAGCAAGAATGGAGATTCCGGCACAGGAGATAATAATACTCCAGAGAGTGCCGAAGACAATCCCCTCCAGCAAGACTCGGCGCAGAGGATGCGTATAAGCCCTCATGAGGGGGCGATGATTTAAGAGGTTGAGGATCATAACTATATGCCTCCCTCCGAAGACAGTAAGCCTCAACGATGACGAATTAAATGCATGCCGAGGATCCCGTCGAACAAGAGCGCTTCAAGCGCAGTCTTATCGCCACAAACAAACAGCCTAAAGAAAAGCAGCAGGAGCTTCAAGCTGATCAGGACCTGCTGGCCGATCGATGGACCGAGGTCCTCGCGGCCGAAGAGTATAAACTCGAACGTCCCTCCAAAAGTTACCCAAGACGCAAGCTGCTCCCCCGATTAGAGGAGGAAGCTTACGTACCTCCATCACCAGCGCACGATATGGCTGACCGACCACCCCGCGGTCGTGACAAAGAGGCCTCCAGGCCCCCAGCCAAGACCATACCCCGGCATCGCTCCAAAAGTACGAAGCCAAGAGGGAACGCGCCGGACTTGCGAGACATATTGGAGGACAAAGCAAGGCAATCCAGATCCATGTATGGATCACGTGGGCGCCCTACGACCCACGACGAATACCGTCGTGCCGGATACAATAACCCCGGCCGGGCCGAACACAGCAGACATCGCTCTCTCGAGCTGCGTCGCGATATCGCTCAATACAGGGGCGCCGCACACCCGTTATGCTTCACTGATGAAGTAAGGGATCATCAGATCCCTGAAGGGTTTAAACCCGTAAACATCGAATCTTACGATGGCACAACAGACCCCGCGGTGTGGATCAAAGACTATCTTCTCCACATCCATATGGCCCGCGACGATGATCTCCACGCCATAAAGTACCTCCCACTCAAGCCTAAAGGACCAGCTCGGCATTGGCTTAACAGCTTGCCCGCAGAGTCAATTGGGTGTTGGGAAGACCTGGAGGCCGCATTCCTTGATAACTTCCAAGGCACATATGTGCGACCACCAGACGCCGATGACCTAAGCCACATCATTCAGCAGCCAGACGAATCGGCTAGACAATTCTGGACACGGTTCTTGACGAAGAAATATCAAATCGTCGGTTGTCCGGATGCAGAGGCCCTTGCAGCCTTCAAACATAACATCCGGGACGAATGGCTAGCCCGGCACCTGGGGCAGGAAAAGCCGAAATCCATGGCAGCCCTCACATCGCTAATGACCCGCTTTTGTGCGGGAGAGGACAGCTGGCTAGCCCGCAGCAACAATCTCCGTAAAAATTCTGGTAGTCCGGATACTAAGGACAACAATGGTAGGTCACGTCGAAACAAAAACAAGCGCCGCATTAACAGCGACGATAAGGAGGATACGGCAGTCAATGCCGGATTCCAAGGCTCTAAACCCGGTCAACGGAAGAAGCCATTTAAAAGAACCACTCCGGGTCCGTCCAATCTGGACCGAATACTCGACCGCTTATGCCAGATACATGGCACCTCTGAAAAGCCAGCTAACCACACCAATAGAGATTGTTGGGTGTTCAAGCAGGCTGGCAAGTTAATTGCCGAAAACAATGACAAGGGGCTAAATAGCGACGACGAGCAAGAGACCCGGCCACCGAACAATAGAGGACAGAAGGGTTTTCCCCCAAAAGTGCGGACGGTGAATATGATATACACGACCCATATACCCAAGAGGGAGAGGAAACGCGCACTACGGGACGTCTATCCGATGGAGCCAGTCGCCCCAAAGTTCAACCCATGGTCCTCTTGCCCGATCACTTTTGATCGAAGAGACCATCCGACCAGCATACGCCATGGCGGATTCGCCGCATTGGTTTTAGACCCAATCGTCGATGGGTTCCACCTCACGAGAGTCCTGATGGACGGCGGTAGCAGCCTGAACTCGCTTTATCGGGATACGGTCGCAAAATGGGCATAGACCCATCAAGGATTAAACCTACAAAGACAACCTTTAATGGTGTCATCCCAGAGTGGAAGACAAGCTATGCGAGGCTCGATCACTGCTCGAAGTGGTCTTGGATCCCGGATAATTTCCGAAGCAAAGAGTTAATCTTCGACATAGTCCCGTTTCGCAGCGGCTATCACGCTCTGCTCGGACGAACCGCGTTTGCAAAATTCAACGGTGCCGCATTATGCATACCTAAAGCTCAAGATGCCAGGCCCTCATGGAGTCATCACGGTCAATGGGAATACGGAACGCTCCCTCCGAACGGAGGAACATACAGTGGCTCTCGCGGCAGAAGTACAGAGCAGCCTTCTCAGGCAATTCTCAAGTCCGGCGGTTAAAAGCGGATACAGCAAAGCGCGCCCGAGCAATACCAACCAAGACCACCGGCGCGATCGAGCGCAGCAAGTAATGCGGCCCCAACCCTCACCAAGATAATCGCAAGAATAACACTCGCGTACATCATTACGCTTTGGAGATGCCATGGGTGCAGGGACAGGGCACGATCACAATGGACCCAGTGCGGCTCGACCACACCAGGGGCTCACAAGTGCGCCTCCTTTCTTTTTATTTTTCTTCTTCTCTTATGTACACAGGACTCTGTAAACGTAAGCCCTGCCCAAAGGGCGAACCTGCCGAACTCATGATGCAACGATCGAGGACTAAAGAAGGCGCGGCGAACATTGTGTGGTCTCAATTACGAGCATTAAATTCGATTATATACACCAAGTCTACAGCTCATCCTCGAGGGGGACATGTTTATTTAGTCCAAATCCCTTGCTTATCAAGACTATTTGTATCATCCGATCTACTATCGACTTTCTTTCATAAATAATGCAGCACCTCTTTATTGCAATTGCATTATCTTTTACATATATGTTCATTACATGACATCTTGCACCCGTATATTTTGGTACGGCCGAATACGCCAGGGGCTCCTGTTCCCCAAATTATGGTGTGATAAAGTCCGAACACTTTCACAAGTGCAGCACCCCGAACTTATAGCATTATATGAATCGGCTCCGAATCATGTGTTGGGTCAATAGTTGGGTTTGCCCGGCTCCCACGTTTTGGTGCCTTACGTTCCGCTCGTCGGCTAAGGTGGCTTTGGGAGAACCATCTGCGATTGCGCCCGGTTGAGCCGGGTTAACGCCTCGATGAGAAAGCTAAAACTGACGGCATGATAAGGCGAGACTGGTCGCTGTTCGAGAGGTTTTTTCGGGTCCTTAAAGACCCACGCCGCTTCGAGCGAAGTTCCGGATAATGTCCGACGAAGGCGTGGATAGCGCCCCGGATTCGGTATTCCGAATACCAGGGGCTTCTCCGAAATTTAAAATTATAGAATTCTATGGCTAAGTGAGAGTGTTCAAGCACTATAAGTCCGGTTGCCTTGTTCGTCGTGTTGAGCGCCTCCCTAGATGGACCCAAAAATGGGAACAAGAGTGCTCAAGTTTATCCCGAACACCCCAGCACTTGTGGCTTGTGGGCTGAAGCCAACGACTTGCCATCTCTCGGATTTTATAAACGGCCGCACAGAAGGTAATATTTTAAATTAAACAAGCGTTGCTCATGGCGCATATGAACGAAGTTTTCAGCGCACAGGATAAATATAAAGCAAGTTCACTCAAAAATTACATTTCGGGAGCACTCATCTGCAATATCGCAGGCTCCCTTCAGGACAATTTTATAATACTTCTCCGGCGTGCGATACTCCTTGCCCGGCAGCGGTGGGTCCGTGAGAAGCTTCTCCGCATCCAATTTGCCCCATTGCACCTTTATGCGGGCAAGGGCCCGACGAGCGCCTTCGATACAGGTGGAGCGCTTGACCACATCCAGCCTGGGGCATGCATCCACCAGCCGCCGCACTAGGCCAAAGTAGCTACCAGGCATGGCCTGTCCAGGCCACAGCCGGACTATGAGGCCCTTCCTGGCCTCCTCAGCTACCTTGAGGAGTTCGACCAGCTGCTTCAGCTGGTCGCTTAGGGGCACGGATGGCCGGCCTCGATATCGAGACCGAAGACCTTCTCCGTCGAGCTCCCTCCTCGCCACGATAGAATGCGGTGGCATCAGACGCACTACGCGGCAGATCTGCAAACGCCCCTGGAGAGCTCCGAATACGGGTAAGTGTCAGGTAGTTCACATTAACATGCCTGCTTTGCATGAAAAAAGCCTTACCCGCCGCTATCTTCTTTATGTCCTCAACCTCCTAAAGGGCCTTACGGGCCTCGGCCTTGGCGGACATGGCACTTTCGAGAGCCAAGGCAAGCTCGGACTCTCGAGTCTTGGAGTCACGCTCCAAACTCTCATGTTTTTCCATGAGAGCCTGGAGCTCTTGCCGAACTTCCGCCACCCGTGCCTCTTGCTTTTCTCGCTCAGTTGTTCGCGGCAAGATCTGCTCGTCACGGACACAAGATCCTTGAGGCTGCCACCTCGTTAGTGGCCCCTGCGATGCACAGATTATCCTTGTTAATTTTATTGCAACCGAAATCCTTTTCTG
Organism: Aegilops speltoides; assembly: GCA_021437245.1. Lineage (NCBI taxonomy): Eukaryota > Viridiplantae > Streptophyta > Magnoliopsida > Poales > Poaceae > Aegilops > Aegilops speltoides. The sequence goes on along the minus strand of CM038143.1, from coordinate 533,049,799 downwards.
TAAGGTACTTATTCAAAGTGGTGTTACTCACCTTCTTTTTCCTCGAGCTGCCTCTTGGCATGGCCGAGCTCTTGCTCGGACCGCTCGAGATCCTGCTTTAACTTATCAACCTCCGCCCTTAATGCGGCAGAGGCCAGCAGCGCAGCCTGCAAACCCATATTGCCATATTTTTAGCAACCCTGCGAATATCTTGTTAGATCCTCAGTCCGGCTTTTCTTTCCGAACACCGAACTAAGCATCAGGGGCTACTGTCTATGCGGTATTACATTACATAATTTTAACTTCTTACCTCAAAGCCTGTTAGAAGGCTGCTGAAGCTTTGGTCAGCCCGCCTTGGCGAGCTGAACCTTCTCAATCACCGCACTCATGATAGTGCGGTGTTCTTCCTCGATGGAAGCGCCTTTAAGCGCCCCAACAGGTTATCCGGCGCCCGGTTGGGCAGAGGCCGCCGGCGTCACGGTCTTGCCCTTCTTCGAAGGGCGCTTGCGGACTCGAACCACTGCGGGTTCCGATGTAGAGTCCGCACGAAGTCCGGGGGGCTGCCTGACGGCGCCTCCGGAGCCTCCTCTTGATGGGTCCCTCTCTGGGATCCCACCTCGGCGTCCTCGTCGACGCGTGGGGTAGAGGCAGTCGGGATGGAATTCACATCCGACGAGGCCAACGACCCGCTTGATGAGTCGGGAAGATCGTCACCGGCCAGACTACGGACAAAATGCGGCGTTAGAAGGATACTACGTGACATGAAAGGTACGGCATATAAACGATCCGGATACTTACAATCCTGCCGGACGCCTGGCCCTTGGAGGCCACTCATCCTCACCAACCCTGATGTTGGCGACATCGTCCGGGGATAGTTCTCCCCTCTTGACCCTTCGGCCTCCCGATTGGAGAAGCCTTCCTCTTCTTCTCTCCTCCTCGAGAGAATACCTCCTCCTCGCCTTCGTGGAGGAGTCTTCGTCGTCGTCAGACGCCTGATTGCGGGAACTCTTTCGAGTCCCCGCGGCCACCTTCTTGGCCTTCTTCTCCGGCACCACGTGCGGTGCCGGAACCAGCAGCCCTGCTAAGCGGGCATCCACTGGATCTTCTGGCATGGGAGCCGGGCTGATAAGCACCTCGGCCTTCTCCATCCATTCCTGTCAAAGGAAGAGGCAGAATGAAACCTCGCTAGAGTCAATCTAATTATCACAAGTGTCCCGTAATGGGGTTGAATCACTTACCTCGTCGGTTGGATACTGCGAGCTGAATCCGCGGTCTTCGGTCGCGGACACGGGGGCTTCGGCGCCCTTGAACAACACCCTCCAGGCGCCTTCGTATGTTGTATCGAAGAGACCGCTTAGCGCCTGGTGCTGTTCCGGGTCGAACTCCCACAAATTAAATGCATGTTCTTGGCATGGGAGGATCCGCCGGATGAGCATGACTTGGACCACGTCGACGAGCCTGAGCCTATTTCTCACCATCTTCTTGATACATGCTCGGAGTCCCGTCACCTCCACCGGATTCCCCCACTGCAAGCCCTTCTCTTTCTAGGATGTGAGCTGCGTGGGGATGCCAGATCTAAACTCGGGGGCCGCCGCCCATGTGGGTTTGCGCGGCTCGGTGATGTAGAACCACCCCGATTGCCACCCCTTGACGGAGTCCACGAAGGTCCCTTCGAGTTAAGGCACGTTGGGCAATTTGCCCAACATGGCGCCCTCCGATTCCGCTTATGCGTTCTTCACAACCTTCGCTTGACGTTGAAGGTCTTGAGCCACAGGCCGAAGTGGGGCCGGATGCAGAGGAAGGCCTCGTACACAATGATAAACGCCGCGATGTTGAGGATGAATTTCGGCGCCAGATCATGGAAATCCAGGCCGTAGTAAAACATGAGCCCCCGGACAAATGGATGGAGCGGAAAGCCCAGTCCACGGAGGAAGTGGGGGAGAAAGACGACCCTCTCATGAGGACCAGGGGTAGGGATGAGCTGCCCCTCATCGGGCAGCCGATGCGCGATATCGCCGGAAAGGTATCCAGCGCTGCGCAGCTTGGTGATGTCCTCCTCCTTAACGGTGGAGGCCAACCATTTACCTCCCGCTCCGGACATATTCGGAGGAGGTCGAGGTGAGATGCGCGAGCTCGGGCGTTGGAGCTTGAGTTCGCAGGGATGGATAAGCAAAGGAGGAAGAAGGCGTAGGTGAGAAGGTGAATCCTTATCCCTTATATATATAGGCGGACAAAACTATGCGTCCCCACCCGCCTGATAAAACTCGCTTGTCTCCCAAGCGCCACCATCAATGGCGCGGTTGGGTTACCCACGCACGTATTGATGAGAATCCCGGAATAACGGGAACACGATCTCTGCTTCGACAAGACGTGCCAAGGAAACCGCTTCGCTAAACGTGCTGAGGTGGTATAGTAAAAAACGATTCAAACAAAGGCTTGGTTGCGGGGTGATGTCACGCCGCATAATACGTCAGCAGATTGAGCTAAATGTGCATTTTATTCTCTCTACGGTGGAATGTGGAATTTATTTTGCAGAGCCGGACACTATCCTGGTGTTCATGATCTTCTCTGGATTATTCAAGGGAGGAACCCGCCTTGCAATGCCGAACATTGTGCACGCCGGACTTATCGTCATTGAAGACTGGTTCAGGGGCTACTGAGGGAGTCCTGGACTAGGGGGTGTTCGGACAGCCGAACTATCAATATCCGCCGGACTCCAAGACTACGAAGATACAAGATTGAAGACTCCGGCTCGTGTCCGGATGGTACTTTCCTTGGCGTGGAAGGCAAGCTTGGCAATACGGATATGTAGATCTCCTACCATTGTAACCGACTCTGTGTAACCCAGCCCTCTCCGGTGTCTATATAAACCGGAGGGCTTTAGTCCGTAGGACAACATACATCTCAACAATCATACCATAGGCTAGCTTCTAGGGTTTAGCCTCCTTGATCTCGTGGTAGATCCACTCTTGTACCACCCATATCATCAATATTAATCAAGCAGGACGTAGGGTTTTACCTCCATCGAGAGGGCCCGAACCTGGGTAAAAACATCGTGTCCCTCGTCTCTTGTTACCATCCGCCTAGACGCACAGTTCGGGACCCCCTACCCGAGATCCGCCGGTTTTGACACCGACAGAGGGGGAGACCTACTTGAAGTAGGTTCCCCCCTACTAGGGCGCGCCTCCCCATAGGCCGGCCCCCTCCTCCTCTCCCCCTTTATATGCGGGGGCGGGGGGCACCCCATAGACACACAAATTGATCTACGGATCGTTTCCTTAGCCGTGTGCGGTGCCCCCGTCCACCATATTCCACCTCGGTCATATCGTCGCGGAGTTTAGGCGAAGCCCTGCGCCGGTAGAACATCATCATCGTCGCCACGCCATCGTGCTGACGGAACTCATCGGCTGGATCGGAGGCCGGAGATCGTCATCGAGCTGAACGTGTGCTGAACTCGGAGGCCACGTACGTTCGGTGCTTGGATCGGTCGGATCGTGAAGACGTACGACTACATCAACCGCGTTGTCCTAACGCTTCCGCTTACGGTCTACGAGGGTACGTGGACGAACACTCTCCTCTCCCGTTGCTATGCCATCACCATGATCTTGCGTGTGCGTAGGAATTTTTTTGAAATTACTACGTTCCCCAACATGTTCATCCAGCCCTCCACACCACGGGGTCCTGTTCAACCACCCCTCCACGGCCACCCCTCCACCGTCTACTGTTCATCCAGCCCTCCACACCATGGGTTCCTGTTCATCCAGAGGCAACGCCACCGCCATCGCTCATCCAAACCCCGCAACGCCACTGCTCATCCCGAGAGGCATCGATCGGCTTTAGTTAGCAGCAGTAGCGAAGGAATCGCTCCATCGGGTTCAGTTAGCAGCCATCGATCGATCGCTCGGGTTTAGTAACGCGTAGCCTGCAATGCAATCGCTCGGGTTCAGTTAGAGCGCAACGCCTCGCTCGGGTTCAGTTAGAGCCAACGCCTCGCACACACACGCGTACGTACGAGAGAAACGCGCATCGGTCTCCCACCGTAACCGGCAACTCCCCGTAATTTTCCTCCCCCTCGCTTCTACCACGGTTTTTCCCGTCATGGACGACCCAAAGAATGTCATGCAGCTGCGTCTACGGTCCGCCCAGGATGAAAAGCCCATTTTCTATCATGATTTTTTGTCATAGAAGTAGGAGCCCACCACATCTATGATGATACCGGGTTTTGTCACAATTATCGCCATAGAAGTGTCATATGTATGACAGAAAAAAAATCGTTCGGCCCAAAATGTCACGGATGTGTCTCTTTTTTTGTAGTGACACACGACAGCAACGACAGCAAGCTCCAGACTACGGCGACACAGCACCTCGTCGGCGGCCAATCTGCGCTCAAAATTGCAGGGAGAGCGCAAAGGAACAAACCTAATCCGATGCCATATTGATTTTCATACGAAAATCAGGAAGATTTGAGTGATCTGGGTTGAAGAACAGAGAGAGAGGGCAGAGGCGATGAATGGGGAATTTTCTGGATCTCTTCCAATCCATCTCTCTATTCTCTATCTATATTATATGTACATTTTACACTTGAGCCCTCTAGCAGATACATAAATCTCAACTCACACCAACAAGAGCAATGAGAAAAAGAACTCTGCAAGTGTCTGCAGGTTTATTACTACATTCATGGAGATGTAATGGAAACAAGAAACCATTGATGAGTTGAGATATCACTGCTGCCACTCAGATACCTATCATCTGCTTTATCAGAGCAAGAGATCATTGACGAGTTGTAGCACACATGTGAGATCTTTTTGTACTACAAAATATGACTACCTTAACACGGGCCCACACCATTTACAGATATATATATAAAGTATATGGTTCCTCTTCATACTTCCAAACTCAGCTGAGTATATACCCAATTGATGGGCACTCTCTCCTTTAGCCTACTACCCGTCTTAGCTAGCTCTTCTTCTCAATTTGAAGCTGCCAAACCGACACAAATGAGACTAAGACATGGAAAGAAGAAATTGATAAATGGGAATGACATGACAACAGGAGGGGTTAGATTGGTGTGCAATGTGTTGGAAATGTGAGGCATCTGGAAAAACGTCCCTCCACTTGCCATCGCAAAGGAGGCTCCGGTCGCTGCCTTTCACCACCACATGTGGAACATGTAGAGACCAGGATTTGAAGGTTAAAGGCTAGCGGGAACTCAGCTTTCATCTCGCGGGTGCAGGTTGCGCACCACTAGGGATAGCTGCGAGCTCAGCGAAGGGGACATTGCGCTGCTTTGATCTGGATTGTGCGTAGGACGGTACCACTGCTGCAAGCCCACATTTCAATATACTAAAATTTCCATTCAGATAACTTGGTTTGTGTTTCGGCATTAACCTAATTTGCCCTTAATTTGGTGGAAATATATCAACAGAAAATTACTACTGCTCTCTGAAAAAATCGCTTTTATCAATGATTTAAACTGACGAAATCTACTACCTGTGTCCATCTAGAATTGCATTGATTTATGTTTTAAAGAGATCGGAACCACTCACAAAAATATATGTTTTACATACTGGATTATATATTCATCAACAATGAACATACACAAGCATAAATAAATGATCTGCAGATCCTTTCAAACTGTACAAATTCATTGCCACTAAACACATAAGCACTAGCTGCCACCAGCCAAGACTCAACACCGGTACTCTCTGAGTGCCCAAATTGGGAAGATGTTCCTATACTGGGAGTTACTAATCATGCAGCTTTCACTGAAGACTCCTATTATCTTCTGTATTATTGAAAAATAGTTATTCAACGTCTAAGAATACAATTAAAAATCATGAATTACACGTTAATCAGATAAGCAGTACTTGATCTGAAATAGATCGTCACCCAAAACCAAACAAAAGAAAATTACCTCATCAATATTTGATTTACTAAATTTGGCTACTGACTGAATTTTTTCAACCTGTTTCCCTGTTGATAAAATATATTACAATACTTAAAGTAGTCCGATGTTTCTTCCAAGAAGACATATTTAATCCAGGAGAAGCGAGTACAATGCTGATTTCGAGAACACACAGTGCACGTATTTCACTAGAAGCAGAGTGCAATGCTACGACGATCAGTATACCGCAGCAAAGATGATGGATTTGAGATTTGACTACCTTTGCCTGGCGTACAGCTTTCGAGCTTTTTCGTGTTGACAACTATGAGCTTTACAAATTTTGGCTGCAATACAATAAACCTCTTACTACCGTCCATCCTCTAGGAACACGCAGCATTCATGGCGGTAAACCTGTTTCTTGTAGTGGTAAAAGGAAGAAAAATGTAACATGCCCGTCTTCGTCCCGCCGCTCATCTCCTCGCGCCTCTTCGCCACGTCCACCGCCTTGTGCGGCTGCTCTTCCGCGCTGCCACTGCCGGCCTTCACCTCCATCGCCGCCGGGGCCTTCTTCTTGTTGTTGTAATCGCCTTCCTTGTCGGAGGCAGCGTCAGGGGCGGGGGATGGAGTGGCGGCGGAGTGCAGGGCCAACTACGGCGCCGGCGAGTGCGCGGAGGAGGGGGACGGCTCGGTGGGCGCCGCCGCCTTGTCCTCGCCGGGGGAGCTCGCGGGGACGGGGGACGCAGCGGATCCGTTGTAGTTGTCTTAGTCGGCCACCACGAGGACGAGCAGGAGCAACAGCAAGACCGCACGAGGCAGCGACAATGCCAACATGTCTCTTCTGGACCTGAGATCGAGATCGAGATAGATGGAGGGAGCGGCGGCGAGGGCGGGCTGGGTTGGTGGCGCGGTCAGGGGGTGGATATATATAGGTGGCTGGGAGGGATTCGATTTTTGGCAATTTTTCTAGTAAATAGGCAGCCGATTTATTAGGCTCCAATTTTTTGCAATTTTTCTAATAATCAAACACCAACTGAGCTTTACCAAATTTTGGGCTGGTACATACCTTACCTTACGCTGGCTGATCCTCCTTTTCCTTTTATCAGAACCCTAAGCTCCCTAATAACAGAGAAAAAGAACTCTGCAAGTTTATTGCTACGGTGTTTTTTTTTTTGGAACTGGTTTATTGCTACGTTCATGGAGAGAAACAAGAAACAATTGATGAGTTGAGATATCACTGCTGCCACTGAGATCATTGATGAGTTGTAGTTCACAGGAGATATTTTCTTTTTTACTAGAAACTATGACGATCTTTACTCGGGACCGCACCATTTACCCATATATATAAAGTAGATGGGCACTCCTTTTCCTTTAGCCTACTAACCATCTTAGCAAGCTCTGGTTCTCAATTTGAAGCCGCCAAACCGATACAAATGAGATTAACACATGGAAAGCAGAAAGTGATAAATGGGAATGACATGAGAACAGGAGGGGTTAGGTGGGTGTGCAAAGTGTTGGAAATGTGAGGCATCCGGAAAAACGTCCGTTGCAAGGGAGGCATTGGTTGCTGCCTTTCGCCACCACATGCAGAACATGTAGAGACCAGGATGTGAAGGGTAAAGGCTAGAGGGACCTCGGCTTTCATCTCGCGGGTGTAGGTTGGGCACCACTAGGGGTGGCCGCGAGCTCAGCGAAGTGGACAGTGGGACGGTGCCGTTGCTGCTGGTCCATATTTCGATATACTGAAATTACCATTCAAGGTGATGGGTTTGTTTTTCTCCATCAACTTAAGGTCCCCTTCAATGGGAATATATCATAGAACAATATTACGGCTCTCTCTGAAATTTTTGCTTTGATAAATGATATAAACTGAGAAACTCTACTCTAAGTCCATCTAGAATTGCATTGAATTATGTTTTAAACAGATCAGAACCACTCGTTATGATCAAGATTCTAATAAAAAAACCTAACTCTCATTATGAGAGTGGGCTAAACCAGTGAATGGCAAATCTAGCGTGGAACGCTGGCAGAACAAAATTAGGCACCTGAGAAAATTCTTGAGGGGTTGGGCCAGAAATGAGAGTGGGGTCTACAAAAAAGAGAAGGAGAGGCTTCTCCAGCTAATTCAGACGCTAGATATACGGGCGGAAACGAATTTGCTGGACCAGGCTGAGCAAGCTTGTACGTCCGAGGCCGAGGCCAAATTACGTTCGTTACTTAGAGAAGAAGAAATGAAGTGGGCATTGCGTGCCAAAGTTCTTAAGGTGGTAAAAGGGGATGACAATACACGATTTTTCCATATGATTGCGAATGGCAAGCATAGGAGGAAAAAAAATCTTTCAGCTAGAAAAGGATGAGGAAACAGTTGTTGGACAGGAGAATTTGAAGCTTTATATTTCCAACTATTACAAGCAGCTATTTGGACCTCCGAAAGAAAACGCCGTGACTCTAGATGAGAGTGTACTGGCAGATATCCCTCAGTTGCAGTCAGAAGAGAATTAGATCCTTTTTGCTCCTTTTACTGAGAAGGAGGTGTTTGATGCGATAGCTCAAATGAAACCAAACAAGGCACCGGGACCAGACGGGTTCCTGGCAGAATTTTATAAGAAATGTTGGCATATCGTGAAAGATGATCTTATGCCTATGTTTCATGATCTTTTTAATGGGCATCTTCAACTGTTTCATTTGAATTTTGGCACGATCACTCTCCTACCTAAAAAGGAGGAGGCCATCTGCATCAAGCAATTCAGGCCCATATGCTTATTGAATGTTAGTTTCAAAATCTTTACGAAAGTGGCCACCAACAGGCTGACAAAGGTGGCACACTCGGTGGTGCAACCTAGTCAAACTGCCTTTATGCCTGGAAGAGACATACTAGAAGGGGTAGTTGTCTTACACGAAACCCTACATGAAATTCACTCGAAGAAACTCGATGGAGTGATATTCAAAGTGGATTTTGAAAAGGCTTATGATAAAGTCAAGTGGCCTTTTCTGCAGCAAGCTATGCGCATGAAAGGTTTCAATGAGGCCTGGAGGAATCAGGTGGATTCCTTTGTCCAGAAAGGCAGTGTTGGAATAAAGGTCAATGGTGATATTGGACATTATTTTCAAACGCATAAAGGCCTGAGGCAGGGTGACCCAATGTCACCGATTCTGTTCAATATTGTGGCTAACATGTTGACAGTACTCATAGGACGAGCCAAGGAAAAGGGGCTGATTTGTGGACTAGTCCCTCATCTGGTGGATGGGGGGGGTCTCCATCTTACAATATGCGGATGACACAATTTTATTTATGGAACATGACCTTGCACAAGCTCGAAACATGAAACTCATCCTTTGCCTTTTTGAGCAATTGTTGGGGTTGAAGATCAATTTCCACAAAAGTGAGCTCTTCTGTTTCGGAAGGGCCAAAGATGGCCAACAAGAGTACAAGCACCTGTTCGGCTGTGAACTTGGATGGCTGCCCTTTAGTTATCTTGGCATTCCAATCCATCATAGGAAATTGACTAATAAAGAATCGAAATGTATCGAGGATCGATTCGAGAAGAAACTTAGCTGCTGGAAGGGTAAGCTTATGTCATATGGAGGACGTCTAGTATTAATTAATTCGGTACTAACGAGCATGTCGATGTTCCTCCTGTCTTTTTTCGAAGTACCCAAAGGGGTACGCAAGAGATTAGACTTTTATCGATCTCGATTTTTCTGGCAATCGGACGAGGTTAAGACAAAATATCATCCGGCAAGATGGGATATTGTTTGTCGACCAAAGGACCAGGGGGTCTTGGGATTGAAAACCTCGAGGTGAAAAATAAATGCTTGTTGAGTAAATGGTTATATCGATTATCGCTGCATTCAGAAGGAATGAGGGCCCAGATTCTTCGCAACAAGTATTTACACTCCAAAACTCTAGCCCAGGTTACCGTAAGACCTAATGATTCACCATTTTGGAAGGGACTCATGAGAGTGAAAAATACTTTCTTCCATAGGGTGAAGTTTAGTGTTGGGGACGGCTCAACAATAAGGTTTTGGGAGGATACATGGTTAGGTGATACGCCGCTAGCTCTCCAGTATCCTTCTTTGTATCATATTGCTCAACGTAAGGAAGAGTATGTGGCAACGGTGATGCAGACGGTACCCTTGAATATCCAGTTCAGGCGGTCTCTAGTGGGGGATCGCTGTACTTCTTGGCTACACTTAGTGAGGAGACTAATGCAGGTGCATCTTTCCGATGAGGAGGATTCTTTTATATGGAAGCTCACGAATAATGGCTTGTCACGGTCAAGTCTATGTACTTATATCTCACCAACTCTGGCCCAATCCCGCGATCGCTTCATATTTGGCGAGTTAAAGTGCCCTTACGAATTAAGATATTTATGTGGTTTATCCACAAACAAGTGATTCTAACCAAAGATAACTTACTGAGGCGGAGATGGGTAGGTAGCTCGAGGTGTTGTTTTTGTGATCAAGATGAAACAATACAACACCTATTTCTTGATTGCCCTCTTGCGAAGTTACTTTGGCGATCGGTGCATGTAGCCTTTAATATTTCACCTCCTGATAGCATAGAAGCGTTATTTGGGACGTGGCTTGATGGAGTGAATGTTAACATCGCGTGTAATATTCGGATTGGAATATGCGCACTTATTTGGGCTATATCGAACTGTAGGAATGATATGATTTTTAACAGAAAACCTATGACTAATTTCTTGCAGGAGACTTGTACTCTTTATTTTTTTTCCTTTACTCCTTTTGTGAGCAGTACTTTGCACTTCAGACTTTGATACTCTTGGTTTTTTAATAAAGTGGCCGTATGCATCTATCCGATGCAGAGGCCGGGGGATGACCTCCTTTTCCAAAAAAAACTCTCATTATGATCTCTATAGCATTCAAGTACGAATCTAATACAAAAAACCCTAACTTCATTATGATTTACAAACAAGCAAAAAGGGGTGCGGCATTCAATCACAAATCTACTAAAAAAACCTATCTGCTAATCCTTCTGCTTATCAACACTAACTACGAAAGGAGGCAAATGAGAAGCATTACCACCTCGACCACCTACTTGTCATCGGCCTCCGCCCGTACATGCAGTGCACCGCCAGACGCCGTCACCTCCAGGTCTGACACGGCAGAGTCAGAGCCCGCCACTCCCTTCTCCTCCAGATCCGCCGCCATAGCGACCGATCCAGCGGCTGCGGTTGCAGCATATCCCGCACCGCCGACGCACGCCACTTCCTGGACGGCATGGCGCAGTCTCCGTGCCCTTCTTGTCGAGCACATCTCCGTGCGTAGTGGCGGCAGCGCCATGAGCTTGCTCCATCGGAGCTGGAAAGAACCGGCCGGAGAGAGGGAGGCGGTGGGGCTGAGCGAGTAGGTGCGGTGGCGGGGTGAGGGAGACGATTGGAAGACGATGCGGCAAGGAGGGAGGGAGGCGATTTGGGGGGAAATGGTGGGGGCGATGCGCCCGGTGGTGGTTCCCCTCCTCTTATACGATGGGAACGTTTTTGGAAGTTTTCATCGACACATGCTAGCCCACGACCGAGGTTCAGTACACGGGAAAACAAAACGTCTACATACAATACATGTATACCCTCACCGTACAAAAGTAAAATGGGCCGGTGCGGGCTCATACAAGGCTCTACGCGCGCTCTACGCCGGCATAAAAGGACGATCGTGCCCCTCTTCCCGAATCGTTTTTGAAAGATCTAAGCCGTCCTTGTGTTTCTCGCGCCCAGAGTTCAGTCAGGGGGAGCACCGGAGCAGAAACGTTGCTCTCCTTTCCTGGACATCATAGTCGAGCCAACATGAGTGAAACACAGACAAGTATATTATATATCAATTTGGAATTCGACCTGTGCTGTGCTTTGGGAAAGGCATGCGGAAAGACATCTTGTCTACTACAAGGATCATTAGCTTGGACACCAACAACTATCTACGTACCTGCCACAATCCATCTGAACTCCTAATGCTTATCCTAAACCTGCATGAAGAGAAGATTTTACGTTTGGTCTGTTGATTTTTAACAAAAGGCGAGAAGCTTGCTTTGGTTGATCATATCTCGGCTTATCTCTGACTGGGTGCTCCCCGCTGAAAAGTAAAGCACGACAACAGACGCCTGGTGAACTCATACTGCTTGGTCAGAACAATGCTAATGCTCTCTTATGTAAAATCTGCACTTATCAAACAATATAAACTGATGACTCTACTGGCTGTCCATCTAGACGATGTATGTTTTATACTTATCGCTACCACTCAATAAGATACATCTTTTACACACTGGTTCTCAAATTCATCAACACTGAACATAAAAGTGCACACAAATTATCTGCAAATTCATTGGCCCTAAACACCTAGGTACTGAACGTACAAACTCATTTGCACTGTACATTTAATTCCGTGTTATTCTTCCATCATAGCACAGGAAGAGGCGCGCAAATATTGCTTCCACTCAATAGCAGAGCAATGAGAAAAAGAACCCTGTAAGTGTATGCGGATTTATTGCTACGTTCATGGAGATGGAATGGAAACAAGAAACTATTGATGAGTTGAGATATCACTGCTGCCACTCAGATACCTATCCTCTGCTTTATCAGAGCAAAAGATCATTGACGAGTTGTAGCACACAGGTGAGATCTTTTTTGTACTACAAAATATGAGTACCTTAACACGGGCCCACACCATTTACACGTATATATTAAGTATATGGTTCTACCTTCCAAACCCAGCTGAGTATATATCCAATTGATAGGCACTCTTTTTCCTTTAGCCTACTACCCATCTTAGCTAGCTCTGCTTCTCAATTTGAAGCCGCCAAACCGACACAAATGAGAGTAGGACATGGAAAGAAGAAAGTGATAAACGGGAATGACATGACAACAGGAGGGGTCAGATGCGTTGGAAATGGGAAGCATCCGGAAATACGTCCCACCAATTGCCGTTGCAATGGAGGCCTCGGTTGCTTCCTATCACCAGTTCACCACCACATGCTGAACATATGTGAAGGTTAAGGGCTAGAGGGAACTCGGCTTTCATCTCGAGGGTGCAACTGAGAAACTGAGAAATTTTGCTTTGATCAATGATATAAACTGAGAAACTCTACTCTCTGTCCATCTAGAATTGCATGGATTTATGTCTGAAACAGATCAGAACCACTCACAAAAATATATGTTTTACATACTGGGGCACAGATTCATCAACAATGAACATACACTTGTACAAATAAATGATCTGCAAATTCTTACAAACTGCACAAATTCATTGGCACTGAACACATAAGTACTAGTTGTCACCAGCCAGGACTCAGCACCGGTACTCTCCGACAGGGCCGGGCCGGCAAAATCCGGGGTCCTGTGCGAAACTAAAAGTGGGGCCCTATCTCTCTAGAAAAAATGAACTAACGAGCAATTATAATGTATATGATATAATATTTTATATAACAATTGGATACATAAAAGATGATCATACCTATTCAACTTTCGGTTGTATAATATTTATTTGAACAACATCATTCTTTTAATATTCTTTGAAGTGAAATCTTCGATGATATCCTCGTAATCAGTCTTCTCCCGATGACAACTCAAATCTGTATTATTGAAACACAAGAATCAAAAGATGAATAAAATAAAATTCAAGTGGTACGACAGCAGTCAGCAGATATCAATATGAGATTATGCGTCAAGTTTTGGCAATTAGATGAACTGTGTAACTCTCTTGTGTCCTGTCCAGATGAACTGCTATATTATGATCTTTAATCATGGAGGCAAGAACTGATCTCTGACAAAGTAAGTATCTCTGTCAAAAAGTCAGGTGGACAAGCTAGTGGCAGCCGGCAGGGGTAGTTAAACACTTAAATTAGGGCCTGGACCATGCAAGTATTGATGAATTGTTTAACTGATGCCTGTATCAAATCAAGACGGGGAACCCTCCACGATCGATCGTACACATGCTCACACATGACTAGAGCGGCAAGAGGAGCATGTTTTGTGGATCTACCTCTTTTGGCGATGGCGAGAGGAACATGTTCATCAGACAAGTTAATCGAAAATCAGAATGGCCTGTCGTGGTCGTCTCGCCCGCCGCCTCCTCTGCATGCGATGCGATCGATTTCATCTGATCTGGATTCGCCGTCTCGTTTGCCAATATCTTCTGTATGCGATCGATCGCGTTCTGTTTCTGAACGAGCGGCATCGCATTGAGCAGCGGCCTCACGCGGAGTTGCGAGAAAGCGCCAGGCGCCAGCGGCCCAGTGACATGAGCGGCCCAGCACCTAGAAAATATACATAGTACATAAAATTTTTGGGGCCCCTAAACTTTATGGGCCCTGTGCGGGCCGCACACTGTGCATAACCATGGGCCCGGCCCTGCTCTCCGAATGCCCAAATTGGGAAGATATTCCTGTATTGGGAGTTACTAACATTGCATTTTTGCTGAAGACTCCTATTATCTCCTGTAAACTTGAAAAAAAAAGTAAGTACTCAGGAAAGCAGTACTTGATCCTCAAAAGTTTGCTTCATCCAAAACCAATTGAAACAAAATTGCCTCCTGAATATTTGATTTACTAAATTTGGCTACAGACTATGAATTTTTCATGCAACACGGTTTACCTTTTTTTTCGCGAATACGCTCGGAGGCACATCATTCCATTGATAGATAGGGTAGAAAATACAGAATTAGGGTTCCGTCTTGTCGTGCACAGAGAGGCGTCAATAGGGAATCCCATGAGCCAGAGGGGGTTGCTCAGCCCCAAGTTACACGAATCAGGTTACAGACTATGAATTTTTGCATGCAACACTGTTTACCTTGTTGATAAAATATATTGCAATCCCTAAAGTAGTCTGATGTTTCTTCCAAGAACACATATTTCATCAAGGAGAAACAGAGTACAATAATGCTGATTTTAAGAACATGCAGTGCACGTATTTCACTAACGGAAAGCATAGTGCAATGGTACAACGATCAGTATACCAAGTTGGCAAACACCAAATGGTAGACCAAGACTAGTACTCACGGCAAAGAGAAGTAACAATGGCCAGCTACATGAACATGAAGAAGACAATTACTCGCGGTATAATTTCCACCTACAACAAACGATGCCCTATTCCTCTATACTGCTCTGCTCGGAGTGTTTGACAAAAAACTACCACAATTGGGGCTTCCGTCCCACAGAACTACCCATTTTTAAAAGTTTGTTGTCAATTGTGGTAGTTTTTTGTCAAACACTCGCTCTGCACGCCATCCACACAAAACTCTGAAAACTAATTCTTCTCTGTGCTTGTATTGGGGTTGGCAGGAGAGGGCATAGTGGGAGGGGACGTCAGCATGGTGGGGATGGGTGATTGGTCGCTAACATCATTGCAGGCGGATGGAAGGAGTGTAGGCGCTCAATGATGTGAGCTGTGGTGGTGGCAGTGGGCGCATGACCGTCCCGGGTTTGGATTTTTTTTTTTTTCAAAAAGAAGGCGTACCCCCGGTCTCTGCATCTCTTGATGCACACAGCCATGTCCCAGGTGTGGATGGCGACGCAGAGGATCAACTAGAGCCGGAGCAACACACAGGATCAACCTTAGCATGCATCATTGCTGCGGTCCTAGAACGGCGCAGCATTCCGACCTTGGCTTCGTATGACTGTGATGCTATATAGCTTTCTCCCCAGCCACTGGAGGGAAGCACTTTCGAGAGCAGAAAGTCACGGGCCTTTCTGATTGCAGGACTATTCTTGAATGTCCTACCCGCAGCTATTAATCCTGTCACTCCAAACCAAGTGCTGTAGGTGAGACAAACAGCCCGAGAAATATACGAATACAGATATAGAATATCACCTATTAGGAAAAAATATAGAGAAAATCAAGTGTTTTTATGCATTTAATATTTGTATTCGTTCCAAACCATCCAACTTCGTATTCGTTCCAAACCATCCAACTGAATATACGAATACAGATGAATAATATACAAATTCTGAAAACTGATGCTACCAAACTTATTGCAATAGCAACAACGCAACCAAGTCAAATGACAGGTGGGAATTTTCTAGAAGCCCTTTCCTTTGAGCAGCTAAAAAAGATCTTTCCCACCTATGTCTATTTGGAGGCACGATTATAGAAGAAAAAGATATGTTAAATGGTATTCTTTTGCATAGAGTCCAAATACTGAGCATGAACCATCGCTCTTTTGAACAGACTCAACGAAATTAGCAGCTTCGCTGATGCAGCTATTCACTACTTCCATCAGCTATTCACTACATTCCTGTGGTACCCAGGGTAGAGCTTTCTGAAAGATGTCAAAGCCTAAATTTCTGCTGATGTACATTCAACATACCTGCCAATTTAGTATATTTTTCATTTTGTTTCAAACATTATAAATTTGCACTATGGATTGATAATGGAAAAAAGTATCTTACGGGTAATCAATCATAAGGGTGTCTGCAAAGCCGACCCTTAAACCTCCCACAACCGTCCGGATCGGGCTGTCCCGACCGCGGAAGCCATCCAACGTCGACCTATATCTGTCCGCGAGCGTTTCAGACAAGGGTTCTCCCGCAAACCGGAGACAAACGCGGGGGGTTGCAGGAGTCCGGGCATGCGAAACGTCGCTCTCCGCCTCCTGGCTCACCAAAAAGGAGGGCCAAGCCCGCGCTTTTGTACCATTCCACGTTGTTTCCGCACCAAAATCCCCCACTCTCTTCTTCCCCTCCCCGCCGCTCTGCGCCCAATTCCCGCTCTTTTCTCCCACCCTCTTTTTCTCTGCCGCCGACGCATCGAACCGAAAATAAAGGGGGCTGGAACATTGAAGAATGTTCCACAAACCGGAAACAACATACTTGTTAAATGGGCAAGCTCTATCGAATGCTAGCTTCGATGTGTCTATGTGGACAACAGTCACTTTGATGCTGCGTCAAAGAGGATAAACATCATTTATGCAACTGGCATGAACTTTTAGGGCTCAATCGTTGTCGCACATGATCAAGGCCGACTTTATAGGGAAAATTCCAGCCCTAACCTCTACTCAATGACATTCCAGGCCATAATAAAAATCTCCATCAAGGTTGACCAGAGGCCCATAGGGAGCTCCTATACAGTGCGTGGGTCTGGGAATAACCATCAAATGCAAACGAATTAGCAAACATTCTTTAATTTTAATGTTCACAAATTTGAAAAATGATTCAAATTTCAAAAAAGATGTTCATAAATTTGAAATTGACTTCAATTATAAAAGGTTAAAAATTAGAAATTGTTACTGGATTTTGATTTTTTTCAAAATTTCAAAAAAATTCTCACATTTCAAAAAATATTCAGGAATTTAAATTTTTATTTCTGCATGGCAAAATTATTGGCAAATTTCAAAAGTAATGTTCCCAATATTAAAAAAAATGTTCATGAATTTCAAAGTGTTCCTGAAATTTGGAAAATGTTCACAAATTTGAAATTTTATTCCCAAATGTCACAACATGTTCATTAATTTGAAAATTATTCTGGTATATCTCAACATATTTGCGACTTTTAAAAATGATCCCAGGTTTCAAAAAATGATAGTGAATTTGAGAAAAAGTTTATGAAATTTAAAAATGTTTAAAATTTCAACAATCTTCAACATATTTGAAAAATGTTCGCCATTGGAAAAAATATTTCATTTTTTAAGAAATGTTCATGAAATGAAAATCAACTATAAAAAGTAAATGAGAAAATAACAAAAACCAAATAGAAATAGAAAAGAAGAACCGAAAAACTAAAGAAGTACCAAATATAAAACAACATAGAAAAGGGAAAAAACATATTCAGAGAAAAAAGAAAAAAACTGGTTTGGGAACGAGCCACCCTCATAGGGGTGGGCGTTTGCCAGCTACTCCCTGACCCACGCGGGGAATAGGAGAAACATGGCCAATTGTGGTCATACCACTCCACAACGGTGACACCTTCTCTTCTCACATGTCAAAATTTGGCTCATCATTATAGTTGTCCATATCTAGTGATGGGTGCTTAAACTTTGCATATCAAAGGATAGATTTGTCTAAGCTGACTTGAAAGGATAGGCGACAATGTCGGGCAGCTAAACTTCGCTTCTTCGCAGTTCATGCGCCCGTATAAATGAATGGTCAAAAACCGTAAATCAATGAAATTAAAAAAAGATACAACAATAAAAATATCCGTGAATTTTCGTGTAAAATTATGTGAAACATGGGTTAAAAAAACTTCTTTGAGCAAAACATATGAGGTAGATGAGAATCAACAAGACAAATGTAAACATGGGGAGTGCTTCGGTACAACCCCCCCCCCCCTAAAACGTATAGTGGATAGTATGGTAATTTCACATTAGGTATAGGAATAACCACCGACGCCAGACGTCGCTGCTGACGGCATACATCGCCGCCAGATATGCCGCACCCGTCGCTGACGCGACGCTCGCCACACCCTCACCCGTCGCCAGACGTCGCCGTCGTACGTCGCACGTCTCGACGTTGGCGTCGGCACTTGTTCGAGGAAAAAAAACTGAACCCTAACGCATCCACGCCGTCTCCACGTCGGCCCCCGTCTGCGTTAAGTCGCCGCCGCCGGTCGCCACCGAAGAGGCGCCGCGTGCCCGGTGCCGTTCGGCTGCCGCCGCCGCCGCCAGAGCTCCGTTGCCGCTGCCGCCGCGTTCCATTCCCGTCGCCCAGATGGCCGCCCACCCACGATCTACGTCGCCGCCTCCCTCCGCGCAGTACGCCGGCTACGACCAGTCGTCGTCCTCACGCCGTCGAGACCTGCCTCCGCCGGCCAGGAACGTCAGGCCGTCATCGCAAGAAATGGATCCGGCTGAAATCCTGGCCGCCGTGCAAGAGGTTGGTTAAAGACAACATTGTGCTTGATGAAATAATTATTTTAGGGATGATGTTAGACGGTGTTTGATTGATCGTATAATTTTTTTTAACTATGTATAGTTAGAGGAGGAGGGCGATTATGATGGCAATGATTACGATGAGGACAACGAAACCTCGTCACTAAATATGAATGAACATGCTGAGGAGAACTACATGAGTTTGGATGAATCTTATAGTGGCAATGTAAGTGTGATCAAGATTGATAAAAACAATAATTATGGTAGACCGCACGGGAATTTTCATAATTTTTTGCATCATGCAGCGACATGGCGATGATGATGATGATATGGATATAGATGATTCATTTGCCCAAAGTGCACTCCGGGTATGTCATAAATAAAATCATAGAAGAAATGACATAATAACCATATTACCGCTTACATGTTTTTTTTTGCAATGCGCGCAGATGAACGAGGACGGGGAATTTCTGAGGAATATTTTGGACGATGAAAGTGACAAATCGCACGTTGATCCATCTCATGATGACAGCTCCAGCAAAGTAAGTTTTCAAACTTATAGAACTACGTTAATACATATTACACTACTAAAATAATAACTGACTGACATAAA
The DNA here is from genome assembly GCA_021437245.1 of Aegilops speltoides. Classification (NCBI taxonomy): domain Eukaryota; kingdom Viridiplantae; phylum Streptophyta; class Magnoliopsida; order Poales; family Poaceae; genus Aegilops; species Aegilops speltoides. The sequence continues at coordinate 533,030,516 of CM038143.1, read as the reverse complement.
TGGTTTAATGCATTAATTTACAGGGAGATATAGATGGTACAAGTGGGAACGATGAGTATGTTGGTGATGATCTGTTTAATTTTGACATCGGATTTGATGAATATCAGCAAGAATCATTGGACATGCATTGGAAGGTCATGAGGAAGACGTTCAAGTCACTAGGAGAGGCTTACATTTTCTATAACCAGTATGCTTACGAGCGTGGTTTCAGCGTAAGAAAGGACTCACCTGAAATATTCGAAAGGTCCCGAGGAACTAAGCGCTTGAGAAAGTATCGGCAAAGTAGAGCTGGGAAAAGACTGGCAAAACTTTGTACAATGGAAGGCAGGACCCGCAGACTGAGAGGGGAGACTCGTTGCTTCTGCGATGTGCATATAACTTTGAAACTTGATAAAGAGCGTGACGTTTGGTATGTCAGCAGTTTCAATGATGATCACATCACGTTCTAGCTAGACCGGATGAAGTCACGTTTCTTGGTCTCATAATCGATAAAAGAATATCGTAAAGCTGAGATCTTAACCATGGCAGGTGCTGGAATCAGAAACATATGATTTATGATAATCTCGTCAAGAGGTATGGGTCATATGCAAAGGCTGGTTTTGGGAGGAAGAAGCTTTATAACATGTGTTATAGAGAAAAAATGAAGTTGCTTGCACAAGGTGATGCGACACGCCATTGAGATCATGTTGACCGTAAAAGAGAGAGATCCAGATTTCTTCTTTGAGCACACCGTCGATGAGGAAGGAAGGCTAAAAACATATTCGGTGTGATTCTCAATCACGCCGAGACTATGTTGATTACGGTGATGTGACAGTCTCGACAAAGACATACAGATGAATAGGTATGGCATGCCATTTATACCTTTTGTCGGTCCGAACAACCACCGCTGCACCATGGTATTCGGTTGTGCTCTTGTGTCTGACGAGACGGAGGATACATATGTCTGGCTGCTTCAGACATTTTTGAGGGCTCATTGTCAGAAGAGGCCTAGGTCAGTAATTACTGATGGAGATGCAGCTATGATTAAGGCCATAAGAAAGGTACTTTCGGAGGTTTGGCATCGTCTTTGCTCGTGGCATATTGAGAAGAACATGCAGAAACACCTTCATCATAAGTCTCTAAAGGAGTTCAGGTCTCTACTTTATTATGCCACTTCAAAGAAGGTATTTGAGGAGAGATGGGCAGCGTTTTGCGCCAAATGGCAGTAGGAGAAAACAAAAACATGGTTACCTCGGATGTACAAGAAGAAAAGGCTTTGGCCTGCATCATATTTGTCAGGTGGGTTTTTCTTAGGCATGCGAAGTAACCAGCGAAGTGAGAGTCTGAATTCATGCCTTCACTTGCATCTAGACTCCGGTATGACTATTGTTGATATGATTGTGCACTATGAGAACTGCATAGTTCGTCTTCGTGAGAACGAGGCGCATGACGATTACACAAACTCACAGACAGTTCCAGTACCAGTATTGGACGAGTGTAAAGATATTGAGAAATTAGCTGCCCGTGAGTTCACTGTGGCAAACTTTTATATCTTGCAGGAAGATATGAAGAAGGCACGGGAGCTTGAGGTCCTTGAGAGACTGAGAGGAGCAGACACTCACAGATTCATACTGACATGGAAGGAAAAGAGGGATATCAGATTCACTGTGGAGTACACCCCAGGTAACTCCGAAGAAACTGTGAGGTGCAGTTGCAGAAGCATGTATCGCAAAGGACTTCCTTGCAAACATATTCTTCATGTTCTGATTCAGCTACGCTTACGTGAGATACCTAAGTGTTTAGTGCTGTGGAGGTTGAGCCAAGTTGCAAGGGGTGGACTTCCCGTGAAGCGCACTAGCGATCTGTTTGCGTGGGGATGGGCAGGTGCAGGTGACAGAGCTAGGTACAGTGAGTTGACCATCTTATCTGCTGAAGCAACTCATAAAGCATGTCATAAATCATTTTTATTCGACAAGTTGAAGGCGGCTCTGAGGGACATAATAGATAATGATTACACCGAGGAGGATGAGCACAAAGGGGGTACAGTTTAGAACGACGATGCATTTGAGCCTAATCAAGATCATGGTCTTGTTCGTGATCCCACTAAAGTTAACACCAAAGGCGCATCAAAACAGAATGTTAAAGGCCGCGGTAAGGCTGGTCCTGATTTCACTAAAAACGGGTGACCTAAAGCTTTTGATGAGAAAAGCAAACGTCAATGTGGACAGTGCGGTCTTACGGGTCATTATAAGTCCACGTGCCCTCAAAATCGTAAGTACGATATTCTTATGTTATTGTAAATCTTATTGTTCAACCCAAATTTATTTGTTTATTGTGACACTTATTGTGAATTAACACATATCTTATTGTTATGTAGGAACTTTGTTTGAATTGTGGAGTATGGAAGATTGCTATGGATTGATATGGAAGATTGCTTCACCCTTTCATTGGAGACAGTTATTGATGTTCTACATATGTGATCTCTAATAATTGTTGAAATATGTTATATGAACTTATTTTACTTTGTTGATGTCAGACTATTTGCTACGATATACCGACATAAGTAGTAGTTTTGATGAAAGACTATGTAATGCAACAAGGAGTTTTTACTTTGTGTTTATTCATGTGCTCATTTTGCACAGAACTGTCGTCGCTGCTGTTTACTGTTATTTTGTGCTTTGCTGTACGAACGCCGTCGCTTACAACCCCGTCGGTTTTATTATTATTTTTAAAAAATACTGACAAGTGCGCCGGCGGCACTGTCCCTGAGCAGCGCCGGCTCTTTGGCGGCGATCTGAAGTAATCAGCTGGTTCGACAGCTCATGTGCCGCCGGGTATATAAGCTGGTCGTCGCGCCCTCCGTCGGGCGAGGTGGGACTAAACATTTCCCGTCGCCCCGCGTCGAACTTGGGCCGTCGTCCCGCCGCTTCTAATTGGGTCGTCGTCCCGCCGCCTGTTATTTGACCGGCCCACGTGGTCTCGCGCGTCGCTGCAGTCACGGCGGCTGCGGGCAGCCAGGTTTTTAGTCCCACCTCGCCCGACGGAGGTCGCGACGACCGGCTTATATACCCGGCGGCACATGAGCTGTCGAATGTCTTTGATAAATCTGCTGTGCCACCCGTCGTCCGACGCTGCCCTGTTGGACAGTGCCGTCGGTCCTGTCTGACCTTAGACTAGCCGGCGCACTTGTCGGGCAATTTTTTTTTAGGATGGACAACTAAGAACGTGGATGTTATAAGCGACGTCGTCTGTGCTCACGTCGGTCGGTGTTACACGCACAAAAAAATACATGTGCATTTTTATTAACATTCAGCAGTACAAGAAAACATGGACTGATGTATCCAAACAATTTGACGACGACAGAACTATCAATATGCATATCAAGATTTCAAATTGAAAGACAATGGCTTGACGACAACATAATAATCCAAATGTCATTCTCGCCTTAATAAATATTCAAAATAGTATTGTCATCTTCGACACAAGATATCAAAGTCGAAATAAATGTAAACATTATTTGAGCCTACAAAATTTTCTAGTACAAAAATTTTGCCACATTTATTTCTTCTTTGCAAGCCGGGTAACTTTGTCCTTCAGATCGTTGAGCGTATTTCCCTCCGCAAAAATAAGCTGCGCAATCATTAAGTCCCTCGATTTATCAATTGACCCCTGTTAGAACTTCATAATAGTACAATTTAAATAGTATTACATTATGAATTTAATTTAATAGAAGCATTTGAAATAAAACCAGACCTGAGAAAAATGGCTTGTCCATTTTTCACCGTTCCAATACTGAAAGCACCGAAGAACAAATAATCCACATGAATTGCTGGTCCATACAAACAATGGTTCATAAGTTCGCATTTCATGTAAGATATTACAACAATATAAAAGTATTTACTCACCCGTCTTCTTGTTGTGGCATCTCATACGTTTTGATAGGCCATTTAGACACATCCGGATAATTCACAGCACCGCTAGCATTCGCATCACGTATGTCATATCCAATTTGTTTTCTCTGTTCATATAGATGATAGCACGAAAAGAATTTAACATGGTTCAGTTACTAATTGATAGTTTCAATATGCTCATGTAAATTTATGTCGTAGCAGCTCCTCAACTTTTTCTCTAATTTCTTTGTCAAGTTCGGGTCCCATCAAAGAATCAAGAACCTGAAACTCTTCCTTGGGGCGATGCATGACAACCGAAACCCAGTGGGTATTTCCCTTATTAAGAGGAATATAAAGCTGCGTCACAACGAAAATATGATGCAATCAACACATAGCCTCTTATTATTATTTCTATGCCATACATGCATACATTAAGGCAGTTGAAATTACCTTATCTTTTTTGAAATACTTATCGGTGCATCTATTCACGGGTCCATTCTTCTTCGCCACAACTTCATTCTCGTTTCTCCCTGGCTCGGTGTCCGATCTAATTTCAAGTAACCAGTTGATCAGATAGGTCGGCATTATATGACGATCGTCACCAACAACTCCCAACAGATACGACGACTAAGCATTAATAATCTGAAAATAATTTATATGATGTATAACAAGATATTCCAATTTGCATTGAAAGGTAATATAAAGCACAACAATAACTTACATCACCGGTTAGCCATTGATGGTCAAGAATTGTACAAGCCCTCTCTGCAGTGAGACCATCGCGCATGGCATCATTGAATATTTCCTTCTTTCTATGTTTTGCTGACCGCTCATAAGCACGAACAAACTTAACACTAGCTTTAATCACATCGTATTCATCTTGAAAGACTTCTTTCTCGAATAGTTCTGCAATACAGGACAGTCATATGTTAAGAAGTCAATGATAAGTACAAGGTTCAGCTAGAAAACAATATGATAAAACTTACTTGCTTTTGCTGTACGTTTTGCACGCTTTGTAGGTATAATAGGAATGTAAGGAGACTTCACATGGTTTGATAGCCTCCGCTTTCGTTTCCCTACACCCTCCTTTTGTACCTCATCTACTCCAATACAATCTACGGATCCACGTGATGCGATTTCATCTGTTCCTAAAGATGTAACGGATTTCTCGTCAGATACCTCTGGAACTTTGATAGGATCTTCTTTATCACCCTTGAAACTATCCCAATATTCAGGTGTGCAATAATAAGGTCTCTTCTCTTCTGAATCATTAATATCATCTTCATCATCCTCTTGCACATTCTTTTTTGCTGGTGTTCTGAAATTGTACACGTCAGGATTATATACAAATTCTTTACGAGGTTTCCCATCATAGTTTCTACTTTCACTATTTTCACCATACTCATTCTCTTCTTATTTTTCAATATCACCGGCTTTGTAGAATACAACACTTTTGTTCATTTTCTCTATGACCCTCTGTGATTAAAAATTAGTTGTAATTACTTATGTGACACATCAAAAAAACATAGTGAACAGCAAAATCAGAACACTTGTACCTGTGCGCATAGCTCCGGCATACGAAGCATATCCTTACGAATGTGCTTCAGCTCAGTCAAAATCCGATCCATCATAGTGTTCTGTGTAGCTGAAGCCTCAGATGTACTGACTCCTGTTCTCCTTGCAGTAATGTTAGACTTTCTCGTACTGGATCTCTTGTTCTTATCAGCCTGTTCCATTCTAATTTTGTTTAAACGGTACTCTTCAGTAATGGTGTCATCGATCTACAACATAAAGAATCATACAGTCATATTTAATTAATAATAAATTTCAGACTTTAAATGGACAAATATGTATGTAACCTATTACCATTCCAACACCACCACCATATTGAAAGTCGTACTTGTCTCTTTTCTCCGCTGCCGCTTCTGTCCAATTCCTCATCAATGGGCTCAACAGCGCTAAAGGATCATACTGTGGACCGGTGCTTGGCTGCACCTTCTCCCAATATAGATACTGCAACACAAACAAAGAATCATTTAGCATGTGGTACAGTATTACTATATAAAATGACTATTCAATTTAAAAAACAAATCATACATGCAGAAGTGCAAGGTTGCCACGTGGCCATTCCCTAACACGACCGGGTTGCAAGACCATACCAATCTCCGACAAACAAAACCGCAAAGTGAATGCATTCCAGTTGAACTTTTTTATCTGCCTGGCATCTTGCACTAGTGCATAATAATTCTTCGGAATGTACTCATCAGACACTGGTGCAATTATAGTCCCTAACAGACGAGAAACGCCATCCAACAAATTCATCGTCCGCGTTTTATTTCTCACAATCTTCTCAATAAGATCATCAATCAATATTTTACCATTCTTCTTGTTAACAAAACTAGCTGGAATTTTTTTAATTGCTTTGCCTTGGTCCATACTCACAAAACTAGAAACGTCAACTCCTTCATTCTTCAAACCAAATATAGCGAACACATCATCAGGCCTTAGTGAAATCAATCCTTTTTTTCCGGCTGCCTCTTGCACCATGAATTTTTTAATACTAGGATTGTAACCTTGAATCATAAGCGCAAGCAAATTATCACGCATCTTGACCGAAGGTATTCGTAACATGACCTCCATCTCCATTTCGTAAAACGTAAATTGCTGACTTGGTGTTAACTTATTAACAAGACTAACCCACTTTTCTACGGAATATGCAATCACACCATCGATGTCCATACTGCATATAATAATATCTATGTGACGTTGCATGCAGCTAATGTGATATATACTATTAAAAATATTAAAAATATACCTGCCAGACGGGGCGTTGACGACCTGCGCTGACGGCGGCGGTGACGTCCACTAGTGCGGGGTGACGACGGGCGTTGACAGCCTGCGCTGACGGTGACGGCGACGGCGACGGTGACGTCCACTAGTGCGAGGTGACGACGGGCGTTGACGGCGGGTGCAGACGCTGTCGGGCGGGTATAGACGTCGACTGGTGGGGGTGACGGCGGGCGTTGACGGCGGCGCGACGTTGTCGGGCGGGGCAACGACAGTGCGGGCGGCGGCGGGCGACGGGATCAGATCGGGCGCATCGTCGGCACGTACGACGCAAACAACTGCATGCGCGACGTGATTGGCCGACGTGCGCGTTGTCGGGAATATTCCCTCAGATCGTGACGGCTCTGGCAGATTTTTTGCCACGTCGGGCCCGCGGCAATTATTATGTGTGCGACGGCCCGTCTACTGTTTCCTTACGGGCGACGGCAAGTTGCCTAGTTTAGTCCCACCTCGACCGCCGAACGACGCCCTTACCAGCTTATATACAGGCGTCAGTTAACCCATACATGGTCATAATTAATACTGTGATGTGGCTCTACCTAACTGCTGGGTAGTACGACTGTCCGGGTTGTACTGACCCGGCAGTTGGGTAAAGTCACGTCGCAATATTAAATATGAATTTATTTATTTGCAGAATTTTTTTCATTTATTTTTTTTTAAAACTTTGCACGAAAAACATACATGTTTGTATTATTATTATTTTTTGAACTTTGCACGAAAAACATACATGTCGCAATATTAAAGTCACGCGCACGCCAAAATTTGACGCGTTCCGACGCTGTACGGATTTTCTATGATTTTTCGCACCGAAAACACCTGAAACACTGCCCGCACGTGACGCAACTTGCGTTCGTAGTCCGTTTTCGTTCATCTCTGGCGTGAGGTCCCCGGACGGGTCCCCACACGCGCCGCCGAAAGTTGGGTGCATTCCGGCTAACCCAACTGGCACTTGCTGTGCAACCATGTGGTTTCGGTATGGCCGGAGGGGACCCTCGGTCGTACTTCTCCCTGTCGCATCCCCCAAAGTCGATCATTCTTTTTCCACGGGCAACAGTGACCATGCAGGCCGCGCACGCCAAAATTTGTTGCGTTCCGACGTTGTATGGATATTCTATGATTTTCCGCACCGAAAACACCTAAAACACTGCCCACACGTGACGCAACCTGCGTTCGTAGTCCGTTTTCGTTCATCTCTGGCGTGGGGTCCCCGGATGGGTCCTCACACGCGTCGTCGAAAGTTGGGTGCATTCCGGCTAACCCAACTGGCACTTGCTGTGCAACCAGGTGGTTTCGGTATGGGCGGAGGGGACCCTCGGTCGTACTTCTCCCGGTCGCATCCCCCAAAGTCGATCATTTTTTTTCCACGGGCAACAGTGACCATGCAGGCCGCACACGCCAAAATTTGTCGCGTTCCGACGCTGTACGGATTTTCTATGATTTTCCGCACCGAAAACACCTAAAACGCTGCCCGCACGTGATGCAACTTGCTTTCTTAGTCCGTTTTCGTTCATCTCTGGCGTGGGGTCCCCGGACGGGTCCCCACACGCGCCGCCGAAAGTTGGGTGCATTCCGGCTAACCCAACTGGTACTTGTTGTGCAACCAGGTGGTTTCGGTATGGGCGGAGGGGACCCTCGGTCGTACTTCTCCCGGTCGCATCCCCCAAAGTCGATCATTTTTTTCCACGGGGAACAGTGACCATGCAGGCCGCGCACGCCAAAATTTGTCGCGTTCCGACGCTGTACGAATTTTCTATGATTTTCCGCACCGAAAACACCTAAAACACTGCCCGCACGTGACGCAACTTGCGTTCGTAGTCCGTTTTCGTTCATCTCTGGCGTGGGGTCCCCGGACGGGTCCCCACACGCGCCGCCGATATTTGGGTGCATTCCGGCTAACCCAACTGGCACTTGCTGTGCAACCAGGTGGTTTCAGTATGGGCGGAGGGGACCCTCGGTCGTACTTCTCCCGGTCGCATCCCCCAAAGTCGATCTTTTTTTTCCACGGGCAACAGTGACCATGCAGGCCGCGCACGCCAAAATTTGTCGCGTTCCGACGCTGTACGGATTTTCTATGATTTTCCGCACCGAAAACACCTAAAACACTGCCCGCACGTGACGCAACTTGCGTTCGTAGTCCGTTTTCATTCATCTCTGGCGTGGGGTCCCCGGACGGGTCCCCGCACGCGCCGCCGAAAGTTGGGTGCATTCTGGCTAACCCAACTGGCACTTGCTGTGCAACCAGGTGGTTTCGGTATGGGCGAAGGGGACCCTCGGTCGTACTTCTCCTGGTCGCATCCCCCAAAGTCGATCATTTTTTTCCATGGGCAACAGTGACCATGCAGGCCGCGCACGCCAAAATTTGTCGCGTTCCGACGCTGTACGGATTTTTTATGATTTTCCGCACCGAAAACACCTAAAACACTGCCCGCACGTGACGCAACTTGCATTCGTAGTCCGTTTTCTTTCATCTCTGGCGTGGGGTCCCCGGACAGGTCCCCACACGCGCCGTCGAAAGTTGGGTTCATTCCGGCTAACCCAACTGGCACTTGCTGTGCAACCATGTGGTTTCGGTATGGGCGAAGGGTACCCTCGGTCGTACTTCTCCCGGTGGCATCCCCCAAAGTCGATCATTCCAGAAATATACGTGAAAATCTTCTGTTTTACATCTGTTTCTTTGGGTCGGTTTTGTTTCGATTTTAAAAGATTTTACTTACTCAGTTTTAATAATGTTCACTGAACATTAAAAATGTTCATGAAACTAATAATGTGAGTGCAATTATAAAAAGATGTTCGGACCATTTCACAAATATACGTGATATTTATTAAAAAAATCATATGTTGAAAAACATGATCACCATTTTCAACTAAAAATAGCACATTTTGATATACATTTGACTCCAGACCGTTTAAGCTACTAGGAAGCATCTGACACAATCAATAGGAATTGTTTTTAGCAATGTTCTTATAGAAAATATTGTGAAACGAATTTGATTTCTTTTCTCCATAGAAGCAAATTCACCTAGGCCGGGAGCAAAATTTTATTTCTCTACATGCACATCTTCGGTTGAAGCATGTATTTTCATGATAGTGAGAATAATTTTGTTTTTTATGGAAAGCAATTATTTGGTTGGTGGGAACAATATTGTGATTTTTTAGACCCAAAAAAATAAACCTAAATCACACTGAAAGCAAATTCTTCAATGGTCACATCTGAAACAATATTTGGTACGCCCACTTAATTAAACATGTCTTAATTAAACATTAAAACAAAAAACTTAATTATATATGACTTAATTAAATATAACTAGTTAAGCCTAATCTACTACTCGATGAAAAAAAAAAAGAAAACCTAATCTACTCGTCCTCCTCGGAGTCGGCGAGGTCCACGATCTCCCCCGCTCCGACGTCACCGTCGCCGTCGTCGCTGCTCTTGCCGCCGTCCTCCCAGTAGCCGTCGCCGCCCTGATCATGAGCAAGCGGCGGCTGCGCCGCTTCGATGGCCGCCGCCGCGTCGAGTGCGGCCTGCAGCTCGGCGGCCTCTGCTGCCGCCGCCATAGCTACCGCCGCCGAGTGCGGCCTGCAGCTCGGCGGCTCTCTCGCCTCTCGGCCGCCGCAGCGGCCGCCGCCGCGACGCGCGCAGCGGGCGATGAGGTAGCCGGGGCAGTCGTCGGGGTCGCCGTCCTCGCGTAGTGCAACCTGCTCCGGCGGGATCTCGACGACGGGAGGGGAGGTGGGCCGGGCGATGGCGGGAACCAGACGGCGTGACGAGCTCGGTGACGGCGCAGCTGCCGGAGGGGGACGGCGGGACGAGCTCGAGACGGCGCGGCTTCCGGAGGGGGGCGGCGGGCGGGCGCGGGGCAGACGACGAGCCGCCTGGGCCCGACGACGAGCCGCCACTCCGCATCTCCCGACGGGCCTGCGCGACGACGGCCCAGAAATCATTGCCCTTCCAAAACCTCGTGCGGCCGACGATGTTCCACCGGCCGCCCTCGTGCTGGCGGAGCTCGGCCGTCGTCGCGCCAGGCTCCCTCGTCGGGTACCCGTCGGCGGTGATGTAGAAGACGCGCGGCAGACGGCAGCCCGGTGGCACCATCAACCCGAGACGGATGAGCTCGTCCGTCTCCGGCGTGTCCAGGCTCGTCGGCCACGAGCTGCCACCGCCGCCGCCGCCGTCGGACGCCATGGAGGCCGCCGGGAATGGGAGCTCGTCGGCGGTGGAAGTGCGTCGGTGGGTGGAGGCGCGTCGGTGGGTGTGGGCGGTCGAGTGCGGGAGGCAGACGGGCGAAGGGGGGGCGGTGTTTTAAAGGCAGCGTCGGTGGGTGGGGGCGCCGTCCGGTAGGTGACCGACGCCGCGGCGTAACGCCGGCATTAATGGCGCATCGGGCCGGCCGCCGCGTCGGGAACCGTCTTTGACCGACGCTGAGACGGCACGCAACCGCCCCGTCCACACACGTCGCGTCGTCTTATTTATTTTTTTTGTCCTGCCGACGCCACGTCACCACGAGTACGTCGCTCGTCTTTTTTTCTAGGGTCGCCGTCGTACGTACGCGTCCTGTCGTTCTTTTTCTAGGGTCGTCGTACTACGTACGCGGACGGACGCGTCTACGGGGTACTCGGCGTACAGCCCGTCGCGCGGGTACAGCCCCGTCGCGCGGGTACAGCCCCGTCGCGCGGGCGGGGGCTTTTTATTTGCTGGGACGATCCTACCCTTTTTTAAAAAGGGGTACGGAACGATCTCAGCCGTTGTTGTGTTTAGGGGGTTGTACCGAAGAAGAAGTGTGTAAACATTTGTACTTGTAACAAGTTGGACCAATGTAATGAAAGCTTTTAATAAGTTAGGCCAACAGTTAATTTACTCATTTCTTTCAGCTCATCTGTATCGTTCAAGAAATATCTCTCATCTGCACTCTCATAGGGGTGGGCGTATTAAGGCAGGAGTTTTCTGTACTGCTTGTGGTCGGGAGGAAACCATTATTCACAGATTTTGGGAATGCCCGCACTCGGTATGTTTCTGGAGGAAACTTCGCTCGGAAATAGGAATTTCGGTGGCGATCCAAACGTGCAACACTGATTCCCAGAGCAAGCTCACGAGCAGGCTCCTTGGCTGGTTCACGGATGCTCCGGAAAATGAGCGCTCAATGGTACAAGCAGTTTATGGCCTCTGGTTAGCGTGGAATGATGAGAGAGATGGACGCAAGATAGCTGAACCACATTAAATAATACAGACTGTTGTGTCTTATGTGAATGAGTGGAAATGATATACACGGAAAGGAGGTTAGGACCAGCAAAGCAAATATTCAGCAGGTGTGGGAGGCTCCGGACGAGGGATGGATCAAAGCCAACTCAGACGGTGCGGTGTCCAAGCATCAAGACAAAGGAGGAGAGGTTGTGCTCCATGATCATGTCGGCGATTTCAAGGCTGCAGCATGGGAAAGTTGTGGCTACTCTCGGGTGTAGGTACACCCGAGTTTGCAAAAACTTTGAAAAATGTGATAAAACAAGGTCAAAAAAATCTGTAGTTTGGGGACATGAAACTTCATCAAATGTTCAAGCTTTTTGCAAGAATTCAGCTAAAAACAACATCCGAGGAGCTCTCACCAAAAAAAACAAAATCAATGCTTAAACAGTGCGCAAACTTAGAACATTGATTTTGTTTTTTTTGCCGAGAGCTCCTCTATTGTTTTTTTCCGCTGAATTCGGGCAAAAAGCTTGAACATTCGATGAAGTTTCATATCCCAAAACTGCAGATTTTTTTGACCTTGTTTTATCATGTTTTTCTTTTTTTTCCAAACTCGGGTGTACCTACACCCGAGAGTAGAAAAGCTGGTCTCCTGCAGCATGCCACTACTACAGCAGGTCGGCAGACCCGGAGAAGGTGGAGATACAGGCTTGCAAGAGAGCCATCCAGCTTGCAACAGAGGTAAATGTGCAGAAGCTTCATCTGGAGAGTGATAACTCAAGTGTGGTGGCTACGATTAAACACTCGAAGAAGAATCTCTCAGCTGTAGGGGCGTATATGTGGAGGAAATTAAGGAGATGCTTAATACGTAGTTTCCAGCATTATAAAGTGGCATGGGTTAGTCATAGTGCAAATGGGTGTATATGTGGAGGAGATTAAGGAGATGCTTAAGAGTTTCCAGCATTATAAAGTGGCATGGGTTAGTCGTCACTGGTGGAAAAAAGGCCTTTGGTCGCGGTTCGCAACTGCCATTAGTCGCGGCTGCGCAACCGCGACCCAATAAGCGCGACTAAAGCCCCCCACCTTTAGTCGCGGCTGCTTAAGAACCGCGACTAACGGCCCGCCCACGGGCGCCAGCGGCCGTCAGGCGGAGGACCTTTAGTCGCGGTTCTTTCGCCAACCGCGACTAAAGGCCGCCGCAGGTTTAGGGTTTTAGCCCCCTAAACCTGTTTTCTGTTTAATTTGTATTGTTTTATTTCTTTTGTGCTTTATTTTAATTTTGAAGGAGTTTCATATATTCTACGGTACTACATACATGCATATGAATGTACAATTTCAAATAAATTTGAAATAAGAACCAAAAAGAATTCAAGAGGAATATACAATATATATTCAATATCATCGGATGACCATATACAATTTTGAACAAGTTTCCATTCATGATTTAATCCATATAAATTTCTACGTCCTCGTAATAGTGTTCTCCTTTAGGATGGAGGACTTCCCTTCTGAACCATCCAGCTAGTTCCTCTTGAAGTGGTCGGAAGCGAGCTTCTGGACTAAGCATCCACCGGAGGTTATTCCTCTGAGCATTGGTATCACTCGGATCAACCCGCTCAGAGGTGTATCTCCGGATCCTCTCACAGACATAGTATCCACATAGATTGGTCAACGGTGGCTGAATATCCCCAGCATTCTTAGGCTTTAACATTTTGAATTCTAGCTCTTTTTTGAATTCACCGACCTTTGTATCTACGAACCGTCTCCAAACCCTACGAGGCAAAGAAAATTAAATGAACAAGAGAGTTATTAGTTACTTGATATTAGGAAATGAACGAAATAGGCCGATCGATATAGAGCGCAAATGAATGAAAATAATTACTTCTGCAGCATTTTTCTCATGTCGCCCCAAAGCTTTGGATCCATATTCAGAGAGTCGTGGACGAGACATTCTGAGGTGTTAACTTTAATTACTAGCAGAATCCAGTGGAACCTGCGGACACGATACATGCACAGTACGTCATGCATAACTCATCGATTAGCCGGCCACATACCATGCATGGAGTAAACAAAAGAGAATGTGCTCAAGACAGAAACACTCACCCAAAATGGTAAGGAAATAGAATATCACTTTTGAGTTCCTGCTTTGTAAGAAACTGCCACAGTCTGCCTCCACGTCGGCGGGTAATGCTTCAACACAATTCCATTAACGATGTGTGGGTCAATGAACCCAACATCATGGATGTTCCTTACTCTGCATTCCTTAATCTTCATTCTGCATGTATAATAGAGGACACAACAATATAGTTAGGACATATATATAGTGCAGGCAATATGAACGAGATGGGGTAGAAATTAATAAATCACTTACGTAACGTAGCAACCGATGATAGATTTGTCGAGCTCAAGCAGATTGAAAAGCTGGAACAATTCACTCAAAGGCAATTTGTACATAGTAATGTTTGAAGTGATGCTCATGTCTAACTTCCGCATAAATATATTCTTTGGCGTTTTTATTTTTATGTAACCCTTGTACCAATTCAGCAGACGTTTCATTTGGTCAGGTAGATCCTTTTCCTGCGCAGGCTCGACGAGAGGCCCATTCTTGACATATGTAATTACTACCTCCTTCAGTGGCGCCTCATCAAGGCCTAATAGTTCACGAAGAGTAATACCTAAGTTGGCCGCTTCTTCTCCGCACTCGTTATACTAATCCTGTGCTGCCGCAGCTTGTATGATCTCGGGGCATCCGGACGAAGGCTTCCACTATAAGCGGGCAATCGATTGTTTACTTTGTTCCCGAGCTGGGCAACTTGTTTCCGCTTTTTTACTTTCGCCTTCTCCGCTCTTTGTTCTCCTTGAACATGAGTGCCTGCCTGCGAAGTTCACGTGCATAGTTGTTAGGCAGATTCTTCGCGGCTTGGGACGGTGTGCTCAAAAATGACTTAGCCCACTTCTTTTGCTCATCAGAAAATACTGGCTTGGGCTCGGGCTCTCTTTTCTTCTTGCAGTCCGCCTTCCATTTCTCCAAATCAGCATAGCTGGCACGACCTTGAAACCATTCCGGATGCCGGTCATCAGGGTCTTTCAAACGTTGCTGGTCCTGCCGTGCTTCCTTTGTATCATTTGTCTTCCCATACACGCCCAAGAAGCTTAGGAGGTTCACGCAAATATTCTTCGTAACGTGCATCACGTCGATTGCAGAGCGGACTTTCCAATATTCTAGCTCCCAGAATATAGATTTCTTCTTCCACATGGCTGCGTGCCCGTCAGCTCCCTTCGGAACTGATTGTCCGCCAGGACCCTTTCCAAAGATGACTTTCAAATCCTTGACCATATCAAATACCTCAAAGACCAAGTGCGTTCCGCAGCTTCGCCGGTGATCTGCCTTGCCGTTGTAATGCTTGCCTTTCTTTCATCGATGAATTTTCGAAGAAATCGACGATGCCCAAGGTACACGTTCTTCTTACAATTTGGCAAATGTACACTTTCAGTCTCATGTAAGCAGTGCGTGCATGCATTGTATCCCTTATTTGACAGTCCCGAAGGTTACTAAGAGCAGGCCATTCGTTGATGGTTACGAAAAGCAACGTCAGAGGTCAAATTCCTCTTGTTTGTGCTCATCCCACACACGGACACCACCCCACAGCTGTAAAAGTTCATCAACTAATGGCCTTAGGTACACATCGATGTCGTTGCCGGGTTGCTTCGGACCTTGGATGAGCACGGCATCATAATGAACTTCCGCTTCATGCACAACCAAGGAGGAAGGTTGTAGATGCATAGAGTCACGGGCCAGTGCTATGGCTGGAGCTCGCTCGCCAAAAGGATTCATGCCATCCGCATTTAGAGCAAATCTTATGTTCCTTGCGTCACTGCAAAATCTTTGAACCATCTGTCGATCTTTCTCCATTGCGCTCCATCTGCGGTGTGTCTCAACTCCCCGTCCGACTTATGTTCCTCTTTGTGCCATCGCAACAACTTGGCATGCTCTTTGTTCATGAGCAGACGTTTCAACCATGGTATTATAGGAGCATACCACATCACCTTGGCGGAACCTCTTCCGGGTTTCGCCCTCAACATCGCCGGGGTGGTCATCGCCTAATCTTATAACGCAATGCAAAGTGCATACCGGCATTCATTCAAATTCTCGTATTCACCGCGGTAGAGGATGCGATCGTTGATGCATGCATGTATCTTCGTAACCTCTAAACCTAGAGGGCGAGATAACCTTCTTTGCTTCAGACGCATCTTGGCGGGCAACTCGTTATCCTTTGGAAACATATTCTTCAACATTTTCAGCAAGTTTTCAAATGCCGAGTCAGCTACACCTGCCTCGCCTTCCATTTCAGCAAATCCAGAGTGCAGCCCAGCTTTTTCAGACCATCATCGCATCCGGGTACAGCGCCTTTTCGTGATCCTCTAACATGCGATCCAAATTCTCCCTCTCCTTTTCAGTTTCGCAGCGTCTCCGTGCATCAGCAATGGTCCGACCAAGATCATCAACGGGATCATCACGTGCCTCTTCTTCACCTTCCACTTCACCTTCAGCATCCTCCATGAAAGTATCACCGAAATGAGCAAGATAGCTTTCATCGATGAAATCATCCCCTTCTTCATCTTCTTCCATTATAACCCCTCTTTCTCCATGCTTGGTCCAACAATTATAGCTTGGCATGAAACCCTTCAAGCAGATGCATGTGAACAACTCTTGAGGAAGAGTAACCCTTCTCATTCTTACAGATAACACATGGACAGATAACAAAAACCCCCGCTTGTTCGCATTAGCCACTACGAGGAAATCTTTCAAACCCGTAGTGAACTCGCGGAGAGTCGGTTACCGTACATCCATTGCCGATTCATCCGCATTATTATAATATAAAATATATAATTAACCATCATGCATTTGTTATGAACTACACACATGCATATTGACACATCAAAGGTTCATCAAGTTGCTAACCGCGATCAAGAGTGTGGCTCCAACACTTCATGTCATGTTTGTTTCATGCTCTTGGGGCATTTCATCAAACACCTTATGTGCATAAGAGGAACCAAAAGCAAACCTACACCCACTTGTGAAGAGAATGGCTCCAAATGGCTAAGTGTTGGCTGCTGGATGGGTATATATAGGGGAAGGGCTTTAGTTGCGGTTGGCCTGGCAAACCGTGACTAAAGGTGCCCGAAGGCCTTTAGTCGCGGTTGTCCCGCCAACCGCGACTAAAGCCCTCACGCACCAGCTGGCCACCGAGCGCCTGGCCTGTGCCTTTGGTCGCGGTTCACCTCCAGAACCGTGACTAAAGGTCCCATTGGTCGCGGTTCCTACAGCTTCGCGACTTATGGGGCTGGACGGAAAGCCTGTTTTTCCACCAGTGCGTAGTGCAAATGGAGCCGCTGATAGATTAGCTAAGGTTGGAATGGGGGAAGAACTTTGTAAAGTCTGGTTCTCTGTTCCTCCAGATTGCATTATCGACATTATTTCGGACGAGATATCTGTTTATGTTTAATAAATAAAGCGGCAACCACTATATCTCGAAAGGATTTTGCTTTCACGTTTGGCCACTTGGGTGAAAGTAACTTAGGGACCTATGTATGGGTGACACATATATTTGTTTGGGATGTGGCGGGGTAGGATCTGGTGCGTGGACATAGCGTTTAGTTGCAAATTTTCTCAACTTCCTCTCCATCAGCGTGTACAATTATGGGGGTGTGTGTTGCAATTTTTCTTCACCCTAATACTCACTAAGTTTCTTGTTTGAGATTTTTTTCACTTATTTTACAGCCTAAATAAGGCCAATAAGAACATGTCACGTTAATTCTAAATTCTAAATATACTACACCAAGCTCGGTTTCATTTATCTGGGTTTTTTCGAGTTTTTTAAACAGTGCTAATCGGACCAATGGGGAGATGACATCTTATTTACTGGGGGATGTGCCTGTGTGGATTTGTTCGGGTGGCTCCATCAGGTCCTCCACAGGATTTGTGCCTGATTTTCCATTGGTGTGCACGCGGGCTGGATCGGCGTGTTTACGTTGGCCTGCATGCGCGCCCTGGATTGATTCGTTGATTTGGTTACGTGAACTTTGGCGTTTTCACGTTGGATGTGAATGCTAATATTGCAGGCGTGCGTGCCGTTTGGCAGGTTCTTCCACTCTTCTCGTGGATTCTGGTTCTACTGGGAGGATGCCACTTGAGTCATTGTTTGAAATTTGGCTTCGCCCCATGGCATATGCATTACTGGTATGGCTCAGAGGCGGTCACCGCTTCCGTCGCGTGTTCTGGTCGTTGCCTCTCTGGGTCGTTCGGGGTTGTTTCTGAATTTTTTTTATTACCTCCGAGCTGCTATAAATATGAACCTTTCCTGTTGTTGCTTCTTCCATTGCGGCATGCGGTTCTTGCTCATTCGTGCCTGCATTTACTAATGGTTCGTTGTAGCTCTGTTCGTGCTGGTTGAGGCCGTCGGAGTCGTCCTCCTGAATCTGGACAGCCTTATCAACCGTGTGTGCAATGGCGTCCGTTCTGTTCCTACTGAAGATTGTTCCGCGTTAATGGGGGAGACTGCCGTCGGCGATGAATCGTCTGGGGCTCATTCATCGCGACGGGGCCGTCGTGATGCTCGCCGCCGCCGTGTTCTGTTTGTGCTGGTATGTTTAATTAGATTGTTTATGTATTCGTTAATACATAGTGTAGGTGGCTGCCCATCCAACCCGTCGGCGCTTGAAGTTCACAGCCGTTTAGATCAACCTCCTGTCCGCCGTCATCACCTCGACCCCATATCCTCTACCCTGTTTTATCTTCGGTCTTGCCTGGTCGTTCCATCCCCTACTCCACTTGAAGGAAATATGCCCTAGAGGCAATAATAAAGTTATTATTTATTTCCTCATATCATGATAAATGTTTATTATTCATGCTAGAATTGTATTAACCGGAAACATAATACATGTGTGAATATATAGACAAACAGTGTGTCACTAGTATGCCTCTACTTGACTAGCTTGTTAATCAAAGATGGTTATATTTCCTAACCATGAACAAGGAGTTGTTATTTGATTGACAAGGTCACATCATTAGTTGAATGATCTGATTGACATGACCCATTCCGTTAGCTTAGCACAGGATCGTTTCGTATGTTGCTATTGCTTCCTTCATGACTTATACATGTTCCTATGACTATGAGATTATGCAACTCCCGTTTATCGGAGGAACACTTTGTGTGCTACCAAACGTCACAACGAATCGGGTGATTATAAAGGTGCTCTACAGGTGTCTCCGAAGGTACTTGTTGAGTTGGCGTATTTCGAGATTAGGATTTGTCACTCCGAATGTCGGAGAGGTATCTCTGGGCCCTCTCGGTAATACACATCACTTAAGCCTTGCAAGCATTTCAACTAAAGAGTTAGTTGTGAGATGATGTATTACGGAACGAGTAAAGAGACTTGCCGGTAACGAGATTGAACTAGGTATTGGATACCGACGATCGAATCTCGGGCAAGTAACATACCGATGACAAAGGGAACAACGTATGTTGTTATGCGGTCTGACCGATAAAGATCTTCGTAGAATATGTAGGAACCAATATGGGCATCCAGGTCCCGCTATTGGTTATTGATCGAGACGTGTCTCGATCATGTCTACATTGTTCTCGAACCGTAGGGTCCGCACGCTTAAGGTTTCGATGATGCTTATATTATGAGTTTATGTATTTTGATGTACCGAAGGTTGTTCGGAGTCCCGGATATGATCACGGACATGACGAGGAGTCTCGAAATGGTCGAGACATAAAGATTGATATATTGGACGGATATATTTGGACACCGGAAAGGTTCCGGAGAAGTTTGGAGCTCCGGGAGGTTACCGGAACCCCCCGGGAGGTATATGGGCCTTATTGGGCCCATGTAGGAGGAAGGGAGAAGGAACAAGGAGGAGGGCGCCCCCAGCCCAATCCGACTGGGGAGGGGGCCGCCCCCTTCCTTTCTCCTTCCCCTCTTCCTAATACTACTACTAGTACTACTTCCTACTACTAGTACTCTTTCCTTCCCCCTCCAAATAAGATAAGGAAAAAGGGGGGAAACCTACTTGGAGTAGGTTTCCCCTCCCCATGGCGCGCCCCCTTGGCTGGCCACCTCCTCCCTCCCTCCTTTATATACGGGGTAGGGGCACCCTAGAAGACACAAGTTGATCCTTGAGATCGTTCCTTAGCCGTGTGCGGTGCCCCCCTTCACGATATTACACCTCGATCATATTGTAGCGGTGCTTAGGCGAAGCCCGCGACAGAGAACATCAAGATCGTCACCACGCGTCGTCAGGCCGACGGAACTCCCCTCGGAGCCTCTGGATTGGAGATCGAGGGAGCGCCATCGAGCTGACGCGTGTCAAGAACTCGGAGGTGCCGGAGTAACGGTGCTTGGATCGGTTGGACCGGAGGACGTACGACTACTTCCTCTACGTTGTGTCAACGCTTCCGCTTCGGTCTACGAGGGTACGTAGACAACACTCTCCCCTCTCGTTGCTATGCATCACCATGATCTTGCGTGTGCGTAGGAAATTTTTTGAAATTACTACGTTCCCCAACAGTGGCATCCGAGCCAGGTTTTTATGGTTTGATGTTATATGCACGAGTAGAACACAAGTGAGTTGTGGGCGATATAAGTCATACTGCTTACCAGCATGTCATACTTTGGTTCGGCGGTATTGTTGGATGAAGCGGCCCGGACCGACATTACGCGTACGCTTACGCGAGACTAGTTTTACCGCCGTGCTTTGCACACAGGTGACTAGCGGGTGTCAGTTTCTCCAACTTTAGTTGAACCGAGTGTGACGACGCCCGGTCCTTGCGAAGGTTAAAACAGCATCAACTTGACAAACTATCGTTGTGGTTTTGATGCGAGGTGAGATTGGTTCTTGCTTAAGCCCGTAGCAGCCACGTAAAACTTGCAACAACAAAGTAGAGGACGCCTAACTTGTTTTTGCAGGGCATGTTGTGATGTGATATGGCCAAGGCATGATGCTATATTTTATTGTATGAGATGATCATGTTTTGTAACCGGTTATCGGCAATCGGCAGGAGCCATATGGTTGTCGCTTATTGTATGAAATGCAAACATACTGTAATTGCTTTACTTTATCACTAAGCGGTAGCGATAGTCGAGAAGAAATAGATGGCGAAACGACAACGATGCTACGATGGAGATCAAGGTGTCGCTACCGGTGACGATGGTGATCATAATGGTGCTTCGGAGATGGAGATCACAAGCACAAGAAGATGATGGCCATATCATATCACTTATATTGATTGCATGTGATGTTTATCCTTTATGCATCTTATCTTGCTTTGATTGACGGTAGCATTTTAAGATGATCTCTCACTAAAATTATCAAGTAGTGTTCTCCCTGAGTATGCACCGTTGCCAAAGTTCGTCGTGCCCGCACACCACGTGATGATTGGGTGTGATAAGCTCACGTCCATCTACAACGGGTGCAAGCCAGTTTTGCACACGCAGAATACTCAAGTTATACTTAACGAGCCTAGCATATGCAGATATGGCCTCGAACACGGAGACCGAAAGGTCGAGCATGAATCATATAGTAGATATGATCAACATAAGATGTTCACCATTGAAAACTACTCCATCTCACGTGATGATCGGTTATGGTTTAGTTGATTTGGATCACGTGATCACTTAGATGACTAGAGAGATGTCATCTAAGTGGGAGTTCTTAAGTAATATGATTAATTGAACTAAAATTTATCATGAACTTAGTACCGATAGTATCTTGCTTGTCTATGTTGTTTGTAGATAGATGGCCCGTGCTGTTGTTCCGTTGAATTTTAGTGCGTTCCTTGAGAAAGCTAAGTTGAAAGATGATGGTAGAAACTACGCGGACTGGGTCCGTAACTTGAGGATTATCCTCATTGCTGCATAGAAAAATTATGTCCTGGAAGCACCGCTGGGTGCCAGGCCTGCTGCTGATGCAACTGACGACGTTAAGAACGTCTGGCAGAGCAAAGCTGATGACTACTCGATAGTTCAATGTGCCATGCTTTAAGGCTTAGAACCGGGACTTCAACGACGTTTTGAACGTCATGGAGCATATGAGATGTTTCAGGAGTTGAAGTTGATATTCCAGAAGAATGCCCGGATTGAGAGATATGAAGTCTCCTATAAGTTCTATAGCTGCAAGATGGAGGAGAATAGTTCTGTCAGTGAGCACATACTCAAGATGTCTGGGTATTGTAATCACTTGATTCAACTAGGAGTTACTCTTCCGGATGATAGCGTCATTGACAGAATTCTCCAATCACTTCCACCAAGCTACAAGAGCTTCGTGATGAACTATAATATGCAAGGGATGGATAAGACGATTCCCGAGCTTTTCGCAATGCTAAAGGCTGCGGAGGTAGAAATCAAGAAGGAGCATCAAGTGTTGATGGTTAACAAAACCACTAGTTTCAAGAAAAACGGCAAAGGGAAGAAGAAGGGGAACTTCAAGAAGAACAGCAAACAAGTTGCTGCTCAAGAGAAGAAACCCAAGTCTGGACCTAAGCCTGAAACTGAGTGCTTCTACTACAAGCGACCGTCATCGAAGCGGAACTGCACCAAGTATTTGGCGGATAAGAAGGATGGCAAAGTGAACAAAGGTATATGTGATATACATGTTATTGATGTGTACCTTACTAGAGCTTGCAGTAGCACTGGTATTTGATCTGGTTCATTGCTAATATTTGCAACTCAAACAGGGACTACGGATTAAACGAACACCGCAAAGGACGAGGTGACGACGCGCGTGGGAAATGGTTCCAAAGTCGATGTGATCGCGGTCGGCACGCTACCTCTACATCTACCTTCGGGATTAGTATTAGACCTAAATAATTGTTATTTGGTGCCAGCGTTGAGCATGAACATTATATCTGGATCGTGTTTGATGCGAGACGGTTATTCATTTAAATCAGAGAATAATGGTTGTTCTATTTATATGAGTAATATCTTTTATGGTCATGCACCCCTGGAGAGTGGTCTATTTTTGATGAATCTCGATAGTAGTGATACACATATTCATAGTAAGCCAAAAGATGTAGAGTTGATAATGATAGTGCAACTTATTTGTGGCACTGCCGTTTGGGTCATATCGGTATAAAGCGCATGAAGAAACTCCATACTGATGGACTTTTGGAACCACTTGATTATGAATCACTTGGTACTTGCGAACCGTGCCTCATGGGCAAGATGACAAAACGCCGTTCTCGGTACTATGGAGAGAGCAACAGATTTGTTGGAAATCATACATACAGATGTATGTGGTCCAATGAATGTTGAGGCTCGTGGCGGATATCGTTATTTTCTCACCTTCACAGATGATTTAAGCAGATATGGGTATATCTACTTAATGAAACATAAGTCTGAAACATTTGAAAAGTTCAAAGAATTTCAGAGTGAAGTTGAAAATCATCGTAACAAGAAAATAAAGTTTCTACGATCTGATCGTGGAGGAGAATATTTGAGTTACGAGTTTGGTCTACACTTAAAACAATGTGGAATAGTTTCGCAACTCACGCCACCCGGAACACCACAGCGTAATGGTGTGTCCGAACATCGTAATCGTACTTTACTAGATATGGTGCGATCTATGATGTCTCTTACAGATTTACCGCTATCGTTTTGGGGTTATGCTCTAGAGACAGCCACATTCACGTTAAATAGGGCACCATCGAAATCCGTTGAGACGACACCTTATGAACTATGGTTTGGCAAGAAACCAAAGTTGTCATTTCTTAAAATTTGGGGTTGCGATGCTTATGTGAAAAAGCTTCAACCTGATAAGCTCGAACCCAAATCGGAGAAATGTGTCTTCATAGGATACCCAAAGGAGACAGTTGGGTACACCTTCTATCACAGATCCGAAGGCAAGACATTCGTTGCTAAAAATGGATCCTTTCTAGAGAAGGAGTTTCTCTCGAAAGAAGTGAGTGGGAGGAAAGTAGAACTTGATGAGGTAACTATACCTACTCCCTTGTTGGAAAATAATACATCACAGGAACCGGTTTATGTGACGTCAAAACCAACTAGTGAGGAAGTTGATGATGATGATCATAGAACTTCAGATCAAGTTATTACAGAACCACGTAGGTCGAACAGATTAAGATCCGCACCAGAGTGGTACGGTAATCCTATTCTGGAAGTCATGCTACTAGATCATGATGAACCTACAAACTATGAAGAAGCGACGGTGAGCCCAGATTCCGCAAAATGGCTTGAAGCCATGAAATCTGAGATGGGATCCATGTATGATAACAAAGTATGGACTTTGGTTGACTTGCCCGATGGTCGGCAAGCAATTGAGAATAAATGGATCTTCAAGAAGAAGACTGACGCTGACGGTAATGTTACTGTCTACAAAGCTCGACTTGTTGCAAAAGGTTTTCGACAATTTCAAGGGGTTGACTACGATGAGACCTTCTCACCCGTAGCGATGCTTAAGTATGTCCGAATCATGTTAGCAATTGCCGCATTTTATGATTATGAAATTTGGCAAATGGATGTAAAAACTGCATTCCTGAATGGATTTCTGGAAGAAGAGTTGTATATGATGCAACCAGAAGGTTTTATCGATCCAAAGGGAGCTAACAAAGTGTGCAAGCTCCAACGTTCCATTTATGGACTGGTGCAAGCCTCTCGGAGTTGGAATAAACGTTTTGATAGTGTGATCAAAGCATTTGGTTTTATACAGACTTTTGGAGAAGCCTGTATTTACTAGTGGAAGCCTGTATTATATGTGGATGACATATTATTGATTGGAAATGATATAGAATTTCTGGATAGCATAAAGGGATACTTGAATAAAAGTTTTTCAATGAAAGACATCGGTGAAGCTACTTACATATTGGGCATTAAGATCTATAGAGATAGATCAAGACGCTTAATTGGACTTTCACAAAGCACATACCTTGACAAAGTTTTGAAGAAGTTCAAAATGGATCAAGCAAAGAAAGGGTTCTTGCTCAGATTGCAAGGTGTGAAGTTGAGTAAGACTCAAAGCCCGACCACTGCAGAAGATAGAGAGAAAATGAAAGGTGTTCCCTATGCTTCAGCCATAGGCTCTATCATGTATGCAATGTTGTGTACCAGACCTGATGTGTGCCTTGCTATAAGTCTAGCAGGGAGGTACCAAAGTAATCCAGGAGTGGATCACTGGACAGCGGTCAAGAACATCCTGAAATACCTGAAAAGGACTAAGGATATGTTTCTCGTATATGGAGGTGACAAAGAGCTCATCGTAAATGGTTACGTTGATGCAAGCTTTGACACTAATCCGGACGATTCTAAATCACAAACCGGATACGTGTTTACATTAAACGGTGGAGCTGTCAGTTGGTGCAGTTCAAAGCAAAGCGTCGTGGCGGGATCTACATGTGAAGCGGAATACATAGCTGCTTCGGAAGCAGCCAATGAAGGAGTCTGGATGAAGGAGTTCATATCCGATCTAGGTGTCATACCTAGTGCATCGGGTCCAATGAAAATCTTTTGTGACAATATCGAGCGATTGCCTTAGCGGGAATCCAGATTTCACAAAAGAACCAAGCACATCAAGAGACGCTTCAATTCCATCCGGATCTAGTCCGGTGGGAGACATAGAGATTTGCAAGATACATACGGATCTGAATGTTGCAGACCGTTGACTAAGCCTCTTCCACGAGCAAAACATGATCAACACCAAGACTCCATGGGTGTTAGAATCATTCTTGTGTAATCTAGATTATTGACTCTAGTGCAAGTGGGAGACTGAAGGAAATATGCCCTAGAGGCAATAATAAAGTTATTATTTATTTCCTCATATCATGATAAATGTTTATTATTCATGCTAGAATTGTATTAACTGGAAACATAATACATGTGTGAATATATAGACAAACAGTGTGTCACTAGTATGCCTCTACTTGACTAGCTTGTTAATCAAAGATGGTTATGTTTCCTAACCATGAACACGGAGTTGTTATTTGATTGACAAGGTCACATCATTAGTTGAATGATCTGATTGACATGACCCATTCCGTTAGCTTAGCACACGATCGTTTAGTATGTTGCTATTGCTTCCTTCATGACTTATACATGTTCCTATGACTATGAGATTATGCAACTCCTGTTTACGGAGGAACACTTTGTGTTCTACCAAACGCCACAACGAATCGGGTGATTATAAAGGTGCTCTACAGGTGTCTCCGAAGGTACTTGTTGAGTTGGCGTATTTCGAGATTAGGATTTGTCACTCCGAATGTCGGAGAGGTATCTCTGGGCCCTCTCGGTAATACACATCACTTAAGCCTTGCAAGCATTTCAACTAAAGAGTTAGTTGTGAGATGATGTATTACGGAACAAGTAAAGAGACTTGCTGGTAACGAGATTGAACTAGGTATTGGATACCGACGATCGAATCTCGGGCAAGTAACATACCGATGACAAAGGGAACAATGTATGTTGTTATGCGGTCGACCGATAAAGATCTTCAGAGAATATGTAGGAACCAATATGGGCATCCAGGTCCCGCTATTGGTTATTGACCGGAGACGTGTCTTGGTCATGTCTACATTGTTCTCGAACCGTAGGGTCCGCACGCTTAAGGTTTCGATGGCAGTTATATTATGAGTTTATGCATTTTGATGTACCGAAGGTTGTTCGGAGTCCCGGATATGATCACGGACATGACGAGGAGTCTCGAAATGGTCGAGACATAAATATTGATATATTGGACGGATATATTTGGACACCGGAAAGGTTCCGGAGAAGTTTGGAGCTCCGGGAGGTTACCGGAACCCCCCGGGAGGTATATGGGCCTTATTGGGCCCATGTAGGAGGAAGGGAGAAGGAACAAGGGAGGGGGGCGCGCCCCCCAGCCCAATCCGAATTGGGGAGGGGGGCCGGCCCCCCCTTTCCTTTCTCCTTCCCCCTCTTCCTAATACTACTACTAGTACTACTTCCTACTACTAGTACTCTTTCCTTCCCCCTCCAAATAAGATAAGGAAAAAGGGGGGAAACCTACTTGGAGTAGGTTTCCCCCTCCCCTATGGCGCGCCCCCCTTGGCTGGCCACCTCCTCCCTCCCTCCTTTATATACGGGGGTAGGGGGGCACCCTAGAAGACACAAGTTGATCCTTGAGATCGTTCCTTAGCCGTGTGCAGTGCCCCCCTCCACGATATTACACCTCGATCATATTGTAGCGGTGCTTAGGCGAAGCCCTGCGACAGGAGAACATCAAGATCGTCACCACGCCGTCGTGCTGACGGAACTCCCCCTCGGAGCCTCTACTGGATTGGAGATCTAGGGAGCGTCATCGAGCTGTACGCGTGTCAAGAACTCGGAGGTGCCGGAGTAACGGTGCTTGGATCGGTTAGACCGGGAGGACGTACGACTACATCCTCTACGTTGTGTCAATGCTTCCGCTTCGGTCTACGAGGGTACGTAGATACCACTCTCCCCTCTCGTTGCTATGCATCACCATGATCTTGCGTGTGCATAGGAAATTTTTTGAAATTACTACGTTCCCCAACACCACTGTCCAGAGGTGTCGCGGAGTCACAACAAGAAAGGTCGTCGGGTACACGGTGATGGCATATGCATGCACACCCCCCATGGCAGAGGCCCTGCGCCGCTGGAGTGGGCCTCACAGATCCGGCGGCCTTTCGTGGCCGCTACCTTGTACATGGTCTTCACCATGGTCACCAACCGCGGCGACGTCCGTGTCGTCGCCGGCTGCACCATGGCAGACCGCCAACAAGGTCCCCGAAGGGAGGTGCAACTCGCAGTGCGGATAACCCACAAGTATAGGGGATAATTGTAGCCTCTTTCGATAAGTAAGAGTGTCGAACCCAATGAGGAGCTAAAGGTAGAATAAATATTCCCTCAAGTTCTATCGACCACCGATACAACTCTACGCACGCTTGACGTTCGCTTTACCTAGAACAAGTATGAAACTAGAAGTACTTTGTAGGTGTGATAGGATATGCTTGCAAGAAAGAAAAGAACACGTAAATAAAGACTAGGGGCTGCTAAGGTAAAGACACAACTAAAGTAAATGTGGCGAGTGTGGAAAAGTGATGGTAGGAGTTGTGGAATTGTCCCTAGGCAACTGACTATGTTACTAGACCGGTAATCACTATTGCAATTCTATTTGAGGGAGAGGCATAAGCTAACATACTTTCTCTACTTGGATCATATGCACTTATGATTGGAACTCTAGCAAGCATCCGCAACTACTAAAGATTCATTAAGGTAAAACCCAACCATAGCATTAAAGTATTAAGTCCCCTTTATCTCATACGTAAACAACCTACTTACTCGGGTTTGTGTTTCCGTCACTCACGCAACCCACTATAAGCAAATCATAAACATATTGCAAACCCTACAGCGGGAATCCCTCACGCTTGCGCGACACGGAGGGCACAATAGGACAGCACCAATAAAATATGCAACTCAAACCAATCATAGCAATTCATCAATCACCGATAGGACAATAGAAATCTACTCAGACATCATAGGATGGCAACACATCATTGGAAAATAATATGAAGCATAAAGCACCATGTTCAAGTAGAGGGTACAGCGGGATGCGGGAGAGTGGACCGCTGTAGGTAGATGGGGGAAGGTGATGGAGATGTTGGTGAAGATGGCGGAGGTGTTGGTGAAGATCGCGGTGATGATGATGGCTCCCGGCGGCGTTCCGGCGCCACCGGAAGCAAGGGGGAGAGAGGCCCCCTTCTTCTTCTTCTTCCTTGACCTCTTCCCTAGATGGTAGGAGGGTTTCCCCTCTGGTCCTTGGCTCCCATGGCTTGGGAGGGGCGAGCGCCCCTCCGAGATTGGATCTATCTCTCTGTTTCTGTGTTCTCTGCGTTGGCAGATTCTAACCCTTCACCGTTTCCTTTATATGTGGAGATCTGTAACTCCGATTGGGGTGAATCTTTCGCCCAGATCTTTCTCATAAAATTATATTTCTTGCGCCAGAAGAAGAGCATCAACCGCCTTATGGGTGGACCACGAGGGTCAGGGGCATGCCTGGGGGGGTAGGGCGCGCCCCCTACCTCGTGCCCATCTCGGATACCGTTTCGCGTTGATTTTACTTCCAGAAAATCATAAATATTCCAAACAAATCTCCATCCGTTTTTTCCCCGTTTGGACTCCGTTTGATATTGGGTTTCTGCGAAACAAAAAACATGCAACAGACAGGAACTGGCACTGGGCACTGGATCAATATGTTAGTCCCAAAAATACTATAAAAAGTTGCCAAAAAGTATATGAAAGTGAATAATATTGGCATGGAACAATCAAAAATTATAGATGCGACGGAGACGTATCAGCATCCCCAAGCTTAATTCCTGCTCGTCCTCGAGTAGGTAAATGATAAAAAAGAATAATTTTTGATGTGGAATGCTACCTAGCATAATCTTGATCATATGTCTAATCATGGCATGAATATTAAGACACGAGTGATTCAAAGCAATAGTCTATCATTTGACATAAAAACAATAATACTTTGAGCGTACCAATAAAGCAATCATGTCTTTTCAAAACAACAAGGCAAAAGCAAGCTTATCCCTACAAAATCATACAGTTTGGCCATGCTTCATTTTCGTCACACAAAATGCTCCCATCATGCACAACCCCGATGATGAGCCGAGCAATTGGTTCATACTTTTTAACGCGCTTCAGCTTTTCAACCCTCACGCAATACATGAGCGCAAGCCATGGATATAGCACTATAGGTGGAATAGAATATAATGATGGAGGTTATGTGGAGAAGACAAAAAAGGAGAAAGTCTCACATCAACTAGGCGTATCAATGGGCTATGGAGATTCCCATTAACAGATATCAATGTGAGGAGTAGGGATTGCCATGCAACGGATGCACTAAGAGCTATAAGTGTATGAAAGCTCAACAAAAGAAACTAAGTGGGTGTGCATCCAACTTGCTTGCTCATGAAGATCTCGGGCATTTGAGGAAGCCCATCATCGGAATATACAAGCCAAGTTCTATAATGAAAATTCCCACTAGTATATGAAAGTGAAAGCATAGAAGGCTCTCTCTATGAAGAACATGGTGCTACTCTGAAGCACAAGTGTGGTAAAAGGATAGTTACATTGCCCCTTCTCTCTTTTTCTCTCATTTTTTTATTTTCTTTTTTTTGGGCCTTCTCTTTTTTTGGCCTTTCTCTTTTCTTTTTTTTTTCGTCTGGAGTCTCATCCCGACTTGTGGGGGAATCATAGTCTCCATCATCCTTTCCTCACTGGGGCAATGCTCTAATAATGATGATCATCACACTTTTATTTACTTACAACTCAATATTACAACTCGATATCTAGAACAAAGATATGACTCTATATGAATGCCTCCGGCGGTGTACCGGGATGTGCAATGATCTAGCGTAGCAATGACATCAAAAAACGACAAGCGATGAAAACATCATGCTAGCTATCTTACGATCATGCAAAGCAATATGACAATGAATGCTCAAGTCATGTATATGATGATGATGGAAGTTGCATGGCAATATATCTCGGAATGGCTATGGAAATGCCATGATAGGTAGGTATGGTGGCTATTTTGAGGAAGATATAATGAGGCTTATGTGTGATAGGCGATCGTATCACGGGTTTGGATGCACCGCGAAGTTTGCACCAACTCTCGAGGTGAGAAAGGGCAATGCACGGTATCAAGAGGCTAGCAATGATGGAAGGGTGAGAGTGCGTATAATCCATGGACTCACATTAGTCATAAAGAACTCATATACTTATTGCAAAAGTTTATTAGCCCTCGAAGCAAAGTACTACTACGCATGCCCCTAGGGGGATAGATTGGTAGGAAAATACCATCGCTCGTCCCCGACTGCCACTCATCAGGAAGACAATCAAAGAAACACCCCATGCTTCAAATTTGTCACACAACGGTTACCATACGTGCATGCTATGGGACTTGCAAACCTCAACACAAGTGTCTCTATAATCCACAACCACCCACTAGCATAACTCTAATATCACCATCTTTATATCGCAAAACTATTGCAAGGAATCAAACATATCATATTCAGCGATCTACAAGTTTATGTAGGATTTTATGACTAACCATGTGAATGACCAATTCCTGCCATCTCTCTAAATAGATATAAGTGAAGAAAGAGAGTTTGATTCTTTCTACAAAAGATATGCCCACGCTCTAACAAGTATAAGTGAAGCAAAAGAGCATTCTACAATTGGCGGTTGTCTATATGAAGAGAAACAGGCAATCCAGACTTCAAATGATATAAGTGAAGCACATGAAGCACTCTATAAAGGCATACTCAAAAGATATAAGTGAAGTGCAATGAGCATTCTATAAATCAACCAAGGATTATCTCATACCAGCATGGTGCATAAAAGAAAAATAAAAACCTAATTGCAAAAGACGCTCCAAGACTTGCACATAATGCATAAACGAAACGAATACGAAAACATATCGATACTTGTTGAAGAAAGAGGGGATGCCTCCCCAGCATCCCCAAGCTTAGACGCTTGAGTCTTCTTGAATATTTACTTGGGGTGCCTCGGGCATCCCCAAGCTTGAGCTCTTGCCTCTCTTCCTTCTTCTCACATCGAAACATCTTTGATTAGACACTACATCCACACAAAACTTCAATAGAAAACTCGGTAAGATCCGTTAGTATAATAAAGCAAATCACCATTCTAAGTACTGTTGCAAACCAATTCATATTTTGTTTTTGCATTGTGTCTACTGTAATATAACTTTTTCATGTCTTAATCCACTGATATAAATTGATAGTTTCATCAAAACAAGCAAACTATGCATCAAAAACAGAATCTGTCTAAAACAGAACAGTCTGTAGCAATCTGAACATACACCATACTTCTGGTACCCCAAAAATTCTACCAAAATTAGGAAAAATAAAAAAGTTGTATAGCAAGACAGTGCAAAACGAATCAGAACCAATTGACGTTCCAGTTAAAAATGTAAAATCGCGCACTACAGCCAAAGTTTCTGTCCTGCACCGTACAAACCAACAAGCATTGTAAACATCCTAAAGGCAAACCTTGGCACATTATTTTTATAATACAATGGAATTATACAAGGGGATAATTATTTTTGTTGAAAAGTTTCTGTAATCAAGATTCACAAAGTTTCCATGAGCATGAACAAAGTTCAAGGCTAGCTCCCACTTCAACAATGCTTGTCTTTCTCACTTTCACTTTCCTTTTTGAAAAGTTTTTGGTTTCCCCTCTTTATTTTTTTGTTTTTGAACTATATGAAAGCACTCAACAGAAATAAATGACTCTCTAAAACTTCCGGGTTGTCTCCCTGGCAGCGCTTTCTTTAAAGCCATTAAGCTAGGCATACGGTGCTCAAGTAGTGAATCCACCCGGATCCCAAGGTATATCAAAGACAATTTTAATTAACAATGATTTGTAATTTAGTAGTGAGCACAAAGTAACATATATCATGCAACACCGAAGTCTAACTCTCTTCCTATGCATCAGCATGTCATAAAAGAACAATTCATGCACACTTAGTAAAGGCCAATGCATAGTATAAGCAGTTTCTTGCAATTTCATCGTGTTGGAAACATAAAGATGCGGAGATGTAGTTCCTCTCTCATAATAATTGCAAGTAGGAGCAGCAAGCACATGCATATTATATTCATCAAAATCATCATGTGCAAGGGTAAAAGGAAACCCATCAATATAATCCTTAATAAGTACAAGCTTCTCCGATATAGTGTAGTTTGGAGAATTCAAAAAGATAATAGGACTATCATGCGTGGGTGCAATAGCAACAATTTCATGTGTAACATAAGGAACTATAGCATGTTCATCTCCATAAGCATAATTCATATTGGCATCTTGGCCACAAGCATCATCAAAAAGGGATATTTCAAGATAATCAATGGGATCATAATAGTCATCATAGCAATCATCCTTCGGTAAGCACGAAGGGGAATTAAACAATGTATGAGTTGAAGAGTTACTCTCATTAGAAGGTGGGCACGGGTGATCAATCCGCTCTTCCTCCTTTTGTTCTTCGCTCTCTTCCTCATCTTTTTCATCCAATGAGCTCACAGTTTCATCAATGTCTTCTTCCATAGCTTCCTGCAAAATATTAGTCTCTTCTTGGACAGCGGATACTTTCTTAATAAGTGCATTAATTTCATAATTGTATTTATAATTCTCATAGCAATATTTGAGGATAGCTAAATTTTTAGATCTATAACAAGCATCATCAAAATCCTCAAACTCTTTAAACATGGATTCAATTTCATAAGCACCCATAAAAGCAACAAATTCTTCTATTTGTTCCACATCATAGTAATCGTATATACCATTAGCATAAGAAGCTAAGGTTCTATTATCATTGAATTTGCATGAAAAGGGGAGGTGTGAAGCATTCATCCTAGAGCAACAAGTATAATAATATTCCGAGCGTAGTTGTCTAGCATACCACTTCAACATATTAATTTGATCCCATAATAGTTTCCCTTTTTGTGTCGAGCGATAATCCCTAAAGTATTCACGTTGATCCAACGTTACTCCCATTATAAAGTTGAATGGGGCTTTCTCAGGATTATCAAAGTAGTACAAAATATTTTTCTCATGATGAGAATCGAGGGTTTTAGGAGTTACCCCATCCTCATGAGTAGCAAGTACACCTAATGTTTTTGGTATTTTGTGTTCCGTATCCATAACTAAAGATAAAGAACAACTAAGAACAACAAATAAAAATTACTTAGTGACAAAGCAAACAAGCACACACGAGAATATTCACCCCACGCTATTGCTCCCCGGCAACGGCGCCAGAAAAAGGTCTTGATAACCCACAAGTATAGGGGATAGTTGTAGCCTCTTTCGATAAGTAAGAGTGTTGAACCCAACGAGGAGCTAAAGGTATAATAAATATTCCCTCAAGTTCTATCGACCACCGATACAACTCTAGCACGCTTGACGTTCGCTTTACCTAGAACAAGTATGAAACTAGAAGTACTTTGTAGGTGTGATAGGATAGGCTTGCAAGAAAGTAAAGAACACGTAAATAAAGACTAGGGGCTGCTAAGGTAAAGACACAACTAAAGTAAATGTGGCGAGTGTGGAAAAGTGATGGTAGGAGTTGTGGAATTGTCCCTAGGCAACTGACTATGTTACTAGACCGGTAATCACTATTGCAATTCTATTTGAGGGAGAGGCATAAGCTAACATACTTTCTCTACTTGGATCATATGCACTTATGATTGGAACTCTAGCAAGCATCCGCAACTACTAAAGATTCATTAAGGTAAAACCCAACCATAGCATTAAAGTATCAAGTCCCATTTATCCCATACGTAAACAACCTACTTACTCGGGTTTGTGTTTCCGTCACTCACGCAACCCCACTATAAGCAAATCATAAACATATTGCAAACCCTACAACGGGAATCCCTCACGCTTGCGCGACACGGAGGGCACAATAGGACAGCACCAATAAAATATGCAACTCAAACCAATCATAGCAATTCATCAATCACCGATAGGACAATAGAAATCTACTAAGACATCATAGGATGGCAACACATCATTGGAAAATAATATGAAGCATAAAGCACCATGTTCAAGTAGAGGGTACAGTGGGATGCGGGAGAGTGGACCGCTGTAGATAGATGGGGGAAGGTGATGGAGATGTTGGTGAAGATGGCGGAGGTGTTGGTGAAGATCGCGGTGATGATGGTGGCCCCCGGCGGCGTTCCGGTGCCACCGGAAGCAAGGGGGAGAGAGCCCCCCTTCTTCTTCTTCTTCTTCCTTGACCTCCTCCCTAGATGGGAGGAGGGTTTCCCCTCTGGTCCTTGGCTCCCATGGCTTGGGAGGGGCGAGAGCCCCTCCGAGATTGGATCTATCTCTCTGTTTCTGCGTTCTCTGCGTTGGCAGATTCTACCCCTTCACCGTTTCCTTTATAACTGGAGATCCGTAACTCCGGTTGGGGTGAATCTTTCGCCCAGATCTTTCTCATAAAATTATCTTTCTTGCGCCAGAAGAATAGCATCAACCGCTTTACGGGTGGACCACGAGGGTCAAGGGCGCGCCTGGGGGGTAGGGCGCACCCCCTACCTCATGCCCACCTCGGATACCGTTTCGCGTTGATTTTACTTCCAGAAAATCATAAATATTCCAAAAAAATCTCAGTCCGTTTTTTTTCCCGTTTGGACTCCATTTGATATTGGGTTTCTGCGAAACAAAAACATGCAATGCAGGAGGCGCACTGGCAATCGGATTAATATGTTAGTCCCAAAAATACTATAAAAAGTTGCCAAAAAGTATTTGAAAGTGAATAATATTGGCATGGAACAATAAAAAATTATAGATACGACAGAGACGTATCAGCATCGTCATCTCCGACAGTCCGCCTCACACGCACGTAACAACACAATCTCAGCGCCATGGCCCCTGACCTGCCCGCGACCGCGACCGGCCCACAATGGCGGGTGGATCCTGGGTGCGCATGGAGGGAACTGTGACACTGTAGTCGTTGTTGTTCGTGACTCGTGAGGCCACCAAAGGTTATAGGCACTATGTGATCATGCTTATGTTACGCGCCACCTCGTCATCTCAAGCCTCTTCGTTTCCACGACGCCGCTGAAGCCGTGATCGCGGGTCGGATCATGTAGCGCCCGTCTGTACGCAACCATCTCGGGCGTGGGAACCACAGCGCACTGCCCAGCCGTGCCTGTGATCAGTCGCCGCGGCCACGCTATCGTTATTGCTCGCCAGAGCCGGCGCCACAGGCTGCGTCACCTCACATGCTCAGTAATCAATATTCGTGCGTTGCCTCGGCGGCGCTATCCTGCAGGTTGCTCAGTATTTGTGCCTTCTACCCTGCATCTGCCCAGATCGGCGCATCACATGCTAGCCCGATGGTGAGTGGTGACCACCACAGCCAGGATCAACGCCAAAAAGGTCAGATTTGCTTGCTCTTGGCAACCGGTCGCTGCTGGCTTGCTGCATAGCAGCACTGGCATGCAGCATAGGCCAGTATCGTCGGTGTACTGGCTCTCAGGCAGCATGTTGAACCCGTGTTGCAGCATTTCTCCTATGAGTCTGTTGTCAGAGACGTTGAACAGCACGACGAAGGAGAGGCCGGAGAACAATTTCGGTTTGAGATCCACCACAGCAAATTCCTTTTGCTATAATTTGGTTCAGTTACAACCCTAATCACTCTAGCCTATATATGCCAATCATGAGCAACTTGATAAACCTATAATTTCATCTTTGTGAACAATTGCACTTTTAAATTCTAATCTCAGTGGAGTAAATTTAGACATGAATTGCAATCAAGATTAGACATTGGATGTTCTCTCTTTCTTTGACCTGGATTAAGATTGTGTTATCAGGAAAAGGTAATTAGGTATCTCCCTTGCTCTATAATTTTGTAATCATTCTATGTCATAATAAATGTTGTTGGGCATGCCTCTCAACAATACTTGCATACGGCCAAGAGTAGTGGCATAGAGGCCGGAATGAAATAGAGCTTCCCTTCGACAGTTTCTGCACAAGCTCGCAAATTGAAGGTGCATAGTGTTGCTCCCATCCTTTTCTGTAACTAACACTACCAATACTTGCATGCTTGATATAAACTATAGTCAATGTACGTGAGTAGCACTTTAGAATGATTTCATATTATGGCAAGTTACCCATATCAAGAGCCAGAACAGTGGATTATTTTATCTATTTGGGTTTTAACATTATTTATTTATTTTATGAAATGTAATACTTCGACTGAACCTGTTATATCCACCTGTGAACATATCTGACTAATTAAACATTCTTTCTTTCGTTTTTCCTTCTGCAACATGAATGGATTAGTTAGCCCATGAGATTGACTTGGGCGTGATGCATGCAGAAATAACAGTTTGTGTCAGCATGCGCATTCTCAAGCAGAGTCATACCACTAAACCACTGCATATGCAGAGCATATGTGGATTTGCCTTCATGTTTCACATTTTTTGCAGTTTCTCCCCCATGTAACATGTTCATAAGGGAAATGTATGTCATCACTCTGTTTTAGCTATGGTCATCATCAATGAGCATACTTATTATGCCTTTGAAGCTATCAGGAAGAGGAGCCTATTTTCAGCACAAGAACGAGCCTGCACCAAATAATGGCAGTTCAACATGACCCGCCAACAAATAAATGCTGACAAAATTAGTTTACAAGACAAACTAATAAGATCATGGCAAAGGCATGGAACAATTTTTCGGACAGCATACCATTGCACATGTCCTCAACGCTCACAAACCAAAGATCCAAAGATCTCATCCACCGGTGCTAAACAAGCACAAGATTGTATGCAAGAGTTTGCAAAATCTCTGTCACTTCATCATAGGCACCAACTCTACATGAAGCCACACTAGAATGATATAAACCATGAGTGGTTTTAATGTGTTCGATCTTAGTATAAGAGTAGAAATTCTATGGGCCGATTCCAACAAGGTAGTTTAGGTCTAAGACCTCCTAATTGGCGCTTAAGCACCCAAAATCTAAAGTAGGACTAGCCGGATGCCAAGTGGGATCCGTACCAACGCGAGCAGCTCGGTTCGCTTGGA
Organism: Aegilops speltoides; assembly: GCA_021437245.1. NCBI lineage: Eukaryota > Viridiplantae > Streptophyta > Magnoliopsida > Poales > Poaceae > Aegilops > Aegilops speltoides. The sequence continues at coordinate 532,993,019 of CM038143.1, read as the reverse complement.
TCGTCCCAAGCTCGGTTTGACGTTTTGAGTGATCGGCCATTGACTGTTGAACGTTCACCCTCAACCATTGACTTTTGAGAGAAAATCCGGGAACCTCAGGGATTTCGAAGAAAAAGTTCACGGATTTGAAAATAGTTTGTGGATTCGAAAAACATTCACGAATTGTTTGAGAAAAGTTCACTAATATCAAAAACGTTTGTGGATTTATGAATATGTTCATGAATTGGAAAAACATTCTCGAATTTGGCAATTAATCACAAATTTGAAAATTGCTCCTGGTTTTCAAAAAAATCATGATTTCAAAAACAAATCACGAGTTTGAAAAAGTTTGTGAATTTGGAAAAAAAAATACAAACCTGGAAAAAAACTAGCTGGAATTAACTTCAGATTTGACAATAGTTCTATTTGTTCAACTTCTTTTTTCTTTTCAGTGTAAACTGTAATAAATGAGTATATTTTGACGATGTTATCTGGGAAGAGGTATTTTACAACTGAAAATATCAAGGCAATTTATTAGCAGTGCATCATTACTGCCTTATTAATACTATACAATTTGATACACATATGATCTACATTGAATCACAACCGATTGAAAAAACATGGCAACTCAGCAACACCTCACACAACATCGCAAATTCAATTAGCAACATGAAAAAAATTTCATGACTACGCATCAACAGGGCGCGGCGTGCCGCCGCACGGGTATAGCTAGTTTATTCTTGAAAGAAAAAGAAATATCTCGCTACTGCTTTTATAAGATGTGTCATCGCAACCACCGTTGAGTTGAAGCACACATATGTTTCAACTTTATTTTCTTGTACATGTGTCTTCATATACTTCTTTCAGAAAAGAGGTGAACACTCTCATCCTGTGGCACGTGCCTATATATAAGGATGCATTGCCTTCTCCTGCTCAATACTTGCATACCCATTTTTTGACCGTAGTCTTCCTGCTACCTCATATACTAGCTCTTCTTATGAAGTAAGTAGCTCTGAGTTAACAAGAATTGAGTTGAGAGCCTCGAGAGAGGGTGAGAGAGGAATGGCAAATAGAAGAAGTTAGTGGAAGTGCGCCTGTAGTTCATTAGAAATGGGAGGCATCTTGAAACACATGGAGTAACCAAAACTTGAAGGCGGCGCTTGCATCAGTATTTTTGGGGGTGAACATATTGTATCTAGTAATGCCATCAGCAACTATGGTAGTGCCTCAAAGAACGGATGTATAAGAAAGCAAGTCGTGTCTGAACTCTACGCTACAAGAAGAAATTCATATCAGGAAGAATGGAGGTCTCTCTTTCGTTATCGGCGGCAGTATTTTATGATATTTATCACCTTGCGTGTGATTTCCCACATATTTTTTTAACATGCATCTAGAGATACTAATTGTGCTGCCCATGATTTACCAAACCAGCTAGAAGTAAGATGGGTGCGGGGTGGAAGGAAGATCCACGCGTAAAGATTGTTGATACTCTTGTAACAGATATTATGGTGCTCACCTTGCCATAAAGAGTACTTTCATGTAAAAAAGCTCACGGGTTCATGTAGCGACCTGCTTTTTTCACCAGGCTTCTTGACTTTTTTCTTTAGACAAACTGTAGTGGATCAGTTTTTCCGTCGTGAACTAGCAACCCAACTTCAACAAACTGGATTGTGTAGCACACATGACTAATGTAGCAAATAAATTGTATAACAAAAACAATAATTTAAAATTTCTGCATATTTTCCAAAAACTTAACATTTTGAAGCCTTGAGCTTTTTAAAGTTTGTGAACATTTTCTAAAAACATTAAATCTTTGTAAGCATGAATTGTTTCACAGTTTTTTTTTTTGCAAACACGAACAAACTCTTCAAATTGTAGAACATTACTTTGATGTGTTTTTTCCAAATTTGGGACCAATTCCAAAAATCCAGAATTTTTTTTAAAAAATTGTGCATTTGTTGTAAGCACAAATATTTTGGGAGAATATGAATAATTTTTAAGGGCAAATTGTTTTTAAATTTCAACATAATTTTGAATGCTATTTTTGTCCAGTTTGCGAACATATTTTTAAATTTTAAAATCCACAAACATTTTTCAAATTTGTGAATTATTTTCTAATGCAAACAATTTTTCGAATGCTATTTCCTGAAATTTGAGATTTTTTAAAAAAGATCAAAAAACAAGCTAACACAAAAAAATAAAAGTAAAAAATAAAATGAAAATTCAATAAAGGAAACAAATAGGAAAAAAAGTTCAAGAACCTTCTACAAGGTTCCCAAAACCGGTAAAAGCCGGAGCTGGGACATTGAAGAACACCAGAACCGGAAACAACATATATGTTAAATGGACAGGCCCAATCAATCGCTAGCTTTGGTTCATCTATGCGAACAACATTCACTTTGATGCTTAGGGTGTGTTCAGTTTGAGGATAAGGTGTCATCCGATGGGTTGATTCCGTCCCTCGTGTTAACTTGAGTACGCAACAAGAACCGGACCTCGTGTTGACTTGAGTATGCAACAAGAACCGGACCGTCCGCATGCAATGGATATTCCTTCGAGACGCTTCATCTTGCGAAAAAAACACCATTCACTTTTAGGGCCCATCGTTGTCGCACATGGTCAAGACCGACTTTATCTAGAAAATTCCAGCCCAAAGCTGTAATCAATGACATTCTAGGCCGTAATAAAAATTTCCAGGAAGGTTGACTAGAGGCCCATAGGGAGCTCCTATATAGTGTGTGGGTCTAAGAAAAACCATCAAACGTGCACGAATTTGAAAATGTTAACGAAATCTAAAAATATATTGAATTTTGATGTTCAACATTTGAAAATTAATTCAAATTTGAAAAAAAATGTTGATGAATTTGAAAATGCCTTCAACTATTAAGAAGTTATTTTTTATAAAAACATTCCTGCATTTCGTAAAATTCTCAGAAATTCAGAAAATGTACTCGAATTTCAAAACATATTCAAGAATTTGAATTTTTATTCCGAATGGCAAACTGTGAACAAATTTGGAAAAGAGTGTTCCGAAATTGATAAAATGGTCTTGAAGTTGAAAATATTCCTAAATTTCAGAAAATATTTATAAATTTGAAAATTTGTTCCCTAATTCCAAAACATGGTCACTAATTTGAAAATTATTCTCCTATGTCTATAATATTCATCACTTTTGTAAATGATCCCAGGTTTCAAAAAATGATCATGAATTCGAGAAAATGTCGTGAAATTTATAAATGTTGGAAAATTTCAAAAATCTTTCACATATTTGAAAAATGTTCGCCATTGCAAAAAATACTTCATTTTTCAAGAAATGTTCATGAAATGAAAACCAAAAATAAAAAGGAAACAAAAACCAAATAGAAATAGAAAAGAATAACCGAAAAGCGAAAAAATACCAAATAGAAAACAACATAGAAAAAAGGAAAAAAAACTGGTTCAAGAAAGGTTCTTGAAACCAAAACCGATGGGGACGAAACAAGAACGAGCTGGCCATATAGCATGCACTCTCATAGAGGGTGTGTGTTCGCCTGCTATTCACCGACCCACGTGAGGAATAGGAGCAACATGGCCCATTGTGGTCATACCGCTCCATGATCGGTGATATTGACAGGTGACACCTTCTCTTCTCACATGTCAAAATTTGGCTCGCCACTATAGTTGTCCATCGCCAGTGATGGGTGCTTAAACATTGCATATCAAAGGGTGGGTTTGTCTAAGCTAACTTGAAATTAAAGGATAGGTAAACTTCGCTTGTTAGAATAAACAAAATGGGCCGATGACACCTAAAATTATCCATGAATTTCCGTGTAAAAAAACTAAAAATATATGACACATGGCTCGAAAAGACATCTTTGAGCAAAACACATGACCCAGATGAGAATCAACAAAACAAATGTAAGCGTTTGTACTTGTAACAAGTCAGGCCAATGTAATAAAAGCTTTTATTCTGCCTGAGACCTCCTCTGGTACTTGTAGTAAGTTCAGCCAACAATTAATTTACTCGTTTTCTTTCAGGTCATCTGTATCGTTCAAGAAGTATCTCTCATATGCTTTTGTCAGATGTGTCACCGCAGCTACCTTTGAGTTGAAGCACACATATGTTTCAACTTTATTTTCTTGTACATGTGCCTTTATATACTTTTTTTAGAAAAGAGGAGAACACTCTGGGCAGTTGGCATGTGCCTTTATATAAGGATGCATTGCCTTCTCCTGCTCAATACTTGCATACCCATTTTTGACCGTAGTCTTCCTCCCACCTCATATATTAACTCTTCTTATGAAGCAAGTAGCTCCTAGTTAACAAGAATTGGGTTGAGAGCCTCGAGAGAGGGTGATAGGAATGGCAAATAGAAGAAGTTAGTGGAAATGCGCCTGTAGTTCATTAGGAATGGGAGGCATCTTGGAACACATGGACTAACGAAAACTTGAAGATAGCGCTTGCAGCAGTACTTTTGGGACTAGAAATATTCTATCTGGTAATGCCATCAGCAACTAGATTAGTCCCTGAACCATGAAAAGTGTAAGAGAGCAAGTCGTGTCTGAACTCTACGCTATAGGAAGAAATTCAGAACAGGAAGACTGACAAGTGTCTCTCAGCGACATATTCCCACAGAAAATTAATTTCTGTTATCAAAAGATACAGAAAAATAGATATGAAAACTGTCATAGGAAAAAAAATCTGAGCTGCAACAGAAAAAAAATAGTGCTCATACGCCAATATTTACATGAAAAACCTGCCCAGAAATAATTTCCCCTACAAACATATACAATCACAAAAATGACTATACAATTCACTTGTGTCTTCATTTACTTTTTGAGCTTTATAAGTTGACTTTCTCCCTAAAGTATATGCTTTGCTTTTGCGGGCACTAGCAAGAAGCTTCTCGACCACCCTACTCTAACTTGATTAGAATTGTTCTAACAATCAGCCAACAATGCGTACTTCTTTCCTAGTTGAGTGGATCTGCTTATTGCACCGTCGATTTTCATTTGGTGGTTACAAAGTAGACTACCTTCTCTGTTTTTTCTTCAATAGGCAATCCTATTATATCAGTTCTAGCAAATTATAACAAAGATATTTTTCTAATAAAACAAATCAACGAATAGAAGCCCTCAAACAACTCAAAATAGTCATGGTTGCATAAAAATCCATACCTCCTACCCATGGAACTCAAAACTATAAAGTTTGTTTTGAAGAATCATTTGTTTCTCTCTCCCTAAAGAAGACAATGATGATGTTCAATCTCATTACAGTGAAACATCTCAAAACCACTAGGGATACACTCTGGATAGCGTTGATCATCCACTTCGATCAGCACATCATCATCAAGAAACTCTCCCTTAGGTGCACCGTGTTAGTGATCATCCCCACTAGGCCTACGATGATAACCTGAAATGTAACTGCCACTGGTTGTCACTGGTGTTGCCAACAACCGAGCATATCATTATGATTTAATTGTTGGAACTGATCTTGGAAAACAACAAAGAGAGAAAAAGCAAGGGAATGTGATCCATCCATCACACCCCATGTATGTGTACCGAGCATATCATTATGATTTAATTGTTGGAACTGATCTTGGAAAACAACAAAGAGAGAAAAAGCAAGGGAATGTGATCCATCCATCACACCCCATGTATGTGTACCATGTTCTGACATGCCAAAACAACTTTTGGTTTCGGACCAAGATCCCTCATATATAAAGATGGGGTATTGATTGGTAGTTCCGTCACCATAGCCAACAACTAAGACTAATAGGCACTAGAGCCAACATGGATGCCTTTGCGTAGTCCCAGTCATGAAAATTACTGAAAAAATTCAAATTTCATTGAATCAAATGCTATTAATGTTGATTCTTTATTTGTAGTCTGGATTTAATTGATGGATGGCTAATGTGTCCACAAACATCTCTCTTCTAAGCATGACCACCTCTTATAAATGGACAAGTTTTCTATGTAGTGATGTTCGCATGCCATCCTAACCATGTTTATATTATTAGGATAGAAGCACCTAAACTAACAGGATCTCAACCACGACATCAGAGACATAGTTTGAGATCATGAAAATATACAGAATATCTAACCTAGACACAGTAACTGAAGAAACCAGAGAGTGTCAACCAGGGTCAGGCAGGATTTTCTTTGCCTACCAATCGAAGTTGCATCGATCTCCGCCCACGTGGCGCTCCAAACACTTCACTTGCCACCCGTTTGACGGCTTGACAAAATATTTTCAATGATAGTTCCCCTTTCTCGTATTCTATATAAGAGTCCACAAGCATATACTCTAACCTTGAACTGTGCGAGATGACTGAAAAAACGGGGCCATGATCTGACCTTAAACTGTGCGACATGAACAGGGCCATGAATCTTTTGTCTCTACTTTGCCGGCGCGTGGACAAGGGGCAGTTGTACCGAGTGGTGGCGGGACGACCGCGAGGAGCACCACAAGGGGAGGCCATACGGTCATGCGTCTGTGGGCGTGGAAGCGGTGGGGATGAACAATGATGAGAGGTCGATGTCGGCGACACCAGTGGCGTGCGACACATGCCGCTGCCAGGGTAGTGGCGTGTGATCGATTGAGTCAAAGAAAAGGAATCGGACTTGAGGGCGCCACCACTTGATACGAATTTGGGGATTTTTTTTTTCAATCGGACACTTCTTAGCTCTATCAGGAATCCAGGATGGGAGCGCAAAAGCTGATCCAGTACCCTTTGGGAAATGACGAAGCTGCCCTTCTCAATGGATGGCCAGATATGTCTGGTACTCTGGTACCAAGGTACCATAAAAGAGCTTTTTTTACATGAATAAAACATTTCTAGTATTGATATATTGATTAAAGGATAGGTAATGTGTCCACCACCTTCTGTTGAATGCTTTTGCTCGCCTTTATAATGCACACTGCCCATGTACAGTATTACACATAGCGTGCCCTTCTTCTTTAGCCCTTTACATATAATTCGATCTCCTTGCTAAGACATCACACACGAGCCAACATGAGTGGAACACAAACTAGTACGTATTATATATCAATTTGGAGATCGACGTGTGTTGTGCCTGGGGAAGGAGAGGCATGCAGAAACACATCCTCTCTTGATAAAAGACATTACGTGTGGTAGTCGAGAAAAAAGAACAAGGCATGAATGCCAGTAGAGGGAGGGCGACCATTAGCGGCACAACGCCATTGTTAGGGGCTTCACTACTTGTTAGCACTCAGTAACAAACAATACAATCCTGAATGAGAGATGAAAGGTCTGTGATAAATGACTTGGTTTAACCGCACTCGGCAATTTCAGCTGGCATTGAGGATCTCCTCAGAAATGGTTTCCTATATTACTCCTAGGATTTTGTACACATAAGTTCTTACATTTGTCACACAGAGCACATGGGCTCGACTCATTGGCATGTTCAAGGGGCAGCTAATATCAGTGATTTATACTCTCTCTGGTCCCAAAATGCCAGCAGTCATAGTGTCTGACTGTCAAAACAGAAGAACACTATTATCATCGGAGTAATAACAAACTCTTAGTATAATCCATTGTGCTTTATACTTTGACTTTGAAGTAATAATTGTTATTTTCTATTTAAATATATTTGGAAAATTAAATACTCAAATTGAAGTGTCATTTTCAGTAACCTGTTTCTTTAAGTTAGGTTTTCAGTAACATGCTAATGAGCAAAACTACCTATAACACGATTCAAGGAGATTTTTCCTTTTTTCAAGTACATCAAAGTTCGTTAATATATCCTAATTCGCATAGATGCACATGTATCTATTGTACGGAACAATCAAGCAACAAGTAATTTTACCTTTGCAAAAAATAGTAAATTTTATTGTATCTCCTAGAATCTTATGAGTTATGAGCCATCCCGAGCATTGGGTGCTGGCGCCAATTTGACGCCTTAAGCGCCAGTTATAGGTCATTTTGACAACTGACGCACACCCCTTCCCCTTTCTTATTATTTAAATGGACTGGATTAATAAAAATTAAATGGACTGGCACAAGCTCCTCGGTTCCTAGTTTTTTGAAGCTTCCAGAAGCTTCACAGGCCGGTTTTCGGAAGCTTCAGTAATCTTCTAACCGGTTTTTTGGTTTTTTTTATGGTTTTATTCTGTTTTATCTTTTTCTAGTGATTTCTTTTTGTTGTCATTTTTACCTTTTGCTTTTATTTTTTTCTACTTTCCCTTTTTTTCTTATATGTGGGAGTTTTTTTTCAAAATTATAAATTTTCTTCAAAGTAGTACACTTTTTTAAAAGTTGAGAACCTTTTTTAAATACATGAAATTTTTTCGAAACCTTAACTCTTTTCAAATGTATGAATATATTCAATGCACGAACTTTTCACAAATTCAGGAAGAAAATTAAAGTCTGTGAACTTTTTAAAAAATTGTGAATCTTTTCAAAAAGTTATTTTCAAAATGTATGAATCTTTTCAAACCTGCGAACTGTTTTAGAAATCATGAATTTTTTCATTGTACTTTTTCAAATCTCTGAACTTTTCTTTTCAAAATAATAAAGTTTTTTTTGAATACGTTAAAACTCTTTTGCATTTTGCTAACTATTTTTCAAATCCACAAAATTTTTGAGTTCATGAACGTTTACCTTTTGTGATTTTTTGCATTATTGTTTAAACTCAATGGTGACCATCACTTGGTTAATCGTTGACCGAGTGAACCAAGGTGCGCCCTAGTGAAGCAACCCCGTCGATGTGTGATGGGCCGGCCCATGGCTACGGGCGCGTGGGCAGAAGGCGCTGATTAGGAGGTCTTGCGTTGGACATACTTCGTCCACGAAGCCGGTGCCAAACCAGCTAGGCTACCAATACCTGTAAAAAAAAACTACGCTACCGATTCTCTCCTCAAGGAAAAAAAACTACGCCAGTGCCTTGTTTCTAAAATATGGTGAAAATGCCCCCTTGTGTCCCAAACCCCGATCATCCAATTGGTTGAGTTTGTTTTTGGATGTACTTCGCACGCGGAAGCGGTGCTGAACCCAGCGATGCCCCATGCTCTCTAGAATTACTATCACAAACTATTTCATTGTATCGTAGTTACACATTTTGAACTTTGAAAAGATATGTGTTCTCAGATAGTAGGATCTATAGATACATGAAAATCATATGTGGATATTTATCTCATAAGCCAAAGTCAACGCGAGCTCAACACTTTGAGCCAGGTGCCAACGTGGCACCGGTGATCTTCCTTAAACCGTGGCCTCCAGAGCACCACATCATCCCGGCAGCATTTCACAGTAGCATCCAGGAAGAGCGTGGTTTCCCGGAAAACCACGGCGTTCCGCCGCTTCCAGGGAGGCCAACAACACAGTAGCATGAAAGCCGAGAAAGACGCCGCCCCAACCGCCCAAGACAAAGCCCCAGCTAATTTCCAAGAACTGAAAATCATAAATTTTTACATGAATAAAACGTAGTATTAGTACTGATATTGATTAAAGCATAGGCAATGTGTTCACCAACCTTCGGTTGAGCGCTTGCTCGCCTTTATAATGCACACTGCCCATGTACTAGTATTGCACATAGGCGTTGCCTTCTTCTTTAGCCTTTTACATATAGCTTGCTCTCCTTGCTTGGACATCACACTCGAGCTAACAGAACACGAACTAGTAGGCCCTCCGTGCTTGTCGCAAAAATGGATAGAAATGAATGTATCTAGAACTAAAAATACATCTAGATACATCTATTTGTGCGACAAATAATTCATGATGGCTGGAGTATTATATATCGATTTGGAGTTTGACCTATGTTGTGCGTTGGGAACGAGAGGCATGCGGAAACACATACTCTCTAGACAAAAGACATTACGTGTGTTACTCGAGAGAAAAGCGCAAGGCATGAATGTCAGTAGAGGGAGGGCGACCATTAGCGGCACAGCATCAATGTGAACGACTTCTCAGTTTGCACTCTGGAAGGATCATTAGCTTGGGACACAGGTGCAGGACATTAGACAGGAACAACTGTCTACTTAAGTGCCACAATCCATCTGAAGTCTAATGCTTAACATAAACCAGCATCACGAGAAGATGTTACACTTTGTTTGTTGACAGTTAAGATCTGGTGGTCAGAACGAATTTAGAAAAACCCTAGCGAAAAGCTTGCTTCAGTTGACAAGTTCTGTTCAACATATCACGGCTTATCTCTGAGAAAGTAACGACAACAGAGTGCCTGATGAACTGATACTGCTTATTCAGAACAATGCCACTGCTCTCTCTATGTAAAATTTGCACCTATCAAACAATATAAACTGATGAACTCTGCTTCTGTCCATCAAGAATCGCATCCCTTTATGTTTTAGACATATCGCCACCACTCACTAAAATAAATGTTTTACACACTAGAATAATCAATACGAAACATACAAGTGCACAGATAAGTGATCTGCAAATCCTTAGAAACTGCAGAAATTCATTGGCCCTAAACACATAGGTGCAGAGCGTAGAAACTCGTTGGCAGTAAACGAGAATGTTTAGGCAATGCACCACACATGGGGCGGCCCTCGTGTTACATATATATAGGAATACATGAGAGTTACATGCCTTGGAGGCCAAGGGAGATCACAACCATATCATACAAAATCAGGTAGGTTGGGGTATTCCTATACATAAGCTATACACGGAGATATACTCTAACATCCCCCTCAGTTTGTGCGTCAGCTGGCAAAAGAGGCACAAACTGGAACGGAACTCCGAGAAGAGCTGCGAGGGTAAGCCTTTCGTCATAATGTCAGCATACTGTGGAGATGATGGCACATGAAGCACACGAACCTGACCAAGGGACACCTTCTCGTGAACAAAATGAATGTCGATCTCGATGTGTTTGGTACGGCGGTGTTGCACTTGGTTGGAGGCCATGTACACTGTGCTGACATTATCACAAAAAACGACCGTGGCAGTAGTCAAGGGATGATGAAGCTATGTAAGAAGCTGATGGATCCAGCAGCACTCGGCAACAGCATGAGCCACAGCATGATTCTCCGCCTCAGCACTCGATTGGGAAACCGTGGTCTGGCGCTTGGAGGACTAAGAGACCAAGGTGTCACCGAGATAGACACAGTAACCTGAGGTAGACCGCCGAGTATCAGGGCAACCAGCCAAGTCAGCGTCGGAGTAGGCCGTGAGAGACAAGGTCGACGTCCGAGGAATGTGCAAGCGGAGATCAAGTGTACCCTTGATGTAGCGAAGAATACTCTTGACCAAGTGTAGATGCGGCTCGCGGGGAGCATGCATATAAAGGCAGGCCTGCTGCACAGCATAGGCGATGTCCGGACGGGTGAGGGTGAGATACTGCAATGCACCAGCATAACTCCGATAGGTAGTAGCATCATCAAGCAGAGCACCATCAGTGGTTGAGAGTTTGACCTTGACATCAACTGGAGTAGGCGATGGATGACAGTCGGCCATGCCCGCACGCTGAAGAAGATCCAAGGCATACTGTCGCTGAGAGAGAACCAGGCCATTAGCGTCCCGAGTAACCGAGATGCCGAGGAAAAATGAGAGGTCTCCAAGATCTGTCATGGCAAACTCCAAGTGTAGCTGCTGCGTCAAGTGCTGAAGGAGCGCGGATGTAGAAGCGGTGATCACAATATCATCAACGTATAGGAGGATGTACGCGAGCTGGTGTCCGTGGTGGTCGATGAACAGAGAGACGTCCGATTTTGACGCAACAAAGCCGTTGGTACCATGCACGGGGCGCCTATTTGAGCCCATTATAGCGACTTGTGAAGGCGGCACACGTAGTCGGGGCAACGGGCATCAACAAAACCAGGCGGCTGCTGCTGGCAATAAACCTCCTCGTCAAGATTGCCGTTGAGGAAGGCATTCTTGACATCAAGCTGGTGGATCGGCCAGGCATGGGAAACCGCAATGGTGAGGACGATGCGGATGGTGGCCGGCTTGACAACCGGGCTGAACGTCTCGTCGAAGTCGATGCCCGGTTGTTGAGAGTAGTCGCGAACCACCCACCGAGCCTTATACCGAGCGAGTTGTCCATCCGAATGGAATTTATGCTTGAAAATCCACTTACCAGAAACAAAATGAGCACGAGGTGGGCGTGGAACAAGTGACCACGTCCGGTTAGTGAAAAGCGTCTCGAACTCATCGTGCATGGCAGGACGCCAGTGTGGGTCGTTGAGAGCACCCCGATATGTTTTGGGAAGAGGAGAGATGGAGGAGTTGGAAGCCATAAGATTCATATGATCGACGGGCTGAAAGAGACTGCGCTTGGCGTGAGTCAGCATCGTGTGGGTGTTGCTAGGGGAAGGTGGCCGGTGTACGATGACAGGAGGGGGGGTGTGCTCAAACTAGACCCAGGGGAGGCGGGTGCGCTCGGCGGGTCAGTGAGAGCGGGAGAGCTAGGAGGCGCGCTCGGCAGCCTAGCGGGGCTAGGCGGCAGGCTCGGAGGCCCAGCGGGGCTAGGTGCGCTGGCAGGCGAGCGGGCAGAAGGGTGACAGGAAGACAGAGGGTCACTACAAGAAATATGTCAACTTATGACCACCACTATTGGTCACTGAATGGTCACAAATTTCCATTTATGACCTTTTTGTGACCAAAAACATAAGGTCAAAAGCTGGCCGTCGTAAACTGACTATAGCGACCTTTAACAAAAGGTCGTTGATCCTATGACCTTCTGTTTTGGTCACTAGCTCTCTCTCCAGGCCACGTAGGCATCCAGCGTGGCAATCTGACGTGGCACAAGATTCAGCCCGGTCCAATTCGATTTTCTACATGGGCCTAGCCCAACAATTCGGCCTTTTTACTGTATATTTTCTCTATTAATTTTCTCTAGCTACATGGGCCTGGCCCAACAATTTGGCCTTTTTTATTTTGGGCCATGGCCTTTTTTAGGACCGTTTCATTAAGCCTATTTTTCTGGTTTTTCAGAAATGCACAAGGTTCTGATCCACTATAGTTTGGGCCGCAGCCTTTTTAGAGCCCAAATATTATTTTGTCAAGTAGAACATTTAGTATTTTTCATTCACAGATTTCAATTTACACATTTGAACAACAAAATATCAATAAATCTTTCTATTAACTGATTAAATCCAAAGATCATCCAGTCAAATACTCACAAGAGCAAATACATGTATGCACGTCCAACTTCCACATACAATCAAAAACAGATACACAAGGGTGGCACATCGCCAGCTTAATTCCTACAAGGCCGCGATGGTGGTATCTACGATGTGCGGGAGAAACGTTCAGGACATCCTCTTCCTCTTCTTGTCACCTGCGTTCTTGAGCTGCAAGAGGACACAACACCATTAAGCACAGTTGGTGAGACCATATTGACAGGAATCACAAATGTTGGCACCCAGTGTATACTATGTAAGTGCTGGTATATTTTTACTAGCAAAACCATCACTACTGTGCATGCATGCTTGGTTTATAAGCTTCATCCATATAGTTGGCACCATCACTACATATTGTTGCTACCGATGTACACAAGTGTGCACATACACAGCATGCTACATGCATACGCTCGCATGCCAGTATAAAGCTGCATCTCGATGCTCTTCATTGCTGATCAAGAGATTGTAATATTTTAATAATCCACATAGCTACTCCTACCTAGGTAGCTATACATAGGTGTACTAGCAGCCAGCCCAAAGGCGAGTTGATCAGTAATAAAACATACACTAGGTAGCCAGCTATGTCCTATCCTAGCAGCAACAATGACTTTTGTTTGTCATGCGTGTAAAGAAATGCATGCATTTCCAGTAAATATAATGTATGCATGCTGCCATTGGCCTAGACCACACTAGAAGAAAAATGCTGCAGCGACCATTGGCCTAGACCACAAGGGCAAACATGATATTGCATCCCATGAGGCATGGAGGAGGATCTCTTACCATGACCATAGCAGCACTTCATCTTCACCTTGTCATCCTCACCGTTTTTGCATAGACTTCTCCTGGAGCCGCTCAAAGGCGTTTCCAGCTTCCCGCTCGTCGACTTGCCGTGCTTGCGCCGGATCTGCTGCTCCTTGATTGAGTTCCACAGCTTCTCCACCGCCTCCCGCTGCCGGGTGTGAACCGCCCCATGCTGTCGTATGCATGCCACCCCAGGATGTCGATGGTCATCTGCGTCCTGACAAAACCAAGCCACAACAAACTGAATTTCTGACAAAACCAAGCCACATTGAACTGAATTTTAGAACAATAGACAAAATATGTGGCATGCATATACATGGGGCGTGCACAGGTCTGTCAGAGGACTCACCACGGTATCCTGTAGCGCCGAGCAGCAGCCTCGAGGCACTTCAGGAGGGCTTCGCGTCATGACTTCATCGTTATCATCGTCCACTGTTGCCACTGCCAGGGCTGAGATGGCATCTTTGATCTTCCCTACAGCCTTCGAAAACTACAGAATAAGACACCGGTCCATTAGTGCAAAATACACAAGCCAATTAAGCATGTTCCTCCAATATTATGCAATCTCAAATGCAAACAGGTAACAACACCTATTTATATGCATAAACTAACTAAGATTTTCTAGCAAGATAGATGGCAGCACAGTTGACCTTGAAGGGCAGTAAGAAATTTCATCATCTTATCATTGGTCTGAGAATCAATATAGTGTAAAATTTCTGAGAAAAAGATGCATTTTTTAGAGACAAGATAGTGTACAAGAACAAGACACGGTCTGTAGATTAGCCAAAGTGAGATGGGTATGAGGTTACAACAGTAACATGATGACACACATTTGAGGTTACAGTACTTCCCTCACATCTCATAGCTAATATATGACCATCACCGACGACCATAAACAGTGGTTTTAGCCCCAAGCCACCAGCTCACCAAAAACAGCAAGACAAGATGGCTTGGGGCTAAAACCAGTAATCAATCGTCTACACGTATATATCTAGTCAATAAAATATCTACTACACAAGTGCATACAGTACTCAACATCTACTACAAGTGCATACAGTACTCAACATTCACTCAAAGTATGTTGTGCAGGATCACACCATTCCATTTTCAATCAAAGTACAATAGTACATCACATTTTTGGATGATCACCAAAGGCAAAACTACTCTTGACTATGATCATCAACATCTACTACTGCTAACTACTCCATGTGCAATCCTACTTTGCACTAAAACTTCCTCACCCTCCATTCACCCTGTTCAAGCAGTACTGTAGTAAAACTACTCCTAATGCTACAGTAGTTAACAGCAAGTTAAATTACTGTGATGTGCAAAATTTACAGTAAATACTCCACTGAATATAACTGAAACTTAACATAAGTTCACTAAGCTTTTTCAATTTCAGAATATACAAGTCAGAAAATAAGCTTGCAAGCAAGTTTATGTAAGTAATGCACACTGGAGTACAATACTTCTATGGATTTCTGCAAATAATTCATGATTTTCTAACTAATCCAAGATGTCCATTTAATTAACTGGAAAAGTAAGTTAAATCTTATTGAATCTTGTTAAATACTCCAAGCAAAATTACTCCACACATGTACAGTTCAATCTTGTTAAATACTCTAAGCAAAATTACTCCATACATGCACATGTCTCAAGGAACCAGCAGCGCTGCTTGCTCCCTTGGTCCGGCCCCTTGCTGTGCGGGATGACTGAGACTCGGATGCAGAGCGAGCTCCCTGCAAATGACATATTGTATCAATGCTTTGCAGCAACAAAAGGAACTCACATACAATAGAACTTGCGCAATAGTGTATCAACACCCCAAAGTAACTGATACGAGTATCAAGACTGATTAAGGTGGTTCAAGTAGCAAGACTTTGAGAAGGCCCAGAAGTTAGCTACAGTACCTGAGGAACACTTGGACCTGAGGAATGCTGCCATTTCACCCTGCTCTCTGCCTACGCTTTCCTGCAGAAGAAAATGGCTCAAATTTTATAGCAACACCACCACAGATCAATGCGCCTAGCATCAGTACCGGTGGAACCAAATTTGGCGCGCGCTGAAAGAATTGAAACGAGGACCATTAGCCATACAATTCTTTTATCTACTTGCTGTAGGTGATTAGTTAAGTTCCAGCAATTATCAATTTGCAAATCAGCATTCTAAGACTTAAAAATAATAATGAACAACAGATCACCTTTTGTACACACGTAACCATAAAATTACAAGCAATTGGGGTTGGGGGCGCTGTCGGGGCTTTGGCCTTGGCTAGCAGCAGCGGCGACAGTGCTAGCAAGCAGCAGGCTACAGAGAGCAAAAGCAAGCATCTAAAGAGCAGTAGGCGCGGCCAGGGGAAGGGGCTGTTGCACACGGGTGACTGTAGGGGCGTGGCCAGGTCGTGTGCAGGATGCAGGGGAGGGGCCGGGACGAGGGCGACCATGGGCGTGAGCGGATGGGCGACGGCGGGCGAGCAGCAGCGATGGCACGACGACACCAGCAGGCGCGGTCGTGGCGGTAGGGTCGGGTCGCGGACAAGCCCGAGCACACGCGCGTGAGGGCGCGGGCAGGGTGCGGCCTCAGCGAGGCAGGGCGTGGGTGGCGCACGGCCACGCGAGGGGCGGCCGGCGCGGTGAGCACGAGCCCGCAGGGAAGTTGTGGGCGGCGCAAACGGTGACTAAACAAGGGGGAAAGCGAGGGAATCGGTGGATTCGCTCACCAGGATGACGGCGATGATGGCGATGCAGCCCGCCATGATGCTGAGATGCAAGCACAGCTCCTTGTACGTCGCCTCCTTGCTTGGCTTCCGGGTGCGGGGAGGGGCTGGGGAGGGAGGTCGCTGTGGAGTTGGGGCGGTGTTGGGTGTCAGCGGCGGGATTGTTGCGGTGGAGGTGGGCGTGGGGAGAGGAGGAGCTTGAGTGGATCTGCAGCCAGGGAGGAGAGGGGAGAGGAGGCGGTGGCGGCGATGGATCTGGAAGGGAGGCGGCGATGGATTGGGTTGCGGGGCTCGCGGTGAGGTGAGACGAGGGAGAGATGGTGAGGGAAGGGAGGGACGAGGTCGGCAGCGGTGGGTGAGGAGGACGGCGAGGTCGGCGGTGGATCGGGAGGCGGCGGGGTGAGATTGGATCGGGAGGTGGCTGTGGCGGCGAGCAGATGGGGGAGAAGGGTGCGATGGGGGAAAGGGTGTGATGTGAGCTAGGGTTTGTGCTGCGGTGGGGTGGATGGACGGATGGATGTGGGATGGTGAGATGGATGGATGGATGGATGAGTGCCATGTCATCGATCTGTGGGAATGGTTCTGATTGGTTCGGAAAATCAGTGATTTAAAAGAGTTTCCAAGTACAAAAACTAGAGGGATTTTGTGAAGTAGCTATCAAAAATATTTTGCAAAAGGGTACCACACGAATTTTCACTAGAGTTAGACCCACATTTTATGGATAAGGACCAATTTGTACGCATTTCTCATCTTTCTAGCTATTTTTAATCATTTTTCGAGTGCCCCAAATGATTTTTTTGTGAAGAACTTACCAAATAATTATTGCAAAATTGCACCAAATCATTTTTTCAAAAATACTAGGTCATATTTAATGCATAATTGACCAAATGGTTGGGTGTAAAAAGTTTTGATCCACCTCTGGTGAAAAAGACAAATTTCCACCGATTCAGCTAGAAGCGGGTTAAATCTGAACAGCAGCTACCTCATAGTTTGCTCTTTATTTTTTCAAAAAATCATTTCTAGGTACATAAGTATCTATTTAATCAGAGAAACACCAAAAAAAATTATAAGATTCAACCACTAGCTAGGAACGGTCATTCCCGTCGTTTTGACAGCATTTTGAAACGGGCATAAAAAATTCAAAAAAAATCAAAAAATTGGGAAACCTTCGCATTGTGTCATTATATGTGGCCAAGTTCCTAGGAAAAATAACAAACTTGTAATACGACAATGATTTTAAAAAAGTGTTCTCAGAAACGAGCTATCACGTGTGGAGATCAATGGCTTTCAAGCCAAATGATCAATCTTATGGCCACATTCATGGCATAGTTTGTTCAAATGATCTCATATTGTGCACAAGGGAACATATTGGACTGGCAAACAATGTTGCCTAAGGAAGTTTTCATTTTCGTTGGACGAAAAAACCATTTTCCATTTTTCGAGTGCCCAAAAGGAGGTTTTTTTGTGAATGACCTCCCAAATAATTGTTGCAAAATTGGACCAAATCATTTTTCTAAAATACTAGGCCATATTTAATGCACAATTGACAAAATGGTTGGGTGTGAAAAGTTTTGATCCACTTCTCGTGAAAAAGACAAATTTCCGCCGATTCAGTTGGAAGCGGGTCAAATTTGAACTATAGCTACCTTGTAGTTTGCTCTTTATTTTTTTCAAAAATAATTTCTAGGTACGTAAGTATCTATTTAATCATAGAAACACCAAAAAAATTCAAGATTCAACCACTAGCTAGGAACGGTCATTCCCGCCGTTTTGACCGCATTTTGAAACGGGCATAAAAAATTCAAAAAAATCAAAACATTGGGAAACCTTCGCATTGTGTCATTATATGTGGCCAAGTTCCTAGGAAAAATAATAAACTTGTAATACGACAATTATTTTAAAAAAGTGTTCTCAGAAACGAGCTATCACGTGTGGAGATCAATGGCTTTCAAGCCAAATGATCAATCTTATGGCCACATCCATGGCATAGTTTGTTCAAATGATCTCATATTGTGCACAAGGGTGCATATTGGAATGGCAAACAATGTTGCCCAAGGAAGTTTTCATTTTTGTTGGACGAAAAAACCATTTTCTATTTTTCGAGTGCCCGAAAGGAGGTTTTTTTGTGAAGGAACTACCAAATAATTGTTGCAAAATTGGACCAAATCATTTTTCTAAAATACTAGGCCATATTTAATGCACAATTGACAAAATGGTTGGGTGTAAAATGTTTTTATCCACCTCTCATGAAAAAGACAAATTTCCGCCGATTCAGGTGGAAGCGGGTCAAATTTGAACTGCAGCTGCGTCATATTTTGCTATTTATTTTTTCCAAAAATCATTTCTAGTTACATAAGTACCTATTTAATCATAAATACATGGTTTGGTGGTGATACGTCGAGGTTTGGGTGGTGGTCGAGGGCCCTAACTCTAGAGCGCGTAAACTCGCATGCCCGTCGCGTGGTCACCGCGTGACTGTGGTGTTACCATGTGTTCTGCGAGGCCTAGGCATGTCTAGTGGGTTGGGCACTCCCTAGGTAGGTGCTAGGAAGAAAATTAGAACATAAGATTCTCACGAAGAGACCGATCGATGCTCAAACATGAATTAGCAGCGAAGTGTTTGATTAGCGGTACGGGAAATGCACATGGACAATGGGCGCGAGTTTTGGCTGAGGATGATCATCTACTAAGGAGAATGTCTTCACAAATTTTTAGCTCAAAAGGAGGATCCTAGGTGGTACTTGCTTTGCAAAGTACCACGCTGGACAAAAATATGAATGTTGAAGCTGGGCTCAAAATAATGAATGGATTGAGCTGAAATTTTGTGGAGGATGGTTATTTGGGCATAGGAAAGCATTGTAGAAAATTGATACCATTTGGACATGCCAAAGTAGTACTTCCTTCACAATGCTCTTCTATGGACAGAAACTTGGGAAAACTAGTGAGAGATTGGATGAATGAAATGAGCTCAAAATTGGTGTAGGTAAGTTACTTAGGTATGGTCATGCGTTGGTCAATTTTCAGATCATTTGGGTAAGCCTAGCTAGTACTTACTTCACAAAGCTTCTCTCGAGGTAGAAACTTTGGAAATTTCCCGAGAAAGATTTACTAGGAAAATTGAGCTGAATATTATCATGTGGCAATGATTTGGGTATAAAAGAGTGCCCGAAAAGTTTGAGGGTAATAGGAGGGGTCTATATAACACTTGCTTTGCAACGTGCCAATTTAGCCATAAAATATAAATTGAACCTGGGCTCACGTAGATGATTTGACTGAGCTGCAATTTGGAGGAGGGTGATAATTTGGGCATATGAAGAAACTGTATAAATTTCATGTCATTTAGAGATATAAAAAAGGTACTTCTTTCACAATGCTTCTAGGTGGACAAGAACTTTGGAAATTTGCCGAGGAAGATTTGCTAGGCAAATGGAGCTGAATTTTGTCATGCGGTAATAATTTGGATAGGAAAGAGTGCCCAAAAATTCGTAGGGCAATCAAGAATATATAAATAGCACTTCCTTCATAAAGTGTTGTTGTGAACATAATAGGAAAATGAATATTGTTGAATTAGTTTTGAACTAGCAAGGAAGGATTTTTACATATTTGATGAAGATATGCCCCATAGAATTTATGAGATTTTTTTGGGAATTTTGGGAATGATAGAAATATAGGTTGCTTCACAACCTATGGCAAAAACTGCCACATGGACATGACACATAAGCAAAACTGATGAGATGGCGCCTAGTCATCACAACCCACCACAATCTACAAGGCTATGACCATCTATATGTTGGGGAACGTAGTAATTTCAAAAAAAAAATCCTATGCACATGCAAGATCATGGTGATGGCATAGCAACGAGAGGGGAGAGTGTTCGTCCACGTACCCTCGTAGACCGTAAGCGGAAGCGTTATGACAACGCGGTTGATGTAGTCGTACGTCTTCACGATCCGACCGATCCAAGTACCGAACGTACGGCACCTCCGAGTTCAGCACACGTTCAGCTCGATGACGATCTCCGACCTCCGATCCAGCAGAGCTCCGGAGATGAGTTCCGTCAGCACGACGGCGTGGTGACGATGATGATGTTCTACGGCGCAGGCTTCGCCTAAGCTCATGACGATATGACCGAGGTGGAATATGGTGGAGGGGGCACCGACACGGCTAAGGAACGATCCGTAGATCAACTTGTGTGTCCATGGGGTGCCCCTACCCCGTATATAAAGGAGAGGAGGAGGGAGGGCCGGCCCTCTACTATGGCGCATACTGGGAGTCCTACTCCCACCGGGAGTAGGATTCCCCTTCCTAGTCCAACTAGGAGACCTTCCATGTATTAGGAGTAGGACACTAGGAAAGGGAGGGAGAAGGGAAGGAAGGAGGGTGCGGCCCTCCCTTAGTCAATTCGGACTAGGGCAGGGCGCGCCTGCCCAGGCAGCCCCTCTCTTTCCCGTATGGCCCATAAGGCCCAATACTTCTCCCGGCGAATTCCGTAACTCTCGGTACTCGAAAAATACCGAATCATTGGAACCTTTCCGAACTCGAATATAGTCGTCCAATATATCGATATTTACGTCTCGACCATTTCGAGACTCCTCGTCATGTCCCCGATCTCATCGGGACTCTGAACTCCTTCGGTACATCAAAACTCATAAACTCATAATATAAGCATCGAAACCTTAAGCGTGCGGACCCTACGGGTTCGAGAACTATGTAGACATGACCTAGAACTATTCTCGGTCAATAACCAATAGCGGGACCTGGATGCCCATATTGGCTCCTACATATTCTACGAAGATCTTTATCGGTCAAACCGCATAACAACATACGTTGTTCCCTTTGTCATCGGTATGTTACTTTCCCGAGATTCGATCGTCGATATCCAATACCTAGTTCAATCTCGTCACCGGAAAGTCTCTTTACTCGTTCTGTAATGCACCATCCTGTAACCAACTCATTGGTCACATTGCTTGCAAGGCTTATAATGATGTGCATTACCGAGAGGGCCCAGAGATACCTCTCCGACAATCGGAGTGACAAAACCTAATCTCGAAATACGCCAACTCAACATGTACCTTCGGAGACACCTGTAGTACTCCTTTATAATCACCCAGTTACGTTGTGACGTTTGGTAGTACCAAAGTGTTCCTCCGTAAACGGAGTTGCATAATCTCATAGTTACAGGAACATGTATAAGTCATGAAGAAAGCAATAGCAACATACTAAACGATCAAGTGCTAAGCTAACGGAATGGGTCAAGTTAATCACATCATTCTCCTAATGATGTGATCCCGTTAATCAAATGACAACTCTTTTGTCCATGGCTAGGAAACATAACCATCTCTGGTAAACGATCTAGTCAAGTAGAGGCATACTAGTGACACTATGTTTGTCTATGTATTCACACAAGTATTATGTTTCCGGTTAATACAATTCTAGCATGAATAATAAACATTTATCATGAAATAAGGAAATAAATAATAACTTTATTATTGCCTCTAGGGCATATTTCCTTCACTATATTGGTCATTAACAACTAGAAATAAGGCAGCGGACTAGCACTATTTGCTTTGTGACCATTTCGTGTAAGGAAATTACGACCTTTCTGACCAAAATGGTCGCAATGGTTTAGGGTTTGAAGCCCCCTGAACAGCTTTTGACCAATTGGTCTAAAATGGTCATAAATTTATGACCAATTCTGGTCACTGACAGAACGTCATAAGTTGACATATTTCTTGTAGTGGGTTAGCATGCATAACGGGTGCATGCATAGCGGGTTGGACCGCAGGAGATGGGGCGGGTGCGGTGTCGGTGGCTGCGAGGTGGAGGAGAAAATCCAACGAAGCAAGGGGGTTATACGGGCGATTCGGAGAGGAGGAGAAGGGAAAGATCGTCTCGTCGAAGATGACATGGCGAGAGATGATGACGCGACGTGTTTGAGGATCTAGACACCGATACCCTTTATGGTTGGAGGGATAACCTAGGAATATGCACGCGACGGAACGGGGCGCTAGCTTATGCTTGACGACGGAAGATTGGTTGCGGTAGCATAAACATCCAAAGACACAAAGCATGCTATAGTCTGGAAGTGTATTGTGGAGACGGATGTAGGGGATAGAGAATTTGATGGACTGAGAGGGGCGTATGTTTATGAGATGGGTGGCGGTGGCCAAGGCTTCCGCCCAGTAGGGCGGTGGCATCGAAGACTGAAAGAAGAGTGTGCGTGTAACATCGTTGAGGGTGCGGATGGCACGTTCGGCCTTGCCGTTTTGAGGGGAGATGTACGGGCATGAAAGTCGAAGATAGATGCCGTGAGAGGCAAAGAAGATGGTGACCGTGGAGTTGAGAAACTCGGTGCCGTTGTCGGACTGCATTGCTACTAGTGGACGGGAGAATTGTGTGCGGGCGTAGGCGACAAAATTAATAAGGGTGGCGGCGGGATTTTTTGCGAAGAGGAAACGTCCATATACAATGCGAGGAGTCGTCCACAATAACAAGATAGTACTTAAAACCAGAGTTGCTCAAAACAGGAGATGTCCAAAGATCACAATGCACCAACTGAAACGGTTCGACACAATGCGAGGTAGACCTAGTGAACGGCAAGCGCACATGTTTGCCAAGTTGGCAAGCATGACAAACGTGTGACGCCGGTTTATTACAAGGAATAGACGACTGTTTATGAAGATGCGGCATAGCATCACGACCTGGATGTCCTAGACGGCGATGCCAAAGCTCGGTGGAGGTGGTGGCGATGAGTCCATGGGCGTGATGGTTGATGACCGAGGAGGGGAACACGTAGAGATCTCCATGGCTATTGCAGCGAAGAATCACCGCCTTGGTGCGAATATCCTTCACAGAGAAGCCGAGGGGGTCAAACTCGATGGAACATAAGTTATCAATAGTGAAGGAACACGGAGATATACTCCAACATTGGCACTGTGCATCTATTTCCGTGTTATTCTTTCATCATAGCACATGAAGGAGCATGCAAATATTGCATCCACTCAGTAGCAAGAAGATAGCAAAAAACGGCCACATCACGGGTTAGGGTTACGAAAAACTAACATTTTTCTTAACTTCCCAAAATACTGCCACAAATTTGGTTCATTGTTCTAAAAAACACTATTGACTGAATGGTTACGTTTTAATCTGCCTTATGATATGGAGGGCCCGCCCGTCAGTTCCGCGTGCCAAAAAAGTCAACACCGTTATATAAACAGTTAAATTGGCAATTATGGTCGTGTGGGGCCCACATGTCAGCTTCTTCTCTCTCTTCTCTTCTCTTCTCTGTATCGCTGCACCCACCCTATGAGCCTCACTCTCTCTCTCCCGTAGCCCCAACGCCATGGGCGGAAGCTACCACTGCTGCTGCGTGTTGTTGTTGGTGCTGCCTGCGACCGCCTCTGCTGTTCTCCGCTGCTGCATGCCGCCGCCGACGCTGCTAAGTGTTGCTGCTATCGTCGCCGCCGTTGCGTGCTACTACTCACTGTTGCGTCGGCATCGGAAGGGAAGAGTATGGAAGCAAGGGTGAGCGGGCCGGGATGGCGTCACCGGTGCCGGAGAAGAGGAACTCCCCGGTCAAGCGAGTGGGAAGGGACAAACACAATCATGGCGGCGGAGTCCAAGGAAGGGAGAGCTGGAGCTCCCTCGCCATCCCAGCACTTCTCTGGATCTCCTCATTGGCGGGTGGAAGGTGCGTCGCTGGCATCGGCGCGTGCGGCGACATTACGCCACGACAACCGAGGCTGGGATGAGCTCGCCGGCAGCCAAGCAGGACCCGATTGATTTTTTTACAGGACCCACTTGCTTTTTCTAGAAATTTACAGTGACCCAATTGTTTTTTCTCGAAAGTTACAGGGTCCCGATTGCTTTTTTATTTTTTTGGAAGGGACTAGCATGTGGGCTCCACCTTTCATAACGGTCAAAGCTAACAGTGTTGACTTTTATGCCGCATCAGACCTAATAGGCGGGCCAGGGTTGCTGTAATCGAAGTTAAAAGTTAACACTTCACTCACTAGTGTTTCTTTTGGAACAGCGAACCAAATTTGTGGTAGCATTTTGGGAAATTAAGAAAAAAAGTAGTTTTTCATAACCCTAGCCTGTAATATGGTAGGTTTTTGCTATTTACTCCTCAATAGGAGAGCAGTGAGAAAAAGAACTCTGCAAGTGTCTACATGTTTATTGCTATGTTTTTTTTTTGAAACTGGTTTATTGCTACGTTCATGGAGAAGGAAACAAGAAACAACTGATGAGTTGAGATATCACTGCTGCCACTGAGATTCCTATCCTCTGCTTTATTAGAGCAAGAGATCATTGATGAGTTGTAGTTCACAGGAGATATTTTCTTTTTTACCAGAAAATATGACGATCCTAACACAGGCCCACACCAATTTACACACACACACACACACACACACACACACAGATATATATATATATATATATATATATATATATATATATATATATATATATATATATATATATATATATAAAGTATATATATAGTTCCTCTTCATACTTCCAAACCTACCTGAGCATATATCCAATTGATGGGCACTCTTTTTCCTTTAGCCTACTACCGATCTTAGCTAGCTCTGCTTCTCAATTTGAGGCCGCCAAACCCACACAAATGAGACTAAGAAATGGAAAGAAGAAAGTGATAAATGGGAATGACATGACAATGGGAGGGGTTAGATGGGTGTGCAATGTGTTGGAAATGTGAGACATCCGGAAAAACGTCCCTCCACTTGCCATCGCAAAGGGGGCTTCGGTTGCTGCCTTTCACCACCACATGTGGAACATGTAGAGACCAGGATGTGAAGGTTAAAGGCTAGAGGGAACTCGGCTTTCATCTCGCGAGTGGAGGTTGAGCACCACTAGGGGCGGCCGCGAGCTCAGCGAAGGGGACAGTGTGCTGGTTTGATCTGGATTGTGTGTAGGACAGTACCATTGCTGCAAGCCCACATTTGGATATACTGATATTTCCGCTCAGACGACTTGATTTGTTTTTGGGCATTAACCGAATTTGCCCTTTGGTGGAAATATATCTACAGAAAATTACTACAGCTCTCTGAAAAAATCGCTCTTGTCAATGATATAAACTGACGAACTCTACTACCTGACCATCTAGAATTGCATTGATTTATACTTTAAAGAGATCGGAACCACTCACAAAAATATATCTTTTACATATTGGGTTATATATTCATCAACAATGAACATACACAAGCATAAATAAATGATCTGCAGATTCTTACAAACTTCACAAATTCATTGCCACTAAACACATAAGTACTAGCTGCTGTCAGCCAAGACTAGGCGCCGGTACTCTCCAGTGCCCAAATTGGGAAGATGTTCCTATACTGGGAGTTACTAATCATGCAGCTTTTACTGAAGACTCCTATTATCTCCTGTATTATTAAAAAAAAGTTATTCAACATCTATAAATAGAATTAAAAAATCTTAGAATCTCTAGATGTAGAACCGTTTCACTTTTGTGGATTTTTTTCGAGTTCTTTTGCAACTTAAAACTGGTTAATCATGTGCTGCCACGTGCTATTTGTTTGGCATATGTAGGGGTACGAGATCTGGGGATTTCAGTTGCTATCTGTGATACTAGATAGGAAACGCGCCTTGGCGCGTGGTGCCTGGCTCAACACATTGCCCGGACATGTATACAACATATCTATTGTTGTGACAGTAGTTGCGAATTGGATTAGTTAAATGTATCAAATTTACATCAAAAACGTGGCATTGCCTTTATATATACTCTCTCTGTTCACTTTTATAAGACCTTGAAAACATTTCAGACAATGTACAAAATAGCCCATTTTGAGTTGTCTGAAATAACTTACAAAAGTGAACGGAGGGAGTAACATAATTGTGCCCAATACATAACATCCCTCCAAGCAATGCCAAAGGGCAGTACAATCGATCATACCAAAAGCAAAGCAGCATCTTTCACAAAAGTAAACCAACACGATAAGTCATCACATAGTATACACATAATTTCGAGTCATTATATAGACAAATGAAGCCACTGGAGAGGTGCGAGATAAATAACCTAAGTAGCTGCGCTATAACCAAATCATAGTCTAAAAGTAAGCCAAGACAATGGATCACAACTAAACAGATACAACAGTTGGGTCATGACATAGCTCAAGCGAGCCAGCAAGACGACATTGCGAGATAAATAACGTACTTAGTTATGCTAATGTCTAATACTACTTGATAGTTTGACCGGGTCATCTCGTTGCTCTACTCCTTACATTCCATGATCCTTATGCTCTTGTGCTTGTATGAAGAAAGCCACCAGGTGCATACACCTCATGCTCTCGCGCCTGACTCTGCCTCCTCAAAACATATAGTTTCTTCTACGGATTATTGGTTCTATCTTTCAGATTATGAACATGTTAGTGATCGCTCACTCTATATTCTTCTTCTATTAGATTAAATAAAAACTGAAGATTGTTCTTGTAATACAGTGCAGACACATACGGTACAATACGGTGCAGAGTGTTCTTCTTGCCACCTCTTGGTACATAACATACATATGTTGTGAAACAGATTTCCCCAAAAGCAAAATGTTATGTTCCATCCATTCCAAGGCAGTCTCGGAAGGAGGAAATGTACAGAGGAAACTCTGAAGTCTGAATCAATCGACGGGAGCAGCTCATACAAAGAGAGATAAGGGGGAAGAGGGGTTCTGACCAGATAATCTTTGTCGTGGGAGGCGAAGAGGAGGAACTGCTTGGTGGCGCCGTGGTCATGGTCCCAGTAGCAGTAGCACCTCCACTCTTCTCAGCCGGTGCCTCCCCTCCTGCCGTAGCCTGAACATCCATGGGATGGAGCCACAGATCTATGTAAGAGAAGGCAACATTTTTCCAACGACATTATTATTTCATATAGTTTATTACGTACAGCGCAAAGCAAGGAACACAATTATTATTTCATATAGTTTATTACCTGATTGGTGTTAACAATAAGATCACCACAAAACGCAAACTTTGTTCCGCTTGAATTTAACCAAGCGGTCAACTTGGTAAGCTACCCAAAAAATTGAATTTAAATACCTATATAATATTTTATCATTTGGAATTTGGATGAATGGAATCCTGGCAACATGTTTGTGTGTGGAGGATTTACATTCAGAATCCTATGCCGCAGTTGGTGTATACATTCCTGCAAGCGTCTTTTCTTTTCATATATAAACAACCTTTCGTATCTGAACCAAAACAAAACTTATGGTTAAGTTGATTCGTATGACATTCACAGTAGCTCCACAACACAAACCATTACGTTTCTCGATCATCATAAAACATCAACCATTTCTTAGATATATTTATCTAATATACCTAAAAGGCTAAACCATGCTGATGGCCAGCATATATTTTGTTATACAGGCTGGTCTAACCAAAAGACACAACAGTGTGATGCATTCCATGTAAATTTTGATGTAACATAACCATTTAGACAAAACGATTGGCCTCACTGAAGATAGTGAATCCCTCAGACCAACATGTGACATAAAGAAAATCTTATAAATCATGGTCTAAGCAAGTGTGTTGTCCGCAAAAATATATATTCAGATGGTCTAAGCATGTCCTATAGGATGAGGCACTATCCTATCAAGACCACCAAGTGACAACATTATCGCACACAACCAATGCCATCTAAATCTGAAGTGGAAACTATCCAAGCCGTGAAGCCATGTACTTCACTATTCATGGTTGCAAAGGAACACCACTCCCACTCCCACAAACAGAGTAAATCACATCAGTCAACAGAGAAAACAGTAAGGGGGATATTAGGAGATCTCACCTTGTCGAATGGTTACAGAACTTTTGGGGAAATTGCAAAGGCAAGAAAGCTTGGTCCTCACTACTCAAGGATGCACCAGAGATGCAAATCATGCTTGCAGCTTGTAGCCTGTGACAATTCAAAACAAAAAACCAAAATAGATTCAACTTCAGACACATCTACCACCGAATCAGAAAATTCCCATCGCCAATCACCATTACATCCACAAGACAGAGGTAGCTACCGTGGAGGAGTCACTGTCACAGAAGGCATCGAGGCAGATGTTGCAGGCATGGTTGCAGGCGTCGTACACACCGCCCTCCACGAAAGCTGCCACCGATGAGAGCTTCTCCATCCCTCCATCCCCCTCATCCAACAGGGAGATCTGGCCGTCCGTTTCGTTTGCTCTGGAGGCCAGATCTGCCTGAATAGAAAACTAAAATTTAACACCTCCATGCAGCTGAGAATACAAAATTAGATGATAAAAACATGCATGGATCGAACTCTTCATTAAAATAATACATGTCCATTCAAGTTATGTGTTCAAGATTGTTTAGGATATTTTAACTGCCCGGAAAACATATTGTTAAGTAATATGAAAAAGGAGATGTCATATCAATGGAGATAGATATCAACATGCCTAAGAAGAAAAAAAAAGCTTCTGAGTTCTTATGGATCAGGTATGAGCCATAAATGTGTATCTCACATACATGTAAATAAAATAATATAATAATATCTACAAAGAATATTCCCTTTAGGCTAGGTAACATAATCCCTTGAGTTCTCAAGTAAAAGAAACCTTCTCAGTTTACGTGTATGTCATATACATGTTAACATCGAGTGCCATGGATCAAGAGGCAATAGAAACTCACAAATAGAAAACTATCCAATGGGTGCGACTATCAAAGGCAGGCCAACCGATACTCCATCACAAAATATTTCAACAAATATGACATTTGTACAAAAACTGAAAAAAGGTGTGCTCATAGCACAATGGACCTGTTAATATTTGGTCGCTAATTTGCAGGAGAACAAACAACATCAAGCCACCTTGAGTTCACACGTACATAGGAATTAGGAATGAGAAAAAATGAGTAAAAAGCAATAACCAGGATATAAACTAAAAAACTAAGAATCTAACACATGTAATAGACGGCCAGGAGCCTGAGCCCATATATAAATTTGAAAGTTGTTAATAATGTACGCGAAGTTGTACTCCTAACTCTACTTTTTCCCTTATACCTCCCGTTGGAAGATAACATACTACAGAATTTAGCATGTATATGTTTAGAGGTAGCAAGCAGCCAGCTCTCAAATATTGGTCTGAAATATGATTCGGATATGAAAATGCAAGACAGGTTCCACTTTCAATTGTTCATGTATTTAAACCGTTTAGTCCAGCAATCAACCACATGACCACGTCAAGTAGCATAAACAGAAAGGGAGAGATATGATGGACAATGCTCCCATCTTAAAGAAGAATAGTAGTCGGTAAACCATCAGTACCGAGAAATTGTACATAGAGATGAGTTCTTGCCTGCGTGTAATATGTTGACCTCCACTTCTGGTTCCACCTCTCCGCCACCGCAACCATTGGCAAACACACAAAGAGCAAATCAATAAACATAAGTTTAATTAAGCTATTCAGATACCAGAGCTTCAATCTATTGATGATTCAGTTCACCTCTTCCCATACCTACTCCACTGTAAGCAAACTAAGGATGACCTGCTCCCAAGATCCATAGCAAAGCTCATATTCAGAAAGGAAATGGACTACTAATACCTGCATTAATATGCACCAAAGTTTATATAATGTCCGAAAAGAGAAACCAAATTTATAAATGGTAAACACTAATGAGTGAAACTTAAATAGTCCATCCAATGATTCTTAACAGCAATCCAATTCTGGCATTTAAATCCTAACTAATCAGGGTAATAATTCTTTTCTCGCAAAAAAGGGTAATCAATCTTAACAACAACCCACAACTACAAAACCAAGAAAAAACTTAGTAATCCTAACAGGCATGAATGAATAGCAAAAGGGCAACATGACAGAGAGATACACACATAGAGTGAGAGACATGAGATCCTCACAGTAGCACCCCATGTTCAACAACTTGCAGCTCCGGCTTGCCGCTCAGCCGACGAACACAACACCCAATGCTCACTGCATCCACGACTCTGTTGGTTCACTATATTGAGCAGCAGAAAAAAGGGTCAAAACTGTGTGTATGGACGTTTGTGAGACATGAACCTGGCATGTAGTACCTGAGCGTATGCGCAACGCAAGCAAGACGGCTGATGACCTCAATAGAGCAGTGCGTGAGCCGCGGCCTGCGTTTCTCCAGTCGACGGAGACGGCACCCATCAACGCTACCGTGCTCGACCACAACGCACATGCAGTGAATCAAATGCTCGAATTTATTTAACTATTCACAAATTTCCCTAAAAATTCCGTGTCTAAAGTGCAAAATTTGAGAAAACAGGTTTCCCCATTATTTAGATGCAAGAGTGTAAATCGAAAACTTGACTTGATAGCACAATCTGATGTATAAGTTCTAATTACACATGGATAAAGACAGATGGCCAATTACCTGATAGACCTATTGTTGTGGTTATGTTGTTGTCCATCCAATAGAAAAGAAAAGGTATCATTTCTTCTGTAGGAATCTGCGAGGCACACACGAGTTGTCCTGACCAAAGACATAGTCAGTATAGGACCAAAATAAGTAGACCAACAATCTTGAGACATATCATATTCAAATGCATATGCAGAAAGACCTACCCTGGCTACCCTGCAACAAATTCGTCTCCTAGTACTGGATAGGAACAAAAACTTCCTTGAGAAAGGACACACCCTCAGACCAAATCGGTCCTCCTCGACAGGAAAAAACCAGGTACCCAACAAGCTAAGGAAGGCAACAAAAACTACTGTGCTGATACGTAGGACACATCTAGTTTTACCCATCCCCTCAATTCTATATAGGATCTCTGGTAAATGCTAAAACTCAAGAGCCAAATAGCGCACCAGATCTTTGTTATCCAACAACACCAATTAGAAGGCTCACACTAACCACCAAAAGCACCAAAGGCATCACCTATTTACTATATTACCTCAGGAATCTATATAAACCTAAGCTTCTCTTTAATAGGAAGAAAACTCGGCAATGAAACAACGAACCTAGCTAAATCCAAGGATCTACTTGACGGCAATGAAACAACGAACCTAGCTAAATCCAAGGATCTACTTGACGGCAAGGCACCTAAGAATCTGCTGCACAAGAAGAAACCCAAGACATTTTGCATCAACCTAGACAATCCTACTAAATGGTACATGAACATAAGAGGGGATGGAGCTCAACCAGCGGGAGCATGACCAGTGCGGCCACCGGCGGCAGAGGTGAAGCAGAGATTGCTCGGAATCGCCCATTTAGATACATTATAACTGAGCACTTTTCCAGCCCTCTTAGACCATCAGCATTTCTATCCGTTGGATCGTCTTTTGAGGCTTTTCTAGCCGTCCGATTCGCTCTTAATTCCACCTATATCGCACCTACAGGCTAAATCGTGCGTACAGGCCGCGCTAGCCTTATCGGGCCGCTGCTCCGGTGGCTTTTTTGGGCACCCGACATTCAATTGGGCCTACTGGGCCTATGCTGATTCCCGTCGATCGCTAAAAGGCTAAAACAAGGGCGGTCGTGACCCTGGTGGTCTGTTTCACATTCTCTCACTCGCCAATGGCGATCCTCGACATGCCGCCGTCATGGATCCCGCTCCTCTCCCCGAGCTCACTCCCGACCCTGACAGACCAGATCTTGCTGAGGTCCGCCACCACCGAGGTGCAAATCCGCGGCTCCTCGAGTCCTTCGACGCCATCCAGGAGCTCTCATATCCCAATCCACGCCGAATTCCAGCGGTATGAGTATGAACGATAGCGCAACAAAGGAGAGCAGAGGAGATCAAGGAGGGATGGGCCATTGTGACGAGATGGTTGGAGGTCAAGCAGAGGCGCTGGAGACAAGGACCCGCGGTACGCAGATCTATCATCTTCATCACCCGCACCATGTGTTTCGCACAGCTCGGCACAGCTGTGGACTTGTGGTGTTGGGGCTGCAGGCTCATCCATCCTCCTCGCCGGTCCCTCACCAATCCTATTGGCACCACATATTCCACTGGGAAAGGTTGAACTGGCAGAAGCCAGCAGGCTGAGCACATCATCGTGGCATCAAACCATAAAATGAAGTCAGAGTCCGGCCAAATCGTCTGCAAGGTGTGCATCCCCAAATCCATCTCTTTGTTTACTACCTTTGATTCAATTTCCAGCAAGAGTTTTTGGGCCAACTAGCAGTGAGTTATCCGTGCAAGTCAACCTGTCTGTATTGTTTGATTTTTTCCATGCACTGTGGCTGTACATGATATTGGCAAATACAGTGGAGATCATGGGGACAATACTATAGAGATCATGTCGAGGCTGAAATTTTGCTTTTTATAATAGCAGGACAGTTAAAAATGTTTACATTGTATCCTTCATTTATATATAAGTGAAGATTTTTATTAGATTTTAGTATTGAAAACTGTATACATTGATTTCTTATTTGATGCAAATAAACAAACTGATTGGACATTATTTAGCATCAAAGAAGCGGCGCACGGCGTACCAGATCCGAGGCGACACCACCGCCACCTGCAGCTTGTCCTCCTTAGTCTGATTCTCCACCCTGTATCCCCCAAAACCTCACAAGTTTGCAGGTACTGTCCTCTCTGATCAATAATCTTGTTCTTCCTCTCTGCTCCCAGGTTATTTTCTCTTATTATCTGGCAATCTCTGATGTTACTTTTGATTTTTGTAGTATCATTAGTTTCATTGTACTGATGAACATGGCAGTATGTAGGGAGTGTGCATCTAGGAAGAATGACGTGAAAATAAAAGATGCATTTATTTGATGATAAGATCAATACAATGATAATCCCAAACATATATAGAAACAAATTGAAAAAGAACAATGTACTGCTCCCGTAATGTTCAGGCAAATTTCTAAAAAGAAAACAGTTCAATCCTAAACTATGTATTTGGTGAAGCGATTAATATAGACTTGAAATTACAAGTTTAGAATTAGCTTTAGACTTTCTAATTCAGAAGTATTTAAGTTTAAATTCAATAAGAATTCTGAACTGCACACACTCTGAAATGTTGTTCAAGGAAGGATTGTTTACATTTAAGCAGATCACTTTTATGCCACATGGGTTGTAAATAGCCTGTCAGCAACATTATTTATTATTTACCTTGAAGCTAAACAACATGGTGCCTTTGGTTCTTCATGTGTGCCAACTGATTTCTTATCTTCTCCCTCTGCTTATTTGCATATATTCTTAATGTTGCTTCGTTTTCATTGAGAGGCTAGACTTCATTTTGGTGCCACTACAGCGATTTTTTTCCTATGAAGTGAAAAAAGGGATCGGAAACTGGATATTGTTATGCCAACACACTTCTTGTTGGCGTGTGCTTTTATCAATAAGATTCATGCTTCTGAAGAGAATGTGAACAACAACATTTGCTTCTACTAGGTACTTTCATTTATTGACATTCACCTGTTTGTGTTGTAACATTTAGTTCCATTTAAGGCCCGTCAATTAGTTATAAGTTTTTGTACATTTGAATTAAGCTTCGGGGAAGAGTAGCAAATCATAATTTTGAAACATGGATCCTCGCATCAGTGACTTTCTTATATGGGTATATAAATAGTTACTACTTCGTTGGCACAGTATGATTTTCTGAAATCCCTTTGGCCCAATATTTGCCATGTCTTTGTTTCCTCCTTCCCTTATACTAAATTTCAGCCTAAACTTTTGTTTTTTACTAACCCTATCAGATCATTATTTATTCTAATTTTTGTGCAATTTTCTATATCGTCTTTTCTGATTGCACTAAAACTTTCTTGTGGTAATATGATCTATTTTGTAAGTTTTGCGGTTTATCTGTTCGTGTTTTGCAGGTGAAAAAAATGCCTTGAACGGGTACATGCATGGTTTGGAAAGCTAATTAGTTGGGAAAGGTACATGCATAGTTTGGAAAGCCAATAATCTTCAGCAAGGATACACAGACTCATTTCTTTTTTTGTTTTGTAGACATTGCTTGATCCAAATCTCTACGATCTAAAAGAAAGGTAAGGTTTCGTCTCCCCTCTTACGTCGTACCTTTCGTCGATCCGTCCTCCCACTCGATCGCGTCTTCCCACGCTGGTTTTCCACTGAAAAAAAACTCAAACAGAATCCACAACCCTCTCTCTCTCCCTCTCGCTGCCGAACCCACGGTCTCCCCCAATCGGTTCCCCTGGCGCTACCCCTCCCATGGTCGTCGCCACCGAATCCGGCGTCGCCCTCCCCCTTCTGTTCCGATCTCGTGAGCTACAGGGCAGATCGGCCTGCTCCCTATCCGGGTAGGGTTCCCATCCGTGGCCTCGCCCCTACGCCATTCCTATCGCCTAGCTGTGGCAGCCCCCGCCAAACACCACCAGCAGCAGCTCCCGGCACGGGGCGCAGTCGTCCAGCCCCTACCTGCGATCCTTCCTAGATCGACGACGGAGACCCCGATCTGAAGGGATCCACAACCACGACAAGGAAAGGGGCACCCAAGTCGTCCACCAGTGCCTGCTCTCTCCCCCGATGTGACGGACGAGATCTGCCGAGAACCACCGATACTGGCCAGATCGGGATCGTAGCTCTCCTTCCAGTCATCCCCTAATTGAACCGCTGCCTACATCACGAGAAGCAACTTTGTGACTTCCTCTTGACAGAGGCCAGGCCATGGCTGCCGGGATCCAAGTCAGTGTGCGCTGCGAGCCCTTAAGCAGCGCGCGTGTGAGGACTGCATCAGGCCATGCCACCTCCCTCAAACCTAACCCCATCAGTCCGACCACGACCTCCGCCAGCAGCCCCATCACATCTCCGTTTTTCTCCGCGGGCTAGCGAAAACCTTAATCTTTTGCAGGAGGTCTCCTAGAGCCGTCCACTTTCTTCAGTGGCCAGCGGACATGATTTTCCTTTTCTTCTGTGCCTTTTTATTTTAATTGTTGTTGCCCCATTAAATTCTGCAGAGGAAGCACAAAGAGGCTTTTAGAACAGTCCAGGAGTTCATGGCAACCGGCTGCTGTTGGATGCAAGAAATACTACCCTGTTTGTAGAACCAATGGATGTCGAGTAGTGCAACTGAATTAGTGCAGATATTGAGAATTTTACAAAGGAAATTTGTATGTACTCTCACCTTCAATAATACATAATGATACTGAATTGCTGATTGAACCAACCACAACTATATTATGATAATGATACTGAATTGTTGTAATTTGGTTGTATGCTCAAAATTGTAAGCATTCTGCTTTATTTAGGGCTTGTACGGATGTACAAGCAAAGCTATTTGAGATCTGTCACAGCAGAATTATTAGCCTTTTCATACCCCTGCAAACAGTCCTTTGCATTCTCTTTCTCTGTCCTCTCTCTATTATCTCTCTTTGCTCCGACATGTGTTTTTAGCTTATGTCTGTGTACAAATTTTACAAGGAAATTTAGCCCTGGGGTCTTTGATATATCTACATCAAAGGAAGGTAAATGTTTTAGCTGCTGCTGGCATCGAAGGAGCAGCAGCAGGCATAAACCATCTAGAGTTGGGTTTGTCGAGTAAAAACACACATGTAATTCTCATATGATACTTTCATCTATTCTCTAATTTACTTGTAGTATGAAATCCGTCACCAATTTTTCTTTAGGAGAAAATGCTTGCTTGAGAATTTAGGAGATGAGCGCCGGAATTATTATGATATTGAGAAAGGATATATTGCCTTAGTTAAGAGCTTTCAGTTCATGAAGTGATCAACCTCTTTGCTGTCACTCTTTTAGACTTACATCCGGCATTGAGATAGAATAAAGGTGTTTTCGTCAGTTTTTTAAGAAAATTTACAATTTGTATTGTTCTTATGCAGAAATCACAGTGTTTTATATCGATTGCAAGTTTTTCTCAAGCTGCTAAATTTTGACTTGTATAAATTTTCTCTCAAGATAAGCTTCTGCAATGTACTAATTTTTTTCTTGCTACTCATTGTGATTTTGAAGAAGGGACTCAATGGACCGAAGGGAAGAAAGAGAAAGGAGCCATAAGGGAGAAGTTGAGAACACGGCATAATCTTTAGATTAACTTATATTTGAAAATCAGTTCACCTTTTGCCCACAAAAAAATCAGTTTACCTTTGATGATTGCCACGATAAAACAAGTATATTTTGTAATTGACATAGCACACCTTGGTCGAGCGGAACCACCAACATTGAATTTGATAGGTCATTTAGTACGAGTAGGAAACACTTTGCTGCAAGATTCTTCACCATTGAGCACAATTTATTACATTCGATGGCCTGCAAACTTTATATATGCTGGGTAATCATGCATGCACCTCTCCAACTAAAGAATTACAAGATGGTGTGCTTGTTCTATGTCCTGCAGTATTTTGTGTGCAAGATTCATGGTGTAGTAAAGATGTCTGGAGTTTAGTAGCAGTTCCCAGTAGACCATTTTCTACAACAATATTTCTTTTGTAATCCATATAAGTAATGCTCATGTATGTGCAGTTGTAACTTGCATTCTATAGTTCAACACCTTAGGGTCTCCACAGTATTCCATTCAAGTTATTTTCAGAGTGATTTTCTTGCAGATCATAAATTTACATATGTTTACATCATTGCTCATGTGTAGGTTGTATTTTGTGTTCTTTTGTGGGGGTGCCTGATGCGCTTTAAACAGTGGCATATTTGTGTTGTGGAGACAGATAGCGGATGGAGGAAGAAGATGGACTTTTGAGTGGGGGAAAATCTACAGTGTTTTCCTGAAAAATCGAAGCATGATTTATGCGTGCGGATTCTGAAGGGACACGCTTGCACAATTAGTGTGTAACAACCAAAATATTTTTACACCCATAGCAATGCACGGGCAATTACCTAGTTAGAATAAAAGATCAATTGACGAGGCTGTACTAAACCACATATTTATTACTGGGCAGTAGTAGTATAGTCTCTTAATTATCCTTTTAAAATTAAATTTATGTTTACCTATTATTAGAGAATTAGAAAAGCATAGGCTCTTCGGAAGCTTTCTTGCCAAAAAAGAAGGCCCTTCAAAAGCTAATACATGTATACATATGATCACATTATATGCATGTTTTTCTTCTTTAATTTTCAAATGCTTATAAATCATCCGCAAAAGTAGTGTAGCTTGTAACTCTATAGGTGTTGAAGTGTAATAAAAATATATAGGTTTTGTTCTGCCGAGAGGTCATGCAATGCTTCTCTATTTCCATTTCAGGTCGGATTTGCCTCCAATACATTGCATGGATTCTTGCACATATTATCTACTTTATTTTTGTAACTTTTAATTACTTGCAAGTTTTGTTCTCTATTAAATAAGTTATTTGTCTTATGGATTGTACGAATGATTTTCGCTAATACGTTGCACACATCTTCACCATTGACAGTTATATACGTTTGATTTCCTGAAGCATAAGATGAATCATTTATATATACATTTGATTTCCTGAAGCATAGGATGAATCATTTATATATACATTTGATTTCCTGAACCATAAGAATAACCATGTATGGTTTTCTTTCCATGTGGAAATTATTATGATATTATTTATCAGAGGTGCACACATGCATGATTTTCTTCTACAGAAATTCAGATTTAGAACTTAGATTCGGCAATTATTTGACATGCCATGTAGTGTGTACTACGCCACTCACGAAAAGCGTAGGCTCCATTGAGCGGCTTTGGCAGAGTTAATCCGTACGTGGATGTTTAGCTGAATCCTGAAGTATAACTTCTACGGTTTCCTGCATATTATTGTTCAGGTTACTGCAATTAGTCCACTGATGATTGAAGGCTAATGTTGCTTCTTGATCAACCCTGTTAGCTTTTACTCCCTCCGTTCCTAAATATAAGTCTTTTAAGAGACTCCACTATGGACTACATACAGAGCAAAATGAGTGAATCTACACTCTAAAATATGTCTATATACATCTGTATGTAGTTTGTAGTGGAATCTCTAAAAAGACTTACATTTAGGAACGGAGGGAGTAGATGTTGTTTAAGTTATAGGGAGAGCTATTATGTCAATTTATTTTTTGACATTTTCATTTGAAAGTAGCCAAAGCTACAACTGGACATGTAGATTGTATACATAACTTTTATGAAACAACTTTTGTCAGACTATTGTATCCTTTTCCATATTTTGTGATTCAATTATGTTTACCTTTCGTCTCCTTGCATTTACTGAAATTCCTATCATTTTATTGCCAAAATAGACGGGCGCAGCAACGCGCGCCGATCATGATCTAGTGTAAGGAAGAACCCAACAACATGACGCACCAACAAACAAATTAGTAGGTTACTTCTAGGACATAGCAGAATGGTACAAAAAATCCTAGGTTCTACCAGGATCCAAGGAAGGAACAAAAAACACATACCTATATTCCACACAAAAAAAAAGCTCATACAAAAAGGAGACCACAAAAATACAAGCAGGGAATAATATTCTTAGACTCTAGCCATCTACCAATATAGGAGTACAAGAAACAAACACACCCATTGACCAGCATGCACACCAACAGAAACGACAGGCAAAAATAAACCGAATCTAATAGCAGCTCTACATAGGAAATCTAAGAAAAATACATGGCTGCAAAAATTCAAGCCTAGCCTAAAAGCAGAGAAGGGGAGAAGAAAAGAGGTCGACCTGCAAAGTTGTGGACGAAGAGTAGCAAGCTGGCACAAATCAAATGATGAACCGGCCAGACCAACGAGCACCTGCAAATAGCAGACCAACCTGCAAGAAAAAACGTCCTAATCATGGATAACCTGCAGGTAACCAGAATTGAGACGGGACAAATCAAACAAGGACCTACAAATGGACGAATGCAACTGCAGATCCATCACATAAACAAAAAGAACAGAAGATTTGCAGGCAAATGAGATCTAAAATCAATCAATACCGTGTTGATCTGGTCGATTACCGGCACGCATCTGCATCTCAAGCTCGTAGATCAGAAGTGTGGGAGGAGATGGGGTGGCGATGGCACTAGGAGAGGCGGCAGGGGAAC
Source organism: Aegilops speltoides (assembly GCA_021437245.1). NCBI lineage: Eukaryota > Viridiplantae > Streptophyta > Magnoliopsida > Poales > Poaceae > Aegilops > Aegilops speltoides. The sequence goes on along the minus strand of CM038143.1, from coordinate 532,953,504 downwards.
GAGGCGGGGACGGCGCGAGGTGGAGTGATGGGGGACAGCGGGATTTAGAACGCCGACGATGACCTCCCTCTCTTGCCGCTTCCTTCATAGCGCCGACCGGTAGGTGGCGGCGATGGCTAGTGCTCCTCGATCCTAGCCGCGTCTCCTCCGCCTGCGGCGCCGGCGGACTGCGACTGCGTCTGGGTCAGATGGCGACACAGAGGAGATGGAGGCAGCCACCGGGGAGAAGGAGGAGAAGGCAGAGGCGCGCGGAAGCGGACGGTGCCGTGGCGAGAGGGGTGGAGAAGGGGTGTCGGGGTGGAGCGTGAGAGGGGATGGGGCGGCGGCTGGGCTTCCTACGAGCGACGAATGGGAGCAGATGCGCGCGGAAGCGGACGGTGCCGTGGCGAGTGGGAGGAGGAGAGGGAGGGCTGGGGGACTCTGTTGCGGCGCATCTGGACGGCGCCGAAGCAGTAGATGGATGCCGACAGCGTGGTTCGAGACGGTGGGTGGCGGTGGCGGCGGCGGCGGGGATGTGGGCGGGAGGAGAGGACGCGCGCGGGAGGGAGGGGAACGAGAGAGACAGGGAGAGGAGGCGCATGGGAGGGGGAGGAGAGCTGGCTAGGGCTGTCTCCACGGGAGCCGGCCCTTTTATACCCCTACGAGTGAAATGACGAAAATGCCCCCCGCGGGGCTGGCTATTTACGCGCGGTGGCACGAAACGGGAGTAACTATTCATTCCTATAGTGCTCATCCTAGATCCGACGGCCGAGGTCATCCAGCGGGTCGATCTGACGGCCCAGAACGCATCAAGCAAACGAATCGGACGGCCAGAATCGCCTGAGCTCTGAGGAGGCGGGAGAGTGACCGTCATCCTTATTTCTGGATTCTGTTTGTAGTCCGTTTGGCTTACGACGTGCGTGCGAGTCTTATTTGACTACGTCTGTGGAGTTGCATGCGGTGGGCCTGGCGCTAACCGTCCCTGTATTGCGGACGTGGCCATCATTGGTAGGCTTTATCACATTTTCTTTAAAGCTGATCTCTTGGATGTTTTCTGATATAGTGCTGGGTTGCACGTCATTTGGTTTCCCTGTGTTGGCCTATGATGGCAGCGGCACGTCGCTAATCTTTTTCACAGAGGTTGCCACGTGCGCGGCTGTAGAATTTTCTCTGGCGGTGCCACTATGTTTGTGTTTTCTGGACGCCGCTCTTATAGCTGGTTCTGGTCTTCTCCCGTTGTTTCTCTCCACATCTCTGGTCTTTGTAAATACGTGATTCTCCCCATTGTTTTCCCTCGTGTTTCAGGTTGTGGTCTTCACCCAGTACGCGGGAGTTCTAGCCGAAGCGGCCTTCGCCGTCAGGGCCGTCCTCCTGGAATCCATGGGGCTGTTGTTGGTCGTAGACGAGGTCGTGGTGCACCCCTTGCGGAGGGTGCTATTGGTGGCCGTCTACCCGATGATCAGTTAGTGCATGGTGGTCGTCATCCCGCTGGCTTCGCACATGCTGGTAGGTTTGGCTTAATCGCTGGCCTTTTGTTAATCTCTCCTGCGTATTCGATGTATGTTCGGTCGTTTTCTGCAGGGGCTACAGCTCAGAGTTCGTCTGCCGGGACGTAGCGGCTTTTCCTATCGAAGCGTTTCCCTACCCTAGCCGCCGTCACGGGCGAGGCGTCTAGGGAGGCGATCTTTTTCCACCAATCTCCACCGGCAAGAGCTCTGGCCCCCCTCTCTCTCCGGGTGCTGCTCCGGCAGCAGGAGGGAGGGGAGATCCCGTTCCTCCGCTCTGTAGTTAGGGTTTGGATTTGTAGGTCGTGGTGCGCCGTTGGGGTGATGGAAGCGGCGCCCGGACGAATAAATCTGCCTCAACTCCACTCCCACACCGGCGGTGTCCTTCATGGCGGCGTCTCGGAGTTGGTGGCATCGTGTGTTTGTCGATCCTTCAGATCGGCGATGTTAGGGTTCATGGATGGTGTCGGCGAGGCGGCGGCGGCGACTCCATCAGGTGTGTCTCTCCTTCTGCTCTGTCCCCGTTGCTGCGGCGTTATCTCCGACGTCATGATGGAGCAGGGAGGTTTTGTCGTCCAGGAGTACGCGCAAACGCTTGTCTACACAAGTGACAATTGAAAGATGGTGCATCTTGTGCTGGGTTTGTGGTTGAAGGCTGATAGTTCTGGTTTCCTCCTCCGACGTCGTAGTCGTGTGGGGGTGTCAGTTCTGGAGTTCGATGACGTGTCCGGAGACACGTTGCCCCGGTCTGATTCTTTCAACGGCAATGGTTTTGCTTCAGGCAAACTACTTTGAAGGTCCGTAAAGCTGCTGATCAGCGATGAAGCCGCATCGAGCTCGGATGAAGAGATGATACGTCTCGTTTTTCTTAGTGAAGAGGGCCAAACGTTGGTTTTTTGCATAGGATTATCCTATCTTTTCAGTCCTGTAATATCGATGTTTATGTGGCTTGTAACTGAATCTTTATGTTATTAATGAGACATGTATTACGACGGAAAAAAAAGGGTTCGTCCGCCGGTGAATTGCGCCGTCGGCGCCGAGAGATTCTGTTAGGAAAGCGTCCTGTTGGTTTTGTTGCCGGTGAGTTGACGCAACTACATCTGTTTAGGAAAATGCTTTGGTGATCTGCGAGTGCATGCATGCATGTAGCTGTGTAGGTTGATGTGACTGCGTGCATGTGTGTGGTCCGGCACTTCTCCAGTGGATTGCATTAGTATTTCTTATAATGAAAAAAAATGTTTGGTGGGTCCTTTGTCGATCGATTAGCAGTTCATGCGAGCTTGCTTTCCAGTTATCAGGCACTACGTGCATGCAGTTGTGTAGGCTGATGTGACAACGTGCAGGTGTTTCTTTATACTAATTCATATTCCGTGTGAGCTATCTACTTGCAAGTAAGTTACTGGTCGACTGTTTTAATCTATGCTTTCATTTATTTATAATATTTTTCTTGCGCGCAGGTAATTCTTCATCTGAATTTATTATTGATCCTATTGTTGGTTGTCTGACTGTGTTTCCTGGTATTAGTTTACCTATAAGTTATACTTGTTTGTCGACGCGGGAGGTTATGTTTTGCTTGGTTCATGTTGTACGTATATTCTTTTAGGAGGTTCTTCGGATGTGTCTGGTGGTCCGACCGGTCAGGTTGGTGTTTCTGTTATGCTTCTCAGAAATATTAATCAATTATTGGATTTATGCAATGGAACACGTTTGATTATTACCCGGATGGGTGATAGGGTTTAGAGGGGAAAACTATAACTGGTTCTAATGAAGGGCAGCGTGTGTGCGTTCCACGTATAGCTCAGCAGGGTCTAAGTGGCAATTCACGCGCGATTGTGTCAATTTCCAATAAGATAGTGCTATGCAATGACAAATAATAAGAGCCAAGGACAAACCTTATATAAGTTTTGTGCGTGTATTTACGAGGGCCTTTGTTTTTGCACGGGCAATTGCATGTTGCAGTGTCGCTGTTACTTCGTGTGGTGGTCTCAAGTTCCTGATTGAGGATGACTGTGGATGTCCAGCTTCCGAGACAAAGAAATGTAGTTTACAAAGAAGTTATCCTACGCCTATAGATGATGGTTGGTGTGTTATATAGTATCCTAATGTAATGATTTTGATGGGCCAGCATGTACACTACATGCATGTACTGACCGTTCGAGAATACAAATGTGCGCTCTACCGGAAGTATGATCATCCGGGCAGCTTCTTAGTATTTTAAGAGCATCATCATATACCCTTTGCTTTGTAGAACGGGCCACGTACGGCAAGAATAAATGAGCCGTATCAAAGATCTATCAACATGTATTATATAGCAATAATTAAAGTAGTCCGATGTTTCTTCCAAGAACACATATTTAATCCAGGAGAAGCGGGTCCGATGCTGATTTCGAGAACACACAGTGCACGTATTTCACTAGAAGCAGAGTGCAATGCTACAACGGTCAGTATACCAAGTTGGCAAACACCAAACTATAGAACAAGATAACAGACTCTAAACGCTTTTACTATATTTTTTTACGGAGGGAGTACCAATGACCAGCTACATGAACAGAAGAAAGACAATCACTTGTGGTATAATTTACACCTACGACAAACAATGCAAAGAGTGATTTAGCATTATGCCCTATTCCCCTATACTGCTCGCCATCCTCACCGAACTCTGAGAACTATAATTCTTCTACGTGCTTGTGTTGGGGCGCTCAATGATGTAAGTTGTGGTGGTAGCAGAGGCCGCATCACTGTCCCGGGTTTGGATGGCAACACAGGGGGTCAACTGGAGCTGGAGCAACATGTAGGGTCAACCTGAGCGTGCACCACAGCTGTGATCGAGTAAGCTACCATACCGGGGGAGATGGAGGGCTCTGGTCCGGCTGATCCTATAAATGGAGCAACATTTCGAACTTGGCTTCATATTACTGGGTTTGGATAGATCTCAGTGGAGCTCCAGCACCCACAAGGAGTACATTACAAATCCATCAGTTAGTACTTATGACTGATGGCAACTCCAACACCCCGATTTGTGGATGAGCCGGTTGTGCGCCCAACGCCCCGTCCGCATCTCGTCCATTGTGCATGCAAACAAAAAGACGTTGCTAAATGGCAGCGGCCATAGTTCACGTCAACGGCCGCGTTCACGCTAGATCATGCCGGCCGGCAACAAAGCCAGCGACCTATAGAATGGTCACCCAAGTTTGGCACTGGCAACAAAGCCATCGGCCGACACACTAGTCAGCCTTTAAAATAGACAAGTTTTGTCGATGGCAACAAAGCCAACGGCCGGCACAATAGCTAGCCTTCAAAATGGACCGCCATCGCGGTCGAGGTCTCACCTAGTTCAGGCGTCGCGGGCAAACATCTTCTTCTACCAGTTCGCGAACCAAGCCTTTCTCTCTGGTGACATGTTGTTCTTGTCGACGCTCATCAACTGAGTGCCACCTCCTTGGCTTTTGTCTCGGCATTGGTGGCCTCGATCTCTAGCTTTTTGAGTTGAGCGGCGTCCTCGATGTCAAGCTTCCTCTCTTCACGGTCTCCTCCATGTCAAGCTTCTTCATTTGGAGATCTAGATATATCTTCATTTGCTCCTCATTTCCTTTGGTCTTCCTCTCCTCCCTCGCATCCTTTTTGCTCATCATCTCCTCCAAAGTTCCTTGCAGGGCAATGGACAACGCATCATGCTTCTCGTCGGTCTTCGAGTTTTTTGTGCCCCTTGACCTCTTGAGCAAGTCTACCTCATCGGCCACGGCCGCCTTCCCTCATTTCTTCTTCTTAAGAGCGGCATATTGGACTTTGAACTTTGGGCAATATTTGATGAGCACCCAACAATGCGTGAGAGTGAACGGCTTGTTCTTGTGCCGGGCCTTGAAGGCTTCCAAAGATTGGAATGCCTACACAATCAAACATGCGGCCACAATTGTAAAATGAAAGGACATACAATGCATGAAACTTAAATGGCATGCCAACATGAATGGACACATCATGAAAAAATGAGAGGTTCATACCAAGTCACCAAGGCCTAGGCCGCTCACAGGACAGGCTTTGACGCTCTCAAGCGCGGGGCAATATTTGTTGCACTCTTTTTGGATGAATCCCCACTGTCTTTTGGATTGAATCGATGTCGCGGGTGCTTGTAAATTGGTAGGGGGCAAACTTTCTCCGTTCATGAAAGTTCTTGTGAACTCTTGTCCAAAAGACGGCTCCTTTTCGCTCGGCACCTTTTATTGGATCTTGGTCGATTTCCTTCCAACTCTCGCAAATCAAAGTGTCCTCAGCTAGGCTGTATGATCCCATGCAAATGCTTTGCCTCCTCTTTTGTGCTTCAGCCCTTTGGGTGAGCTCATCGATAAACAACAATGGCTCCGCGGAAATGTCGACCTCTTCTTCTTCATCTCCACAATACAAGTCACCATCTTCATGCCATGAGTTGCCATGGTCGTCCTCATCATCATGGCCGGCGAATTGAGTGTCATCATATGTACCGCGGTTGTCCTGACTTTGGGTCGCGTCGGGATCAAAAGCTTTCTCTTGTTCATCGACGTGGAATGCCTCACCACGGCCCTCGAAGATGGCGTTCTGCATGGACGAGGCGTACTCAGGGTCATTGAACAGGGGTTGCTTCCTTTGCGCTCTGTTGGACGGCTGGCCAGCGCCACTGTACCCCGGAGTGATGTTGAGGTCGATGACACATGCATGTGTGGCCGGATCGACCACGATACAGTCCAGGGATGTGGAGAATCGTGCCTGCCCATGGCCGTGTAGCGGCGGAGCACGACCATCTGGTGTCTCGTGTGTGACGGACGAGCTGGGGAATGGTGCTGCGGCGGACGATGGGCCGAGGAGCTTGTGCTGGCCACGGCCATGGCAGCGGCCGAGAGAAACGCCGACGGGGGGTGGCACATACCCAACATGAGGAGGGCATGCACCTTGGCGACGATGGACTCCTGTCGTCGACATTGGCCTGGTGCTACGTCGCACGGCGCACTCGACGTCGACCTTCTTCTGCGCCTTGACAGTTTGCCGGTTCCTCAACTTGGCCGATTCGGCATCGAGCTTGGTGAGCTCCACCGGCGTGAGCTCCGACTGAGGCTTCTTCACAGGCTTCTTTTTCTCCGTCGCGGGCTAGGCGGCAGCGGGTGGGTCGATGGGATTCGCCTCATCCTCCATGGTGGATGGAGGGAGGGGGAGGGCGGGGTGTGGGAGAGTAGAGGGCGGGGCGCGTTTTGGAGGAAAGGGAGGAAAAGTGGCTGCCTGTGCCACCGACAGGCAGGCAAGGGAGGACAAGGGCGCGCATCCCGCCCGTCTGCAGGCTGTCCGTTCGGCCGCAAACTCGGCTCAAACTTGGGTCGGGAATGGGTCGAAAGCAGATAGAAAACGGACAGGGGTCTGTTTGCTCCCGTGCTTTGGAGGACCTGCTTTGTCCGTTTACCTCCAAACGGACGCGGGCGGGCCATTTGGGGTCGTGCGTTGGAGTTGCCCTTATGAGATGTTTTTTGTCCCAAAAATATAGTGTATGCCTAGAATGTTCAAACTATATGTGTATTTTGATTTGGCTTTTAGAACAAATTTTAAACAGAGAAAAAATCACTTGCTTCGGTACACTCCCCCTAGACACATTGACGGCTGAGATCTTTCTATACCCCTTCAAAATAAAGGGTAGGATGGTCTTTTCACCCGAGCCGATATGTGGCCTGCATACATACTAGATAGTAAGTGCGGCTTGCCGCACCCCACCCGCTCCAGCCATATCCAACCTGGTATGAAACAATTTGTATTTCGTACGATTTTACGATGAAAGCAATAGTGCAAAAGTTCAGTATGTTACAGAAAAAGTGAAAGGCATAGTTTCTATACAAACCATAGGCACAGTGTATAAGAACATGTGTTACACAGAATTTTTATTGCCCAACACTTTTGCAGTTGCACAGGCCACATGTTACAGATAGATAAGGTGCCCACTGATAAAACAAAAAATTACGAATAGGAACACAAGCCTTTGTTTTCTCCCTAACAGATTGACTTGGAGCATGTAAATGCTCAACTTGCGATGATAGCATGCAGGTTTTCATGTGTTTGCTGATGGTGTAACTTGCACAAGTAACTCCATTCTTAGTCTGACAAAATGATGACAGGTTTCATGTCTCCATGGAGCTGCCAGATCAGAGAAACAAAAAAGAATATGAGAACAAGAGTAAACCGGAGATGTCATGAATATAAATTTGTCAAAGGTGCAGAGATCAATGCACGGTATTTATCAAGCCGAAACATGCTAACTGGTTTGGGAGTATAACATTCACTTGATTTTATGTGGAAAAAAGGGGGTGTCTACCTGATTGATGGTGGATGTAAGTGTGAAGGAGGCAATGTAACTACAATCACCCATGACGATGCCTTCACAACAATAAAACATCCCAGCAAGGCCGAAAGACTCGCATAAAGGCATAGTCTCCAAAAATACTTGATTTAAGCACCAAAAATCAGATCAAAGCATAATATAGCAATAGTGGTTTAGCATAAAGCAACATTTTAGAGGCAAGCATAATATACATATGATTCAATACAAAGTATAACATATACAGTAATAGTGGTTCTTTACAAAGGGCAATTATGTGTATTTCTTTGGTTTGATTTGCACTGTGGTAATGAAAATAATATCACAAGCTTCTTTAGTTAATACAGATGAATATGAACTCCCAGGAAGATAAAAAGTGAAGTAGCATACTACTGTTTCTGAAGCATTTGACTACATACATGAAGTGCTTTTGAATATAATATGAATTTCCACCATCCTAAAGGGAAAGTAAATACAGAAACACATCGTTTATGTTCTAGGCATTGTTATATATCAAAGAAAGAGGCGAAAACAGGCAAACCACAAACAATTTTATAGTGGAGAACTCGACATACAACTGGCTGGCTTCCTGAGGCTGAAAATGTTCACATGTTATATATTACCCACTTTACCGCTAGTATATATACAATTCAAGACATGATAGAAGTTCGGTACGCAAGAATTAACCTGATTTTGTTTGTTCAAAGGGCTTCTTCCCCATGAAAGGCTCACATTCTGACCACCAAAAAGGTCCCATGCAGCAGTTGCAGAGCTTGCTCAGCAGAAGGCCTGAATATGCAGTGACAGGAGTAATTTAGCCACATCTCTTCCCAACAGGGATCTTGACATGGACGACTTTCCCATATGGAGCGAACACTTGACATTGGAGTCATGGTCTCCAACAAATATCTGAGAACAAAGAAACAAATGTGTTCAACACACTGAAAATCAATTGGTGTAATACAGAAAAGTAGAACTAAGAACGTGCGGTGGTACTGTTACGATCATTGTCAGACTAAGCTCCTTGAGTATTTTTATTCAACTTGAATCAAGAGCTCAGCTTATATCCATGATTATTACTATTCAAATTGAAAGGAAGCGCAGCTTATATCCATGATTTGGCTCTTGTGAAGCAAGCATAAAAAAGCACAGAAGCAATGAAATTGCACATTTGAATAGAACAATACATGACGTGCTCTTGTGTCGAGAACAATTGCAAGTATTTTGTGCACATCACATTAGATTTGCAGGGGTAGAGAACGGGTGGGGCTCACCACGTGTGGGGGTAGCAGAAGGAATAGGTAGAGTAGCCATGAGGGCCATTCCACCTGCAGAAGCAGCTTGTCCTCATCGGAGCAACCTGCACATAAAACAAACACAGGAATCAGAATAAGAGGAGATGAAGAAACAAAGAAGAGATTCATGCCCACCCAGAATAGTCAGAGATCCACCAAGAACAAAGACCATAATAAACTAAGAGCCTAAACAGGTTGTCAGAGTTAAGAACATATATAGAAGAACAATTAATGATTGATGCTGCTAAATCAACCACCCAAAGCTGAAGCTTTTTTTATACATGGCTGCTGGAAACATGCAAATGCAATGAATTATTAATTGAATGAAGAGAAAGCATGTATAATTACCGGGTGCGTGGCGTTGTAGTGGAGGAGAGCGTGGCGGTGACGTGCCTTCTACCTAAACCTGACGCATGATGGCGGTGTCATGCCTTCTGCATCAAATGCAATTGGAACAAACTTACTTGGTACTGTTATAATTGTTCAACATAGATACTTCAGCAGCACTCTGTCCTATTAATGAACATGAACGAGGTTTTCTCATCAGAGCGACATGATGGACAAAGTTGGAACCGATGGCGATGGGATAACCTCACACACATCTTTCCATAATGTAATTCTGCAGACACAGCCAGAGTATATTTTCTATTTATTTTTGAGTCAATTGCACGGTTCAATTTTATTTGTGTCAATTGCATAGTTTAGTTTAGTCCAGAAAGTTACAACTCGGGTTTGATGGTGGTTGACGAACCATCAAAAAGCTATGTATTTTATGTTGATTTATTCCTATGAACATGGTAAAATGTCCACACCTCCCTTCATTGGCTCTCTACACATTCACAGTAGGTTTAGTAGGGGGTTAAAAGGTCGCTCATTTCATCATACTACTTGTCTGAATTTCTGAACATCTAAATCACAGTGGTCATAACAACAGTTTCTTAACTCTAAAAGTTGAACATTGAACGTGACTGAATTTCCGCACAAAAGAAAAAGAACGTGACTGAATTGAACTGAATTTTTAAACACTGAAATTAGCAATCACTGCCAGGTCGTGTCCAGAACCACAATTGCAATCAAATTGTTAGATAAGATATATGTGCAGGGGGGTAGGAAGAGGGGGTGGAGCTCACCACGTCACGGGGGGAGGAGGAGGGAGGAGCCATGAGGGCTCGTGCTGAAGGAAATATGCCCTAGAGGCAATAATAAAATTATTATTTATTTCCTCATATCATGATAAATATTTATTATTCATGCTAGAATTGTATTAACCGGAAACATGATACATGTGTGAATACATAAACAAACATAGCGTCACTAGTATGCCTCTACTTGACTAGCTCATTAATCAAAGATGGTTATGTTTCCTAACCATAGACATGTGTTGTCATTTGATTAACGGAATCACATCGTTAGGAGAATGATGTGATTGACATGACCCATTCCGTTAGCCTAGCACTTGATCGTTTAGTATGTTTCTATTGCTTTCTTCATGACTTATACATGTTCCTGTAACTATGAGATTATGCAACTCCCGTTTACCGGAGGAACACTTTGTGTGCTACCAAACGTCACAACGAAACTGGGTGATTATAAAGGAGCTCTACAGGTGTCTCCAAAGGTACATGTTGGGTTGGCGTATTTCGAGATTAGGTTTTGTCACTCCGATTGTCAGAGAGGTATCTCTGGGCCCTCTCGGTAATGCACATCACTATAAGCCTTGCAAGCAATGTAGCTAATAAGTTAGTTACGGAATGATGCATTACGTAACGAGTAAAGAGACTTGCCGATAACGAGATTGAACTAGGTATTGAATACCGATGATCGAATCTCGGGCAAGTAACATACCGATGACAAAGGGAACAACGTATGTTGTTATGCTGTTTGACCGATAAAGATCTTCGTAGAATATGTAGGAGCCAATATGAGCATCCAGGTTCCGCTATTGGTTATTGACCGAGAATAGTTCTAGGTCATGTCTACATAGTTCTCGAACCCGTAGGGTCCGCACGCTCAACGTTACGATGACAGTTTTATTATGAGTTTATAAGTTTTGATGTACCGAAGGTTGTTCGGAGTCCCGGATGTGATCACGGACATGACGAGGAGTCTCGAAATGGTCGAGACATAAAGATTGATATATTGGACAGATATATTTGGACGCCGGAAAAGTTCCGGATGAGATTGGGACTATACCGGAGCTCCGGGAGGTTACCGGTACCCCCCGGTAAGTATATGGGCCTTATTGGGCCTTAGTGGAAAGGAGGGAGAAGGAGCAAAGGAGGGGGGCGCCCCCCCAAGCCCAATCCGAATTGGGAGGGGGGCCGGCCCGCCTTTCCTTCTTCCCTTCCCTCTCTTCCTTCCCTCTCCTACTCCTAATAGGAAAGGGGGGCCAAACCTACTTGGAGTAGGAGTGCCCCCCCCTAGGGCGCGCCTCTCCCCTTGGCCGGACCCTCCTCCTCTCCCCCTTTATATACGGAGGAGGGGGGCACCTCTAGACACACAAGTTGATCTTTGTGATCGTTCCTTAGTCGTGTGCGGTGCCCCCCTCCACCATATTCCACCTCGGTCATATCGTCGCGGAGTTTAGGCGAAGCCCTGCGTCGGTAGAACATCATCATCGTCACCACACCGTCGTGCTGACGGAACTCATCCCCGACACTTTGCTGGATCGGAGTCCGGGGATCGTCATCGAGCTGAACGTGTGCTGAACTCGGAGGTGCCGTACATTCGGTACTTGGATCGGTCGGATCGTGAAGACGTACGACTACATCAACCGCGTTGTCATAACGCTTCCACTTACAGTCTACGAGGGTACGTGGACAATACTCTCCCCTCTCGTTGATATGGATCACCATGATCTTGCGTGTGCGTAGGAATTTTTTTGAAATTACTACGTTCCCCAACAGTGGCATCCGAGCCATGTTTTATGCGTAGATGTCATATGCACGAGTAGAACACAAGTGAGTTGTGGGTGATACAAGTCATACTGCTTACCAGCATGTCATACTTTGGTCCAGCGGTATTGTGAGATGAAGCGGCCCGGACCGACATTACGCGTACGCTTACGCGAGACTGGTTTCACCGTTACGAGCACTCGTGCTTAAAGGTGACTGGCGGGTGTCTTTCTCTCTCACTTTAGCTGAATCGAGTGTGGCTACGCCCGGTCCTTGCGAAGGTTAAAACAACACTAACTTGACGAACTATCGTTGTGGTTTTGATGCGTAGGTAAGAACGGTTCTTGCTAAGCCCGTAGCAGCAACGTAAAATTTGCAACAACAAAGTAGAGGACGTCTAACTTGTTTTTGCAGGGCATGTTGTGATGTGATATGGTCAAGACGTGATGCTATATTTTATTGTATGAGATGATCATGTTTTGTAACCGAAGTTATCGGCAACTGGCAGGAGCCATATGGTTGTCGCTTTATTGTATGAAATTCAAACGCCCTATAATTGCTTTACTTTATCACTAAGCGGTAGCGATAGTCGTAGAAGCAATAGATGGCGTAACGACAACGATGCTACGATGGAGATCAAGGTGTCGCGCCGGTGACGATGGTGATCACGACGTTGCTTCGGAGATGGAGATCACAAGCACAAGATGATGATGGCCATACCATATCACTTATATTGATTGCATGTGATGTTTATCCTTTATGCATCTTATCTTGCTTTGATTGACGGTAGCATTTTAAGATGATCTCTCACTAAAATTATCAAGAAGTGTTCTCCCTGAGTATGCACCGTTGCGAAAGTACTTCGTGCTGAGACACCACGTGATGATCGGGTGTGATAGGCTCTACGTTCAAATACAACGGGTGCAAAACAGTTGCACACGCGGAATACTCAGGTTAAACTTGACGAGCCTAGCATATAACAGATATGGCCTCGGAACACGGAGACCGAAAGATCGAGCGTGAATCATATAGTAGATATGATCAACATATTGATGTTCACCGTTGAAACTACTCCATCTCACGTGACGATCGAACATGGTGTAGTTGATATGGATCACGTAATCACTTAGAGGATTAGAGGGATGTCTATCTAAGTGGGAGTTCTTTAGTAATATGATTAATTGAACTTAAATTTATCATGAACTTAGTACCTGATAGTATTTTGCTTGTCTATGTTTGTTGTAGATAGATGGCTCGTGCTGTTGTTCCATTGATTTTTAATGCGTTCCTTGAGAAAGCAAAGTTTAAAGATGATGGTAGCAATTACACGGACTGGGTCCGTAACCTGAGGATTATCCTCATTGCTGCACAGAAGAATTACGTCCTGGAAGCACCGCTGGGTGCCAGGCCTGCTGCTGATGCAACTGACGACGTTAAGAATGTCTGGCCGAGCAAAGCTGATGACTACTCAATAGTTCAGTGTGCCATGCTTTACGGCTTAGAACCGTGTCTTCAACGATGTTTTGAACGTCATGGAGCATATGAGATGTTCCAGGAGTTGAAGTTAATATTTCAAGCAAATGCCCGGATTGAGAGATATGAAGTATCGAATAAGTTCTATAGCTGCAAGATGGAGGAGAATAGTTCTGTCAGTGAACACATACTCAAAATGTCTGGGTATAATAATCACTTGATTCAACTGGGAGTTAATCTTCCTGATGATAGTGTCATTGATAGAATTCTTCAATCACTGCCACCAAGCTACAAGAGCTTTGTGATGAACTATAATATGCAAGGGATGGACAAGACTATTCCCGAGCTCTTCGCAATGCTAAAAGCCGCGGAGGTAGAAATCAAGAAGGAGCATCAAGTGTTGTTGGTCAACAAGACCACCAGTTTCAAGAAAAAGGGCAAAGGGAAGAAGAAGGGGAACTTCAAGAAGAACAGCAAACAAGTTGCTGCTCAAGAGAAGAAACCCAAGTCTGGACCTAAGCCTCGAGATCGAGTGCTTCTACCGCAAGCGTGATCGACTTTGAAGCGAGAATGCCCCAAGTATTTGGCGGATAAGAAGGATGGCAAAGTGAACAAAGGTATATGTGATATACATGTTATTGATGTGTACCTTACTAATGCTCGCAGAGTACCGTGGTATTTGATCTGGTTCATTGCTAATATTTGCAACTTGAAACAGGGACTACGGATTGCGAAGATTGGCTAAGGACGAGGTGACGATCGCGCGTGGGAAATGGTTCCAAAGTCGATGTGATCGCGGTCGGCACGCTACCTCTACATCTACCATCGGGATTAGTTTTAGACCTAAATAATTGTTATTTGGTGCCAGCGTTGAGCATGAACATTATATCTGGATCTTGTTTGATGCGAGACGGTTATTCATTTAAGTCAAAGAATAATGGTTGTTCTATTTATATGAGTAATATCTTTTATGGTCATGCACCCTTGAAGAGTGGTCTATTTTTATTGAATCTCGATAGTAGTGATACACATATTCATAGTGTTGAAGCCAAAAGATGCATAGTTGATAATGATAGTGCAACTTATTTGTAGCACTGTCGTTTAGGTCATATCGGTATAAAGTGCATGAAGAAACTCCATACTGATGGACTTTTGGAATCACTTGATTATGAATCACTTGGTACTTGCGAACCGTGCCTCATGGGCAAGATGACCGAAACGCCGTTCTCCGGAACTATGGAGCGAGCAACTGATTTGTTTGAAATCATACATACTGATGTTTGTGGTCCAATGAATGTTGAGGCTCGCGGCGGGTATCGTTATTTTCTCACCTTCACAGATGATTTGAGCAGATATGGGTATATCTACTTAATGAAACACAAGTCTGAAACATTTGAAAAGTTCAAAGAATTTCATAGTGAAGTGGAAAATCATCGTAACAAGAAAATAAAATTTCTACGATCTGATCGTGGAGGAGAATATTTGAGTTACGAGTTTGGTTTACATTTGAAACAATGCGGAATAGTTTCGCAACTCATGCCACCCGGAACACCACAATGAAATGGTGTGTCCGAACGTCGTAATCGTACTTTACTAGATATGGTGCGATCTATGATGTCTCTTACTGATTTATCACTATCGTTTTGGGGTTATGCTTTAGAGACGACCGCATTCACGTTAAATAGGGCACCATCAAAATCCGTTGAGACGACACCTCATGAACTGTGGTTTGGCAAGAAACCAAAGTTGTCGTTTCTTAAAGTTTGGGGCTGCGATGCTTATGTGAAGAAACTTCAACCAGATAAGCTTGAACCCAAATCCGAGAAATGTGTCTTCATAGGATACCCAAAAGAGACTGTTGGGTACACCTTCTATCACAGATCTGAGGGCAAGATTTTCGTTGCTAAATTCGGATCCTTTTTAGAAATGGAGTTTCTCTCAAAAGAAGTGAGTGGGAGGAAAGTAGAACTTGATGAGGTAACTGTACCCGCTCCCTTATTGGAAAGTAGTTCATCACAAGAACTGGTTCCTGTGACAACTACACCAATTAGTGAGGAAGCTAATGATATTGATCATGAAACTTTGGATCAAGTTTCTACTGAACCTCGTAGGTCTACCAGAGTAAGATCCGCACCAGAGTGGTACGGTAATCCTATTCTGGAGGTCATGTTACTTGACCATGACGAACCTACAAACTATGAGGAAGCGATGATGAGCCCAGATTCCGCAAAATGGCTAGAGGCCATGAAATCTGAGATGGGATCCATGTATGAGAAGAAAGTATGGACTTTGGTTGACTTGCCCGATGATCGGCAAGCCATTGAGAATAAATGGATCTTTAAGAAGAAGACTGACGCTGATGGTAATGTAACTGTCTATAAAGCTTGACTTGTTGCAAAAGGTTTTCGACAAGTTCAAGGGGTTGACTACGGTGAGACTTTCTCACCCGTAGCGATGCTTAAGTCTGTCCGAATCATGTTAGCAATTGCTGCATTTTATGATTATGAAATTTGGCAAATGGATGTCAAAACTGCATTCTTGAATGGATTTTTGGAAGAAGAGTTGTATATGATGCAACCAGAAGGTTTTGTTGATCCAAAAAGTGCTAACAAAGTGTGCAAGCTCCAGCGATCCATTTATGGACTGGTGCAAGCATCTCGAAGTTGGAATAAACACTTTGATAGTGTGATCAAAGCATATGGTTTTATACAGACTTTTGGAGAAGCCTACATTTACAAGAAAGTGAGTGGGAGCTCTGTAGCATTTCTGATATTATATGTAGATGACATATTATTAACTGGAAATGATATAGAATTTCTAGATAGCATAAAGGGATACTTGAATAAAAGTTTTTCTATGAAAGACCTTGGTGAAGCTGCTTACATATTGGGCATCAAGATTTATAGAGATAGATCAAGACGCTTAATTGGACTTTCACAAAGCACATACCTTGATAAAGTTTTGAAAAAGTTCAGAATGGATCAGGCAAAGAAAGTGTTCTTGCCTGTACTACAAGGTGTGAAGTTGAGTCAAACTCAATGCCCGACCACAGCAGAAGATAGAGAGAAAATGAAAGATGTTCCCTATGCTTCAGCCATAGGCTCTATCATGTATGCAATGTTGTGTACCAGACCTGACGTATGCTTAGCAATAAGTTTGGCAGGAAGGTACCAAAGTAATCCAGGAGTGGATCACTGGACAGCGGTTAAGAGCATCCTGAAATACCTAAAAAGAACTAAGGATATGTTTCTCGTATATGGAGGTGACAAAGAGCTAGTCGTAAATGGTTACGTCGATGCAAGCTTTTACACTGATCCGGATGATTCTAAATCACAAACCGGATACGTGTTTTTATTAAACGGTGGAGCTGTAAGTTGGTGCAGTTCTAAACAAAGCGGAGTACATAGTTGCTTCGGAAGCAGCAAATGAAGGAGTCTGGATGAAGGAGTTCATTTCCGATCTAGGTGTCATACCTAGTGCATCGGGACCAATGAAGATCTTGTGTGACAATACTCGTGCAATTGCCTTGGCAAAGGAATCCAGATTTCACAAGAGGACCAAGCACATCAAGAGACGCTTCAATTCCATCCGGGACCAAGTCCAGGTGGGAGACATAGAGATTTGCAAGATACATACGGATCTGAATGTTGCAGACACGTTGACTAAGCCTCTTCCACGAGCAAAACATGATCAGCACCAAGACTCCATGGGTGTTATAATCATTACTATGTAATCTAGATTATTGACTCTAGTGCAAGTGGGAGACTGAAGGAAATATGCCCTAGAGGCAATAATAAAGTTATTATTTATTTCCTCATATCATGATAAATGTTTATTATTCATGCTAGAATTGTATTAACCGGAAACATGATACATGTGTGAATACATAGAGAAACATAACGTCACTAGTATGCCTCTACTTGACTAGCTCATTAATCAAAGATGGTTATGTTTCCTAACCATAGACATGTGTTGTCATTTGATTAACGGGATCACATCGTTAGGAGAATGATGTGATTGACATGACCCATTCCGTTAGCCTAGCACTTGATCGTTTAGTATGTTGCTATTGCTTTCTTCATGACTTATACATGTTCCTGTAACTATGAGATTATGCAACTCCGTTTACGGAGGAACACTTTGTGTGCTACCAAACGCCACAACGTAATCGGGTGATTATAAAGGAGCTCTACAGGTGTCCCCAAAGGTACATGTTCGGTTGGCGTATTTCAAGATTAGGTTTTGTCACTCCGATTGTCGGAGAGGTATCTCTGGGCCCTCTCGGTAATGCACATCACTATAAGCCTTGCAAGCAATGTACCTAATAAGTTAGTTACGGAATGATGCATTACGTAACGAGTAAAGAGACTTGCCGGTAACGAGATTGAACTAGGTATTGGATACCGACGATCGAATCTCGGGCAAGTAACATACCGATGACAAAGGGAACAACGTATGTTGTTATGCGGTTTGACCGATAAAGATCTTCGTAGAATATGTAGGAGCCAATATGAGCATCCAGGTACCGCTATTGGTTATTTACCGAGAATAGTTCTAGGTCATGCCTACATAGTTCTCGAACCCGTAGGGTCCGCACGCTTAACGTTACGATGGCAGTTTTATTATGAGTTTATAAGTTTTGATGTACCGAAGGTTGTTCGGAGTCCCGGATGTGATCACGGACATGACGAGGAGTCTCGAAATGGTCGAGACATAAAGATTGATTTATTGGACGGATATATTTGGACACCGAAAAGGTTCCGGATGAGAATAGGACTATACCGGAGCTCCGGGAGGTTACCGGAACCCCCCGGTAAGTATATGGGCCTTATTGGGCCTTAGTGGAAAGGAGGGAGAAGGAGCAAAGGAGGGGTCACCCCACCCCCCCCCCCCAAGCCCAATCCGAATTGGGAGGGGGGCCGGCCCCCCCTTTCCTTCTTCCCTCCCCTCTCTTCCTTCCTCTCCTACTCCTAATTGGAAAGGGGGGCCAAACCTACTTGGAGTAGGATTGCCCCCCCTAGGGCGCGCCTCTCCCCTTGGCCAGCCCCCTCCTCCTCTCCCCCTTTATATACGGAGGAGGGGGCACCTCTAGACACACAAGTTGATCTTCGTGATCGTTCCTTAGCCGTGTGCGGTGCCCCCCTCCACCATATTCCACCTCGGTCATATCGTCATGGAGTTTAGGCGAAGCCCTGCGTCGGTAGAACATCATCATCATCACCACGCCGTCATGCTTACGGAATCATCCCCGACACTTTGCTGGATCAGAGTCCGGGGATCGTCATCGAGCTGAACGTGTGCTGAACTCGGAGGTGTCGTACGTTCGGTACTTGGATCGGTCGGATCGTGAAGACGTACGACTACATCAACCGCGTTGTCATAACGCTTCCGCTTACAGTCTACGAGGGTACGTGGGCAATACTCTCCATGCATCACCACGATCTTGCGTGTGCGTAGGAAATTTTTTGAAATTACTACGTTCCCCAACACATGCCTCGTCCACCTGCAACAGCAACAACAACAACTCCACCACCTCTTCCAGATCGGAGCAACTGCACACAAAACAAACCAAGGAATCACAAGGAGGGAAGATGAAGAAACCGGCCAAACAAGGGGTTCTGGGATCATGTGCACGCATCATAGTTGGAGATCTGTGGATGAGCTCGCCGGAGAGGGCCTACAGCTAGCGCGTCCTTGGAGAGCTGTGGATTCGGGTGTCTCCTTCCATGGCTGCTGTCGGGCCTGACCGGACCTCCATGGCCGACCTCGAGGACGGTCGCCGACCTGTGGATCTGGGCGATGCCTCACCTTGTTCCCCTCCCCTCCCCTTACCTTACCTTACCTTTCCTTGGTGACCGTGAACTCCAGGTCGGCCTTGGGCGCAGCCTTGGTGGAGGTCGTGCGCTTGCGCGAGGAGCCCCGCGATGGCTCGGCGGCCGAGGGCGGCGATCTGGGCGGCACCATATGGGATGCGTGCGGCTGGCTAGGGTTCTAGGGGAGGATTCATATCGGGGGTGAGGAGGAAGGAAGAGGACTTGCGCTTCTTCCTTGCCATGGCTGGCTCAGCCACGGGAGAGAAACAGGGAGGGGATGATGGCGCGGCTGCGGATGGTTGGCGGCGGCGGCGGACGGGGAGGATGATTGGCGGCGGCGACTCTCTCTCGAGATGTGTGAGGGAGAAAATGAGGAGATATCGAACCCTGCACTCATTGGGAAGGAGGCAGCGAAACGGAAAAGGGCAAGTGTTGACCTAAGATGCAAAATAACCAAAATGCCCTCGACGGGGGACGGGAATTTCGGCGGTGGCATGAGATCCTTTACCGCTGGACCGCGCCCACGGGCTGCACAGGACGTGTCCCAGCCACAGAGAATGACATGCGGGTCCGCTAGCATGCTACCCCACAAGTCAGCGAGTTTCGATCGAAGCCACCGAGTGAGCGAGGCCGGGAAAAAATGGTAACTATTCATTGCTACAGCGCCTTTTTTGATCCGGCGGCCCAGATCCTCCCACCGCTCGATCCGACGGTCGGAAACCCATCAGGAAAACGCATCGGACGGCCAGAATCGCCTGAGCTCTGAGAGCGCTCGGGAACGACTCGATCCCTTATTTCTCGATACACGGCTGTTTTTCTCTTTCTTTTTAAAACAAAAAAAATAATGCAAGTAACAAGAATCAAACTCAACACCTCTTAGTCTAAGAAGGACCACACTAACCAACTAGGAGCTCCTAATACATGCGCTTATTTACTTTTTTTTCTCTGTTTTCTTCTACTTCAATTCGCGGTTGAGCTGGCCCCTTGTTGAATCGGTCCTTTTATCACTATTTCTTTTCTATTTTTTCTGTTTGTTTTTCATTTTTTAAAATGTTCACTATTATAAAGTATTGTGCAGAATTTTAAAAAATATTCGCTTTTTAGAAACAGTGTTCATAAAGTACAAATATTCGCATTTTTTAAAAATTGTACAGATATGTCAAAAAATTATTTGTGTCTTTCAAAATTACTCAGAATGTCGTAACACAAACATATTTTAAAAAGAACAAACAAATTTTGAACACGAACTTTTTTAGAGAAATACTATGAAACTTGAAATTTCAAGTAAAAATCAGAAAATGTGAACAAACATTTGATACCAATTTATTTTGAATTTCTGCAAACATTTTTTGTATCTGTGTAGAAATTTTTTGAATACAAGATTATTTTATAAATCCCATATAAATTGAAAGCACGAACATTATTTGAAAATGCAGAATTTTCGAAATCACAAAAACTTGGCATGTTGCCTTGTAATGGTGAATACATGGCCAAAGAAAAAACTTGGTCCATTCGAACGATATCGACAAAGGTACTCTGAGAGAGAACCAGCCGCCCAACCCCAACATTTTTCATTTAAATTTGTCAATATTTTCATATATTTGCAAACTTTGTTATCAAATTTATTAATTTTTTTCCATGTCCAGGAACTCTTTTAAACTTTAAAAAATGTTTTTCAAAAGCCCGTAATTTTTTTAAAATTTATAAACATTCTTTTCCAAATTGATGAACATTTTTCAAATCGCGTGCCGCCCAAACAGGTACCCGATGGAAGTGATTCTGTCGCCCGATTGGGAAAGGCCTGAGAGTATTTTTTTTCTATTCTATTTATTTTATTTTATATTTTGTTAATTTCATTTTTTTCTCTTTTGAACTTTCCTAGTCATTTTAATACCTTCTTTAAATTTTGAAATACTTTTGGAATACCAAAAAATGTTATTATTTTCAAATATTTTCTGAAATTATATAAATGTTCTGGAATTTCAAAAAGTGTTCCCACTTTTGAATTTTTTGTTCATAAAATAAGTAATTGTTTGTGTTTCTAAAATTTTTATATTTTTTTAGAAAAGGTACTCTTCCGTCTGAAAAAGCTTGTCCCTCAAATGGATGTATCTAGCACTACCAAGTTAGTGCTAGATACATCCATTTGAGGGACAAACTTAGGACAAGTTTTTTCGGACGGAGGGACTATGTGGTTTGCAATTTGTGTACATCATCAATATTTGGGGATTTATTAACAATTTTGGGGAAAAAAATCATGATTATAAATTTTTCATACACAATTGAAATTACAAAATTGTTGACAAATTTCAAGAAATAATTCAGATATAAGAAAATGTTCATGTTGGTTGATAATGACAGATGTTGCAAATAACAAAAGCCTTGCCATACCGGCCTACCCAAACCACTACCATTGAAGATGATGTGCTTCTTGATATGTATGAAATGACACAAGTTTTACCAGCATGTGGGCATGCTCATGGTAGGCCTCCATGCAAAATTTAAAGGAATTCAGACATCGAACGTATGTTGCGTCACGTTCAGCTAGTGTTTTTTGGGTTTTTTATTGGAAAAACCCTAGAAAATGTATAGAATGTCATAACTCAATGAAATTTATCATGGATGCTTGGCATTGTGATTCTAGTACGTGGAAAAAAAAGTGGGTCCATTTTATTGATGTGAAAAAAGTGCATCCAAACTTGCCCTACCGGCCAATCCGAACCACCACCTTTGAACATGGTGTGCTCTTTGTATGCATGAAATGACATCAAATTTTTGTCAACATGTGCACATGCTCATGGCATGCCTCCATGCAAAAGTTGAAGGAATTCAAATACCTAACGCACATTGTGTTATGTTCGTCTAGTATTTTAGGGTTTTTTCACTGGAAAAACGCTAGACAATGCATAAAATGTCAGAATTCAATGATATTTATCATGAATGCTCGGCATGGTGATACTAGTGTGAAAAGTTTGGGTCCATTGTATTGATGTGAAAAAAGTGTGTGTCTAGACTTGCCCTACCGGCCTACCTGAACCACCATCTTTGAACACGGTGTGCTTCTTGCCATGCATGAAATAACACCAAATTTTGCTAGCATGTGGGCATAGTCATGGCAGGCCTCCATTCAAAATTTGAAGGAACTCGGTTAACGAACACACGTTGTGTCACGTTCGGCTAGTATTTTGGGGGTGTTTCACCAGGAAAACCTTAAACATGCATAAAATGTCATAACTCAATGAAATTTATCTTGTCCAGAAAATGCAAAACTTGTCGGAAATCGATATGGTGTCTTGAATTGGTCATACAAGGCCAAGAAAATAATTGTGGTCATTTAAGGGATGTCGAGAAACGAGATGCTCCCAAACGGACCCTTCTGGCTTACCCGTACAATCTCCATTGAACATGATATTTATCTCAGGACTGACCCAAACGTTTCCAAATAGGTGGGCATGCCCATGGTTGTCATCCATGCTATGTTTGAATGATTTCCTACACCGTATCGAGTTGCGACACGTTCGACCATTTATCAGCCTTTTTTACCGAACTACAAAAAATACAAATTTTGTCGAAACTGAAACAACTTGGCATGGTACCTTAAATTTGTAATACAGGCCACTAGAAAAAATTGTGGTCATTTAAAGGATGTCGAAAAATAATGTGCTCTCGGACGGAGCCTTTTTGCCTACCAGGACACCCTACATATGGTGTTTTTTTACACAAAGAAAAAAATTCAGGAAAGTTAAAAAATTGGTTGCAATGTTTTATTCATATTTTCTGTTTCTAAACTCCAAATTTCTTAGTGTTTTTTGAAAAAAATGTTCATGTTCAAACTTTTGTATACTACTTTCACGTTTTGATATATGGGCAATTTTGAAAGACATAAAAATTTGTTTGAAATTTTAGTACAATTTTTTTAAATGAAAATATTTGTATTTTATGAATAAAATTTCAAAAGGTGAACATTTTGAAATTTTGGACAAATTTTTATAACGGCGTGCATTTTTTAAGAAGAAAAGAGAAACAAAAAAGGGAAAAAATAAAAGGAAACAAAAAATTAATAACAAACAGAAAATAAATAGTGGGAAAAATACGTGTTTGCTACAGTAAACCGGTTGCTGAGGCATAGTTCTAGTCATCTCCGGCAATGTAATTACACATTGAAGCTTATCAGCACATGTATCTAGCAACGAGCGGTCAATAGTGGGAAAACAGCGGTTCGATCCCTTGCACTGTCATTTCTTTTTTGATAAAAAGTTCACTGTTTTCGTCTGCGACAATAGGCTGACCTAGTCGGACGGTCTCCTATGCGTGGCGCCGAATATATAACTCTACCCCCGGAACGGTGACCCTATTTGCCATATGTGAGCATCAAACCGTTGTGGCTTCACTGAAGCAAAACGAGCGACCGACGAGATACGGACTGACCGATTTCGAGCAAACAACGGTTTTGGGAACTTTTAGAAGGTTCCTTGAGTTTTTTTTACTGTTTTGTTTATTTTACAGTTTTTTCCGGTTTCTTCATGTTTTTTCTGCTAACTTCTTCTTTCTCGTTTGTTTTTACCTTATTCTGTTGCTTTTTATGTTTCCCTTTTTGTTTACCATAAATTCAAAATTTTCAACAAATGTTTGAGATTCCAGATTTTCTTCATGTCTTCAAAAATTGTTCCTGTTTTTCAAATTAACTAACGTTTCAAAAAAGTTCGGAATCCCAAATTCCAATAAAAGTTTGAAATTCTAACTGTGTTCATTTTCCCAAAAATGTTCATGTTATAAAAAATCACTGTATTGAAGAAAAAATGTTCACCATGCATTGGAAAAAAATGTTCACTGTGTATAGAAATTTTTGTTTAGCATGCATTTCTAAAACGTTCATCATATATTTTTCAAAAATTGTTCAGTATTGATTTGAATAAAGTTCATCGTATACTAAGAAAATGTTCAGGGTGTATTTTAAATTTGTTACGATTTCGAAACATTGTTCGTATTTTCAAGAAATTTTGTTCATATTAGTTTCCAAGATATTGAAAAGGTAAAAAACGAAACTACCTCTTTGGTTAGTATTTAAGTTTAGCGCTGCAATAATGCCATCGATCAGCCTGGAACTTGGCTGACTAGCATCGCTAGCATGCATGCGGTAGGTTTGGAGTTTGACTCCCGTCGCATCGGGTTTTATATTTTTCGCCCTGGAGATCAACCGCGACTTACTTGCTGAGGAAATTCTCCATCTTCTAATTGCAAGTAGATCAAAACCTTTGCTGCTCGATGTAGGGGCGCCGAAATCTCTTGCAGTCTGTACCAACAAGATTCAGTAGCATTATGATGTTCATTTCGTATTTTATAAAATCCAAGAAGATGAATCAAGGAGACCTGTCCAGCATCAATGAGGGCCATCATAGCCCAAGCAGTATTGACTGCATGAGCATGTTTGCCTTCAAGGTTGGTGTAAACCTGATTGAATGTAAGCCAAAAATATTGTTAGTGCAGCGCTCTTCACAATTTCGGGTCCAGAACAGAGCACTCTGAATAAATAGTGTTCACTTCGAATGTGCACCGACAGAATAAAAGGAGTTCCTCTATTGCTTTAGTTTAAAGAACCAAACAGCCAGTACGCAAATTACGAACACTAAATCAAGCAGACAGCAGCGTTGAGCGCAATACCAATGCAGCAGATTCATCTTTGGCTTGACAGGTGCCTTTTCTCCCCCCAGCCCGACTCGATACTATGGCGCTGGACTGATAGCGGATCCTACTCGGCCAAATCATGCTACCTCGCCCTTTTCCAAGGCTCCATCGCTGACCCGGAGTGGAGGCTTTCTTGGAAATGCTGGGCACCCGACGACAATAAGATCTTTCTCTGGCTGGCGAAACAGGATCGATGTTGGACGGCCACGAGACTTGCTCGGCACGGCCTGCCCCATCCGTCTACTTGCATACTCTGCGATCAGGAAGCCGAGGACATTCATCATATACTCGTGGCGTGCCCCTTCTCCAAGGAAATTTTGTACCGCGCCTTCTCTTGGTGCCGCCTTACCACTGCTCACCTGACGGCACCATCCCCCTCTTTGACTGGTGGCATTCTGCGACAGACTCTGTGCCGCGATCTCTCCGGAAGGCCCTCGCCTCGATCGTCTCAATCATCACCTGGGCGATTTGGAAGCACCGAAATGCATGCATCTTTGATCATCATCAACCCTCCATCAACATCCTGCTAGCTACCATCCAAGATGAAGTGCGCGCCTGGGCCATGGCCGGCGCCAAAGAGTTGCAAGCTCTGCTCGATGTAACGTAAATTGTATGTATTGGGGCTGAGCACCCCCTCTCTCTGCTCTCGGGAGCCTTCGACTTGCCTCTTTGCGCACAAGTCGTTGGATCCCTAACCATGTAACCTTCTCTCTACCTATCAATGCAAAGATACGCTTAGGCGTATTGGTGCCTTTTCTCAAAAAACACCTCTCGTCTCGTCTCGCTCCCGCGACGCGCTCCCCGCGTGCATCACAGGAGACCAGATCCGCCGCAGGCCCTCTAGATCTCCTCGTCCCAGCCCCCTCCTCGCCACCGCCGGGCGAAGCCCGTGCGTGGCGCTGGCGGCGGCGGGGCTTGTTCTCTCCTTCCCTGCACGGGATCTCAACAGCGCGGGGTGGCTGCTCCATGTGGGGGACGCGGGATCGGCGGGGCTCCTCGTGGCGGGCGCGCGTGCATCCGGTGGCCGCGAGGCTGGGAGACGGTGGTGTGGTCCAGCGACGGTGTTGTAGCTCGACGCGATGGCGTCGGTGTTGCAGCCGGCTTGACTTGGCCTGATCGGCGGCGGTGGCTGGCATGTCCCTAGTCACGGATGTGTGGCCTGGGGAACTCCGGCGGAGGCTGTGCCACCACGGCTACGAGGGCAACGTGGGGGCCGGCCGTGGCGGCGGGCGGCGACGGATCTCGCACCCCTGGCCCAGATCTAGTCTCCGGCAGAGAAGGCAACGATTCGTGCATAGGAAGCTGGATAGAGTTCTTCGAAGAGATCTGGGTGAAAACCTGCTCTTGGCTAAATGCCCTGGCCGGCGATGGCGGCGCTCTTCGGTGTCGTTCCCTTCTTGAAGGCATCGTCGTGGAGAAGTTCTAGACCACTATCTGCTACCTCCAGGGAAAACCCTAGATCGGTAGATCGGAAGACAACGGCGGGCTTGTGTCGTTTCCCCCTTGGGGGCATCATTCTTGGAGGTGTACACAAGCTCGAGGGACCAGCGGACAACATCTTTGGTGGAGCGGTGCTTCATCCTACACATTGATGGCAACGGATCTTGATGGCATGGCGCAGTGCGGATTTGGTCTCCGTTGTGTAGGGATGGACCCGCGCAGGAGGACGAAGTTGTCTGGCGTCATGGTGGCGTCAACGGCAGCTAGACCGGGCAAGGTAGATGCAGCAGTACAACACGGAAGATGGATTGGTGGCAGGCGGCTGCGGCGGCCTCATACCCGACAGGCGTCCTGGTTGAGAGTGCGCCGGATGGTGGGTGCCCCATACCCGGCAGGCATCCTGGTTGGGACCTCTGGTCTTAGATGTTAGGCTTGGCTGCGAGGTCTGTTTGGTATTTGGCCCAGACTATCAGCATTCTCACATCAACTGGATAGGAGTAGCGAGTTTCCTAGACGGTGGCTTTAGTCTTACTGTTGTATGACTTTGTAAGGTCTTGTGCGAATAATTAATAAAGTGGCTGCATGCATCGCCTAGATGCAGAGGCCGGCGGTCCTCCTCCTTTAAAAAAAACAGATTCATCTTTGTCTCAGTTTTGATTGATGACCCACCCCTAGCTATCCCCAGCCCCTGCTAGTCCACTAGCCTCGCCTCCGTTGACTCCCTGCCAGCAGCCATCCTCCCCTCCCCTCAACCATGACCGCTGAGCGACCCTCTCCGGCAAGTGCATGTCCTCCGGACACCACTGGCTCGATTCGGGGAGCGAGTCCTCGCGCACTCAGACAGTCTCTGTCCCCCCGCAACATGGCGGAGCCCTCCAGGCCACCGGTCAAAAGCCGGAAGATGCACTGGCCGATCATAAGTAGCTAAAAACATTATTGTAGGTAAAACAATGAGAAATCAAAAGCAGCAAAAACATGCATGTAGAAGATAGCCTAAAATGGGCTCCCTTATTAACTGGACCAATTCTTTTCTTCTTAATGCAATGCGGGAGCTCCTCACCCTCGGACGAGGTTCCGTCAAAAAACTAAGATAGCCTAGAATAAAGATGATAAGCCTTAAACCAAAATGGAAAAGAACAAGGAAAACATACGTGTTCTATTGAAGCAAAAGCTCATGACAGTCATAAGTTGAGTCACAAATCTACGTTGAATTACTACCTTATAACACTACATTTTATCCTATTCATAATTAAGCTACATGCGAAAATTGGATCTATATGTGCCATTTACTCATTTACTGGATGAAAGCCAGTGAGTAGTTTGCTCACTCAATAGTCTTGCTTCACCATATCATTCATGGACTATAGCAAGTACTTGATTTCCACCAGAGACATCGATAACTTAGTTAACCCACATGGGTGTTAAGACATCAAGCTTGCCTTAGTTAACGCACTTGCCGTCTTGCCCTCCGTTGTTTCAGCATGACCCTACCTTTGTAAGGGATCTGTTGCCTCTTTCGCTAGCTCAATATGTTCACTTGATGTGCCACTAGTCTGCTTCGCTAACACTTCTACTGTTCTACACATTATAGCTTTAAAAAGACTAGTAGCTGCACCCATTGATATACTACAAAAAGTTGGATATGTGCAAATGCTGTTCGGATGAGAGGCAGCTCTTAACTGAGGGCATCACATGTAGGCCTGGGCATTCGGTATAAACCGAAATATCGGTTTCTACCGTTCGGTGTTTTCATAAATTTGGTTTCCAAAGTTAAAAACCGAAAAATACATCTTAAAATAGCTAACCGAAAATTCGGTTAACCGAGTTTTCGGTTTGGTATTCGGTTTATACCATATTTACCGAATATGCTAAAAGAATTTGAGCCGCGTATTTGACACCCATCCTCGTGCACTCTTATATAGCCAATCTGTCCAACTGCTTGTGTGTGGCCAGCCGAGGTGGGACTAAACAACAACGGGCAACGCCTCATGGTTCTGTAGGTTTTTTTTTTGAGGGGGAAACCAAGTTTTTATTCAGCAAAAACCACAGTTCGTGGGATACATCTCTGGTCATGGGGTTGGCCTAACCAAATGTGCCGACCAGGACCTAACGAGAAAGCAAACTTGGCTAATTTATGTGCATCTACATTGACTGCACGACCATCGAAAGTAAATTTACAGTTCATGCTACTAGCTATGCTATGAATCTCCATGACAATGGCGCCATTTGCTCCTCTGTTGCTGTTGTTGATACTCCCCACAGCGCCTTTCGAGTGAGAAGCCACCACCATGTCAAGTGCATTGAGATCT
Source organism: Aegilops speltoides (assembly GCA_021437245.1). NCBI lineage: Eukaryota > Viridiplantae > Streptophyta > Magnoliopsida > Poales > Poaceae > Aegilops > Aegilops speltoides. The sequence goes on along the minus strand of CM038143.1, from coordinate 532,924,786 downwards.
TGCGCCAGGCCAAAGCCTCCCTGCATGCTATAGTTTCAAGAATCTCAGGGTCGTCTACTCCTTGAATCACAAGAGCTGAGCTACCCAGGAAGTTTCCATTTGCATCTCGGCACACAGCAGCCGAAGCACCCCCCCAAACCCTTACGACATGCGGCATCAACGTGAATTTTACATGTCCTGGAGGAGGCGCTTTTGGACGCGCAGAGTTCCTATTTGCTGCAAGTGTATGTAACTCATTCTGGGGCGATGCAGGCTCGGCTATCATCTTCAGCTCCTGCAGGTACCTGTTGATGAAGCCGTTTATAGTTTGGGGGCTCTGGCATAAACCCTCATGAATGGCTTTCCTCCTTGCTGCCCAGATCGCCCATAAGGTGACTGAGAGCTTCACAAAAGATCATGCGATAACACTCTCATGAGAGTGAAAAGCCACTGTTTAGCTTTCGGTTCAGCAATGGTTGCTAAGTGTTGCGCCAGATCCTCATCTACAAGGGCCCAGTTGGGTGTCCCATGAGTCTGGGGCGCCGCAGATCCCACACGCACTTGAAGTCGCCATGTGTCTGTGTACTCTTATATCATTTCTCGGGATGGACTGCTTAGATAATCTCCAAAGGAACATTCGGACCTTCCCGGTACTTCTGTTTTCCACAGCCTTTTCCATTCACCTTCTTCTGCATCGAACTGGAGGGACCGGGCATGTTTTCAAGCCACGCCTCTCTCCTCTGTCGCGTACTAACGAGCATACGGTAGGCAGATTTCACTGACAAAGCTCCATTCTTTTCCTGACTCCAGCTCCAAAAATCTTCCACATTCATCGTACACAACAGGATACCCAGTATGACACTTGCGTCCATATGCAGAAAAGTTGTCTGAACTTTTTGTCTGTCCCATGAGGCTGAACTAGCATCGATTAACTCAGAAACGTGCGTCGGAGGGTTGGTAGTCACGCTGCCATATGGCCTCATCATCTTGTTTCGGGGTAGCCAATTATCCTCCTAGATGCTTGTACTCTCTCCGTTGCCTATGCGACGTATCAGACCCTGTTTTAGAATATCTCTTCCTTCCACCAGGGATCTCCATACTTGACTCGGGCTGCTGCCCAATGCGCGGACAGGATGGAACCTTGTGGGTAATAGATACCTTTAAGTAACCTTGAGCACATGCTGTCCGGGTTCTGTAATATACGCCATGCCTGTTTAGCCAACATGGCAAGGTTAAAAAGCTCAAAATCTTTGAAGCCTAAACCTCCCATGCCTTTTGGTTGTGTCATGTCCTTCCAAGAGACCCAATGTGGTTTCCTCTTCCCCTCTTTACTTCCCCACCAGAACTTCCTTATGAGCTTGTTAAGGTGTTCACAGAGTCCTCGAGGTAGCTTAAAACAAGCCATCGAAAATACTGGCACGGCCTGAGCAACTGTTGACAAGCACCTCTTTGCCTGCCGATGACATGGTAGTTTCTATCCAGCCTTGAACCTTACTCCACAATCTATCTTTGAGATATTTGAAGGATCCATTCTTGTTATGACCTACATCCGATGGCATCCCAAGATACTTTTCATTGAGAGTTTCATTGGGTACATTCAAGAGTGTCTTGATTTCATCCCGGGTGCTCTCTGGCACGCCTTTACTAAAATAAATTGATGACTTAGCATTGTTAACTCTCTGGCCTGTTGCTTGACAATAAGATTCCAGAACCTGGTTTACCTCAGTAGCACCCATACTATTTGCCTTGAAGAACAAAGCAGCTGTCATCGGCGAATAAGAGATGGTTTACCGGTGGTGCCGACGGTGCCACCTGCAACCCCTCCAAATTGGATGAGTCACTTCTTGATTTTAACAGGCACGACAGGCCCTCTGCTGCTAACAAGAACAAGTACGGGGATATTGGGTCCCCCTGTCTGATCCCTCTCGATGGTTTAAAAGACTCAAGCTTCTTCCCATTGAATAACACAGAAAAATTAACAGTGGTGACTAGGCTCATAACAATATTGACCCACTGCTCTTTGAATCCCATCTTCAGCATAATCGCTTGCAAGTAGGCCCACTCAACTCTGTCATAGGCCTTCATCATATTGAGTTTTAGCGCACAAGCTTGGTGATTTTTGCTCTGTTTCGCTTCATGAAATGCAAACATTCATAAGCCATAATAATATTGTCAGTAATAACCCTACCTGGAACAAAAGCTGATTGTTCCTCGGATATAATATCTGGTAAAACCATCTTCAAACGGTTGGATATCACCTTCGAAGCAATTTTGTACAGGACGTTGCATAAACTGATCGGGCGAAACTGAGTCAAAAGCGTGGGGTTTTTACCTTAAGAATAAGAACCAAGGTAGTCTCGTTAATGCTTTCGGCTGTCTCTCTTCCTTCTACAATTTTTAGGACTGCTTTTGTGACCTCATCTCCGCAAATATCCCAGTGGCGTTGAAAAAAGTGGGCAGGGTATCTGTCGGGCCCCGGTGCCTTGGTGGGGTACATTTGAAACAACACGGTTTTCACCTCCTCTGCACTATATGGGGCGTTTAAACTTGCATTCATTGCCGGCGTAACCTTCCGGGGCACCGTGTCCAGGACCACTTCCATGTTTTGAACCCCTTGAGAGGTGTATAAGTCCTTATAGGAATCTGTTGTCAGTTCCTCCATCTCATCAAGGTTCGTTGTCACTTGCCCATCGGGACGCTGAAGAGATTTAATTTGGTTTTTTCTCCTGCGACGGCTAGCACGAAGATGAAAGAAATATGTGTTTTGTCCCCATGGACAATCCATTCTATCCTGGCCCTTTCCTCCAAAGAATTTCTTCTCTATGAAATAACTCAACCAGAAGATCAGCAGTTTTCAGTTCCCCGAGGTGGGAGCAGATCATCCGCGGAGTTGCGCATCTCCTGTAATGTAACTGTGATTGGAGCTGGCGGATTTGCATGCGGATGTTGCCAAAGTGGACTCGATCCCAATGCGCCAAATCACCAGCCAAATTATTTAACTTGTCACCCACCTGGACCACCGAATCACTTGGGTTTTGAGCCCATCCAGCGTGCACTACCTCTGCCAATGCTGGATCACGTTCCCAGCAGAGTTCATATTTAAACCTGCGCGGGGCCCTTCTTGCATGCATGTCCTTGAGTTTCACGTAGATGGGTATATGGTCGGACGAGGCATCTTCCTTGTGTTCAGTGATTGCATCTGGAAACTGCACACACCAAGCCATATTGGCTACTGCTCTGTCAAGCCGAACCTTGGTATACGTACCTCCGGCTACTTTTTTCTCAAAAGTCCAGTTCCTTCCAGTATAACCAATATCAGTCAGGCCACACGTGTCAAGAGCATCACGGAATAAATCCATTTGAGCTTGGCTACAGATGCCCACGCCGTCATGTTTATTTTTTTTTTTGAGACAATCTCGCGAAGCTTTATTCAAACCACCATAATGTTTACAGGGATGAAATGAATACCATCGGGTTGGCCCAACCAAACATGACGGCCAAGCCCTATTCTTAATGCGTGCTTCGCTAGATTGTGAGCCTCAATATTTGAGCTCCTACTTTCATAGACTATATTACATGAAATGAAAGACATTGCGTTTAATTGTATTTCCTTGATGATCGCTCCAAAATCAGCAGCAGTCCCACACCTCACATCTCGTACCACTCCTTCACAGTCCGAAGCAAGCTGTATTTGATTTAGATTCAAATCTTCTACCAGTGTCAGTCCCTCTCGAATAGCCAGAGCTTCCAGTATCGCCGGATCATCAATGTTATTAAACACTATCGCCGGATCATGAAGAGAACGCCGTCATGTTCATGGTTCTGTAGGTACGCACATGTGACAAGCACAACGGCCATACAGCGGCCTCATCACACGAGAAAAAGAAGCCCACAACGGCTTCTCTCCTTGGGCCTTGCATGCGCTATTTTTTCCGCAATAAAATATCATCCCCGTCGACTGATTCAACCAGCTGCATGCGCTCCCTGTCTCAAAAGTAAAGGGTCACGCTAACTGCCACACGTGTGGCAGGAAGGAAGACGCACCACACGTCTCTAATGTAAACAGATTGCCATGTCATCGCATGCATGCATGCAGGAATCTTTTGGATTTTCAGTTTTTAAAATGTTTTATCTCTTAAACGAAAAATCCGATTGGAAATCCGTTTTCACCATTAAATCCCTCGCGATGAGATCTTCGAAACTAGATCCCATGTTGATATGTTTTGATGAAAAAAAATTGGATTAAAAGTTGCCATGTCTATTGCATATGAATTGCCATGATGTTTACACTGAAGTTGCCATAATATGTTTCAGCTATTTTCTTCTACATTTAAAAGTAAATTTTGATATTTATAAAACGGGGAATTAAGAAACTAGACTTGCCATGAACCATAAACTAAAATTGTCATGATACATGCACGTAAAATTGCCATGGTTCATACAAAAAATAATTTTCATGGTCAAAGTACTGGAGTTGCCATCATCAAAATACTAAAATTGCCATGATCTACAAACTAAAATTGCCACATGGCAATTTTAGTTTAAGCCCTATGGCAACTGCAGTGTAAACATCGTGGCAACTTCTGGCAAAAAAAAAATTCGTCGAAACATATCAACATGGGGTCTAGTTTTGAAGATCTCGTCGAAACGGATTTAATGGTGAAAATGAATTTTTAGTTTGCTTTTTTATTTAGGAGATACAACATTTTTAAGCCGAAAACCAAAAAAAATTCTGCTGATGTCATCTATTCATACGTGGCAAAATGAGTGGTGATGGAGGCGTGTGGGCGATGTGCAAACGCCCACACGTGTGGGCGTTAACATTTCCGAAAGTAAAAGCTGCATGTGTTTCTGTTGCACGCACGGATCTGGCGCGTGATATTTTATTCTGGCGTGGGAGAGCAAGGTGATTTGACTATTCGTTCAGCACCTTCACATATGCTCGGTTTTTTATTCGGTTAACCTGGGTACTACCGACCCGAGAAAGTTTAGTTCGGTTAGCAAGTGTGAAAACCGAATTTTTCTGTACTAACCAAAAAAACCGAAATTTCGGCGGTTTCGGCATCGGTTCGGTCTTCGATTCATCGGTTTTTATGCCCACCCCTAATCACATGGTTTGAGATCCATAGGTATGTGCTATGCTATTCAGAATATGTTCACGGGAGTTTTTTGTAAACGTGAATAGTTTTTCAAATTTTGTCTTTTTTAAGAACACAAGCGAAATTTGCAAATTTGAGGACATTATACTAAAAACATATAAAAACAAATTTGCAAACATATTTTTAAATTTGTGCTTTTTCAAAACGATATTTTTGGATTTTTGCAAACAATTAAAAAAGTGAAAAGTTTAAAGTTTAATAAAAATTTTAAGTTTTGAAATTTTAAAAATCCAGAAACATTTTTTAAATTTATGAACATATTTATTACTCCCTCCGATCCATACTAAAGTTGCGACAATTAACATGGATCAAAGCGAGTAAATGCGAATATTTTTAATATTTTTACTCCTTTTGATCCATAGTAGAAAGTTGTAGTAAAGCGACGACAATTAATATGGATCGAAGGGAGTAATATTTTTTAAAAATTGAGAAATTCTCAAAAACATCAAAAAGAAACAAATAATTAAAAATTAAAGCACCCGGAAAATCAATAAAGAAAAGAAATAGAAAAAAATGCTTCAGGAACCTTCTGGAAGATCCCTAGATAAATGGGCATTCATCTATCACTAGATGTTTTTTTTTAGAATATCTATCACTAGATAATTCTCCACCAAAGTTAACCAGATGGCGATTTGGAGCTAGCTATCGAGTTGGGCAAGCTGACTCGGCATTCCAGGCCATAATGAAAATCTATACAAAGGTTGACCAGATGCCCGTTTGGAGCTCCTATACAGTGCATGGGTCACAGAATAACCACCAAAAGTGAATGAATTCGCTAATTGTATTGAATTTAAAAAAAACATGAATTGGAAAATTGTTCATATCTCAAACAATGTTCATCAATTTTCAAAAATATATTAAGTTTTAAGAAAAGTCAAAAATTTGAAAAATGTTCTTGGATTACAAACGATGTTCAGGAATTAAACTTTTTATTTCTGAATTGCAAAACTGTTCACAAATTTGAAAAACAATGTTCCCAAATTTAAAAATGTTTATTAATTCGAAATACTACTTTATTTCGAAAAAATCATGAATTTGAAAAATTGTTACCGAATTTAAAAATGTTCATTATTTTGAAACTATTCTCATATGTTTTAAAATATTCAGGAATTGCAAAAATGGTCCCAAGTTTCAAAAGTTATCATGAATTTGAAAAAAGACAAGAAATTTGAAAATGATTTTTCTCCCATCCATTCTCACTAAAATAGAATCAATTGTCTCATTTTTATTAATTAACCAAAATAAAAACATAATTTGTTTGGTAAGTCATTAAATTCTTACCAAAAAAGTGCTTAACCATAAAATCATAGGTAAAGCATGGCGATTGCGTAGAAGAACTTGCTAATATTTTAGTGTATCAATATAATGCAGCCACGGGCTAATCTACGAGAATGTTTACACTTCCGTTGCAACGCACGGGCAATTGTCTAGTAGAACCCAAAATAGGTCAGGAGGAACTGAGGATGGGCTGGCCCATATAGAAGGAGCTCCTGTAGTGTGCATTTGCATGCTGTTCCCCGGAGAAACGTTTCCCATCATGGTCATACGACTCCAGAACATGGTGACAATGATAGCTAACGCCTTCTCTTCTCACATGTCAAAGTTTGGCTCATCACTGTATTTGTCTACCTCCAGTGAAAGGTGCTTAAACTTTGCATATGAGAAGGTGGCTTTTTCGATGCTGACTTGAAAGGATAGGCTACCATGTCTAGCAGCTAAACTTCGGTTCATGCGCCTATATAAATGAAACGGTTAAAAAACGTAAATCAATAAAAACTCTTCTCCATTGCAGATTATTTTTTCTTGTACCCACTCACTTCGTATGTGGTCTATATGCTACACCGACGGAGTACCAATCGTTGTTCAAGGTGGTGTTTTTACCCAACTTCGTACGTGGTTGGAGCGGGCGGCCAGGGAGAGTACCCAACATGGTTGGTAGCATAATATTTGGAACGGTCTACCTTCTCCTTCGATATAGTTATAGTGTTGGTCATATGACTCTACCGTTGCCGATATGTCGGGGGTTTTTTTTCAACTTTTGATACACCCATAGTGTTTGGCTTTGTGCACCTTAGTTATGCAGAGGCAGGATATTGCTCATCATGCTTTGTATTCACTTGATGCTACAATTTGAGTTAATAGAAATGTTCTTTATCAAAAAAGACATCTATCTATTTAACGAAAACAAACCATTAAATTGTGTCACGATGATATTTTTCTGGTACTCCAATATATAACGATGAAGAGCTTAATTATGGGTTAGACTACAGCATGCTCACCAGTTTTCCCTTCTGTACGGATTGCCGACGCAGCCACACCTATAATAAAAGATGCAGTAGGTGTGTTGGTGCATATGTCACGCGCGCGCGCACACACACACAGAGGTAGAAAGAGAGAGTGCACGCATCTCACTGGGAATGTGAGGCATCCAGGAACAAATCCTTTGGTCCTATCTTTGATGGCTAGATAGATGAACAATTCACTATGGGTCATCTTATGGAGGGAAGGATGTCAACACTACAAAGGTGGGTCCGGTCGACCCAAAACTAGAGGGCCATTGTCTCTAGCGATGAGGGTAGAAAATTCATCGCACTGGCTTTCATGCCAAGAGTGGCCCCCCTGAGTCATGTAACCTCGTTGTATAACTACGTGATAAGCGCTAGTGATGAGCTTGGACCGGAAGAAAACGGCGGAATGGTTGGGAATGAATGACTTGTATGTGTGATTGCAGTGTTTGAATTGAAATGCATGGCAGTAAAAAAACTATCAAAGGTAATAAAAATTGCAACAAGGCTCGTGGACCACTTAGTGATGACTACAAGCACTAGAGCGAGTCGAAGGTGCACCATCGTCATCACTGCTCCCTCGCTGAAGCCGGGCAATCCTTATTGTAGTAGATAGTCAGAAAGTCGTCATGCTAAAGACCCATAGGACCATCGGATCAAAGCATCTACCATCATCGATGAAGAAAGTCATAGATGGAAAGGATCAAACATGTAAACACCCAAACGAAGACTGGATCCAAACAGATCCATCGAAGACATGCACCGACCAAAATTCCACGAGATCCGTCGGAGACACACCTCCACACTTTCTCCGGCGATTCTAGACGCACCATCGGAATGGGCATAGAACGTGACAAACATTATTCCTACTGAGGGGCATCGCCTCCACAAAACCGCCCCAACCATGCAAGACGCCGAACCTAATTAACAAGAATGAGAACTGGGTCCTTCCCGCCAGTGGGGGGCCAAGGTCCTCCTCTCTTCCATGGCCCAAAGGCCATCGGAGATGAGATGGACCGGCGGTGACGCCGACAGAAGGAGGAGGAAAGTCTGGGATTTTTTCTTGTGGGTGGACCGCTTTTCAGTTTATAGTTGAGGTTGTACACATTTCGGGTATAGCAAAGCTTTCATAGCCCTAGATTTACCTAGGCATCACCACACCACAGTACACGATTATGCCAATGTTGTCGAATCAAACACATGAAGAATCTGATACCGGAGGGTCAGAGCATCCACAACCTCATCAATATCAACCTCTGCAGCAACTTCGAGGGTCGGCATCATGATGCAAAGCAGTGGCGGAGCTAGCAATTTTTGAAAGCCTAGGCATACTTTAATCTAAATTAGCAAAGTACTCCCTCTATGACTAAATATAAAATGTTTGTGCAGTTTTATTTAACTGCACAAACATCTTGTGTTTAGTTACGGAGGGAGTACTTGACTATGGTCTATATAATGAATTAATATCATGTAAATATGACCACCAATTTATTGTAATCCTAGATGTACAAGACAATGAGATATAGTAAGAAATAACTTGCGAAATATCATTATATTATGTATGACCCGACAAAGAAAAAAATGCCACATGTTTAGGATCTAAGAGGTAAAATATGACTTAAAAATTATTTAATTTTGCATTGAAAGGTAAAAACATTTGAGACAATGAAGCATCTTAGAGGACATTTGGTGCTCGTGCTAGCGCTTGCTTAGCCTGGCCCAGCAAGGAAGCGAAGTATTTGGTTACTGGGCAAGCCTGCCTCGTTGCCAGCGGTTTCCAGCTTTTTCCGTGTTGGAGCGAGCGAGCCGATTTGGCTCGCCTCCGTCGGCAAGGCTGGCTTTGCCTAGCGAGGCAATCTGGCGAGGGATCCAAACGTTCCCTTAATAACATGTTAATTATGCCTAATCAAATATCTAGTTTGAAACTTTGTGGCCTAAAATCGTCTAACAATAGCAACATCAACAAAAGGATATTAAAAACCAGCTCTCTTTCACACGCCACACACAGTGACAGTCTCGTCAGTCGCATTCTTCGGGAGATTTGTTTTGGTGCACTCATGTACCATATTTTTTAGCGCATCGTTCTGTACCAGACTTTCTTTTAGAACATGTCCTATACCAGATTTCTGGCAAAAGTAAATGTTATGTACCAGATTTTTTTAGGGGTAAATATTCTATACTAATTATACAAAAGCAAGTGCTGGCTCCTCTGCTTTTTTTTAAAGATTGGCTCCTTTTTTTTTTGAGACATTGAAGATTCGCTCCTGTGTGGCCCAAGCAGTGAGATTAAGGAAAAATAGGCCTATGGCGGTGCTGCTATGGAGTAAGGCCCAAGAGTCAGGGAGTGTCCTAGCTGGCCCATTTATGAATCGAATCGAATAGGCTTATGACCGCCACAGCGATTTTTACCGCACTGGGATCCCGTGAGAATTCAGCTAAGGAACGGTGCCGAGCCCGAGCATGTGCCCAGGGTGCACGTACTGTAGATTCGCCATTCCCAAAAAATATTTCCATTTTTAAAAATTGTTCAAAGAAAAATAAAAATAAAAAACAACAAAAACCAAATAGAAATAGAAAAGCAGGAACTGAAAAACAAAAACTACCAAATAGCAAAAAAACATAGAAAAAAAAGGCAAAACATGTTAGAAAATAGAAAAGACTGGTTCAGAGAAGGTTCTAGAAACCAAAACCGGTGGGGAGGAAACAAGAATGAGCCGGCCTATATAGCAGGCGCTCTCATAGGGAGTGTGTGTTTGCCTGCTATTCCCCTACTCACATAGGGAATAGTAGCAACATGGCCCATTGTGGCCATACCACTTCACCAAAGGTGACATTTTTTTGCACACCGACAGTGGCATTGACAGGTGACACCTTCTCTTGTCGCATGTAAAAATTTGGCTCGTCACTGTAGTTGTCCATCTCAAGTGATGAATGCTTAAACTTTGCATATCAGAGGGTAGCTTTGGCCGACGATTTAGTCGCGCACACTAGTTAATGGAATGCACGGTGTTCCACTTCAAAAAAAAAAAAAGTTGGCCCAACGTAATGAAAGCTTTTATTCACCCAAAACCTCCTATGGTACTTGTAATAAGTTGGGCCAACAATTACTTTACTCATTACTTTCACCTCACCTACATCGTTCAATAAATATCTCTCATCTGCTTTTGTGAGATGAGCCACCGTTGAGTTGAAGCACACATATGTTTCAACTTTATTTTCTTGTAAATGTGTCTTCATATACATTTTTCAGAAAAGAGGGGAACACTCTCGGCCTATGCCGCGTGCCTTTATATGAGGATGCAATGCCTTCTCCTCCTCAATACTTGCATACCCATTTTTGACCATAGTTTTCCTCCCACCTCATATATTAGCTCTTCTTATGAAGCAAGTAGCTCCTAGTTAACAAGAATAGAGTTGAGAGCCTCGAGAGAGGGTGAGAGGAATGGCAAATAGAAGAAGTTAGTGGAAGTGCGTCTGTAGTTCATTAGGAATGGGAGGCACCTTGGAACACATTGACTAACCGAAACTTTTAGGCAGCGCTCGCAGCAGTACTTTTGCGGGAGAAAATATTGTACCCAGTAATGCCATCAGCAACTAGGTTAGTGCCTCAGTGAACGGAAGTATAAGAGAGCAAGTCGTGTCTGAACTCTACGCTAACAGAAAGAAATTCAGAAAAGGAAGACTGCATACGCTACAGGAAAAAAATTCCAACTATTTATCCGTTTGATTCAAAGCATTGAAATTTCTCTTTTACATTCATATGCATGAAGACAAGGCAAAGGCCTTAATAAGTACTACTCCCTCCTCCGTCCCATAATGTAAGACGTTTTTTGACACTACACTAGAGTCAAAAAAATGTCTTACATTATGGGACAGAGGGAGTAGTACATAATAATATCTTCATCTTACCTTTGCATATGGTGTAATCTTAATTTGACCATAATACTTTAGGCTTCCTGTACTTCTCCTATTCTCGACTTCTTGCTGCACAGTTCACATGATTTCCTATCCAGGAAAATTACTTACAGAACAGAGATGATGTATGCCCAACAAATTACACAATGTAATACTGGTTGTAAATAGCCAACCAGCCAGCTGGAATAACAGAGTCATAGGATCATTCCAGATAACACAATTTACTACAGACAAGTGTTATTCCTCCTAACATAACATAACTCTTAATATGTGTGGGATGCAGTCTGAGCTCTGAAATCTGACAGATATAATGAATAAAATACATGTGAGATTCCCGTGTTCCTATCCTGCCTCGCCGCCCGTAAATGACAAGAAAAGAACAGGCGAAAATAATCATCATCTATTCGAAAATCTTCTCACCAGTTGAGAAGACCAAGAAAATGACTGAACTAAAAATACAGAGGTATGCTGGAACAAAGAAGACTGTTTTCCAGGTTTCGGAGTTCGTTAGATCCATGTTAGAAGCCTTTGCAGCCTCCAGAATGTTTCCTGTGAGGCCAACGCCAACTATCCCAGCCAATGTCCCAGCTGTATTTGAAACCCCCATCACTATGCCGGCGAACTTTGGAGCAACATCCATGTGGTTCACGGCAAACCCTGCTCTTCCTAGAGCCAGAAAACCAAGGGATACCGATGAACAGATCACAGTCCCTGAGGGCGTCCCGAATGAAGGGAGGGCCATGAGTGCAACAGCCGAGACAACAAACCCAATGGTGTTGAGGAGCTTCCTTGTCTTGGTAACTGATAAGATCCTCTTTGTAATCAAGTGATCAGCAACCACTCCACCAATGTTGGAGAATATAAACATGTTGAAATAGGGAAGCATCTTTGACGATCCCATGTCCTGGAGGCTAAGCTTAAGGGCTAGTTCGAAATAGGTAGGCAGCCAGTTCATGATAACATACAAGGCATAGTGGAAGGTGAAGTTGTTCACGACAATTGCCCAAACAGGTAGACTGAAGATAATCCTTCGCCATGGTATCTTTACAGTACGAGGTGCAACCACCCCTACTGACTGCGCCTTGATCTTCTCCCGAGATGCTACTTTTGGCATTGCCACTTTTGGAAGGTCGGTGCGAGGTGGCTCACTGGAGAACTTCAACCATATTACAGACCATGCTACTCCAAGTACTGCTTCGACTAAACATACAGATTGGGGTCCCATGTGCTTCACCAGACTTGGAAAAAACAACATACCACAAGCTGCCCCTAGGTACATCCCTGAGGTTGTTAACGACACTGAGCGAGAGCGCTCCTGCGGTGGCACCCATTGTGCCAGGACTGTGTGAATGGCAGGAAATATGAAACCTTGTGCTACACCAACAAAAAGGCGAGAAAGGACCAGAATGACTGCTCTGTTGGGGTCCAGTGGAATTAGACCGCATATCAAGGACCACAACAGGAATGACAGCAGCAGAACACGTCTCCCTCCCAATCTCTGAGCTGCCCATCCACCAGGAATTTGCGACAAAACATAACCATAATAGAACATGGAGAGTATCAGGCCCTTGTTTGCTTGATTCACGTTGATTGCATCAGCTGCTACGGTGTACGCAATTGAGAAACCCACACGCTCAACGTAACAAACATTTGTGCAGATGAATGTCAGCAATACTATGACATAACGCTTTGGGATCTTCATTCTCGCCATCACTAATTAGAGATGAACCACAAAGTGTTGTAGCAGTCTTAATCAGGGCGCCACTTGCTGACCTCCCACGAATATTTACCAGGGTTTACCATAAACCTGTCTTTCTTCCTTCCATCTCTAGGGGCACTAAGATCTGAAACAGACAAAATATTGATCATTCACTGGTATGAAACAATATGGGGCTTCTTCAGCTGTGCTTCATATATCCATAGCAGTTTACTGATCTCATAAGCAATTTAATAGAGACAAATCACTATATGGTGCACATTGGGACCTGCTCAATGGAGACGGAAAAACCAACACCACTCAGTTAGATCTTAGATGAATCAAGGCAAGAATATAACATTTACCATTATGCAATGTGAGAAAAAGATTTAGAATCCTACACTACCATCAACTATTGTTGAAATGCAAACTGCAATTTGCAGGACACATTGTTTACACTGTCACAACCTTTACATTGCAAGAAAAAGAAAGAAAGCATTCCAAGATGCTCAGAATTTTTTGCTCCGTTTAAGGAAACATGCTAATCTAGATGGTTGAACAGGCCCATCGAGACCTATATTGTATACGGATTGAGCTTGATCTTACACATATCCTTGTACCAAATCGTAATGCTAAGTGTTTCCGTCAGGCATGACGAGACCAAGCTTGGACGCACAACTCAACTGCAAGCAATAACAAACTAAACACCCGGTCCCAATAAATCAAATCAAGTAATCATGTGGTTCCGAAAGGAACACACAATGCCGACAAATTTGCACTGATCCTAGAGATTTCAGTAAGCAGGATCAGATCTCGGTCAGAAAATTTCCCACCTTTCACACAGATGTGAATCTAAAAAATCCGAACGGTTCACCAAGCTGGCGAGATCTTAACTGAAAACCTGCGGCATTCGCCACCAACCACCAGCGCCGGACCAGATCGCCCAGAGATCTGATACCCCAAACCCCAAATCCCCAGCCCCCAAACCCCAAACGAGCACCCTAGCACATCATCAATCCTACAGACCATCTACATGTCTAGCAGCAGCACATCATAGCAAAATACTAACCAATCAAAGAAAAAAAATGAAATTTTCTTCACTCACCTACTGTGATTCAGTTGAGATGCGAGGTGGCCGGGGAGGCAGAGGAGGCGCACAGCCTGCGCGGTCCGGTGGTCGGGGACGGCGGCGGAGGAGGGGGACGGCGGCGGCAGACAAGGAGGGAGTCCGGCGGTCGGGGACGGCGGCCGAGGTGGTCGACGACGGCGGCAGACAAGGAGGGGCCTGGCGGCAGAGGAGGGGGAGCCCGGCGGTGAAAGGCGATTCAAGGCGGGGCAAGGCAGGTTGCAGCGGCGGGGAGGGCTGCCGGCGGCGGACGAGCAGCAGCGCGCCGTCTCCTATGGATCTGGAGTTTACGGAGCTGGGAGTTGGAGCGCGCCCGAACCGCGTGGTGGAGTGGAAATAGGAAAAGTGAGGAGGATAGATCGAGTGGTCAACTGTTCACCGACGCCATTTTTTCCCGTCTCCACTGCTGCACGTGCGTTTTGGTTTAGGCTAGTGCCAGGCGCCGGTCGACCGGCGGCAGACTCGATCGGCCACATCTACGCCGTACGATGCGGCTCCTGTGAACCGTCCGATCTGCTCCCATTGCTTCGTCCTTCTTTTTTTCTCTCTCTCAAAAATCACGGTACCACGTATGGGAAACAAAGGCTGCAGTGGAGGGGGCCGAGCCATGGACGCACGCGAGGCGGCCGAGCTCGAAGCATCGCCGCTCTCCGCCCATGAAGCTTTGTAGCACCCATTCCCCGCCGGTTCCGACACGAATCCTCGTCGGCAACCTCACTGTTGTCGTGGATCACAGCCCTCGCTCCGGAGCAGTGGTTCATCGTCACATCATCCACCACCGGCGGCGGCGCTTATACACACTGCAGTAGCCAGTTGGAGCACCCGGCAACACCGGTCCCAACAAACGTTGTCACCGGTTCCAGCATCTGGCGTCGGTTCCGACAATTGATGTGGTTGGTTCTAACAAATGGCCATACCCATCGCATCATCCAAGTGTCGCCAGTGCCAACACTCGATGTTGCTAGTTCCAACAAATGATATCGCTGCTCACAGCATCGCCACCATTAGTTCTAGCAAAAAACATATATCGGTCGATGTGGCCGGTTGTAGCTTCCACCGTCGATGGTCACAGCACAAGACGACACTAGTTGTAGCTTTTGCCGCCGCCGGTCGTGACATGGGTCGAAGTCTGTTAGCTCTGCCATGGCCGGCTGCAGCTTTCTGCCGACGCAAGCCGACATGGTCGTAGCAACTTACTCTAGTATTTTCTGGATACCCACAAATTACACACAAAAAAGTGCATTCACACACTAGTAGAAAAGGGGGCAATGGTCCAGGCCGGTCCAGCCCATTAGTCCCGGTTCAATCAAGAACCGGGACCAATGGGGCATCGGACCGGTTCAATGAGCCCGGGGCGGCCGCCACGTGGGCCATTGGTCCCGGTTCGTCTGGACCTTTGGTCGGTTGGTGGGATGAACCGACCAATGATCCCCTCTCGCCCATTGACCATTCGTCCGGTTAGTGGCACTAACGGGACCAAAGGAAAACCCTTAGTCCCGGTTTCATGCGACCAGCCGGGACCAATGGTGGTGCCTATATACCCCCAGCACAAGAGCAGAGCACTTTGCTCTGCTTTTTTCCGCCGAGGGGAGAGGGCTTGGTGGTGCTCTAGCTCACCTCATATGCACACAAGGTGTTCGATGGAATGCCCGAGCCACACTACTTAGGGTTTCTCCTCTCCAAGCTCGACCGCCAAGCTTCATTTTCCTCCATATTTGTCTAGGTTTAGCGGTCCGTCACGCCCCATCCCGTCTTCAACGTCGCCGATCACCCGCACCGATCTCATCGGCGGCACCACCGTGGTGAGCCTCTTGTTCTTATCTTCTTTCGAAAGGAAAAATATTCTTATTTGTATGTTTAGATAGATATATACTTGTATAATTTTCTTACTTTTATTATTGCATCTTATATAGTGCGATGGTTTTGGTATCCGCCCGTCGGCCCTCGGCCCCGTCTATGATTCGGATGTGGTATATATTATCTTTTCATAACTATTGGTTCATTTATTGTTTATGACAATTATGCCGACCAACGTGACATAGATTTTATTCATCTAGGAGGTTGTTGAACCGGAAATTCCAACCGACCCTATTGTCGAGAGGTTAAATTTAGTTGAAGAAGAAAACAATTTGTTGAAGGAAAAATTAGAAAAATTGAGGAGGAGAAGATGATATTGGAGTTGCATGTTGCGGATGTCGCCGATGATCACAAGATCAAGATGGATGCAATGCGCTTGAAGATTAGAAAGATTAGAAAATATGCCATTCATACCGAGGCTTGGTATCATTATGTCGTTGGATCGGTTGTTACATTGGTTGCGATTATGATCGCATTTGTTTTCGCATTGAAATGTTTTACATAGTTTGGTGTATGGTTTAATTAATTTAGATGCTCGCAGAGCTTTATGTTGTTAGATGAGAACTATGTATGTACTTTGGTTTTAATGTGATGATGAACTTCTATTAATTTGGTCACTTAATTAATTATCTATTCATGATCTCTAATGATTTTTGACACACTTAATTATATATAATGCACACAGATGAACCGCAATGGATGTACGGTTCAAGACACACCTCCGAGTACATTAAGGGCGTGCATAATTTTCTCGAAGTGGCTGAGGCAAACAAGGTAATGGTTTTATGTGTTGTCCATGCCCTATATGTGGGAATCTGAAGTCTTACTCGACCGGAAAATCCTGCACACCCACCGCTTTACAAGGGTTTCATGCCACACTATAATGTTTGGACGAGGCACGGAGAAATAGGGGTTATGATGGAAGACGGCGAAGAAGAAGAGTACGATGACAACTATGTGCCCCCGAATACGGTGATGCTCCGAAGATCAAGAGGAACCAGACGATGTGCACGATGATGCCGCAACGGGAGAAGCTCGCCAAGATCAAGAGGAACCAGATGATGTGCCCGATGATGATGATCTCCGCCGGTCATTGTCGATGCAAGGACGCAATGCGAAAGTCAAAAGAGAAGATGAAGTTCGATCGCATGCTAGAGGACCACAAAAAGGGTTGTACCCCAATTGCGAAGATGGCAACACAAAGCTAGGTACCGTCATCGAATTGCTGCAGTGGAAGGCGAGAATCTTGGCTCGATAAAGGATTTGAGAAGCTACTTAAAATATTGAAGAAGAAGCTTCCAAAGGATAACGAATTGCCCGACAAAGACATACGCAGAAAGAAGGTCGATGCCCTCTAGGATTGGAGGTGCGAAGATACATGCATGCCCTAATGATCGATCCTCTACGCGGTGCGCATAAGGATCTGAACGCATGCGGTGTGCGGTGCATTACGTATAAGATCGACGAGATGACCCGGTGATGTTGACGGCGAGCCCCCCAGAAGAGGGTTCTGCGAAGGTGATGTGGTATGCTCCTATAATACCACGGTTGAAACGTCTGTTCGTAAACGGAGAGCATGCCAAGTTGATGCGATGGCACAGTGAGGACCGTAAGAAAGACGGAAGTTGAGAGCACCACGACGGGTCGCAGATGGAGAAAAATCGAGAGAAAGTATGGGATGAATTTGCAAGTGAGCCAAGGAACGTATGGTTTGCTTTAAGCGCGGATGGCATTAATCCTTTCGGGAGCAGAGCAGCAATCACAAAGACTGCCCGTGACTCTATGTATGTATAACCTTCCTCCTTGGATGTGCATGAAGCGGAAGTTCATTATGATGCCGTTCTCATCCAAGGCCCTAAGCAACCCGGCAATGACATTGATGTGTACCTAAGGCCATTAGTTGAAGAACTTTACAGCTGTGGAATGGAAACGGTGTACGACGTGGGATGAGCACAAACAGGAGGAATTTAACCTAAAGGCGTTGTTGTTCGTGACCATCAACGATTGGCCCGCTCTCAAGAACCTTCGTGATGCATAAACAAGGGATACCATGCATGCACGCACTGCTTACTTGACATCGATAGTATATACCGCAAGCTGCGGGAAGAATGTGTACATGGGCTATCGCCGATTTCTTCCGACCAACCATCAATGTCGAAAGAAAGGCAAGCATTTCAAAGGCGAGGCAGATCACCGGAAGAAGCCCGCCATGCGTCTGGGTGATCACGTACTTGCTATGGTCAATGATTTACACGTAATCTTTGGAAAGGGTCCCGCGGACTAGCTGTTCCGAGTGACGCCGAGGGACACGCACCCATGTGGAAGAAGAAATCTATATTTTGGGACCTACCCTCATCGAAAGACCTAGAGGTCCGCTCTTCGATCGACGTGATGCACGTGACGAAGAACCTTTGCGTGAACTCGCTAGGCTTCTTGGGCGTGTATGGGAAGACAAAAGATACAATTGAGGCACAAGAGGACCTGCAACGTTTGCACGAAAAAGACGGCATGCCTCCAAAGCAAGATGAAGGTCCCGCCGGCTATGCTCTTACCAAAGAAGAGAAGGAAATCTTCTTTGAATGCGCTTAGTATGAAGGTCCCGATCGCTTCTCGTCGAATATAAAAGGAATAATAAATATGGCGAGAAAAAGTTTCGTAACCTAAAGTCTCATGATCGCCACGTGATTATGACGCAATCGCTTCGGTTGCATTGAGGGGCTTCTACCGAAAACGTCCGATTAGCCATTGTGAAGCTATGTGCATTCCTCAATGCAATATCTCGAAGGTGATCGATCCGAAACCATACCAAGGCTAAGGAGTGATGTGGTGCAATGTCTTGTCGGTTTGAGCTGGTGTTCCCACCATCCTTCTTCAATATCATGACGACGTTCTTGTTCATCTAGTTGACGAGATTGTCATTACGGGCCCGTATTTCTACACAATATGTACCCCTTTGAGAGGTTCATGGGAGTCCTAAAGAAATATGTCCGTAATCGCTAGGCCGAAGGAAGCATCTCCATGGGCCATCAAACGAGAGGATGTCATCGGGTTTTGTGTTGACTTCATTCCCGGCCTTAAGAAGATAGGTCTCCCTAAATCGCGGTATGAGGGGAGACGACCGAAAAGGCACGCTTGGAAAGGACTCAATAATATGCAGGACGGATATTCTTGGTCTCAAGCCCACTACACAGCTTCTACTGTAACTCTACCTTGGTGACCCGTATGTCGATGAACACAAGAACATCTGCGCTTCAAACACCCTTGAGCAAAGGCGACGATCGGATTACATGTGAACACATCAGACTTTCAGCAGTTGGTTGGAAGCACGTCGAGGTGACAAAGACTGTTTGTGAGGAGCTGTACTTGTTATCCAGGGACCATCTTTGACCGTATTGATTTGGAAAGGATACGAGATAAATGGGAATACATTTTACACGATTGACCAAGATCAAAAGAGCACCAACCAAAACAGCGGTGTCCGCTTTGATGCAACAACCGAGAGGGAAAGGACACATATTATGGTTACATAGTGGACATATGGGAACTTGACTACGGACATGATTTTAAGGTCCCTTTGTTTAAGTGCAAATGGGTCAACTGTCAGAGGCGGGTACTGTGTAGACCCACAAGACGGAATGACAACAGTGGATCTGAAAAATCTTGGGTACACCGACGAACCGCTCGTCCTAGCCAATGATGTGGCACAAGTTATCTATGTGAAGGACATGTCCAAGAGACCGAGAAAGAGAAAAGATAAGGAAGCAAATACATCATACGATGAGCCAAAGCGCCACATAGTTCTTTCGGGAAAAGGGACATCGTGGGAGTGGAGGACAAGATGACATGTCTCAAGATTATGAAAAGTTTCATGAAATTCCTCCCTTTAAAGTCAAGGCTGACCCCAAAGATCCCGATAAACGATGAAGATTATCCATGGTTACGCAAGAATAAGCAAATGACACAAGCGAAGAAAAAGTGAAGACTTTCTCCGCAACTATTGTTCGCTTATGATACCATTATATTGTAAATCGATGAGTATGATACCATTTTTCGTTTTGTACATGCACATGCTATGTGTGGGTCAATTTATGATATACCATGCCAACTTTCAACTTTTTCAGAGTTCATTTGAAATGTCTTATGGTTCGCCTCGTAATAATTAAAAATAGCAACAATAAGTATTTTGTTGTAAGTAGAAACAAAATAAATTAAATAAAGCAAGAAAGAAAAAAAAAAAAGTGTTTTCAAATTTGAAAATTAGTAATGGCACTAACAGAAAGTTTATAATTTTCCTAAAACTAGAAGCAAAAAGATTTAAAAATAGAGCAAAAACAAAAGAAAATAAATAATGCAGAAAACAAAACAAAAAACAACAATAAGTATTTTGTTGTAAGTAGAAACAAAATAAATTAAATAAAGCAAGAAAGAAAACAAAAAAAAGTGTTTTCAAATTTGAAAATTAGTAATGGCACTAACAGAAAGTTTATAATTTTCCTAAAACTAGAAGCAAAAAGATTTAAAAATAGAGCAAAAACAAAAGAAAATAAATAATGCAGAAAACAAAACAAAAAAACAACAATAAGTATTTTGTTGTAAGTAGAAACAAAATAAATTAAATAAAGCAAGAAAGAAAAAAAAAAAAAGTGTTTTCAAATTTGAAAATTAGTAATGGCACTAACAGAAAGTTTATAATTTTCCTAAAACTAGAAGCAAAAAGATTTAAAAAATAGAGCAAAAACAAAAGAAAATAAATAATGCAGAAAACAAAACAAAAAACAACAATAAGTATTTTGTTGTAAGTAGAAACAAAATAAATTAAATAAAGCAAGAAAAAAATGCCACCTCATGGGCCACGGCTTTGAATACGATCGGTATCCCTATTTGGGCCAGATTCAGTGCCCGCAGAGAGCCCTGAAGGTCCAACAGCAACGAAGGAGCAAGTAGGCCCGTAAGCCTGCAGTTCAAGGAGTTCAAGAGGAGGCGGTGGGGCTTATAAACCATCGCGCCCCTCTCAACTAGCGAGTGGGACTAAACTTTGGCCCCGACACGGGCGTGAGGGCCTATGGTCCGGTTGGTGGCACCAACCGGGACTAAAGAGGTTTTAGTCGGTTGATGCCACCAACCGGGACCATAGGTCGCAGACTTCCCGCCTTTGGGCTGCCGAAAAGAGGCCTTTGGTCGGTTGGTGGCACCAACCGACTAAAAGATTAGTCCCGTTGGTGCCACCAACCGACCAAAGGTCTATATAAGCAAAGACTTGGCGATTTCCGCCAATCGCCCACTTCTCCCCGACGCCCCTGCTCCTCCTCGTCGTTGCCGCCGCCCGCCTTTACTCCACCTTGTTGTCGCCGCCGCCGCCGACGCCGTCAGTTACTTCGCCGCCGCCGCCGCCGCCTGTGAGCATAGCTCGCTCGCCCCTCCGTCCAGCGCCCTGCGCGTCCAGCTGCGCGCCGCGCCCGCCCCTGTCGCTGCCGCGCCGCCCGTCCATCTGCTGCACGCCAGTGCGCCGCCCGCCTGCTGCCTCCGCCGCGCCGCCGCCTGTCGCCGCCGCCGCCGCTGTCTGTCTGCGCCGCTGTGCGCGCCCATCTGCTGCGGCAGTGCGCCCGCCGCCTGCTGCTGCTGCTGCCAGCCGCCCCACCGCCCTGCCTGCCCTGCATTTTTTGTTCATTGCATTTTTTTCATATGTATAATGTATATATGTATGTGGTAGCTATATATATATGTGATGAATGGTCGATGTGGCTATATATGTATGTATGAATATAATGTTCATAGCATTTTTTTTGTTTATATATGTTTTTTCATATATGTATTAATTTTATATTTAGGTTGTTAGATATCGATCGATTTTAGGTTAGTGCATTTTAGGTTAGTGTAGAGGAGAAAGTAAAATAAGGAAAAGGAAGAAAAGAGGAAGAAGGAAGAAGGAAGAAGAAGAAGAAGAAAAAGAAGAAAAAAAAGAGGAGAAGAAGTGTGTATATGTGTTTGTATGTATATATATGTGTACATATTCATAGTATTTTTTTCGTAAGTGTATTTTTTTTTGTTCATTGCATTTTTTTTCATATGTATAATGTATATATGTATGTGGTAGCTATATATATATGTGATGAATGGATGTGGCTATATATGTATGCATGTATGAATATAATGTTCATATAGCATTTTTTTTGTTTATATATGTTTTTTCATATATGTATTAATTTTATATTTAGGTTGTTAGTAGATATCGATCGATTTTAGGTTAGTGCATTTTAGGTTAGTGTAGAGGAGAAAGTAAAATAAGGAAAAGGAAGAAAAGAGGAAGAAGGAAGAAGGAAGAAGAAGAAGAAAAGAATGAGAGGAAGGAAAATAAGAAGAGGAAGAAAGGAGAAAAGAGGAGAGGAAGAAGAGGAGAAATAAATAAGAAGAGGAAAAAGAAGAAAAGAAGAGGAGAAGAAGAAAGGAATAGAGGAGAAGAAGAAAAATAGAAGAAAAAATTCTATTTTTTCTTCTTCTTCTATTCCTTTCTTCTTCTTCTTTTTTTTCTTTTTTTACTTCTTCTTCTTCTTCCTTCTTCCTTCTTCCTTTTCTTCCTTTTCTTAATTTTTCCTTTCTCGAGGGAGAAGAAGAAAAAGAAGAGGAGAAGAAGAAAGAAAGGAAAGGAGAAAGAAGAAACTTAAACACGAGGGGGTGGTACCGATACCCCCTCCCCGATATGTATATGTGTATGTCGCGTTGTTGTCGATATAATTAACCCCCTCTAGATACAACTGCAGCAGCCCCCTCGGCCCTCTCGCTCGACCAAAACTCTCGAGGACACCCAAACCCTAGAGAGAAAACGATGTTGAATAATAATTGACATGTTGTCAATATTTGCAGAAACTATGGAGCACTCCCGAGACGAAGAAGCGAAGCGATGTGGGGAAATAATCGCAAATGGAAGTGATGATGTTGCGTCATTTCTCATCGACACCGTTGGTCAGATGGATGAAGAAGAGGGCTATGATTATGATGGCTTTGACTCATTAATGCCGGTACAAGAGGAGGACTATGTTCATGATGGCTCCGGTGACACAATGGAGGTACAAGACGAAGGAGACCGTGCCGAGTCGAGTCACCGAACCGAGTCCGGCCAGGTATATATATATATATTAGTTAAGCCCGTGCTGACAAGTTAATTGATGCATCCATTGTTTTGGTATATGTACACATATTAAGTACTATCGTCTTTCTTCCTTATAATTTCTAGCCCTCCGGATCGAGCACAACTTCGGTACGGAGACGAGGCCCGAAGAAAAAGTTGAGCTCGGATGAAAAGTTTGAGATCATAGAAATCGCGCCCGACGGCGAACCGATTGAACCCAACCGGACAAAGAAGGCATTTTACGCTCGGTCACGGGGTTCTTGTTAGGGAGAGGATCCCGATCAGCATCCAGCAATGGTATAAGCCTACTAAGGATGAAGACGCTGAGGTGTCTTATGTCAATGATATCGTAAAGAAGATCTTTGGAATGAGTGAAGGCAAATTTCACCCTACCGCCAGAGGAGGATCCGGAGAAGCCGTTAAAGAGCAATTAATCAAGTCTTGTGCTCTTAAGAAGATGGCTGGCCTAATGAGGAGGTGGAGGAAAGAGCTGAACCAGTTTGTCAAGAAAAAGAGACACCAGAATTCATCGGCAAATATGAGAAGATCAAAGATCATCGCCCGCAT
The DNA here is from genome assembly GCA_021437245.1 of Aegilops speltoides. Taxonomy (NCBI): domain Eukaryota; kingdom Viridiplantae; phylum Streptophyta; class Magnoliopsida; order Poales; family Poaceae; genus Aegilops; species Aegilops speltoides. Next base: position 532,901,076 of record CM038143.1, on the reverse strand, counting down.
TTGTGGCCCACATGACATCGGAAAAGAGTAAGAAGATGTCGGAGACAAACAAGAAAAATGCTGCGAAGAAGACGCTTCACCATCGCACGGGTCGTGGCTACCTCAAAGCCCGCCTAAGTGGTCCAAAGGTGAGCATGATCTGCTTGAAAAAGGGATCGAACCGAGAGGCGATCGCCGGCGCACCGTTGCGGACTTGGTTCTTGGGCTGGCGGAACCTTGGACCTATGAATGAGGCGATGTCGATGGGACGAACGAGCAATCGCAAACACCAGTCAAGAAACTTCGACGATATATTGCTGCTTTGCAGCGAGGGACGTTCCTTCCAAAGCAGGAGAAGGACGAGCTCACAATGGCCCTTGGGAATCCCGAGCACCCTGGACGGACACGGGCACGCCAGCTCGCTCGTGGAAGGTTGGTTTTCGGACGCAGGGGTTACAAAACCCACGAGAGGAGGAAGAAAGTGGAGCATGACCAAATGCAGGCGCTACTTGGAAGGGTAATGGGGCTAGAGGATCGAGAAGAGGACCGAGAAGCGGCAGATCGCAACAAACGACATGCCAAGCTTCCCCGGTTACCCCGCCATCTCGGCAGCAGAAGGCGTTGCTTCCACCGAGCTGCTTCACCGGAGCATGTCACGGCTCTCGCCAGCTATCCCGTGGATGGTATCACGAGTCTCAAAATTGCCACATTATGGCGCGATGCATGAATTTGAAGGTCAAGGCGGTTGGCCAAGTTTATCCTAGTGGACCCGGCACAACTTATCACCGCCACCGATTCGGTATGATTTGCTAAGGTGATGATTGATGAAATAACGGAGGATTTGAGGACCTCGCTTGAGCACCCTACGGTGAAGGGGAGACTAGGCTGGGTTCGCTCAAGACTCCATGCCTATGGCGGAAGGAGCTCATCGACCTTCGAGGCTCGACGCCTCCGCCTCCTCCTCCTCATCCGCGAGTCGGGCACTCGCCTCCTCCACCGCCTCCTCCTCCGTGAGTGACGATCGAGGCACGCATGGCGGCACTCCGCCTCCACCGCCTCCTCCTCCGAGTGAAGATCAGGCACGCGTGGCGGCACTCCGCCCCTTCTCCGGGCGTGGCGGCACTCCGCCTCCTCCTTCTCCGCCTCCAAGAAGGGCGGAAGAGACCCGCCCGCCCGGCTGCTCCGACGCGTCGTAGTCCTTCTCCTCCGCCTCGTAAGCAAGCACGAAGGAAGACAGACGCCCAGCCGCTCCGTCTGCTCCGGCGTCTAGCAGCACAAGAAGAGAGAGGCAATCAGATACGGTCCACCTCTAAAGCCTGAGAGAAGTTACCGTATGAGAGGAGCAAGGAGGAAAACGATACGATCGTGCAGACCCAAGTGAAGGAGTTCTTTGAAGGAGTTAAAGCAAAGATACATCCACCTCCGGAGGAGAAGGTCGATCCGGTGAAAGCAAAGCGCACTCTCGATGCCCTGAGGAAACCACCAAAGTCTCCGCCGAGAACCAACTATGAGCGCATTACTGAACAGACATATCTCCAAGCCAAGCGGTCGGGAACTACTGTCAGGGATAAAAGGTCAAAAGAACAACGGGCAAAGGGGAAAAAAATTGCCCAGCTCGGCGAACAAGCACAACAATCGTGCCCCCGCTGAATGTGTCTAATCCTCCGGGACGGTGGCGGTTATGGCAATCTTGAAGATTACCCGCCCGACGATGCACTTCCTGATTTCATGGAGGTGGACTTATTCAGATCTGAGTACGGGAAGCCTCTCGTCAAAGATGAAAAGTCTCGACAACAATGATGCGAAGATTCCATAGTTGGTACATGAAAACCCGCAGAGAGTCCGAGGGGACGAACACTTTGTATCTGAAAATTAAAGAGGAGCACGACCTCGTTTCAAATGATGTGTTGTCTATTCCATTTGAGGAGTTCTTGAGTTCTTCAATCAAAAGGCCCTCGATAAATTAATGGTCTTTTGCTACTGCTCGTAAGTACTACTTCATCATTAGTCTCGTATATATAGCTCGGCTCTTTCATTGCATGTATTTATAATTAATTATCCTCAATATATTATGCAGATTGAAGATCGTCGAGTGCAAAAAAATGAAATCTATGATATTGGGTTCATTAACACAAATATCATAGATGTTTTTCTGGTTGAAAAGCGCTACCAAGAGGCCGAGGACAACTTGCTACAATCATTGATCAAAAATCAAAACAAAGATACCATACTCTTTCCTTACCACGGCCCGTGAGTGTTCTTGTCGTGTGCATATTCGGTTTTCCTTATTACTCGGCGAGGTTAATGTAATTGATGAGTTATGCTTGCGTGTAGGTACCACTATATTCTTCTCGAGATTAAGCTTGAGCGTGGACTAGTAACCGTCTTAGACTCGAGACGGAAAGATCCCAGCACCTATGCGGACATGGTGAAATGCTCAGCAAGTAAGTTCAATCGATCATTATCGCACCATATCGGCAACTTTTGTTCATTTCCTGATATCTCAAGTAATAACAAATATTTTCTTTGTCTTGCAGGGTTTGAAACAGTTCACCGCACAAGCTCCGGACTGCCGAAGGAGCTGCGATATACATACCGAAAGTAAGTACTCTTGGCGCGCATCTCCCGTTGATTCTATAGCTATACTTTCATCAATGCCATTTATATAATGCTTCATTATCAGTTTGATTGACCTCTATTTCTCGTAAAGTGCTTGTGGCAGGAGGAAGGAATGATTTACGTGGATACTACGTGTGCGAGTTCATCCACAACGCGACATTGAAAAACAAGCGGGGCTACTCTAGAAGACAATATGAAGTGCGTAAGCAATAATATTCATAATTTCATTTTATTACACCATCATTTCTGTTGAGTTTCATTCATATATATGTATTAATTAACCCCTTCTTCAAATTAATTAGACTTGGCAGATCTTGGGATGAACTCCTACCACCAGACCGCATGAAAGCAATTCAAGAGGAATTGGCGGATTCTTTCTTGATCACGTCATCAATAAAGCCGAGAATACCATGTGGAACTTGAATTCAAATGCTAGTGGTTTGTAATTAAGAGATCTTATATAGATTGTACATGTATGTAGCAGTAAAACTTGTTGTTCGACCAATCTCTCGTAGAAGGAGAGGTCGATCGATCACTCGGTATGCATGACTTAACTTCAGATGAATGGTTCTCTCGATCACTTATGTATATTTACTACGTGGCGTCGAGCAAGCACGGACATAATTAAGAGAGGACACTTCTCTATTACTAGCTAATGAAACACCTAAATTAACCCCCAAAACCCCCAACCCCCTCCTATCAAAAAAAAAACAAAAACCAGGCCATGGAATGCAGACACGTGGGCGACTTTTGGTCCCGTTGAGCCACCAACCGGGACCAAAACCTCGACTGGGCTCGGCGCACGAGGCCACGTGGAGGCTCATTGGTCCCGGTTCGTGTCTCGAACCGGGACTAATGGGTTGAGGTATTAGTAACGACCCATTAGTCCCGGTTCCCGAACCGGGACTAAAGGCCCTTACGAACCGGGACTGATTGGTGGTTTTCTACTAGTGACAACATCTTCTAGGAGAAATAATAGACAAATATTTGGCCAAACATATAAATGAAGTGGTCACACACACACACCATTCATCAACATTCCACCAAATATTAGGGAATATGAAAGTGTCCTGATCTTTGGATAATGGGAATTAAATAAATATAAGAGAGCAGAGGCCGCCCACCCACAAGGACCGAAGGGACCTTGTCCCGCTCAGATCTGCTACCATGGGAGGGGGGAGAGGGAGCTGGGTATGGGTTGGGGCGGTGGTGCCATCGGAGGGAGGGGAGAGGTGGCCTCACCGGGCGCTTGGGTGAGAGCATCTGCGCCGCAGGACCACCTCCACATGAGAAAATAGCAGCGATGTGGGGATGGTGATGGACTGGTGGGAGGAAAAGATGGACAGAGTGCTGGAAGCGTAACCGGATGCGAGCGTCACCGCCGCCGCTCAGATCGGGAGAGAACGAGATAAGGGAGAGAGGGCAGAGAGATAACGGGGTGGTGTTTTTTTATTCGTGTGGGTGATGTATTAGGAGGTGGGCTGTGGGGGCGCGCGGCATGAAAATTTCGGATGGGCTTCGCGCTAAGTTTCGCACGCGCGCGAACGGATATTTTCGGCAGCCCAGTTGCCGACCCACAGTCGGTCGGGAACATTTGCCGCCGACTGTGTGACAAGAGTGCAATTATTACCCACCAACAATTTGATGTTTTACATTTCAGCATTCCCGACCGATAGTTGGTCGTTTCATACGTGTAATACCAACCAAAAGTCTGATAAGAGTTTGACAAACAAACAATCGGTCGGTGAAACTGAGTTTTTCCAACACACATCCTTAGGGAATGCAGTGTCGTGGTGTAGTGAAAGTACGAAAAATGTATTGACGATAACTTGAACAAATGGAATCAGAACATAGGTACATATGGTTGTAGGCAGTGACCATCATTGAGTAGCTGGGCAGAACTACACATGAACAAAAAACAAGTGTTTGAATCGATGATAAAATGTTGTGCTATAAAATTAAATGGAACAAATGACTAAAATGAAAACGGAATGGACCAGAAAAAATACTTAAAGGATGAAATAAATGTCCTCATAAGTGAATAATAGTGATGAACGAATGACAAAATATAGAATGAGTGAAGAGTGAAGTTACATATATAGGGACGTGGAGTTTCTGCACCCGAGCTCATTTGAGCTCGGGTGAACAGTAAAATCGAAAAAAAATCAAAATTTTTTCAAAAAATTCCAAATAATTTTTGGGTGAAACATTGACAAAAGTTTCAAGTGCTTGCAAAATTTCGTCGTGAAATCACATTTCTAGAAGGCGTGGCAAAAAAAACAAAATTGGTACTCTGAATAATAAAATAATGATTTGTGAAGAGTACATATATAGGAAATAGTGAAAACCCTATATGCCACCTATGGTAGATCATTGTTCGTCCTAGCGAGATAGTGTACGGAATGAGAATGTGAAAAGAACAAAAAAACACTGATAAGAATTAATGATGCAATATAAACTAAAGGAAGAAGTGAATAAATAAATGAATACCAAAGAAATTGAACTAATGAACATAACACACTGAACTAACTAAAGATATTGATGAACTAATTGATAGATGACTAAACAAGACTAATGACTAAGAACTTAACTATTAAGGGAGACAATATGGACTGACCAACTCGAAGAAGAAGAAATACCGAAAATAAATACACTGATAACCTATACAATGAATAAAGGATAGACTAGATGAAATGAGATGATAATTTGAACACACTGAAGATATTGATGAACTAACTAATAGATGACTAAACATGACTAATAAAAATGACTAATTGATAGCTGAAAAAGGTGACTAAAACATAGACATTCAAGCCTAAAAATTAAGACTCAAAACAAAGACTAAAAGTCAAAAGTGAAACATTGCAAACTAAAAACTAGATTAGCTGATAACTGATGACACACACTAAAATAATAAAAGTATGAAAAACTATTAATCAACTTACAAACTAATGCACTATGGGACTGAAAAAGTATCACTAAATAATTAACGAACTGAAAAACTAATTGGTAATCACCATCAAGAAATTGAAAATCTAAGAAACGTGACAACAAACATAAAACATGAGAACACTATCACCCCGGTGAAGGACCGACATTGCCATTATTAAGTTTGCACCCCTGTCGGTGTCAAAACCAGCGGATCTAGGGTAGGGGGTCCTGAACTGTGCGTCTAAGGCTAATGGTAACAGGAAGCGGGTGACACAAAGTTTTACCCAGGTTCGGGCCCTCTCGATGGATGTAATACCCTACTTCCTGCTTGATTGATCTTGATGATATGAGTATTACAAGAGTTGATCTACCACGAGATCATAGAGGCTAAATCCTAGAAGCTAGCCTATGATTATGATTGTTCTCGTCCTACGGACTAAACCCTCCGGTTTATATAGACACCGAAGGGGGCTAGGGTTACACAGAGTTGGTTACAAAGAAAGGAATCTTCATATCCTAACTGTCAAGCTTGCCTTCCACGCAAAGGAGAGTCCCATCCAGACACGGGACGAAGTCTCTATCTTGTACCTTCATAGTCCAACAGTCCAGCATATGCATATAGTCCGGCTGTCCGAGGACCCCTTAATCCAGGATTCCCTCAGTAGCCCCTGAACCAGGCTTCAATGACGATGAGTCCGGCGCACAGATTGTCTTCGGCATTGCAAGGTGGGTTCCTTCTCCGATCACTCCAAAGTAGATCTTGAACATAAGAATCATGCCCGGCTCTGCAAAACAAATTCCCTATACCACTGTGGAGAGCATAATGTTTTCACGAGTCCAATCTGCTGATATTGGTCTTTATTCGAACCGTTTCTATCCCGCCCCTCCATATTTCGAGGCGCGGTTTCATTAGCACATCCTGTCAAGGCAGAGATCGTGTCCCCTTATCATGGGATTCTCATCAATGCAGGCATGGGTAACCTAACCGTGCCATCAGCACGACGCTTGGGAAATAAGCGAGTTTTAGGGCGAGGGGGGAGGCGCATGATTTTTACTGCATTTATAAAGGGGATAAGGATTCCCCTCTTTCACCCACGCCCTCTTCTTCCTCTGCTCATTCATTCTCGAGCTCCAGCGCCCAAGCACCCATCTCTTCCGCCCAAAAAGCACTCCAATCATGTCTGGATCTGGAGCTGGAGGCAAGTGGATGGCCTCCTCCATCAAGAAGGAGGACATCAAGAAGCTCCGGGAGGCCGGGTACTTGTCCAAATACATCGCTCATCGGCTCCCGGCCAAGGGGCAGATCATCCCTACCCTGGAGCCCCAAGAAAGGGTGGTGTTTGTCTCCCACTTCGTCCGAGGGCTGGGATTCCTCCTCCACCCGTTCGTCCGCGGACTGATGTTCTACTACGGGCTGGACTTCCATGATTTGGCCCCCAACTCCATCCTCAACATCTCGGCATTCATTGTCGTGTGTGAGGCCTTCCTCCACATCCCACCTCACTTCGGCCTATGGCTGAAGACCTTCAATGTGAAGCCAAAGGTGGTGAGCGGCCAACAAGCGGAGTGCGGAGGCACCATGGTGGGCAAGATGCCCAATGTCACCTGGCCTGAAGGCTCCTTTGTGGAGACTGTAAAGGGGTGGCAGTCGGGGTGGTTCTACATCATCGATCCGCGCGGCACCAACTGGGTAGCGACCCCCGAATTCCGATCCGGAGTCCCCATGCGGCTCACCTCCTGGCAAGAGAAGGGTTTAGCCTGGGGCTCAGCAGAAGAAGTGACTGGGCTCTAGACATGTGTCCAGAACATGATAGGCAAGAAAGTCAAGCTTGTCAACATGGTCCAGGTCATGCTCTTCCGCCGGATTCTTCCGTGCCAGAGCCGGACTTGTAATTTGTGGGAGTTCAACCCGGCCAAGCACCAGATGTTGCTGGAGCTCTTCGATACGACACACGAAGACATCTGGAAGGTGCTTTTTAAGGCCGGCGAGGTACCACCGCCCATGTCCGAAGATCGCGGGCTTAGTGCAAAACGTCGGGCTAATCCGGTAAGTTCTTTTATGTTTGCAAGGTATATCTTTTACCGGCCAATCTGCGGGAGGAACCTAAGCCTCCATGCCAATCTTTCAGGCCCGGGTAACGATAGCGGAGCAGATTGGATGTCCGGCTCCGCTACCCGAAGACCTAGAAATGCCTCTTCTAACAAAGATGCTGTTTCCGGCGCCTTATGAGGTGCCGGAGAAGAAAGCCAAGAAGGCGGCCAAGGGGACCAGAGGTGGTCTCCGATGTAAGGGTGTTTCGGACGTGACGTCCGAAGACGCCGAGACGCACTCCTCCGCTGGGGGAAAAAGAAGACCCGTTCCCCCCCCCCCAATGGGGGGAAAGAAGAGGAAGGCCTCCACACATGGGGAGGCCGAGACGTCCAAGAAGGGAAAAATCTCCCTTCCGGGCTACTCCGCCGCAGCCACTAACAACAGTGGGGAATGGGGGCCTAGGGTCAAGCCCCTGGCCAAATCGTAAGTATCCGGACACGGTAATATTTTCGGTCTTTTCACTTTATCGTTTTTTAATATGTTAGACCATGCATATGCAGTCCGGCCCAATCCAACATCGAGCTATCCTCCTCTTCAGAAGGGTCGCTGGACCCGTCGGTGATGAACAGCGGGTCCCTTCCGACCGTCACCTCTCCCACAAGGCCGCGGACAACACTGAGGTGTTGTCTTGAAGAATACCGGGCCAAGGGGAGACCATTCTGGTGATGCCGGTGGACAAAACCCCGGTTACCGAGCACATGGGGGGGGGGGGGAAGACCCCTACAGACCCCGACGATGGGGGCCGCATCCAATTCGGCCCTCAGCCGAGTACAGCTCCGGAGACCCAAGTGGCTTCGGATTCAGGCAGGCAGCCTCTCCCGAACAAGGGGGCAAGCCGCCTCCACCGGTGACCTCTATCCATCCAGAGGCACTGGATAGATTGCTGGAAGCGCTACAAGGCGCTTCCATATGGAAGAACACCATACTCTTATGAGTACGGTGATTGAAAAAGTCCAATCCGCCAAAAACGGACTACCGAAACCTGCATTAGCCTTCTGATAGGCTTTGAGGTAAGTAATATAGTTGTAAAAGAATATCACCTTGTAGACAGTAGCCCCTGATGCTCCGTTTGGTGGTCGGAAAGAAAAACCAGACAATGGATCAAAATAATTTTCGCAGGAGTCTAACATAACATGTCTATGTGAATAAGTAGGCGTCACTGCTGGCCACTACCGCTCATACTGCGGAGGTCTCCGGCTTGACGCGGAATCTGGAGCGGGTCGAGGAAGAACTCAGCCTCGTGAAGAAGCAGCTGGAGGACAGCCAAGGTATGCACTAACCGGTGCTTTGCATTTTAGGAAGGATGAGAAGTTCGTACTGACTAAAGTGTCACGAACTTTATTAGGGGCTGCAACCGAAGTAGCGGCCCTCAAGAAGGCATTGGCCGAGGCCGAGGACAAAGCGGCTGAGGAACGCGCCGCGCGTGAGAAGCAGGAGGCCCGTGTCAGCGAGGTCCAGCAAGAGCTCCAGGACGCCGTCAAAAAGTACGAGTCCTTGGAGCATGATTCTAAGACTCAAGAGTCTGAACTTGTGAAGGCCCCCCAGAGCGCGCAAGATGCCTGAGCCGAAGCCCAGAGCGCCCTCCAGGAAATCCAGGCGGCCGAGAAGATCGCGGCGGGTAAGGCTTTTATTATGCAAAGCAAGTATGTGAAGGAAACATTCTTTTTACTTACCCGAATTTGGAGTTCTCCAGGAGTGTTTGCGGATCTGCCATGCAGCATGTCGATCGATCTTTGCGAGTTCTTCGAGCCAAGAAGGAGATCTCTGAGAGAAGTTGTTCTGGTCTCAATACCTTGGACCAGAACATCTGGTGCCCTTTAGCGACCAACTAAAACAGTTGGTCGAGCTGCATAAGGCGGCCGAACTGGCCATGAAGGACCTAATAGTCCGGCTATGGCCTGCCGAGCCCATGCCTAGTAGCTACTTCGGACTCGTGAAGCGGCTGGTCAGTGCCCTGCCCTCGGCTTGATGTCGTCAAGCGGTCGGTCTGTATTGAAGATGCGCGGATGGCTTTCACCCGCGCCAAGATGCACTGGGCGAAGATGGATGCCACGAAGTTGATGACTGAGGGTCTGCCCGAGGGCAAGGAGCACCGCAAGCCCGAGATGTACTATGATAGTGTCATGAAGGGATCCCACCTTGTGGCAGAGCAATGTGCTAAGGATATCATTTCCCCTAAAAGCATTATTTTATCATGTCCTATAATATGGAATGAGGTCTTTATGTAATATAATGCTTGTTATTTAAAATTTTACCTCCTGCGCGGCCGTTTATGAAAACTGAGAGTTGGCTAGTCGTCGGCTTCTGCCCCCACGTAGCTAGTACAGGGGTGTTCGGGATAAATCTAAACACTCTTTATCCAAATTTTTGGTCCTTTAAGGAGGTGTTTAGCGCAACGAACAAGGCAATCGGACTATACAGCTTTATCACCCTCACTTAGCCATAGGAGTTCTATAATTTCAAATTTTGGCGTAGCCCCTGGTATTCGGAAGGCCGAAGTTGGGGCGCTATACACGCCTAATCGGACAAAAACTGATTCCTCGCATAAAGCGAAAAAATCTCTAGCGATTTGAAAACCTCTCGAATAGCTGACCAGCTCTTGTGGCATCATGACAGACAGTTTTCGGCTTTCTCTACTGAGGTGCTCATCCGAAAGACACAATCGCAGTAGTTCTCCCTTTACTACCCTAAACGATATAGCGGAACGTAAGGTAGCAAGCACAGGAGCCGGGCAACCCAACTATTGACCAAAGACATGATTCGGAGCTGATGCATATAATGCTATATGTTCGGGGTGCCGAACTATACTATAAAAGTGTTCGGACTTTCTTGCCGTGTTATGGGGTACAATGAAGCCCCTGGCGAATTAAGGCGTACCAGAATGTACGGGTGCAATTAAAAATAAATAGACAAGGAAAAATTGAAGTAATTAGCAGACGTTGCAGATTATTGTTCATTGTAAGTTGATTGATACATCAAGGCGTATCTGTACAAAGTAGTGCAATGAGCAAATAAGACTATTTAACATGCCACGACCAAGAGCGAGCTGCGTGCGGGTATTTAAAACAGGTATGACGATCGTTAGCAAAGACCACCTGGGTATTCCCTTGTACGTCCGAGCCCCTAGCTTTCTTGGTGTATTCGTCCCATGATAGGTCCGGTGATCAGGTTTATCAGAAAAAGCCTTGAGAGGAGAAAAAACTTGAAAGAAAGAGAAAAGGTGAAGGTATACGGATCCAGGAGCGGTTGAGCCGCATTGTGGACCGAGGTCTAGCTGTGCCCCCGTCCATGCCTATGGTATTTTAAGTGCGTAGTTGTGTACGCGCGGCACGAATTGCACCACTTTATTGGGGCTGGGACGAAGGCCAAATTGCAAGCTAAGCTTTGGACGAGCCGTACGGTTCTGTTGCAGAGTAGCTCGGACTCGCTTGACGGTGTCCGGGGGCTTTATTGCCGAATTGAGGTTTTGCCTAAGAAGGCTATTTTGTACCTCTGCTGCAAGGGCTACGGTATGCTCCTCGGTATGGAGGGAGCGCTTCGTATTTCCATTGACTGTTATAACACCGCGAGGTCCGGGCATCTTGAGCTTAAGGTAGGCAGAGTGCGGCACCGCATTGAAACGAGCAAATGCGGTTCGTCCGAGCAGTGGGTGATAACCACTACGGAAGGGGACGATATCGAAGAGTAATTCTTCGCTTCGGAAGTTATCCGGGGATCCGAAGACCACTTCTAGTGTGATTGAGCCCGTACAGCAGGCCTCTACACCTGGTATGACACCTTTAAAGGTGGCGTTTGTGGGCTTGATCCTTGAGGGATCAATACCCATTTTGCACACTGTATCCTGATAGAGCAGGTTTAGGCTGCTACCACCGTCCATGAGGACACGTGTGAGGTGGAATCCGTCAATGATAGGGTCTAGCACCAGTGCGGCTGAACCGCCATGATGGATACTAGTCGGATGGTCCCTTCGATCAAAAGTGACTGAACAGGAGGACCACAGGTTGTATTTTGGGGCGACTGGCTCCATTGCGTAGACGTCCCTTAGTGCGCGCTTCCGCTCCCTTTTGGGGATATGGGTAGCGTATATCATGTTCGCCGTTCTAACTTGGGGTGTAAACTTCTTCTGCCCCCCTGCGTTAGGTGGCCGGGGTTCCTCGTCGTCATCGCTTTGCGGTCCCTTTTCCTTGTTTTCAGCATTTAACTTGCCGGCCTGTTTAAAGACCCACCATTCTCTGTTGGTATGATTGGCTAGTTTATCGGGGGTGCCGTGGATTTGACATGGACGATCGAGTATGCGGTCCAGACTGGACGGGCCCGGATTGTTTCTTTTAAATGGATTTTTCCGCTAACCGGACTTGCAGCCACTGAATCCTGCATTGACAGGCGTGTCCTCGGTGTTATCGCCATTATTTCGACGCTTGTGTCTGTTGTGTCGGGGCTTGCCGTTGCTATCTCTGGCTTCAGAAGTGCTAGGTTTACTTGAGGTGCTGTTGCTACGATCTAGCCAGCTATCCTCGCCCGCACAAAAGCGGGTCATGAGCATCGTAAGGGCTGTCATGGACTTCGAATTCTCTTGGCCGAGGTGTCGGGCGAGCCACTCGTCGCGGATGTTATGCTTAAAGGCCGCTAGGGCTTCGGCATCCGAACAGTCGACGATTTGGTTCTTTTTAGTTAAGAACCGAGTCCAGAATTTCCTGGCTGACTCTCCGGGCTGTTGGATTATATGACTTAAATCATTGACATCCGGAGGTCGGACATAAGTGCCCTGGAAGTTGTCAAGGAATGCATCCTCCAGGTTCTCCCAATTGCCAATGGAGTTTTCGGGCAGGCTGTTCAACCAGTGCCTAGGTGGTCCCTTGAGTTTTAGCGGGAGATACTTGATGGTATGGAGATCATCACCACGGGCCATATGTATATGGAGAAGGGAGTCCTCGATCCATACCGCGAGATCTGTTGTTCCATCATATGATTCAATGTTTACGAGTTTGAACTTTCTGGGAATTCATGCTCGATTACTTCATCAGTGAGGCATAGGGGGTGTGCAGCGCCTCTGTGTCGGGCTACGTCACGACACAGCTCGAATGGAGCCGGTCTGCGGTATTCGGCCCGGACAGGTGTGTATTTGTTATATCCGACGTGGTGGCCGTCGTTGCGCATTGGGGCGCACCCCCACAATCCATTGATTGATCTGGTCTGGCCTGCTCTGTTCTCCAAGTTGTACCGCAGGTCATGTATGTATCCCTGAGCTGTTGTGATTCTATTTGTTTGGCGAGATAGTGCCGGCTGGTGCTCGGGCTGAATTGCCGTTTTATCTCGGCCACGCGATGGTCGGTCAGCCGCATTATACACTGGTAGTGCTGGCTCCAGCACCTCGTCATCGAATTGAGGTAGCAATTTGCGCTTCGGGTAACTTTTGGTTGGGCGTTCGAGTCTGTATTCCTCGGCTACCAGGACCTCAGTCCATCTACCAGTGAGAAGATCTTGATCAGCTTGAAGCTACTGCTGCTTCTTCTTTAGGCTTTTTGCCGTGCTATAAGGCGTCACTTAAAACGTTCCTGCTCAATGGGATCCTCAGGCACGATAAATTCTTCATCGCCGAGGCTCACCTCGTCCTCCGAGAGGGGCATGTCATTGCTATCCTCCGAGTCGTTGTTCACGTCCTGTTCATTGGGGATGGCTTGCCCGTCTTCTCGTTCAGCCTGTTCGAAACTTGGCTTGGTGGGGTCTTCTTTGTCTTCGGCATCGTCTGGAGTGCTGTTCTCTCTTGTGCCGGTATCGCTATTTTTTCCATGGCGTGATTTAAAGCGGCGCCGTTGACGTCGGTGCTTAGACTGTTTCTCAGGAAGTTTATCCTCAACTGGATCCTTTTTGTCATCGCCATTGTCTTCCTTGGGTGTATCCACCATGTATATATCGTATGAGGAGGTGGCTGTCCAGCGCCCTGTGGGCGGTGGTTCCTGTTCTTCTCCGTCATCATCGTCCATACCGTCAATGTCTTCGGAGTTGAAATCAAGCATGTCGGTCAAATCGTCGATAGTGGCTATCAAGTGGGTGGTGGGTGGGCAACAAAGCTCCTCGTCGTCCGCTTCCCGCTCAAGCCGGACATAGTTCGGCCAAGAATCTCCTGACAAGGAGAGGGACTTTAATGAGTTTAACACATCACCTAAGGGTGAGTGTTGGAAAATGTCCGCGGAGCTGAACTCTAAGATCGGTGCCCGGTCGATGGGTGCGGATACATGCGGTTCGGAGCCTATGGCCGGAGATGAGTCTGTGGTTCTGATGACACAGGCCTCGTTAGAGGTCAGATCTGTGTTCGGCTCTAGCGCTGCTGAGTTCGCGGCTTCCGTGGCGAGGTTGAGCCTATCATCCTCGGATGGCGTGCTCTGCTCTGGATCTAGGGCAGTCTTGATTACAGCGCAATCTCACACTGATCTAATGATGATTTATGTCATGTTCATCGTGGTGGCGGGGCGCGGCTGTCATGGACTCGAATCCGTCGAAGATCAAGTCTCCGCGGATGTCGGCAGTGTAGTTCAAGCTAGTCCTGGCCATCTCAGGCCCAGCCCTGTCGGCCCACCCAGGCTCGACCCTAAAATCCAGGGCCTAGGACTGACGGGCTTGCCCATGGGCCGGGCTTGGGCCTGAGTTTTGAGCCCACCAGTAGGGCCTGGACGGGCTTGGGCTTGGCATATTGGCATTTTAAGGAAGAGGCCCGACCCACGGCCCTAAGCCCTAAGGGCTTTTAGGGCTTTTTACCATATAGGCCGGGCTTGGGCTTGAAAAGTAGGCCCAGTGATAGGGCCTGGGAGGGCCTGGGCCTCAGTTTTTTGCCATGGGCTTTTTTAGGCCCGGCCCAAGCCCGGCCCGGCCCGGCCCATGGCCAGATATAGTTCAAGCTTCCAAACCTGACCTGATGGCCAGGGGCGTAGCTGTCGATCTGCTTCAGATGCCCAAACGGGTTGGCCCGCAGTGCGAAGCCGCCGAATACGAAGATCTGTCCGGGGAGAAAAACTTCACCCTGGACTGCGTTGTTGTGGATGATTGAAGGAGCCATCAAGCCTTACTGTGATGACACAGTGAAACTCTCAATGAAAGCACCAATGTCGGTGTTAAAACCGGCGGATCTCGGGTAGAGGGTCCCGAACTGTGCGTCTAAGACTAATCGTAACAGGAGGCGGGGGATGATGTCTTCTACACAACCTTCTTCTTGTAGACATTGTTGAGCCTGCAAGTGCACAGGTTTGTAGGACAGTAGCAAATTTCCCTCAAGTGCATGACCTAAGGTTTATCAATCCTTGGGAGGCGTAGGATGAAGATGGTCTCTCTCAAACAACCCTGCAACCAAATAACAAAAAGTCTCTTGTGTCCCCAACACACCCAATACAATGGCAAATTGTATAGGTGCACTAGTTCGGCGAAGAGATCGTGATACAAGTGCAATATGGATGGTAGATATAAGTATTTGTAATCTGAAATAATAAAAACAGCAAGGTAACTAATGATAAAAGTGAGCGTAAACGGTATTGCAATGATAGGAAACAAGGCCTAGGGTTCATACTTTCACTAGTGCAAGTTCTCTCAACAATAATAACATAGATAGATCATATAACAAGCCCTCAACATGCAACAAAGAGTCACTCCAAAGCCACTAATAGCGGAGAACAAACGTAGAGATTATGGTAGGGTATGAAACCACCTCAAAGTTATTCTTTCGGATCGATCTATAAAAGAGTTCATACTAGAATAACACCTTAAGACACAAATCAACCAAAACCCTAATGTCACATAGATACTCCATTGTCACTTCAAGTATCCGTGGGCATGATTATATGATATGCATCACACAATCTCAGATTCATCCAACCAACACAAAGTACTTCAAAGAGTGCCCCAAAGTTTCTACCGGAGAGTCAAGAACGTGTGCCAACCCCTATGCATAGGTTCATGGGTGGAACCCGCAAGTTGGTCACCAAAACATACATCAAGAGGCACGTGAAATCCCGTTGTCACCACAGATAAACACGGCAAGACATACATCAAGTGTTCTCAAATAAAGACTCAATCCAATAAGATAACTTCAAGAGGGAAACTCAATTCATCACAAGAGAGTAGAGGGGGAGAAACATCATAAGATCCAACTATAATCGCAAAGCTTGCGATACATCAAGATCGTGTGAAGTCGAGAACACGAGAGAGAGAGATCGCACACATAGCTACTGGTACATACCCTCAGCCCCGAGGGTGAACTACTCCCTCCTCGTCATGGAGAGCGCCGGGATGATGAAGATGGCCACCGGTGATGGGTTCCCCCCGCAGGTGTGCGGAGCAGGCTCCCGAGAGGTTTTGGTGGCTCTGAGAGGCTTGCGGCGGAACTCCCGATCTATCTTGATATTCAATGGTTTTAGGGTACGTAGGGTTATATAGGCGAAAGAAGTCGGTCGAGGGGTGCTCGAGGGGTCCACGAGACAGGGGACCGCGCCCTGTAGGGGGGGGCACCCCCTATCTCCCGGGCTCCTCGAGTATCTTCTGACTTGATCTCCAAGCCTCCAGGATGATATTCTTCCAAAAAATCATGATGCTGAAGGTTTCATTCCATTTGGACTCCGTTTATATTCCTTTTCTTCGAAATACTGAAACATGCAATAAAATAGCAATATGGGCTGGGCCTCCGGTTAATAGGTTAGTCCTAGAAATGATATAAATGTGTAAAATAAAGCCCATAAGCATCCAAAAGGTGTAATATAATAGCATGGAACAATAAAAAATTATAGATACGTTGGAGATGTATCAAGCATCCCCAAGCTTAATTCCTGCTCGTCCTCCAGTAGGTAAATGATAAAAACAGAATTTTTGATGTGGAATGCTACCTAGCATAATTCTTCAATGTAATTTTCTTTATTGTGGCATGAATGTTCAGATCCAAATGATTCAAAATAAAAGTTCATATTGATAAAAGAAATAGTAACACTTCAAGCATACTAATCAAAGTAATCATGTCTTCTCAAAATAACATGGCAAAAGAAAGTTCATCCCTACAAAATCATATAGTTAGGCTGTGCTTCATTTTCGTCACACAAAGATGTTCCCAACTTCTATACCCCCGATGACAAGCCAAGCAATTGTTTCATACTTAAAAAATCTCAAACTTTTTCAACCTTCACGCAATACATGAGCGTGAGCCATGGATATAACACCATGGGTGGAATAGAATATGATGATGGGGATTGTGCGGAGAAGACAAAAAAGTAGAAAGTCTCACATTGACGAGGATAATCAACGGGCTATGGAGATGCCCATCAATTGATGTGATCATGAGTAGGGATTGCCATGCAACGGATGCACTAGAGCTATAAATGAATGCCCAACAAAAGAAAACTAGTGGGTGTGCATCCAACTTGCTTGCTCACGAAGACCTAGGGCATTTGAGGAAGCCCATCGCAGAATTATACAAGCCAAGTTCTATAATGAAAAATTCCCACTAGTATGAAAAAGACAACTTATGAGACTCACTATATGAAAAAGAAGGTGCCACGTTGAAGCACAATATATGAGACTCACTACATGAAGAACAAGGTGCTATTTTGAAGCACAGTGTGGAAAAAGAGATAGTAACATTGCCCTTTTTATTTATTTTTTTCTTTTTCTTTTTTTATTTTTCTTTTTTTGGGCCTTTCTTTTTTTTTCTTTTTTTTCTTTTTTCTTTTTGGGCAATGTTCTAATAATGATGATCATCACACTTCTATTGATTACAACATAAGAATTACAACTCGAAACTAGAACAAGATATGACTCTATATGAATGCCTCCGGCGGTGTACCGGGATGGTGCAATGAATCAAGAGCGACATGTATGAAAAATAATGCATGGTGGCTTTGCCATAAATACGATGTCAACTACATGATCATGCAATGGCAATATGACAAAAGTAAAGTATGTCATGATGATGAAGAACGGAAAGGTGGGAAGTTGCATGGCAATATATCTCGGAATGGCTATGGAAATGACATAATAGGTAGGTATGGTGTCTGTTTTGAGGAAGATATAAGGAGGTTTATGTGTTATAGATCGTATCGTATCACGGGGTTTGGATGCACCGGCGAAGTTTGCACCAACTCTCAAGGTGAGAAAGGGCAATGCACGGTACCGAAGAGGCTAGCAAAGGCGGAAAGGTAAAAGTGCGTATAATCCATGGACTCAACATTAGTCAAAAGAACTCATGTACTTATTGCAAAAATTTAGAAGTCATTAAAAACCAAGTACTACGCGCATGCTCCTAGGGGGATAGATTGGTAGGAAAAGACCATCGCTCGTCCCCGACCGCCACTCATAAGGATGCACAAGCCAGGTACACTTCATGTTTCAAATTTGTTACACAACTTTAACCATACGTGCATGCTACGGGACTTGCTAAATTCAACACAAGCATTCTTTAAATTCATAATCACCCAACTAGCATGACTTTAATATCACTACCTCCATATCTCAAAACAATTATTAAGTATCAAATTGATCATAGCATCCAATTCACTTCCTATGATAGCTTTTATTATACCCAACTTGGATGCTCATCATTCTAAGACCAACTTTGTAACCAAAGCAAATACCATGCTGTTCTAAAAGAGTCTCAAAATAATATAAGTGAAGCATGAGAGACTAGCAATTTCTACAAAATATAACTACCGCCGTGCTCTAAAAGATATAAGTGATGCACTAGAGCAAATGACAAACTACTCCGACAGATATAAGTAAAGAACAATGAGTAGTCGAATAATTGTGCAACTATGTGAAGACTCTCTAACATTAAAGAATTTCAGATCTTGGTACTCTAATCAAACAGCAAGCAAAACAAAATAAAATGACGCTCCAAGCAAAACACACATCATGTGGTGAATAAAACTATAGCTCCAAGTAAAGTTACCGATGAACGAAGACGAAAGAGGGGATGCCTTCCGGGGCATCCCCAAGCTTAGGCTCTTGGTTGTCCTTGAATATTACATTGGGGTGCCTTGGGCATCCCCAATCTTAGGCTCTTGCCACTCCTTATTCCATAGTCCATCGAATCTTTACCCAAAACTTGAAAACTCCACAACACAAAACTCAACAGAAAACTCGTAAGCTCCGTTAGTATAAGAAAATAAAACCACCACTTAGGTACTGTAATGAACTCATTCTAAATTCATATTGGTGTAATATCTACTGTACTTCAACTTATCTATGGTTCATACCACTTAATACTAGCCGTAGATTCATCAAAATAAGCAAACAACACATAGAAAACAGAATCTGTCAAGAACAGAACAGTCTGTAGTAATCTGTATCAAACGTATACTTACGGAACTCCAAAAATCCTACCAAATTAGGAGGTCCTACGAAATTTGTGTAGAAATCCATATCAAAAGGAATCAGATAAGAAGCAAGTTTCTGTGAATTAACAAAACTAATTTACTGGGTGAAAAAGTTTCTGATTTTCAGCAGGATCAACACAACTATCACCGTAAGCTATCCTAAAGGTCTTACTTGGCACTTTATTGAAACAAAATCTGTAAAACATGATTACTACAGTAGCATAATCATGTGGACACATAAAAACAGTAAGGATAGATATTGGGTTGTCTCCCAACAAGCGCTTTTCTTTAAGGGAAACACTTTCTATCATACGTCTGAAGGAAAGAGATCGCCAGACCACTCCTATGCCGTTGATTCCTGTTCCATCTCGCGGTTGTGATGCGTAGCAAATCCCGTTGTAATTCCCATATTTTCTCGCCCTGTTCCTCTCTCCCCCGATTAATCCGCCGCTTTGAAACACCCCCACCCAAACTCCCGCATCCTCTTCCTCTCTCTTGTCTCTCCCGTCTCTCTGTTCTTCCGATCCGAATCACATGGACGCCGTTCTCCACCATGCCATAGACGACGCCACTTCCCCGCGTTCTCAGCAGTACATTCTTCCCCCAAATCCCTGGTAGGGATCTTGCCAAGATCCTCCTCCTTCATCCCCACCTTGCTGATGCATCATCCCTGATCCAGGAGTCTTCGTTGACCTTCAACAACCGAGCACAAGGAGGAGGTGAGGCTCACCAGCGGCATTGCGAAGGTTGCTGCGGCAAGGTATCTGGATGGGAGCTTGTCATCACAATGAGGAATGACCGTCCATTCTGTTGAAATCTTCCTTCACCTCTCCTCATCTCCCCCGCTAGCTTATGACTCATTTTTCATCTTGATCTGACAGTTCAGATTTATATGCTTCCATCTAATATGAGAGAGATCAAACACATAGCTACTGGTACATACCCTCAGTCCCGAGGGTGAACTACTCCCTCCTCGTCATGGAGAGCGTCGGGATGATGAAGATGGCCACCGGTGATGGGTTCCCCCTCCGGCAGGGTGCCGGAACGGGCTCCCAAGAGGTTTTTGGTGGCTACAGAGGCTTGCGGCGGCGGAACCCCCGATCTATCTTGATATTCGATGGTTTTAGGGTACGTAGGGTTATATAGGCGAAAGAAGTCGGTCGGGGGGTGCTCGAGGAGTCCACGAGACAGGGGGCCGCGCCCTGTAGGGGGGCGGCACCCCCTATCTCCTGGGCTCCTCGAGTATCTTCTGACTTGATCTCCAAGCCCCTAGGATGATATTCTTCCAAAAAATCACGATGCCGAAGGTTTCATTCCATTTGGACTCCATTTGATATTCCTTTTCTTCGAAATACTGAAACAGGCAATAAAACAACAATATGGGCTGGGCCTCCGGTTAATAGGTTGGTACCAAAAATGATATAAATGTGTAAAATAAAGCCCTTAAACATCCAAAAGGGGTAATATAATAGCATGGAACAATAAAAAATTATAGATACGTTGGAGACGTATCAGGGGACACAATGTTTTACCCAGGTTTGTGCCCTCTCGATGGAGGTAATACCCTACTTCCTGCTTGATTGATCTTGATGATATGAGTATTACAAGAGTTGATCTACCACGAGATCGTAGAGGCTAAACCCTAGAAGCTAGCCTATGATTATGATTGTTCTTGTCCTACGGACAAAACCCTCTGGTTTATATAGACACTGGAGGGGGCTAGGGTTACACAGAGTCGGTTACAAAGAAAGGAATCTTCATATCCTAATCGCCAAGCTTGCCTTCCACGCAAAGGAGAGTCCCATCCGAACATAGGACGAAGTCTTCTATCTTGTATCTTCATAGTCCAACAGTCCGGCATATATATGCATATAGTCCGGCTGTCCGAGGACCCCTTAATCCAGGATTCCGTCACCCCCCACCCACCCCTAATAGAAACAAATCGGAAGAGAAATTAAAAAGTGTTGAACACACAAACAAGGGCACGACCATGATAATTTTGGAATACTAACAATCGAGAGGTCGATGTGTTATCGCATGAACTTGAAGTTGGATATTTGAATGGCCCATAATCAGTTCGGATTATCCCGACACGACTAAAAAATAGTATGGGTCAACCTAACCGAACCAAAATCATCACAAGCCATTAAGGGCTCGAATAGTCTATGGGCTTTAAAAGAGCCCATAATCAGTTCAAACCATTAGCAGGATGAAATGTATGGTCGACCCGGAATAACTATGGGTTAGTAGTAGGACCAAATAATCATCGGGACATTGTGGACTAAACCAAAATAAACCTGTGGCCACATTTGTCCCAAACACACCAAGGTAGTTAACATGCCGAAAGACAACTCGTGTCGTAAATGCACCAAAAGATACCATGGGCCTTTAACAGGTCAAAAGGCATATTGGGTCGGAATCATGCCAGCAAGACAACAGACCATTAACAGGCCAAAAATAACATTGAGCCTTAATTCTCCCAATTTCATCACAAGCCAGCAAGACAACAGACCATTAACAGGCCAAAAGCAACCAACTCATGTCATTAATGGGCCAAAATTTACCAGTGCATTTAGCAGGCCAAAAATCACGTTGGAACACTAAATGGGCCAAAGTGTACCTCGGGTCATTAACAGGCCAAGACATATCAGGTTGTAAATGGGCCAGAGTGTACCACGAGCCATTAATAGGCCGAAAGATACATCAGGTAGAAAAACGGTCCAATTCCACCACGAGCCACTAATAGGCTAACATAAACATTGGGCAACAAAAATAAGTCTGATTGAATCACAAGGCTTTAATAGGCCGGAAGACACAACGGGCCGTAATTGGACCCAAAGACACAACGAGTTGTTAATGGGCCAAAACTACCGAAGGGCCGTAGTGATGCCAAATACCCAACGTGCTAGTGACGGGCCAAATTGGCACTAGGCTGTATGGACTGGAATTATAATTGAGCTATCTGCAAGAAGGTTGTCAACGGGCTGACCCGCTAACTTGTGCCTAAATCTTGCGGGCCTCTAACTGGGTTGTCCTTTTTAACTAAACGGGCCATTGTTGGGCCATGCCACATGTCGTCATTTTATGGGTGCATATCACACATTGGGTGAGTGACAACTCTCACAAGGAAGAGTTGACCCGTGGCTCTATTGACGATCGAATGAGAAGTCGACATATGGAAAATTGTCATTCGTCGGGGCTGTTAACGAGTATCGGACCCGGAACCCGCACCCGATAGCTTAACGATGACCCATTATGGTGGCTGTCACTTGTTGGTTACCTTGACGAAAATAATTTCATGACCCGCCATTTAACATCATGGAAGTGGACACTTCCATGATAATAAAGTGATTTTGCCATGTAACACATCCCTGACAGCAAATGTATGACTATCTTGATTATTTTCATAAAACGATCACGAATATACGTGAGTGACAGACAAAGTTACCTACTGTGGCAAAGATGTATCGTCACGAATGTGTCTCTTTTTGTAGTGCACAAAGCCGAAGACACCATATGTTGCAGACACCCTTTGCCGAAGAAGAAACTGCATGGAACGGCATCAGCACACCATGGTCACGAGAAATCGATATCCAAACCATTCCATAGAACTCACACCTGAAGGTAGCTGCTCATGTGCACATCCTTAGCGTGGATATCACCTCAAGATGGAATCTCTATGCATGCGAGCATAGAACTATCACAAAACACAGAGAGCCGAACATCACCAGAACCCATCTCACACGCACTTGCTTCAAAAATCAGTTCTTGAGACGATGGGGACAATAGTGCAGAGACATGGCGACAACTTTGTGGTTATGACAAGCCTTAGCCACATCAACCCAACCTTCATATTCACATGTTCGTGTTGCCACCACCATTGTCGCTTTGTTGTTGGCACTACCGATTAGTCCCCGGGGTGTCGTTGCCAGATCAGACCACAAAGGCCCATCACCACATGCGGCTCTCGCACCGTCCACCGCCGCCCACACAAAACAACATCATTGCAATCACCTAGGGCACCTCGGGATGTTTCTCCGAAACCCAAGCTTCATTGAATATGTCACAACCTCCGGGATCGTCGCATTGCATGACTAAAGAGCTCCTTGTGCGAGAGATTGCCGCATATGAAGGCATCATCGCCATTGTCGCAGCCGAGAGGGTATTGCCTACTTGCGTCCTTTGAAGGTGATGGTAGAGGAGAGGAAATGAGGTGACATGGTGGGGGCAGCTAGGGTTTTGCTTGAGCCGCCTCACACCCCCAGCGACTAGACCAATGTGCCAAGCATGATCATGCCTTTAGTTGTTTTGGAATCTAGTCATGAGTGCACAAACGCGTTTGAAGGCTTAATTAACCAGCATGGACATTGTGGCCCGATAGAGTTATTTTCCTTCCATGCTGAGTTCATCAGGTTTTGAGCCACTCAATTGAAATTAGCAAATGGTTTGTTAATAAAATACAAGAAGTGAGAATTAGATGCAACGTTGTACAAGAACATAATTGAACTACAAATATTAGGAGACTCGAAAAGAATCTCTTAGGTTGTTGGGTGGCTGGGCCAGCCCTACTACCAATTATAGAACCTCATCTATGGTATTGAAGCTGGTAGCTAGGGTTGTTGGTATAAAATAGTGATGTCCAGGCAACTGTGTGGGTAATTTACATTATTTGTGTAGATATACATTTTGTGTGAATATGTGTGCTACGTAGTGATCGCCATTTTAAATACGCAATCCACATACCACATCTTAACAGGTAACACATGGCTAATAGGAACCCCTGCTAGTAGGACTGAATCAAAATGGGACACTCAAAAGAAAGAATGGGAGATAATGATAGAGGGGGGCGTGCATACATGATGGGAATGAGACACATCAGGAAGTAAAATTTCCGCGTCAGCTAAGCTCAAAGGGCACCATAGACATGGTCAGGCTGTAGACTAAAAAAGGTGGCTGGGCCAGCCATACTACCAATTATAGAACTTCATTTATGGTATTGAAGCTGGTAGCTAGGGTTGTTGGTATAAAATAGTGATGTCCAGGCAACTGTGTGGGTAATTTACATTATTTGTGTAGATGTACATTTTGTGTGAATATGTGTGCTACGTAGTGATCGCCATTTTACATACGCAATCCACATACCACATCTTAACAGGTAACACATGGCTAATAGGAACCCCTGCTAGTAGGACTGAATCAAAATGGGATACTCAAAAGAAAGAATGGGAGATAATGATAGACGGGGGCGTGCATACGTGATGGGAATGAGACACATCGGGAAGTTAAATTTCCACGTCAGCTAAGCTCAAAGGGCACCATAGACATGGTCAGGCTGTAGACTAAAAAAACAGTGTTGGGCCACCAGGTCTGCTTGTGGCATGATTTAAGGTTTTTGAACCAGATCCTTGAGGGTAGTTAGAAGTTTTTTGTAAACATCCTAAGTTGGTTGTTGACGCTAACTGCTATTTTATTGGAATCTTGATGTTTAGTTTAATTTGATCATATTTTTTGAGACCATTTTAATTTTGTTTTGTGTTTCATATTTTAAACCTCAACGGACCGTGCCACATATACCATGACCAGAACTCTCTCTGCCATCTTTTGAATTTTCTCTTGGGCCGCTGGCTCATTTCCTTTTCTCTCCTCTCTTCTCTCATAAATCAGGTCAAAATCTTGAAATCATGCCAAAAAAAGGGGGGGGGGGTTACACAACTTTTTCCAGTGAGATCATCTATTCCCTTCTCTTTGGCGGATTCAATCATGCCTTGGTAATTGTGGCCTTCCTATTTTTAAAATAAAAATAGAAAAATAGGAGAAAAAAATATGACAGAAAAAAATAGGAGAGAAAAAAAACCCCGAGAGAAGCAAAAGTAACTTTCGAAGGTTTAGTTATGGAAGCCCTACCCAATGGAAAATGTTCTGCGTTCGGCTCCGGATGTATAGGCTTGATCGAGTGCCTTACCTGAAATTGACGATATAAAGTGGGCTCTTTAGGTTGCTCCGACAGAGGTCTCCTTCTCCCTTAGCAGCGAGAAGCAAGACGTGAAAACCTTCTTCGTATCCAAAAGCCCCTTTTAGTCCGTCTGGCCTTAGTATTTATGATACATAATCGCATCTTCTCCCCCTTTCTCGTATCTCCACGG